>JAPQWN010000003.1:5940357-7140714 GCA_028538565.1 Umbellularia californica
CGTGGCCGGCTTGCATTGGAGTCCAAGTAAGAAATGTCCACGTCCAGCCGAACTTAGAAAATAAAGGCTTCTGTCTCACATGCCCTGCTCGCATTCAAGTGAGGCATATCCACTTTCGGCCCCACTCAACAGAATTCATCTAACTGATCCTAACATAATTGGGATAAGGTAATTTTAATGATGATGATAATGATCTAGCCCTAGCCTGACTCAGCCATAAGTGCCCGGCTCAAGTCAGGTTTGAGCCTGCTCATTTAGTTAATTGAGCTCGGCCGGGCCAGCCTCTCTATCCCTTGTTTGGGTAAGAGACACTATATTACAAGCACTACTCATTCGAACTGGGTCAGACCGAACTTTCTATCACTTAAACCAAGTGAGATCCAAATATTAAACGGCCTAAAGACTTAGATCTAAGCATGCCACAAGGACTAAAATCCGAGGCACGAAACGAATCAAAGCGGGTTGAGCACGAGCCAAACCCGAGCTGGCCCGACACACGAGCACTTGTGGGAATGCCCCTGAATATTACTCTAGTGTAAAGACAATCATATGTGTTAAAGAAATCATTAATAATTTACTTAATTTTATGGTAGGACTCTCTCCTATTAGAGTAAAATTTGAAAACTTACCTGAGGGCATTAATTTTGAAATGTCAAATCTCCATAGTGACCGCTATTATGTAGTTCCACTTCTTTCACTCACAGGAAGCATGATTGAGACACAATGGGGTCGTTCGTATTATAGCCACAAGAGCGCCTCTTGTATACAAACACCACCTGAAAGCAATTGAGAAACGGTACTCCATCTTCAGACGTTGGAACACCATGGAGTTAACATGCTAGTGACAAGTGCTTGTCATATATCTGGATGAAGCCCTCAGTCCATGAACGAGAACCTCTTGGATTGTTGGATTCGCTGGTTTCTCGACCAATCAGATTGACTTGGATTCACACTCGCCAATTATTCTAATCTTCGAGCTGGGCATGATGTTATATCTATTGACTTGTCAACTGAACCCAATTAGGTTATCTTAGTTTTAATAAAGGTTGTCATTTCAAAAGTTCCAGCTCTTAGTGAAGACATAAGTATATAAAACTCAGGAGATGTGGAACGTGAGACTTCTCAACACTCCCCCTCACATGCGGGCCTAGCAGATTTCATAAACGTCCTACCATGTGGGTTAAACAAGAACTACAGAAACCACGCGAGCTATACAAGAAGAACGACAAAATCGGAACCCACTATGATACCATGTAAAATGCCATGTCCAACTTAAAACTTAGGCGATGTGTGATATGAGACTTCCCAACTGTATATACAAATATGGTAAATCTAGTGTGGTCTTTTTTACTGATTCAACCTAGCTAGAGAATCTTTAGAAATGTCCCTTTTCTTCTGTGAACTCATCATCTGCTCCTAATGTTTACTCCATGGGTTATCACTTATCATACTGTAGGCATTCAACAAGTTCAGGACATGATTTTTTATTTTTTATTTTTTTGTAGTCCAATCTAGTATATCTCGAAACACCACACATTGTATATTCCCAAGACAACTGCACTGTCGAGCCCAATTTTCCTCAAGGTGAACCATTAGATGAAATTCCGTTAGTGATTGGGAGAGATGCCAAGTGTCGCCTTCTTATAGATCCCTAAAATGGACTGAATTCTGGCAGACAAGATCTTCATTGTTTCAGTCCAATCAAAGTGATAATATTTGGACATGCCTTGAGTCCCCAGGAGATGAATTCATCCAAAAATGTTGAGATTGAAGAAAGCAAGCCGCCTGACTGGAGATATCTGGGATATGTACTGCACTTTGTGCCTTTGTGCTGTCTCTGGAGACGCTGTCTAGATACATTGGAACAGTTTATTATGTTTGTTATTACTACTAGTAGTAGTAACAGTTGACTCGTGTGTGGAATCCATTTAGTTAAACCAAATTCAAGTACAATCTTCTAAGCTGGTACGCAATAAGCAATGCTGTCTAGAGCAGAAATAATGACTTCCAGTCTCTGATATACTTGGCGGGAGAAACAAAAACAGATCCGAATGCATGAGCTGTGGGGGGTGAGGGAACTTTCTTATAATTTAGGACACGAACATGTATAAAAAAAAAAAAAATGTATACATAATGCATCAGGAGTAAAACTTCAGAACACTTTTAACAGAATTGTTGGGAGTTATTGAACATAGGAGGATGGGACGGTATTTAAATTGTTTCGTGTCACTGCATTGTAAGGACTGGTAAAACGAACCAGTTAGATGCATGGAGCCCTAATTACATTAAAGCCCGTTGTTCATGCCTGCTTGGTTTAGAATCTAGATTTCTTGGTTGCAAGGGATTACAGTCTTGAAGTCATCGCTGACCGAACACACGCACTAGAGGGGTTGGGTTGATGATGCTACTTAGGTTTGGACTTTACTTAGCAGGTTTGCTTTTGATTTTCTATTTATATTGGTGAATGTAGTTGAGTTGAGTAGAATGCAATAAATCTGTTTGGCTTCTATTCTCAATTTCTCTATTTCTTTTTTCATCAATAAGTGGTATCAAAGTGGGTCATTGATTTCGAGAAGAATAGGCGAAACAAAGGCGGTGATCGTAATTGATTTCTCACGTTTGGTGAGGGTTTTGTGGAGATGTTGAGGCGTGATTGACTGTGATCGAATCGATGGAGAATCTTATGTGATCATACGTAGATCACGGATCATGCGCAGATCTCGAGGTGGGAGAGAGATAGAGATCTTACCTAAGATTGTTCGAGTCTAGTATGATTTGGATGTTAGTCAAACACTGACTATTCCAGAACTTTCTTTCTCCTTCTTGTTTTTTTCTGGAATTGTTCTATGAAGAGACAACTAGAAGTCCCCCACCTCCTCACTTTTTCCAGAGACTTCAAACCGACTCAAAAGGCATAGTGTAAAATAGGCCACATTGATTAGGCCTCCACCACATGGTCCATCACCAACTCAAGTAAAGTGCCTATAAATAGTAGTGCCCAGCCACCCTTTGAGATCATCAAGTGAGAATACAACTCAAGTGTGGAGTGTGTGAAGAGAAGTGAAGTGTGTGAAGAGAAGTGAAGTCTAGTGAATAGAGTGTGGAGTGATACACACTGAAGTGGTGTGGAGTGTGTGAAGAGAAGTGAAGTGTGGGAAGAGAAGTGAAGTCTAGTGAATAGAGTGTGGAGTGATATACACTGAAGTGTGTAGTGAGAAGTAGAGTGAGTGCTCCTTTGTAGTTAGTGTATGTATTGAGTACTTTGTAGTCAATAAGTCTTTTGCTTGTAAGAGTGTAGGCTTAAAGTGTGTGTAACTTGTAAGCTTTGTAATAGTGTATTTGTGTAAAATTTATAAAGTGTGTTCTTGTTTTTAGTATAATTTGTATTTTGTAATTAAGCTGTAGCTAGTGTGTTTCTCCCATTGTCTAAGTTATAGAAGCCATCTTCCAACAAAGTGGTATCAAAGCCTGGTTCCCCTGCAAGCAGAGATGGCGTCAAGCTTGGTTCAACCTCAAATCCCGAAGCTGACAAAGGAGAACTATGAGAACTGGAGCATCCAGATGAAGGCGTTATTCGGATCGCAAGATCTATGAGAGATCGTCACCGAAGGATACGTGGAGCCCACTACAGAGCAAGAAGTTGCGTACACTCCGGAGCGAAAGACCACCCTTAAAGATCAAAGGAAGAAAGACAAGAAGGCCTTGTTCCTACTCTATCAAGGGGTAGATGAATCAACCTTCGAGAAGATTGCTGAAGCACCGTCTATCAAGAAAGCATGGGAGACCCTGAGCACTATCTTCAAAGGCGTTGATAATGTCAAGAGGGTCCGTTTGCAGTCCCTCCGAGCAGAGTTCGAAGCCACACACATGAAAGAAGGTGAGAATATTTCTGATTATTTTTCACGATTGCTAGTAATAGTAAATCAAATGAAGAGAAATGGTGAAAAGATAGAAGATATTAGAGTTGTAGAAAAAGCATTGAGATCCCTCACACCAAGTTTGAGCACGTAGTTGTGGCTATTGAGGAGTCTAAAGATTTAGAGACTCTTTCAATAGAAGAATTAATTGGATCACTCCAAGTCCATGAGCAACGTATGCAAAAGAATGGCCCTATGGTCTTGGAACAAGCACTAGAGTCAAAATTGACTCTAAGTGAGCAAAAACCCAGTCGCGAAAGTTCAAAGTGGGGCGGTAGCACAAACAGCAATCACGGCAGAGGTAAAGGGGGAGCAAACCCTCAAAGCCAAGGGCAATCTCAATCAAGTAGCTCCAACAATCGCGGAAGAGGAGCTAGCTAGCCGAGGTAGATTCACCCGTGGTCGTGGTAATTTAAAAGGTGTCCAATGCTACAACTGCAACAAGTTTGGACACTTTGCCTCGGAGTGCTGGAGCAAACCCGCGGAACGGGAGGAGCGATCTAACTTCGCAGAAGCAAGAGATGACGAAAAAGAATTATCCACATTTCTCCTAGCACAAGAGGAAAGCTATGGCCAAGAAAATGTTTGGTACCTGGATTCCGGGGCGAGCAACCACATGTGCAGGAAGAAGGAACTCTTTGAAGAGCTTACGGAAGATATCAGCAGAAAAGTAAGTCTCGGAGACTCATCAAAGCTTCAGGTACTAGGTAAGGGAAATATTAAGATTTATCAGAAAGATGGTGTGCCTGCATATATCTCAAATATGTATTACGTGCCCAACATGAAAAGTAACATCCTTAGTCTTGGGCAACTCCTGGAGAAGGGGTATGTAATACAAATGGAAAATCTCTCTTTGTCATTGAGAGATGTACATGGGAGGCATATAGCTCGAGTCCAAATGGCGAAGAATCGCATGTTTCCACTCCATCTTAATACAAAGCTAGAGAAGTGCTTCCATGGACTTATAAACAATGAGTCATGGAAGTGGCATCTTAGATATGGGCATCTTCACTTCAATGGGCTCAAGCTATTATCCACTGCAAAGATGGTGCATGGCTTGCCTACTATCGAAAAGCCCAAGCATGTGTGTGAGGCATGCACACTTGGCAAGCAACAAAGAAACTCATTTCCAGTAGGGAAATCATGGAGAGCAAAAGCACCATTGCAGTTGGTTCACACAGATATTTGTGGACCATTGGAGACTCCTTCTCTTGGAGGTAATAGATATATCATCACTTTCATCGACGACTTCAGTAGGAAGCTTTGGATATACTTTATCAAAGAGAAGTCTGCAGCCTTCACTACCTTCAAGAATTTTAAAGCCCGTGTAGAAGTAGAAAGTGGTTATAAGATTAAGACACTTAGATTTGATAGAGGTGGAGAGTACACCTCGAAAGAATTTCAAGAGTATTGCAAATAATGGGGCAAAAGGCATCAGTTCACAAGTGCCTATACACCGCAGTAGAATGGAATAACGGAAAGGAAAAACCGCACCATCCTCGGTATGACGAGGACCATGCTTAAAGAAAAAGGTCTGCCAAAAGAATTTTGTGCAAAAGCTATTGCGTGTACAGCCTACTTACTCAACAGATGCCCCACAAAAAATGTCAGGAATAAGACACCACAAGAGGCATGGAGTGGTCACAAACCAAGCGTGGCCCATCTAAAACTATTTGGGTGTATTGCATATGCCCAAGTACCAGAGATAAAGAGGAAGAAGCTTGATGATCGTGGAGAAAAGTGTATCTTTATCGGATACAGTGAGAAGTCTAAAGCCTACAAACTCTACAACCCACTTACTAAAAAGGTGGTGGTAAGTAGAGATATAGTCTTTAGTGAAGAAGAGGCATGGAGATGGAATGAAGAAAATACATCCCAAGAAAAGCCTCTTGAAATAGAAGAACAAGAGACACATCTTCAAAATAATGAAGCATCGCGGCAAGGTGATGCAACATCTCCACGTACAGCATCATCACTTCGAAGGAGTCCTAAAGGACAAGATGGATCATCAACAAGTAGCTCATCAGATCAAAGCTCTTCCTCTTCCATCACACCAATCAAGGTGAGAAGTCTAAGAGACATCTATGAGGAAACTGAAGAGACCAACCTCTTATGTCTCTATACTGACCATGAGCCTCTTACCTTCCAAGAAGCAATGAACGAAGATTATTGGAGAAAAGCCATGGAAGAAGAGATTCATGCCATCGAGAAGAATGACACTTGGGAGCTTACTACACTTCCTCCAGGCCAGAAAGCTATCGGTGTCAAGTGGGTATACAAGATCAAGCGCACGATCGATGGAGAGATTGATCGATACAAGGCGAGGCTCGTAGCTAAAGGCTATAAGCAGCAATACGGTGTGGATTATGAAGAAGTCTTTGCTCCTGTTGCCCGACTTGATACGGTAAGAATGATTATCTCTCTTGCAGCACATCATAGTTGGAAAATTTACCAACTAGATGTAAAGTCAGCATTCATAAATGGTATACTTAATGAAGAAGTATATGTAGAACAACCAGAAGGCTTTATAGTAGAAGGAGAAGAACAAAAAGTATACCGCTTAAAGAAAGCATTATATGGGATAAAGCAAGCCCCACGAGCATGGAATGCTCGTATAGACAATTATCTAGAGAAAAACGGGTTCTCCAAATGCCCGTATGAGCATTCAATCTGCATAAAGAGAAATGCTCATGGAGAAATGCTCATAGCATGCCTCTACGTTGATGATTTACTATTCACTGGGAACAGCCCCCAGATGTTTGAAGAATTTAAGCATGCTATGTTCAAGGAGTTTGATATGACCGACTGCGGACTAATGTCCTTCTTCCTGGGTATAGAGATCAAGCAGCAGCAAGAAGGCATTTCCATCTCACAGAAAAAATATGCTAAAGAACTCCTTGAAAAATTCAGAATGAGCAACTGTAATCCTGTAAGTACCCCTGTAGCAACAGGTTTGAGACTAACGAAAGAAGGAGAAGGAAGAGACATTAATCCAACACTATTCAAAAGCTTGATTGGAAGCCTAAGGTATCTCACAATTACAAGGCCAGATATTGTTTATGGTGTCGAACTTTTGAGCCGATATATGAAAAGGCCAAAGGAGTCACACTGGGTCGCAGCCAAAAGAATCTTACGGTTCATTAAAGGTACCATAGATCTTGGTCTTTTCTATGGCTATGGCAATGAAGCCAAGTTATATGGATATTCAGACAGTGACTGGGGAGGTGATCAAGATGAAAGAAAGAGCACTACAGGGTATGTGTTCTATCTTAGATCCATGGCTTTCACATAGGTCTCTAAGAAACAAAATATTGTAGCACTATCTACATGTGAAGCCGAATACGTAGCAGCGTCGGCAGCAGTCTGCAAAGCTATATGGGTGAGAAACCTCCTGGAAGAATTTGATCACCCACAAAATGAATCCACAACTATACATGTGGATAACAAGTCTGCTATTGAACTCGCTAAAAATCCTATACAGCATGGAAGAAGTAAGCATATTGACATTAGGTTCCATTTCATAAGAGATCATGTAAAGCAGAAGACAGTGAAGCTGGAGTACTGCAGCACCACTGAGCAAGTGGCAGACATCTTCACCAAGGCTTTGCCAACCAATACCTTCACAAGGTTAAGAGAAAAACTTGGCATTAAGACAGTGTGAAAGATTACGAAGGTCAGTGTTTGAGGGGGAGTAATGTTAGTCAAACACTGACTATTCCATAACTTTCTTTCTCCTTCTCGTTTTTTTCTGGAATTGTTCTATGAAGAGACAACTAGAAGTCCCCCACCTCCTCACTTTTTCCAAAGACTTCAAACCGACACAAAAGGCATGGTGTAAAATAGGCCACATTGATTTGGCCTCCACCACATGGTCCATCACCAACTTAAGTAAAGTGCATATAAATAGTAGTGCCCAGCCACCCTTTGAGATCATCAAGTGAGAATACAACTCAAGTGTGGAGTGTGTGAAGAGAAGTGAAGTCTAGTGAATAGAGTGTGGAGTGATACACACTGAAGTGTGTAGTGAGAAGTAGAGTGAGTGCTCCTTTGTAGTTAGTGTATGTATTGAGTAATTTGTAGTCAATAAGTCTTTTGCTTGTAAGAGTGTAGGCTTAAAGTGTGTGTAACTTGTAAGCTTTGTAATAGTGTATTTGTGTAAAATTTATAAAGTGGGTTCTTGTTCTTAGTATAATTTGTATTTTGTAATTAAGTTGTAGCTAGTGTGTCTAAGTTATAGAAGCCATCTTCCAACATTGGATTGGGTTCTTTAATCTGCACTAGGGTAGAGCGCAGAACAGGGATACGAACTTTTTTTTCTTGATTCCTGTTGCAGAAATACGAATCGGAAGAAGAGGAAAATCAATATGAGGCCGAATTGGATCACCAAGAGATCATTGATGAATCAATTGGAGAAGATATTTCTTGCAACGTCCCAGGGACTCACAGAGATGCAAAACTAATCACACAAGAGATCAAAGAGTGGCAATAGGCAATATGTGATCAGATTGCAACCTTGATTGGTGATGAGACATGAGAGCTGGTGTTGCGTCCAAATGGTGTGAAGATAGTTGGATGCATTTGGGTCGACAACCAAGAAAGTCGGTTTGATGGTACCGCATTACACAAAATAGTTGGAAGTAGAGGGGTTCAACAGGCAGTATGAAGTTGGTCTTGAGTCTTGACAAGACTTTTGGCCATGGTGTGAAAATTAAGACCGTACATATGTTGATTGTTATCAAGGGAAAGTTCAAGGATATGAAAGTCAACGAACCTTTTTAGCATGGGGGAGATATTGTGGGGATCTACTTGGGGAAGCCACATGGTTCTGAGGACCACGAAAATCTAGCACCACGACATGGAAGATTTTTCACAAATACAGATGGAAACTTGGCGTAATGATGCTGAGAGTCGGCGCAGAAGGATAGTTTTGAGTTGTCGTTGACACAACACACACACTGGAGGGGTTGGTCCCACTTATCTGTTAAATGGATTGCTTAATTTCTCGCCAAAGAATGTTTCTATACACTTGATAAATGACTGCATCTTACCCACCTTCATTATGGCTAAGCTTGAGCTGAACAACTTGCATTAGAGGTGAAAATTGGCTTGTGCCGGCAGCTAATGCTGGTCAGGTCGGGCTGTGAAAACTCAAGGGTCATTTTGTGCCATGCCCGGATTAGCTGGAGCTCAACCCAGCATGGCCCAAGGCACGGATTTTTACGTGCCGTGCTGGGTCGTGCCTCCCACAGGTTGGCCCACATGCCTCTTCTAAGTTTTTTTTTTTTTTTTTTTTTTTTAATTTTATATAAATTGAAAGAGACTTTATGAACTTTTAGGGGTTCCTAACTTGAAATAAATTTGAAACTATTAAAATGGGGAGGTGCTCCTATGAGAGCACCTCTTACCTTAATATGAGAGATAAGTGTGGGGGCCCTTACATTCAACTTGTTGACATTGGATAGTAAGGTGAGGGCCCCCACCTTATAATCTCTCATTGTAAGGTGAAAGCATCTCTCATAGAAGCATCTCCCATTAAAATGAATGCACAAACATTAATGCTTATTACAAATGAATAAGAAATCTTAAATTATTCTAAGTTTCATATTTTATTTAAATAAATAAACAAACTTTTATATATATGGGCTGTGTCATCCCATGCCTCGGCCCAAGCACCCTGCCCAACATGACACGGCTAAGGACTTGGGTCATGCCCTGTCGTGCCACGGCCTAGGGCTCTCTGGCCTAGCACGGCCCATTTTTTGGGTCGTGCCGTGCCAGGCCGGGCCAGCCCAGTCAACACGGTCATGGGTTGGGCCCGACCTAGGCACGGTTTTTCCGTGCGCCATGGCCTGACCTAATATTTACCACAAACTTGCATATGAAGTGAATACACTTGGCCAAGGAACAAAGTATGCCAATTTTCGCCAGCCTGGCCAATCTACCCACATCGGACCATAACCCGGGCCACAGCTTTTTTCCAACCGCTTTAATTGTTTTGTACAATTTAAGCACCTGATGTGTGAAGAGTCCCTCCTAACTTTGATTTTCCCCCTAAACCAAATGAATTGATACCTGATCCTACATCCGCAATAACCATATTTGCAGTTGTTTTCAGAGTTCAATAATACCTGGTTGTAGTATACATTTGTACAATATTCATTCATCCTCTTATCTTTTATCATACCGGAACAGAAGATGCTCACTCTTTCATTATTAGTAAGCAGTGGTGTCAATGCCCATTTTGGAGATTCCCACCATTTTCATTAACAACATCTCTCACTCACTCTATCATACTTTACTTAAAATGATCTGTTTTCCAACAATTAACCATCCCCAGAAAGCAACATTAGTACAAGGAAGATTTGTGCAAACCAAACTCATGAAAAAGTAGTGAATTAAGGACCCATATTTTCCATGGCTATTTTTTTTTTCTCATCATTTGGTAGTAAGAGTGCTCTTCATAGAAAAACTACATATTTATTGAGCAACTTTTACTCAGCAAGAGAGGAAATTGGATTCTAAGACCAACCACATCACCCTTATGCCCCTTTCCCCTAACTTTTCTTTCCATCTCTTATGCTGCATTACATAAACAAGCTCTAAATAAAAAGAAAAAGAGTAGATAGATACATGTAATAATTATTACTGCTGTAGACACCCATCTCTATCAAATCCCTTCGGAACTCCCATGCATGGGTGGTGTCTGGCCATTTGAGGGAGATGGAGATGGCTCAGTAGAAGTAGTGGCCCATTCAAGGATAAAAGAGATGTCCATTTCACAATCATGTTCACCAAATAATAGCTCATAATCTCGAACATCAGCCTCTCCACCTCCACTTTCATGAGATTCCTCATGACCCAGCAAAGAAGGAGATGGGGTGTCTTCAGTGATGTTTTTCCCTTCGCTCTCATTACTCTGCTCCATCCCCATGATCTTGCTCCTTATGTAGTCCTCCAACAGCGAGCTTTGGCTCTTCTTGGATCCATTCTCAGCCTCCTTTTGATCCTTCTTCGATAACTGCATCCTTTTAGTCGAGTTCCAGTGGTTCTTCACCGAGTTCTCCGTTCGACCAGGTATTCTTTTCGCAATCTCAGTCCATTTGTTCCCTACAGCTTCATGTGCTTTGATCAATGCCACCTCCTCCTCCACTGTCCATGTACTATCCTTCTGCATAATTAAAGAAAACCATAGATTTCGAGCTAGCTGAAATATATTTTGTTGAAAGAAACATGCAATTCTCTTTATACATCTAAATAAAACAAGGCATGATAGAAGAACAAGATAGAGAAGAGAGGGAGAGGAAAAACAGGCCTTGATATCAGGACGGAGATGGTTATACCATCTCTCTCTGCATTGTTTACCAATACGGCCGATGAACCTCTTCGAGATTAGGGACCAGCTCTTTAATCCATGTTCAGCTACCAATCTCACTAACAATCTGTGAAAATGAGTGCTTTTTGTTAGAGAATGTGTTAGGATTATCTTGTTGGGATTAGTTTCTTAGAAATATTAGAGATAAAACTCAGCTTTAAGTTTAAATCATTATCTTGAGGTTTCTCTTCTCATGTACAAATAAATATTACAATGAATTATGTGGATTTATTAGCTTTTGAAATTTTTTATGGTATTATAAACGGGGCTGATAATGATCTTGTTATCAAGCGGGGCACAATCTCATCTTCATGCTATCAAGCGGGGCACAATCTTATCTTCATGCTTTCGCAATAATCATTGTCATTTTATCCTTCAATAAAATCAAGGACAATTTTCAAATAATGCCTTAAAAATTTTTTTCCGTATTTCAAAAAAGGACAGAAGTTTTAAAACTTTTTAAATTAGTCTCTAGGTTTTCCGGTAAGTTTTCAATTAAATGCATCAAGTCATTTAAATGTATTTTCTAGCCACTTTTTCTCTTAATATTTTAAAAAACCAAAATTAATCTTTATTTAAAGCCATGACATAGTTTTGAAAGCTACTACATGCAATAGATCGCTGTGAAAACACTGATTGTCCTTGATAACCATGAGAACGTCAGCAAAGAAAACGAGGAGAATATAGATGAAGTGAAAGAGAGACATATTTCAAAGGAGGGTGATTTTGGTATTTTAGAAAAATATGAAATAACAGTTGCCTGAAAATAGCTTTAAATGAACAAATGTCCTTAATTGAAAACTTAAAGACTAATTTGAAAAGTTTTGGTACTTATATCCTTTTTAAAAATAAAGCAGAAACTTAAGGCCTTTTTTGAATTTTTTTTTTCTAAAATCAATTATCTCTCATCCATCCAATCATCCAAAACCCTAGCTTATGAAACTCTTTATTGTATTAGAGACGGGGCCCGGTGACGATCTTGCTGTCAAGCTAGGCACAATCCAATTAAGGACACAAGTCAATAAAATCAAGGGAAATCTTCAAAAAAGGCCGTAAGTTTTTGCCTCATATTAAAAAAAGACACAAGTTTTAAAACTGTTCAAATTAGTCCTTACATTTTTCAAGAAGTTTCCAATTAAGGACATTCATCCATTTAATTAAAGTTATTTTCCAGCGACTTTTCCCCTTAGATTTTTTAAACTACTAAAATTATCATTCATTTAAATAAAACCCTCTTTCACTTCCTCTATATTCTCTTCATTTTCTTAACTGGCTTCCTCATAATGATCGAAGATAACTAGCATCTTTACAATGATCGGCTGAATGTAGTGGATGCCAGAACCATATCATGTCTTTAAATAAATGGTAGTTTAGGTATTTTAAAAAATTGAGGAAAAAAGTAATAAAAAATACAATTAAACGGCCGGCTGTCCTTAATTAAAAACTTACTGGAAAAGTTAAGGACTAATTTGAAAAGTTTTGAAACTTGTGTCATTTTTTTAAATAAGGCAAGAACTTAAGGTCTTATTTGAGATTTTCCCTAAAATCAATCATCTCTCATCCATCCAATCACCCAAAACCCTAGCTTATGAAACTCAATATTAGAAATGGGGCTCGGTGATGATCTTGCTAACAAGTCGGGCACAGTCATATCTTCATGCTTTCGCAATAATCATTGCCATTTTATCGTTCAATGAAATCAATCCTCTCTTATCCATCCAACCATTCAAACCCTATGATCTAGCCATATTTGTGAAATTGCATGATCAAAAGCTTTTGAAAGATATCAGGACAGATTTAATCCTATGGGCCATCGGCACAAACAGGCTAAAAAAGAGTGAGTAGTAACATTGATGGATCCACATACATATGATGATCACCAAAAAGACAATCAATTATTTTGTGAGAGATATTAGGGCTAAAACTCAGCTTGGATTTTAAATCGCTCTCTTGAGATTTTTATTCTCTTGTATAAATTGAGAAGATCCTTTTAATAAAGGTTAGGACGAAATCATGAGAATTAATTAGCTTATGAAATCCTTTACTTATGTTATTAAATTATACGATTGAATGAACAGGATGAAGAAATATGGACGGATGGAGTTTCTAATGAAAGAAATATGAAGAACGGCCCCTTACCCTAGTGGTAAGAGGCTTCGTTCTTACCTGCCTATTCTGGATTTGAACCCAGGCATACACCTTTCATCATCCGATGCCGTGATACCTCACCAGAGGTCTACTTTCCTCACCAGAGGGCCCCCACCTCACCCGAGATTTACTCCCCTCACCCGAGGGCCCCCTCTCCGGATGGTAGGGGTCCCAGCCCCACTTAAGCTCGGATTATAAAGAAAAAAAAAAAGGGATGAAATGAATGAAATATGACTTACTCATCTTCATCTGGTGTCCATTTCCCCTTGATGAAGTAAGAATTTTCAGGGGTTCTTCTCCTTCCTGGGATGATGGTTTTTTCAGCCATTGAAGAGGTATGTCTTCTGCTGCTGAAATCTTTGCAATCTTCCTCACCAACTTCCAGATAGAGACAGAGACAGATGGAAACTATTTATATTTAGGATTAGTTCTTTATGAACCGTAGATCTCGGGGCATATCAACGGCTGATATTGTCCTATGTTTGTGACGTTTGGACTTCCCTTTATGCTTTTTCTTGAATATTTAGATCCCTATTTTTGGTAAACAAAGTCCCTATTGTCTATCTACATGGGGTGTTTAATGTACATGTGTCGCGTGTCCTGCTTGCATCGGGATCGCAGTGACGCATATCTAGATTGGGTCCTATTTAATTTAGAAATAAAGGCATCTCTATCTAGCCCAAGTTTGGCTCTGATTGTAAGTGCTTGGCTTAAGTTTAGCTAGCCTAAAAAATGTTAAGTCTAAGCCTGCTCATTTAGTTAACTAGCGAAAGTCTCCCGTGGTGGTGATCACAGGCAATATAATTAGTGGTAGTTATAATGTAAATGTCTAAAATAAAAAATCGATAGAATTAGGTTAGAGTATAACCCTAATAAAAAAATCAATAAGTTATTTATTAAAGAGGATGAAAAAGAGGAAATGGCTTGTAGCGTTTAAAGGTGGGAAATGTAGAGACGTGAATAGAAACACAGAGAGAAGAGGAAAGAGTTTCCGTAACATTAGATTAGTAAAAAGAATATTATTAATAAGGCTAATATTAATAGGAGGATTAATGAATGATATTAGTAGGAGGTCAACATGAGAAGAGTCAAAATCAAATTTGAAATTGACAGTGAAATTGGAAATTAAATCAACTTCACTTCATATATAATAATTGGGCATGCCTCTCTATCTTTTGTTTGGGGAAATTGAGTCACTAAACTACAAGCACTACTTACTCAAGCCCGGTCGGACTTCACACTTCCTACAACTTAATCCATGTTAGATCTAAATATTAAGCGGGCCAAAGTCTTTGATCCAAGCCCATCACGAGTACTAAATCCATGCACTAAATTGTTTCACCATAGATTAGAGATGACAATGAATTGTGTTAAAGAAGTTTCGAGCTTCTATTAGGGGTAGATTTCGTTGTGTTTTTGTCAAGCTTAGGATGAGTATTGGTTTATAGATTCTTACCCAAGTTCAAGTATTGGCTTTCAAGCTTGTAATACCACATTCATGACTATGTCATATATTTGCTACTTGATCATAATGAGAAATAATCAGGTGAGAACTATTCTCGCTGTTCAAACCATGAGAACTATGGGTAGGGCCCACCTATCACCCAATCTAAACCTTGCGATGGACAAAGACTCCTTTGATAGTCACACGTCCCAAGGTTTGGTACCAATGCAAATGAACCGGACCGTTGGATCGACTATATACTCATATGAATGGATTGAGCTTGTCGGCCATGGATGAAGGGGTTAGAAGTATGGGATTGGGGCAAACTTGATTTCCAAAGTGGTCCTATATAGATCTTTCAATCCCCACTGGTCCCATTCCAAACTGGCCACAAAAAAGTGCTCACAATGACTCCTTGAAAACACTTATCACTGGATCACATCCTGATCATAATATGCAAAACCCATGCAATACAACTATCGATGCATGTTTGAAAACTTAAAATTGATAGTTTTTTTTTTTTTTTTTTTTTTTTTTTGGGGTAAAGTCTGAATTTGAAGAATTAGCAGGAAGTTTATTAAGTACTATTATATTCACTTATTCAGTGGGGGTGAACGATATGGATCAGTTTGGGCGTGACCCATATGAGCTTGAAATCGTGTTTCATGGATTATATAACCTGCATTTGCGGGATACGTCCCTTTCAGCTCATGCCAATGTCAGTGTTTGAAAAGAGAGTACGATGAAATGGACATAACACTCCATATGAAAAGGTTCAACCTTGTATTGGATCTAATTAAAATCTCTACGGCCGGAGTACCATGACAGTTAGATTCATGGCCCCAAAAT
Source organism: Umbellularia californica (assembly GCA_028538565.1). Classification (NCBI taxonomy): domain Eukaryota; kingdom Viridiplantae; phylum Streptophyta; class Magnoliopsida; order Laurales; family Lauraceae; genus Umbellularia; species Umbellularia californica. The sequence goes on from JAPQWN010000003.1 coordinate 5,956,088, forward strand.
AGTCAATAAAAAAAGAGGATTTTACTGAAAATTTTCCATTACATGAGGGTTGCACGAAATAGTGTCTCTTAACTCACGCAGCACGAAAACATTCCTCTTATAGTTATGGGGAGTAACGCTAACGTCACTTAATTAGAGACGAGCGACGCTAGCCTCACTCCTCTCAAGTACTCGTTTATGCTGCCTGACTTAGGAAACATTATTTCGTGTAACACCCATGTAATGAGAATTTTTCTGTAAAATCCTCATAAAAAATATATATATATATATATATATATTTATTCTTTTTCGCTAATGGAGGGCTCCCAACCTTTGGGCTTGACTAATCCCTCCGGCCGAGAAATCTAGAAGAGGAAGGAACCGTAGCCTTGACTACTCGGCCAACCCCATAGAGTTGATAAAAAAAAAATTCAAATATATAATCAGCCCAAAGTCATAAAAAGAAAAAACATAACTCTTTGATCCCTAGCACTTTCCATTCATAATTGGGCTATTTTAAAGGGATCAATTCAACTTACTCATAGTCTAAAGCAAAGCGATTTTTATGTAAAAAAAAAAAAGAGCTTAAACTCTAAACTCACACCCACTCATATTTTTTTTATAGAAATCATTAACCAAGTACTTCATTTATTATGTCTTTTCTTTTTTCTTTTTTTAGAAAAATACCCTTAGTAGCTACATCGTGGGTGCGTTGATGATATTGTATGCCCTTCTCTTTCTTACAAAACCGACAACTCTGGTTCATAAAAGATAAGGCATCATCATCTTCATATCAAAGAGGTAGTTGGTCACATTCTTTGTGCTGAAATTTCACTACTAACAGCAATTTTGTAAATAAATAAAAAAAATTATGTGAACCACTCTTGCAATTATTTATAAAAACTTCTTTAGTGCACCGTGGATTAATAATTTAACCTTGATTTTTTTTTAAAAAGAATCCCCAAATCAAAAGAATAATACATTATTATTATTATTTTAAAATTAATTTATGGAACATGTCATTTGAATGGTGGGCCCCACACGGGTGTATAGTCTGTATTCGTCAGATTAAAAGAGCAAGTGAGATGTGATTTTTGGGCGTTGCGTCAGTTGGTAGGAGAGAATTGCAATGATGTATCGGTCACACAATAAATAAGTTCTCTCATCTCCCCTCGCCATTCATCTCCGTCTTCTTCGTTTCATTTTTTTTCCTTCTTCATTCCTTAGAATGACGGACACGTCGATCCGCGATCGGCCGTCGATGCCTCTGTTCTTCTCTGCCTTCACTTTCATTCTCATCAACTCCATCTCTGCTCACTTTTCTTCAGCGAAATCACCACCAGACGATCTCATCCGTTCATTGCGGTCATCATCATCACCATTGATCCTCCCACTCGTCCTCTCCACCAATTCATCTCCTCCATCCATGAAGGGAAATTTCCGAAGGCAGTTGCAGAAGGAGATGCACAGATCTGACAATGCCCGCATGCGACTGTATGACGATCTCCTCACCAACGGGTATTTACATCCTCCTCTGATTCATTCATCTATGTTTCTCGATTTGTTTGGATATTGGAGATGCTTTGCTTTGAGATCACGTTAGGTTAGGTTGGACACTGTTTTATGCAATTGGGAGTTACTGATGATGATGATGATGGATTCTGGATTTTGGATCTGTTTTGGTGAATTTTGATCTTTTGAGAATGGTTGATCTCTGCAGATATTATACGACCCGGATTTATATTGGGAATCCGCCGCAGGAATTCGCACTGATTGTTGACTCGGGGAGTACGGTTACGTATGTTCCGTGCTCCACATGTGAGCAATGCGGCAAGCACCAGGCAAGTGGGATTTTTAAGGCTTATGTGTGTTTGAAATGTTGAGTGCAGTTGAATGGTTTTAGGTTATGTTTCCCTTTTCCCTGTGTGCGTGGTTTGATTGGTGTCATTGATTCTTTCAATTTTTGTTCATAGAAAAGTGTTTCTTAGGAGTGGTAATTAGTTCTTACCCAGTGAATTTGAGTTGATGCATGAAAAGACTTGGATTTTAGGGTGTAATGAATGCCCTTATGGTTTGGAGAATGCAATTCTGCCAAATCTCATGTCATATAGCCTCATTGTTGACATTTTGGGGTTGCATATTGTTAAAAAAAAATGCTCCCCTTCTGGATGCATTTCCTGAAATTGAATCTTATATATATCCACCCGTCTGTCTGGGTCGGTCTGGGTTTTGTGGACATCTGAATTTCTTATTTCACCATGAGGTGCAATTTCCCAATTGGATGTTGTGAAGAAGTTGAAATTTTAGAACATTTCTCATGTACATAGGGTTTGTGATTTCTGATCTTCTTACTTCATCAGCTTGGAGATTCTTCTATACTTTTCTTGACACATGGTCATTTCTCACCTCTATTGTTCAAGGCATCAAATGATTTGGCGGATCCGACCATCAACATTTTGCTTTGGGGGTCTGGAAAGGAAAAACTAGAGTACTTTCAACTCTTAAATTAGGACCGTACAGTTCTAGTTTGAGCGTTGCAATTCACCACTATCATCGAAGTCTTGTCCCAACTATGTTGTGGTCAGCTACCTGAATTCATATCTACGAGATCTTGACACTTGGCACCCTTGCCACATGTTCAATTAACAGGTTTTTTTTTTTTTTCAATGGTCATGTCCAACTAACAGTTAATGGATTGTTGGCATTAACAACTAGCAAGCAACTTTAGATTTCACAAGGTTTTCCTTAATTTATTAAACTAACTTTGAGGTGCTTGTTTTTGGGCTATGTAAGCCCTTTTAGAGTCCAAACAAACTTGCTGAAGCAGTAGTCCATATATGGATGCATATTAGTTTCTATCTCAAGCATTATTTGCATTACTGGCATCAATTTTACTGAAGATGCTAGGCCATTGTGAGGTTGAGAAGCCTCTGCAATATATACATTTTCCCATCAGAAACCTTGATGGTGTGATAAACTAAGATTTATTGATGTTCTTCCACTATGATTTATATCTGCTTTTACTATGAATAAATATTAGACCAGGTAGGTTTTTGTTTGTAAACCTTGCTTATGTTATGTGTCTTGCTGATTGGAAGTTCATTTTATCTCGCACCTTGATTTTGTAATAAACTAAGATCAAATGCTGTTTTCCTAATATGTTTTATCTATGATATTTTTCTGTGGGTAGATCCAGGTTCTCTTATGTTCTTGCAGATATTGAAAACCCTTTTATATTCATTACATGCTCATTTAACGTCGTCATTCAGGACCCGAGGTTCCAGCCTGATTTATCAAGCACTTATCAACCAGTAAAATGCAATGTGGACTGTAATTGTGATTCAGAGAATGTGCAATGTATTTATGAGAGGCAGTATGCAGAAATGAGCTCTAGTAGTGGAGTGCTTGGTGAAGACCTTATATCCTTTGGCAAGGAAAGTGTACTCCAGCCACAGCGTGCTGTTTTTGGTTGCGAAAATGTAGAAACTGGCGACCTTTTTAGTCAACATGCTGATGGCATAATGGGTCTTGGCCGTGGTCAGCTTAGTATCATGGACCAACTTGTTGAGAAGGGTGTGATAAGTGATTCATTTTCCTTATGCTATGGCGGGATGGATGTTGGGGGGGGTGCAATGGTTCTCGGTGGTATTTCTCCACCTCCTGATATGGTCTTCTCCCATTCTGACTCTGGACGCAGGTATGATTGGTTTTTTTTTTTTTGGAAGAAGAGTATTTATGTGTTCCTAAACAATTACATTTGATACATCTGCACATTTACTCTAGTCTCGGGATGGCAACAGTCCATATTACAATATTGAGCTGAAGGAGATAAATGTGGCTGGAAAGCCATTGCAGTTGAAACCAAGTATCTTTGATGGCAAGCACGGGACTGTCCTAGATAGTGGAACCACATATGCTTACCTACCAGAAGCCGCATTTGTAGCATTTAAGGATGCTGTAAGATTTCTATTCACTGATTTCTTTCTTTATTTTTGGCTTATTGAAGTGAAGCTCACAGATGTTATATTCTCTTTAAGTGCTTAATGTAAGAAAATAATATTTCCTAATGTGTACTAGTTTGGCTTAAAACATGTCTTGATGTGGGATTCTTCTACTTGTAGAACCTAGGAGTCAGCACCTAGGGGATAATGCACCAAGAGGGTTTCGCATGGGAGGGATAAAGCAAAGGTTTAGTTAAAAATCATCTGTGTTCTCATTATGGCTGAATTTTTACAACTATAGAGGGTTTCCTTCTGAAGGCAAAGGACAAAAGTAATTTTTCAATTTAATTTTTCCAATAACTATAAAATAAAATTTAATAGAACTAAACAATAGACTTGGTCAACTAACTATCCAAACAGTAGGACTCAGGGACTCCTAGATTGGCAAGGACCTCAAAACTTGAAAGAATGCACTCATTAGAAGTACAATGCTGTTTTCAATGAGGTTAAGGTATTATTAGAATGATGGAGGTTGATTTTCTACACATGGGTAGGGACTAGGGAGCTAATGAAGAAGTTGATTTATTGGCACATGGATTTAAATAAGAGTTGATGGACTTGGGTTTATTAATATGTTCTTTTCTTTTTCCATTTGTGACTTTCTTCTTGTTTTCTTTTGCTTTTGATGGTAAATCTCATATGCAGTTTGTATTTCATTGCCCAATAAGAAGAGGGCATAAAATGATAACCTGGTTCTTTCATGGTATTGATTTTTGATGGAATCATGTTGGTATGTCCTAAAGGGTTTTATTCTCCCTGTGGGATTTCAGCCCCTGCCATCTATGCGGATGGGTCCAGCTGCTTGGATGGCAGGGTTTGGTGAATCCCGCATCCTGCAGGTGGAAAGAACCCTTTCTAAATGCTCAGTCTATTTGGCTGGTGTGACTCCAAAGAACCAGAAGTGTGAGTTTTACTCATACGTATAAGGAGTTGAAGTGGCTGAACATCCATCCTGCTATCATTGGTTCCATTTAATGTGCCTTTCTCAGAGATCAGTTGACTATATTTAAGAAGTGAGAAATGATAATCAGATTGAAAAAAAAGCTGTTAACAAGGTTATTGGAGGAATTCAAATTGCTAGGAAGTTCAATTTGATCCCTTGATTATTAGAAGTAACTCAAAAAATGTGTTTTCATGGGCTTTGTTCTATTATAAGGCCAATGTTGTAAGGAAAGCCAAGAGTGCCTTAGAATGTATCCATTGTGTCTTGTTGTCATCAAAAGAGGATTTATTTAATTAATGTGCCTCAGGAGCTTTACAAGGAAGTGGATGCCGTTCCCAACTGACGGAGGAAATTGGAAAGCAGGTCTCTAAGAATTGCAAACAATAATCTTCCTTGTTATGGGTCTATAAACTCTATGGACCAAGACATTTTAACTACTTGTAGTTCTTTTAGTTTTAGGAGAATTTGGGGCTTATGCTTCAAAGCTTGGGGCGAGGTGTCGCCTCAATGCTGAAGTCTGAATCGTGGTTTGCATTTGGGGCTTGTGCCTCACTATTTGAAGTATAATTGGGACATTTTCCCTAAAGGAAGCATGTGCTTCAGTCAAGCCTCATATTGGGGTACCTCCCTTTTTTTTTAAGAAGAACACTTACAGCCAAACTCAAAAACCGATCCGCATGGTCGGAAAACATGGTGGTATAACAGTATTAACCAAACAACACAGAAGAAAATTATAAAGTATTAAAGAGATCTCCCTATCCACTTGTTGTTTGCATCATCACCCCTCCTCACATGCTAGTATGTCACTTGATGCAAGGAAAGAAAAAAAAAATTGACAAGGTGAAAGTGTTATTTCCAAGGGCCTAGACTTTGAGGAGGCACACAAACAATACCATTAGAAGAATCACTTTCTATAACAAGCTCGCGATGAAATGAAGATGAGAAAATCCAAAGAGCTTCCTAGTGAGCTAGCACTTTTTCCTCACTAGAATCCTTCACTTCCGCATCCATGGAAAACACGCCACCTATGCCCAGACCTGACTTACCCCTAATTTCTGTGTCTGCATTGACCTTCAAAAAACCAACTAGAGAAGATCAAATTTTCGATGTCCTCTCCATAGGAGGTCTGCATACTAAAACTGCCTTCCAATTATGAACAATGTCATCCAGCTTCAAATTTTTGAACTCTTTCCTAAGAGAAGCGCACCTCACTATTTTCAACTATACCCCCTATAAGAGATCCTCAAAGGGAAGCATTGAGCCTCTGAATTTCCTCTTGTTATGCCCCTTCCTGGTGGGCCAAAGAATAGCAAATGAGACTAGTCTTCAGAGGACTAAATTACACCCAAGGAAAGTCTTCATCCTCCAAGCCTCCATCCACTCACTGAAAGGCCTGTAAAACACCAAGATAAGCTGCATCTGGATAGAACAGTGCACCAAAGGGAGTGAGCCACATCACAATGCATAAATAAATTATCAATCACTCAAGATATACCTCTCAGGGAAATTAAAAAAAAAAAAAAAGATGCGCAACACATTCTTATTTTTAAGAAAAGGGGCATTTTATGCTTTTGTGAACTTGAAAGTTCTTTTAATTTGAGATAGTCGTTACTAGGGTTGACTTAAGTCAATCTCAGTAAATCATCAAAAGGCTTAAAACATCCCAACTCAAACTGTTTTATATTTATATAATACATTCTTTTTTTAATTCCCCAACATAGTTGGAACAAGACTTTGATGATGATGATGATATTATCTTTTTGTTTAACTAAGTTTTATTAAAAATGTGTATGCATGAGGCTAATGATCCACATGTAGAGGCTTATGCACCATGCTTTGGACGATTGGAACCTTGCTTGATGCCTAGACATTCTAAACTATGATACCTAGATACGGATACATATACAGGCACTAATATGGGGATCAGGGACATGACTCTGCATGTTTGGACATCCATGGATATGAATATGTCTGTCTTAATTTTTCTTTAGAACATTTCTAAACTATGAAATTATTATTGTTTACTTTTCTTTCAAACATTTTTTCTATGTTAGAAAACTAGGAGGTTAAAAGAACTATAGGAATAATGAAATTATGGTTTTGGTAAGTAGGATATGCTAAACTGTATCGTAGAATTATTGGTGCAATATCGAGTACCAATATGAGTGTTGTATTGGTCTGACATGGATATGCTGGGCATGTAAAAGTATCTGGGTATTGTAGGTTTTGAAACATTAATTTATTGTACCTCATTCAGGAGGCGAAAAAAGAGGAAGAAAAATAGAGATGAGTGAAACCATTGGCTACCACAGCAGATATCTGAAGTATAAATGCGAGTGAGACTAATTGTTTGGGTAAAAAGGAGGGGTTGGGATGGGGTGGCGTGGTGTTCTATATCATCTATAATAGTTGGAACTTGTTTTGACTATATTGTGATTTTAGTATTTAACAAATTTTCTATATGTGAAAGACTTTATTTTTCCTATTAGATGCTCTATAGTTTTATTGTTTTGTGCTGTCCAAAAATAGTAAATTTTCTTGCATTTGTAGATTGTCAATAATCTTCATCCGCTCAAACCGATCCATGGGCCGGACCCAAACTACAATGATATTTGTTTTTCTGGTGCTGGAAGGTAAGGTTTATATTGCAGACATAAAAATTAGTCCTTGATAATATTTCTAGGTGTATCTTTCACTTCATTGGAATTTGACTACTGATAGTTTTATTTCCATATAAATTACAGTGATGTCTCTCAACTCTCGAAGTCCTTTCCAGAGGTTGAAATGGTTTTTAGCAATGGACAAAAGCTATCACTAGCACCTGAAAACTACTTGTTCCGGGTAATGTGGCTAACATGACACTTGTTTTCCTTTTTAACAGAAAAACTGCAAAAAGAAAAGAGCCTGTGGTTGCTAACAAATTGGTTTGTTTAGGATGTATTACATTTTGTGCTGTTTTTGGTTTCTATTGATTGCCATCAGCTGATATGTCTTCCATTTGTTTACGAAGCATGCAAAGGTTCATGGAGCTTATTGTCTGGGAATATTTCAGAATGGAAAAGATCCAACAACTCTTTTGGGAGGTATAATAAATGCTTGATTTCTTCACATCTTAGTGACAAACACAGCTGCCATTCTTTCATGACAGACATTCTATAAACTGTAACCAGTAATCTACACAAAGGAAATGCATCAAGACTGTACGTTGTGTGTTATTATTGCAACAAAAAGGGTGATCGATACCCTTTTCCTTTTTTTTTTTTTTTTTTCAGTAAAAGGCCCTTTCATTTCTCATTACTTCATTTGGATGGCAATGATTAGAAATACTTTAGGAAAAGATTTTATGAAAATAGTATGGGTGGCTATACACCATCAGTCAGCATGTAGAGTAATAGATACATGCCATACGAAATATAAAAAAAGGGGCCCAAACGATATCATTAAAAGCCTTATTTTTTATTTATTTTTATTTCCTTTATAACGGAGGGTATCCCAGCCCTTTGGGCTGAACTAATCCCTACGAGCTCATGGGGAGCCGGGTAAATCCCCTGTGGCCCCAGTGTGGTAGTGCGGTTTCGAACCCTCAACCTCGGGGAGCAAACCGTGGTCCTAGGCCAACTGAGCTACCCCTCTGTGTTCATCAAAAGCCTTATTAATTCCCAAAATCCAAGAATGAACTCCTCCATACCTATTATCTGTGACTGTCAAAAAAAAAAAAAAAAGACACACAAATCAATGTACCCCCATTTCATGAGAATCGCCACAATCCAATTTGCCTTTCTTGGATTGTCTCACAATTTGGTTGCTCGTAGATAAATTTGATCTCCATGGAACTTTTCTTTACCCTGCAGTCTACACAATTGTATTTGAAAAATCACCATCAACAATCATTGTCACTTTGATAACCCTGAGATACTTCACTAAGCTTCCCAAATGGCCAATGTTTCAGGCTCATTATTGATGTAGGCCCTAGGGTTAGGGCTTTCGTGGGTGCCGAAGCACATGTCCATAGACACTTAAAACACGTCTCCACATAGACCTCAGCACGAGGACACACCTCCAAGGGATAGAAAGCCCAAGATAATGTTATTCCAATAATCGAACTCTAATATTTCCATCTCTTACATTGCATAGAAATAAGAAGATAAACTTGGTGGCTAAGAAACCTAATCAAATTTGGAAATTAAACCACTTAGGAAATAAGAAATCTAACCCTAATTACAATTAGAAATCTGCTAACTAATAATTAGTGAAAGAAAATAAGTAAAATAAATATCCCTAAGCTATCTTGGGGGGACCACTTGTGGGCTTGTTTTGCATCAATTACCCTTTTATAGACTCCTTGATGTCTATTTTGTGGGAGAAAACCTTAACTACTTGTCAGTTTATCCCAGTCTGTATGTCCAAGATGGCAAAATTTAGAATAGTGTGTACTTGCTAGTTATTGCAATGTATGTGCTCTGTGTGTGCTGGTTTGCCCTGTATCATTTTCTCTACTCTGCAAGTTCCTAATACTTTGTGAGGAAAAATTCTCACTTTGGTTTTTTTTGTCATGCTTGTATTCTTGCGAAATGTTTAAATGCCAATTGCCAATTCTCTATTTATTTACCAGCATGACTTGGGTTTACACTATGACTATCTGTTATTTTCCAGGAATTGTTGTCCGCAACACACTTGTAACTTATGACCGTGAGAATGAAAGGATTGGATTCTGGAAAACTAACTGTTCTGAATTATGGGAGAGACTGCACATCCCTGTAGCTTCTTCGCCGGCACCTTCTGCCTCGTATAGCGGGAACACAACAATATCTGTTTCCCCTTCCTTGTCTCCGAGTGGACCTCCAGACAGTACTTTTCCAGGTTTAGTGAGCTGCTATTGCCCTTTATCAAACTAATTTTGAGCCTGTGAAATGAATAAACCATTTAAGCACTCTTAGTAAAGCTCAAAACATGCCTGATTTTGTACATTGGTTGAGTAATGGGCAATTTTAGGAAGCAAATGAATGACTTAGTTAACAATATTTTACATGACATAGGCCTTCGTATGTGCTTACATCAGGGGACATTTCTAAATTTTGATGCTTCAGGAATTATTTGGTTTTTCTTTAATCAATTTGATGATTTCATTTGTGTGTGTGTTTCTCACAACTGGGTCTTGCCACAGAAAATAATTTTCAGTTAATACAGCCCTCATTTACTAATGGTTTGGCCTTTAGAATATCGAACATGTTGACTAATCACACCAAAGAGTTAAATCAGTCACATCACAAAATTGCTGCTTCCACCTTTCACAAAGTTGCCATCCTGCAGAATACCATTTATTGAATTTCTATTCATGGAAGGACCACGATTAGGAGTAATACTTTACTACTACTTAAGAATACATGAGAGCCTTTGCATGCATTACACCCAGTCTTCTCAACTAAGTCAAGTTCAGCTGCAATCAGTGCGTGTGACGTTTTGATGGATCGGGATTGCCCATAGAGTTATTGTCTGTCAAAGTTTTGAGAAAGTTTCAGGTGGATCCATATCTTTTCCGTATCACTGTTGTGTGTTGAACTATTTGGCGGGTAGAGTCATTTTCTCATTAATAAGCTTGGTATCCATTCTTTTAGACCATTTTTTTATTAGAGAATATAAGCCCTTTTCTGTTTTCTTAGTTTAGTGTACAGATCTTTGAAAAATCTTATGGAGTTGAGCTTTTCTGGGGTTCTACTTTGTGCATTGAGCCTGATATTATCTCTTGGTTATGGTCAACTTAGCATTACAAATCTCGGATGAATTTCCTTGGTGTATGTTTTTATTAGATGATGCAGTACTGCCTGGTCTGGAATCAAATAAGTCATGTTTTGTAAGATGAAGAGCTTTGGAAGAACAGATATCCTGGAGAATAGATGTCGAGCAATCTGGATTCTGGCTTTGATGTATTTGCTATCTCACAAGCGCACTTGCTTTCTTTGACAACAAGACATTTTTATCATCTCTGCAATGGCAACCGTTGATATGATGGCCCTTAGGTAGAGGATGGACATTTTTTTGGACAAGTTCTACCAAAATCCAATCTGTTTGGGCATACTAACGAGGCCAAACCACTTCATGAAAGCCGACCTTTTTGGTAATACTCAGGCCTTTTTTCGGAATATATTTCAGGCCCAATCATAAGTGAAAAACTGTAATTCAGGCCAATCACATGCCTATAACTTAACTAGCCCATTTGTGTTAGGTCACTAAGGGGACAATTCCAATTCCTAGGTCAAGCCTTGATTCAAGTCTGTTTACTTTAAGTTGTTGCCTATAGATATTAAAATTTAAGGCCCAATCAATAATTAGACTTGTCACTATACTTTAAGCCCATCGAATATCAATCTTGGCACTTTTAGCTCTAGGCCCGGTTTTAATTTTGGTCCATCTTAGTCTTCTCCCTCCCATGCCCGATAAGACCATTAACTGAGTTAGCAAGTAGTGATTAGGCCTCTGTGCAGTGTTACAGGCATGATACAATCAAGCCTACTAAGTTTTAATATTCTAGCAAAGAATAAATATTTGTATTTTAATACATTAATGCTCTTTGAAATTTAGCTTTCATAATTTTATTATAAATTTTTGAAAGTATTCATATACCACTCATTATAATTATCTTATGTTTAACTTCTCGTTTTTGACATTCTCACTCATGTTTTTAACAAATTACTAAAACAGAATCCAATGACGGATTAATGACATTGTCATTAAATAATTTTGCAATAACTTGACTATGAGCCAATGAATAACTAGCATGTTCTGTAGGTAAGCAATCTAACAAGGGGCACAACTTCAACTGGTGTGACATTTCTTATTACATTTTTTTTTACTTCTATATTTTGTGAATCTATCATTAATTGGAAATCATTGTTTCCTTCTCTGATTTTTGTTACCTATTCTTAGTTGCATAAAGAAGACCTGTTCTTTTAATTTCGACAACTTTCACCTTAAATTTATATATTTCACATAAAATTGTTATTTTTTATTTTTGAATTTTTTACAATAGAGCCAATAAAATTTTAATTACAACCAAGCCATAAAATTAATTATATTTTTTGGTTTTTTTGGAAGGAAGGGAATGATCATGTTTTGAGGGATTGTTGTAGTCATTAGAGACTTGAGAGGCCATTTCATCTGTATGGTTTTTAGGATGAAAAAGTGGATTATGATAAGGAAGGAGTGAGAATGTGACACTGGATAACATTATTCATAACTGGGAGGTTTGTAGAAAATGCTAGTACTCGTAGGGAAGGATTTTGGCTTCTTGGTCCCCTTCAATGGTGTCTTAAAGTTCAACATCGATGGTGCAACTAGAGCAACCTTAGCCTGGTGGTGGCAATTGGAGGTTTTTTCTGTAATAATGAAGGAAAGTTTTATTCTTGTTTTCCAAGTATGTGGGTGTTAAAGATTCAAATGAAGCTCAGGTAACCGCTATTTTGAAAGCTCCTTGGATTTTATCGCATTCAATTCAAAACAAAGTTAATTGCAGAAAGTGAGTCTTCTAATCCTATCTAGTATGACATCTCTGGACAAGTGACCATGGAAATTCCAAATTTTTTTTTCTTTAGTGAGATCAAGTCCTTGCCCTCCTCTATCCAAGTGTTCTTTCAACATGTCGCTAGATTAGCTAATGACATCGCAGATTCGTTGGCTGAATAAGGGGTTGTTAGGAATGTTTCTTTATCAATTCTTATTATGTAGTTTTTATGTTTTGGTAGTTTGGTAGTGTTGGGTATAGATATGTCTGTTTTGCCTGCCTACAATTTTTGCTCTTTTGGGTATCCTTTGTACTCTTAACTGTTATCCTTTTATCCAAAGTTCCTTGTGTCGTATAAAGACAGAATGCTCCACACCTGTGTGGCAACAGGACAATGAATGAGATAATGACTAACGTCTTCGGCATTACTTGAACAATGGCTGCACACAATTATAAATGACCATCTTTTGATTCTGCGATTTGTTAGTTAAAATTTTATCCAGTGTCTCTACCCAAGTTAGTGGTAGTACTCTTGAAGATCCTCTAATTTTCAAAATAAAAGGAAAAGCATCATGGGCCTCGTCTCCTAACGAAACAGAAACTCACATCAGAAAACCCGACCAATTGCATCTGGCTATATATACGAAGATCACCACCTGTACTTTTGATGAAAGACTGATCCAACCGACCCATAAGAGCCTCCAACTCCCTTCTCTCATCATCCCTCAAATTCCGACAAACGCATGAAGAGCACTTCATTCTCATATTCTTTCCATATAATCTGAATCTGCAGTAAACAGATTGTCTGCAATACCAAATAAAAATGGCTTCTGGACAGTTGATTCTACAAGCCTATCAAAAAAAAAACAGTTGATTTTACAAACCTTCCAGATAAAAATGTAGATACATTATACGTATTTACTGTGTACTTCAACTGCCCTTCTGAAGCATAGGTTTGTTGCAGTGAGAGCTTTCTTCATAATGTTTGCACTTGATATTATACATGTAAGATGTGTGATTTTAATTAGCAAGAATATGAGGCAAACTAATTACTCCTTCCAAACATTTTTTTACTATATTTTGTCCCATTTTATCATTCCATTTTCTTAATCTTGATACAATGCTAATCCAATTTTTTGCAACATTGAGAAAACTTCTAATACTTTCTTCCTTCCAGTTAGACTAATTCCATCCTGCTTTGGGTGGCGCAAAGGAGATATAATTGATGTTTTTTCTAATTCGTCTTTGATGCCCAGGCCATTTTGAAGTTGGGGTCATCACTTTTGATATGTCCTTGAGTGTAAATTACCTTGATCTGATGCCTCACACCTCAGAACTCGCAGAATACATTGCGCATGAATTGGAAGTAAATATAAATCAGGTTAGTTGGAGCATATATCTATTTTATCACAAGCACTTACGGTTTGCTTTCTGTGGATTGTTTTACCAGAAGCACATAAATCTAGAATCATTTATTTTATTCAGTGCTTGCAAGTTAAATGCCAGTGAACTTCATGCTGCTGACGATTGAACCACACTGCCAGGTACATTTACTGAATGCTACTAGCCAAGGAAATGGCTCCTGCATACGATGGGCTATATTTCCATCAGGATCTTCTGATTATATTTCCAATACAACAGCAATGGTAAAATAATTTTCTAGTGTTGACTGAAAACAAAGTGTTGTCTTTCAAATTCCAATTTCATACTTAATTACACTTATTTTTAATTTCTGCAGAGCATAATTTCTCGCTTAACTGAACACCGTGTACGCCTTCCTGATACCTTTGGAAGTTATAAGTTGGTTGAATGGAGAGTTGAGCCCCCAAAGAAAAGGTATATAATCTTCCTTTATGTTGACCCTGTTTTAAAAAAAAGAAAAAAGAAAAAAAGAAGAAGAAAAAGGGAAAAACGTTTCCATTTATTAACTTTATTAGTTATGGTATAATGTCTTTTTACCACTCTCTGATTTATTAGTGAGAGCGAACATTAGTTTTTTGGTTTGCCTTGGCCAAATGAATATATTACAATGCTATCATCTTGATCATTTTATAGCTATAACCAAATAGACTTGGTACCCAGCTGAGTTACTCAGTTTTCCCGAGTGTTACTGTCGTAATAGAAAGTATTCTGTACATTACAATAAAAAAACTTCGTTTTTCTGGTCCAGAAAACCAAGGTTATTGGCCTCTTATTTTTTTTCTGCTTACCAATGATTCTATCCTGTCCACTTAGTTATCAACGATTCTATAGTGTAGGACCTGGGAAACTTTTTTGGGGATTTATTGCAGGACTGACTTCAGATGGGTCAGAGCAAACCCAAATGTCTCAAGGTGGCGCTGGCTGTATCACATGTCTGTGAAAACATACTAGAAACTCTTCCATCAATTCCATCTCAACCACAATTTTTGTACCTGAGCCCAAGTGGTCAATATGATGCACAATTTATGCCATCTGTAACCTCTTTTCTAGTTTATAAGAAGTCTTTGATAATTCAGATGGCATGCAAATAGAAGAAAAGGTTTGACTGATTTCCCACCATTGAGGCTCATCACCATTACCACCATCATCAAAAGAGGCACCTAAATGCTGCAAACTCAACAACATAATAAAAAAATGAAGTAAAATTTTAAATAAAATAAAGTAAATCTCTCTCTCTCTCTCTCTCTCTCTCTCTCTGTGTGTGTGTGTGTGTGTGTGTGTGAAAATTAGAAGATCTCTCAAATCTAGAATAAGAGACATAAATAATGACACCTCTGCCTAGAAAAGGATATACCTACATAAATGAATTGTGGCATGACCGAGCTTCTTTTTTGTCTTTTTCTTTCCTTTTCCTGAATGGTGACACAAACTTGAACCTATTGACAACTACACCATTGCATAACCAAACTACTGAGGTTGGCCTTTGTGGGCTTTGTTCTTACCCTCTACCCATTTCAATGCCATGCCCTAAGTAACTTCACATAATGACCTATCTTTCATCACTGCTTCACGTAGCTCTGGACAAACCTCTATTTCTTCTTCTAGCACCTTCCAGGCTTCCACCATTAAGCCTTCAATTTATTTTATAGGAGCAGGTTTTGCTGTAAACATGCACAGACCATCTCCACCATTTTTTTTCCTTTGATAGAAATTATCCTTCGGTTTCTTTTAATGCACTTGTTTCTATTCAGTCAGCTCTATCAACTCTGCACATCCTTCAAAACATGTGTCATGTGAACTTTAGCTTCCCCACTTTCCTTTTGACTCAATAGTCAGTTCTATCTTTCTAAAATAGGTCACATGGCCCTTTGATCTAAGTGGCACTCGAGGATAGCATGACACTTGCGAGCTTGTCTTTACATTGCCAATGTTGTACTGATTCTACTAACTATATTTAACTTAATCCTCCATTTTATCCTATGATAGCTCATAGCTAGCCAACCTTATCGCACTGTGATACTTGGTTGTTTTAAATTTTAACCATCTCAACCTCTGTACTCCCAAATCAACTAAAATTGCATTCCAAACATTATATTTCTTGCTTATTTGCTGTACAATTTAATTAATTCTCCTGTCCAACGTTCAGTTACTAACTACTATTATATCTTGTATGTGAACGGGTAACAGGATGTGGTGGCAGCAACACTTGCTGACATTAATTGTGGGAATTTTAGCAGCTGTGATGTTAAGTTTGATGACTCTTGTATTATGGCATGTTTGGAGACACAGACAGCGTCAAACACTAGGAAGTTACAAACCTGTAAATGCAGCTGTGCCGGAACATGAGCTCCAGGAGCTTTGAACTAATTTGTTATCTACTGAGTCATTTCCTGATGGAAATACGAAAAGCTCCTCAACTGACAGTGTGAAAGTAAGTGTTCTGATGAAAAGTGCTTTCTGATGTTTGCTGTTTATAAAGCCCCAGGCCAACATGCCATGTAAATTACAGGTAATATGTCAAAAACATCCATTCAGTGGTATAAGTACGTGTAAAGAAGACATGCCATAAGATACAGGTATCAGGTTTTTAGGTATCCATTCCTATGGAAGATTTCTCCCTAGAAGTACGGACATGACTACAAAATTTCTGATATTGTTCCTTTCCAAATAAATAGCCCACGGTGATTACTGTTCTAGACAAACAGATGATTTTTGCTGAAATGTGCACTTACAATGTTGTAGTAATAACATTAATAAACAAGTTGTGTCTGCTTCATTTCATGGGTTCATCGATACCGTAAGACCCGATGTTACATGTGTTAATGACTGAAGTTGGAGAGAGTATAGCTTTAAATGGAGTTGAGGTATGAAATAAAACATACCAAATTGCATAGGCTCAGGCAACAGTGATAGTAACAAGTTCTTTATTTGTGGGGAGAGAGAGAGAGAGAGAGAGTAAATGGTCAAATTTCTTTATTTGGTTTATAGAATTTGTAAATGGCCCTTGTGATTTTAGTATTTAGTGATATATCCCGGCCTTTTCATTTTACTACTTTCCTTGTCTCCGAAATCAATAGTCCTAATGAGAACAGGCAACCACCATGAGGTTTATGTTAAAGTTTTGATAAAGTGACAGATTTGGCCATACAACCATTAAACAAAATGAGTGTCATTGTATTACAAAAGTATATTTATTTATCCCAAGTCCCAAGGTCCTCTCTCTCTCAAGAACTCTCTCATGCATATGAAGCCCAATCATGTATTTTGAAACCTCCATCAACCAACATTCATGCATCGATTGGGTGTCGGTTATCATTATGATTGATTTGAACTTAATAAAATAGGCCCTATATTGTTAAAACTGTATTTATATATGGTTATTCTCTCCTACTGAATATACCATAGTAATTGTCAGTGTCTTAAGTTTTGGAGAGAATTAAGTCCGAGCAATTGAAATTATACATATAGGAATAAAGGTACGAGCAAAAGTATCATTTCACTCTAAAATCTTAGTTGCAACCTGCAACTTTGTGGACATTGAAGGTATTAAAATGAAAAAAAAGAACGTGAGATGGTGGTGACGTCTAATGATAATAGTGCCTCTGTTTGCTCCTACTGTCATCACTGAGGGGTATGCTTTGTAAACATTGGGTCCTCTTTAATTGAGGCTCAGGCTAACGAGAATCTCTAAGGGTCTTCAGCGGGACTCATTCATAAGATGCATGTAATAATGTCTTCATCTTTTCAGCCACAATCCTTGTTCAAGTGGTCAATGCTAAATTATATATCATGGCTGCTTAATTAGATGAGCATTCACTTAATAGCACTTCTTATGTTAATTAGATCTCAAAGATATGCTCCGAAATGAAAACGCAACGTTAACTGTTTGATTACACAGGTCTATATGTAATTAATTGTACATTTATTTGTTTGACTTCCTAGAAGTCAAATTTAATTCTTCAGCAGCCCACAAAAACTAATGCGACTTTACACTGAAAAGAGTCTGATACACTGCATATCCATGGATTCAACCAACAAACATGTCCCTCAGCGCTTGCAATTTTTTTACGACATCTATCATCTCCATCCGTTCTCCTGGTGACTCAATTGAACATGCAACTCCGATTCTAACTATTGAAACCAAACACTCTTGAATTTTGGCTCTCTCATAGTAGCTGTTATTGGCATTGTTTAAATTTGCACTCCTTTCTTCCAAAAGTAGTTGCGGATCAACAATCTCTGTCACTCGACTAGGAATAGCCATTTTAGCAAGTTCATGTAGACTTAAACCATCTTTGAACATCTCATCCGTTGGCCTTTTACCAATGAACATCTCCAACAAGAGAATTCCATAACTATATACATCTCCCTGTGTAGACACCTCACCTCCCAATCCATATTCTACAATACAAACATATCAAAGTTTTATTATAAAAATAAACAACTTAAGAATGTTTAAGAATATAACAAAAACACAATAGGAGTTGAGTAAGAATGGAAGAAATGCATTTGTATTGGGTATAAAGAAAAACTACGTATATAAAAAAACTACAAAAGTAATAGAGAACAGTACCTGGAGGGACATATCCAATAGAACCCTTTATTCCAATTGAGCTAGTTTGATTGTGAGAGAAGCTATCGCCGATTTCACGAAGTAACTTTGCCAATCCGAAGTCTCCTACACGGGCACTCATATCATTGTTAAGAAGAATGTTACTTGGCTTTAGATCACAATGAGCAACTGGTGTTTGGCAATGGTGATGAAGGTATTCCAAAGCAGAAGCTACCTCCATGGCTATATTTAACCTCTGTGTAAATGTCAGCTTATGCAAATGATTTTGCCCATCCTCTTCTAAATGCAACCATTTATCAAGATTTCCATTCGGCAAGTACTCAAAAACTAAAGCTTTGAAATCATTGCCTTTAAAATCCACACTTGAGCAGACAGTTATGACCTTAATGAGATTTCGATGCCGCACATTTCTCAAGGTTTCACATTCAGCCACAAAGCTCTTCAAGGCTCCTCTGTTTTCAAGGTTAAGCACCTTCACAGCAACAACTTTTTCATCCTTGTTCAAAATCCCTTTATACACAGAACCATGACTTCCAACACCAATTAAATTATCTGAGGAGAACTCATTGGTTGCAATACATAGTTCTCTATAGGATAACTTCATGTATTGATCCTCCATGAAAGATCCAAAAATAGGTTTCTTGATCGAATATCCTTTCCAATTATATGCAACAAGGACAGTTGCAATAATTATTATTAAAATCACAATTGCACTAACTATTGGGACTATTACTTTGAGTTTTAAGGAGCCTCCTCGTTCCTTGTAGTCTTTCAAAGTGCAATTCGGCAATTTTAGTTCTGGGATACCACCACAAAGCTTCCTATTCCCATAGATTGAAATAGTGCTTGCATTTCTGAAGACTCCTCCTTTTGGAACTTCGCCCTCGAGATCATTAAAAGAAAGATTTAGATATTGTAACAAAGGGAAATCCTGCAAGTATTCCGGAATCTGTCCAGAGAATTTATTGCTTGAAAGATCGAGTTTATGAATGCTTCTCAAAGTGCTCAGAGATGAAGGGATGGCTCCTTGAAAGTTGTTGTCATTCATGTAGAGGTTTTCCAACGTGATGCATTTGCCCAACATAGAAGGAATTTCACCGGAGAATTCATTCCTTGATATGTCCAAGTCCCCAAGATTGATTAGGCTACCCACTTCTGATGGAAGCGAACCCTTCAACAAATTCTGCGATAACTTGAGGGATCGTGATAGGGAAGGGAGGCTAACAACCTGTTTGGGTATGGTGCCAATTAGGTTA
Source organism: Umbellularia californica (assembly GCA_028538565.1). NCBI lineage: Eukaryota > Viridiplantae > Streptophyta > Magnoliopsida > Laurales > Lauraceae > Umbellularia > Umbellularia californica. The sequence continues at coordinate 5,975,760 of JAPQWN010000003.1, forward strand.
TTCTGAGAAACATCCAACAGATATAGATTTTGGCACTTACCAAGACTCTGTGGTATGCTTCCCCATAGGCTATTGCTTTGCAATTGAAGCTCATTTAACAGTGTCATATTGCCAATTGAAGAAGGAATTTCCCCTGTGAACTTGTTATATGACAAGATAAGCTTATTCAGCCGCGAAAGCTTTCCAACACCAAGAGGGATAGTACCTGTGAGAAGAGTTTGCTCCATGTCCAATTGATTTAAGTTAATAAGGTTTTCGATCCCAGAAGGGATGCTTCCTGTGATCTGATTTCCTCCCATCACTAGCATTTTTAGGCTGGTTGATAGATTGGCAACAGAATTTGGTAATGGGCCTCCGAAGTTGTTCGACTGTAGAACCAATACTTCAAGACGGCTGGAGTTGCTCAGACTGGTTATAAAATTCAAATCATTGGTACCCATTTGTCCAAGTTGATTCTGTTCTAAGTTAAGCTTCAATAAATTTTGCAGGCCTCCCAAATTATCAGGAACCAGTCCCACAAAAGCATTCCCTGCGATATCAAATGACTCTAGTTGGGAGGCATTCGACAATGTATATGGTAGGGGTCCTGTAAACTGGTTCATTCCAAACCAAAGTCTGCGCAAATTGGGAAGTGTGGTGCCAATCCCCCAAGGCAAGCTTCCATGCAATCGATTATCAGCAACAAGAAACGAACTAATGGACGAGATGTTGTAAAGGGAGGGAGGAACTTCACCTGACAATTTATTTCCAGACACTTGAAAAAACTGTAGGCTTGTGAGTCGGCCTAGATCATCAGGAATGCTTCCCTCAATACTGTTCGCTGCTATAGAGAGAACCATAAGCGAAGAAAGATTCCCAAGTGAAGGTGGGATGCTTCCAGTGAGAGAGTTTTTGCTTAGCCACAATACCTTGAGGTTTGGAAGAGAATCAATACTAATAGGAATGTTGCCTGCAAAGTTATTACTTGCTAGCTCAATTAGTATAAGATCTGAACAGTTGGTGAGCCTTGTCAGGATTTCTCCTTGGAAGGAATTGTAGCTCAGATTGAGAAGTCGTAGGTAGAACAAGTTGCCAATTTCGTGGGGTATCTCGCCATCAAAGTTGTTCTCTTGGAAGCTGATTCCAACTAAATAGGAGAGATTTCCTATGAAGGGAGACACGGAACCTTCCAAGTTCAATGATGGTAGGTCCAAGAACATGACCCTTTGATCTCGGCGGCTGCATGTAACTCCTGGCCACATGCAGAAAGGAAGGGTGTCGTTCCATGAACTCAAGGCACCAAGAGGATCTTTTCTTATCTGGGCCTTGATGGCCAGCAATGCCTCTCGATCGATCTCGCTTCCTGTAGCAGCTTCGCATTCGAATGCTCCTAAGTTGATCATGTACAAAAGAAGAAGAAAAAGAGAGGGTAGATATGAAAAAGAAGCCATTGAGCAAATCATGTGCAACAGCAACAGTGCTGGTTAAACCTGCTGTTTCGCTATGGGGCTGTAAGTTTTTAAGTTTTGATATTGAGAGGTTATATAGAATGAGATTAGGGTATATTCTTAGTAAATGTACGTTGAGACTTGGGTTACAAAACCGAGGTCTTAAACAATGCAATGTAAAACAAAGAGGAAATCATCATCTTGGGTTACAAAACCAAAGGCTTCCTTTGTCAGGGCCTGCTAGGGGATATCCCGTTTATAAATATGAAACTATCGAAAGGAAAGTTTTCAAAAAGGTATAAATTTTTGCCGCATCATCTAAAAAAAGTAAAATGAAAATTTTAATATTTCAAAAAAGTATGATATCCAACCAAATGACCCTGTGGGGCTCATTTTAGTAAATCAAAATGGTTAGTTTCGGGGAGAAAAAGGTTAATAAAAGAAAAAAAATGTCTTCGTTGGCCACCTCTTGTACGTAGTTTTAACCGGTGCATGTGGATCGGATGGTTTGCATGTCCCCAGGAGGATTAGTTTTGGCTCTCCAAAATCGAGAGTCTCTCGAGCTTAGAGCCAAAAGCTCTTGGGCGGGGCTGAGATTAGGAAGGAGATACCCAGCGTTATAAGAGAGAAAAAAACATGTCACAAGGGAAGGGTATTTTTATCATTTTTTTAAAACTTTTTTTTATAGAAAGAAGAACTTAATTGAAAGAATTTTGGAAAACTTTTATACTTTTTTTAAATCTTAATTTCTTTATGTACTTTTTTTGAAAAAAACGAGCCACTAGTTAATACTTTTTTGAAATTCTTTCTTAAAAAACTATTTCATATTGCATTTTTTTATTTCTAGATGATTGATCCAGGCCTACCCAAATCTGAATACATGCAAATTATTTGGTGGGGTTGATTGGGAGCTAAGGATTTGAAAGGCTTCCCTAACATTTACCTGTGTGCAAAAAATTGTAACCTTCTCATGGCAGGAGGTACGACTCTGCAGGACTCAATGCAGAACAAAATTTAGCCTTTTTGCTTGAAATTCGGATATATTTCAATTTGGAGCTGATGTAATGCAACGGGCAGTGGCCATGACATAAGTTGTGTCCTAATCAGAGATCATCTTACTTTTGTGGATGCATCATGCATATAGTTTATCTCAGCTTGTCTCAATCGTTTGAGAAGCCTTTTGCACCCGGAGGTTGTAGGTTCGAAACCTGCACTACTACACTGGGCTATAGGCGAGTTTACCCGACTTTTCTCTAGGTCTGGAGGGATTAGTCCAACCCAAAAGATTGGAAACCCTTCGAAAGCAAAAAAAAAAAAAAAATGCCATGGACCCCACGGTCACCTGTCCGTGGGGTAAATTTGCACAACGTTCAGCTATTAAAGTTTGAGAAGCAAGAATTAAGGATTGGGTTCACTTGATTGCCCTATTTTCCATGCTCCTAATCCTCATTCAAATATTCCCATCATTCTAACTCCCTTCTTGACATGAATTCATTTGGGCCCCACGGGAGATGGACTTTTTTTCCCCAATAAAGATAGAGATGGTCCAGATGGAAAGGGTCAGTGTGTTAATAGTTTTACTAATAGATAGATTGGTCTGGGTCACCTGACCTGATCTGACCAGACGGAGAAACACTAGCCCTGTTTTCTCTTTATTGTGGGACCCATGTGTATTAATTCACGCTTCTTTGCTCCCATCACTTGAATCAAGTCCCCTTGGGCCTTCACTGATACCACAACTTGGTGAAGAGAACACAACACGTGCCTCGGTAAAAGTAGGGTTTGGCACATTCCCGACCAACCAAGGAGAAATTTAGATCCTCTCTGAAACCTCACCTCATGAGAATTTCCATGGCCCTCTTTCTTTTTCTGTTGGGACACATGGCATGTTCACACATGATGGAAAAGGCAGTAGAATAACTTCACATGGAAAGCAATTCGGGGGCTGTGACCGGTTCTTTGTAGCTTTTACCACCGAGCTTTACTATACAACTTTGTTTCAACCAGAGGAGAATAAGCTCTAAACAAAAAACAATAACTTTTTTTTGGTGAGACGGGTTTGCCAAACCATGTAAAATTATCATCTCTCTTTTGTGTGGTATATTTGTCCGATCGCATATTTTACACTTATGCATGCACGTGCACAACAAATAAAAAATCAGATTTATGTTACAAGACATCATATCAGAGGCCATATATAGAATGAATTGTCAACATTGAAACCTTACTTCTTCTTTTCTATTCTTCCTCTGGTAAATACTCACACAAACCCAATCATTACCGTTAGCGTGGGCATGTTTTGCTAATTACAATAATAACGGCCGAATGTAAGAATAGTGGCATAAAAGTGAAGCCTAACACCCGCACCATAATAATGATAATTTGTTAGATTAAATTACACGGAAAAATTCAAACTTTATCAGGTGTCAACTAGAAATGTTATAAAATGAATAGGAGGGCTAATTGGTGGAGTGGATGATTAGGAGCAACCAACATGATTGTCCGGTTAAACTCGACTTAATCTTAACATAAGAAATAGAAAAATTAAAAATATTTTAAATCAATTAACATTTGGCAAACCAGTGCAATTGCATGTCTCTTCTTACTGAGTTTGACCGCAGTTGGCCAGTAATTTTACCAAAACCATCTTTCAATCTAACCAAAACACTAGTTACTAACCATCCAATCAGAATAAATGAAAGCAGATGAGAAAACATGATAGCTCATTGTATTTGATCAATCAGCCATTGATTTTCAATCTCATATATAACAAACTTCCTAAACCCAATTTTACATTGTAAGACTCGTAAAACCCATGCCATCTTTTGTGTCTTCGAAGTGATGAAACCCTGGAATTCTTGGGTGCCACATGATGCCATCTCCTTGGGAGAATGGCAACACTAAGTGCGGGACACCTTTCTTTCTGTGTCTTACTGACAACCATAAAATTGTACGAGGAGATTCTCCTGCGGACCATTTGATGCATTTAAGGACAGCCATTGGCACTCTGACACTTTTGATGATTCCTATTCCTCTATAGTCCTTTTAGCTTTCCACGTTTCAACCAGCAACAGCCACACCATAAAATGCTAACTGATGTTGCATTTCCAAATTGGAAGCCTCATATACTCAGCCTCAGGTTAATCCGGGCTCAGCTCTAGAGGTACTCAGCTAATCTTGAGGTAAAGAGTATATTCTTTCTGATGCTTTACAATCCATTCCAGGCCTATATAGCTTTGGATTCCGTCGTGCCAACACCCATTGAATGTTTGGCCAATTATCATAGGATCCCACAAAGGCAACTAGGACTGGCACATTTCTCAACCTTCTAAATCTATGGATTACAGTTTTAAAGTGAAAAATCCATCATGCAATAAGACCATGAAAGGAAGTACTGAAATACACATAGCATTATTTCATTAAGAAGACAGCTAATACAGAAAACCCGAATGCCAACCTCTATCAACAGTAGAAGAGCTAGATCACAACCAAATTATAGAAGCACTACCTCTCATGTTCTTATTTCCACATTCCAGACTTCAAACACTACTGTATTATCTTCTCTTCTGAATAATGTTTTTATAGATCAAACTATATGAAGTTATGCATCATCATATTAAAAGAACAACAGCCCAAGTACTGCAATAGTAAATAGTATAGTGATATGTATAGTAGAATTTGTAGTTTAAGGGCACTTGGGCTTGCCCTTGGAATTGACTTTGTCTCTGTAACATGGGCACTCGTCCTTATGTCCATAGGTTCCACTCGGTACGCACTTGCATTCTTCGCAGCAGATCCCACAGTATTTCAAGCAACGGTCCTGAACGGAAGCTTTAGAGCACCTCACTTTGCACTTGGAATCACAAAAGTCTGGCAGGTAACATAATAATGAATCGTGTATTAGGATCCATTAGATCAGTAAAACAATACAGGTGAAAAATAAAAAGGAAACATAGGTTCAAACCAAAAACCACCAACTTAAAGGAACCGAAAAAGGAAACAAAAAAACTGAGGAAATGGGTTTGTCTTTCTAGTTTCTTGTTCTTACCTGAACCGGCCATGGTAACTTGAAGATAAGAGAAGCTTAGGAGGAGGACTAGGAAGACAAAGATGGTAGGGAGCTTACTCATCTTTACAAGGACGAGTGTTGGGTTGTTACAATGAGATGGAAGGAGAGAGTAGGAGATTGGGTTTAAGGTGTGATGGGATTTGGTGGAGTGTAGGGTGCTATTTATAGAGGAAAGAGGAAGTGGGAGCATGCGCTGGCACATGCAAGATCAGGAACCAAAAAAAAAAAAAAAAAGGGAAAGGAAAGCGTGTGGGGCGAGGGAGAGAGTGAATAAGGTTTTACTCGACGGACACGGTTTTGAGAGGGGATGAAAGTTGGTGGGTGCTTCGCTTCTCGGCTTTCAATGGGTTAAGTGAATTCTAAGTAGAGCTTTCGTGGCGTTCTTTTCACTTTATTAAGGTGGTTTCTAGTGCTTTCGCACAGATCAAGCTGTCGTCATTTCTTCTTCTTTTTTTCTCCACTCCTGTCTCTCTATGGTTTGGTGGCAAACGTGCTGAGTTGGGGCAGCTGATAGAGCAACTGGCCAACATCCAGTGCCCACATTCTCACTCTATTTAGGGTCGGTTGAACTTGAACTAGACCAAAAAGAGGCCTCATCTGAGACATTTCTGTCACAGGGGAGGTAATTGTCACTCGCCTTATGTGATGACAGTTGTAAAAAAAAGAAAACTCATTACTAGTTGGTGAGCCTGTAGTAATGCAGCATACACGCCTGGAGTTCGTATCAAAATTGGTTTACTTCTTCCAGGTTTAAACCATCAAGGATTTGAGGTTTTAAAAGTAGGCCAAAATCAAGTTCCAACGGTTACTGCATAAGGGAGCGTTTGTGTAGTGGTAACTTCCATGGAAAGATGAAATTGCCACATCAGCAAGTTCTTTGATTTTTAAATTCGAGGAAATTAGAAATTCATGTTTGGTGCAAAAAGGTTTTCTCGATGAATTAGTGCTAATGTTGTTTAGTGCAGCTATAGATTTTTTTAGTGAAGACCACTTTTTAGTAAAAACTATTGGGTGGGTGGGTTGGTATATGTGTGAGGTGGGTGGGGTTGGGAGGGGAGGAGGAAGAAAGAGAGTGGCCGGGTGGAGTGAGGGGGAGAGAGAGGAAATTGTAGCCTACATAAGGGCATGTTTGTGTAGCCCATTTCCACGGAAAAGGTTGTAGTTTTCTGCGGAAAACTTCTTTTTCATGTGTTTCGTGCGGCAGTTTTCCGCAGAAATGCTTTTTCGCCACGTCAGCTTTTTCCTTTCTAGGCATGGAAATAGACTTCTTATGGGGGGGTTATGAGAAGTCCATTTCCACGGAAAATGACCCCCCAATTTCCTCTCTCCCCCTCACTCCACCCGGCCACCCTCTTTCTTCCTCCTCCCCTCCCAACCCCACCCACCCCACACACATACCAACCCACCCACCCAATAGTTTTTACTAAAAAGTGGTTTTCACTAAAGAAATCCATACCTGCACCAAACAACATTAGCACTAATTCATCGAAGAAAACCTTTTTGCACCAAACATGAATTTCTAATTTCCTCATAAAACCATGTTTGAGGAATTTAAAAACCATAGAATTTGTTGATGTGGCAATTTCATCTTTCCATGGAAGTTACCTCTACACAAATGTGCCCTAAAGGTTCCAGACTACCAGTCATGAGTGCTAAAAAACAAAAGAGTTCCACGAGGAGCTAGAGTATCAAAAAGCATTTTTGATGCATCTACTATGAGGTTTTTGTAGGAATGGTTGGGGAACTTACTAGTGAGTGATGACGCATGTCTGGATTTTATTTTTACAGGTTTAGTTAGAAACCTGAAACATGCAATAGGGTCCTTGCATATTATCATTTATCATCCTTATCGTTCAAAAAAAAAAAAAAAAAACATTCTTATCATTATACAACTTTGAGTAAATAATACTAAGAAATATACTTAATATATACATTTATGCTCTACCGTGAAAATGCTTGAGAAATTAAGTGGTAATCAATTTCTTTCTGTTTAAATTTCCATGCCCCACACCCTTGATATCGTGTTACAAATCTCATAACTCTTAAAAATTGTCATCTTGGGACATATTAGAACATTTTCAAAATTTTAGATTGTCTTGTTTGTAATACGTACTAAGGGAAATTTCGTGGAAAACAACTTGCTCCTGATACTATTATACAATGTTTCCAAAACAATACTGGACTGACTAGTTTCACCTGATCGAACTCAATCACTACAAGATGCAGTGCAAAATTAACAAAAACCACTTTCACCAAGACGAACTATGTGTAACGTGCTATGGGCTGCTGAAGGCATTTTAAGAACTGTTTGAGTGATTGGAGAAAAAAAAGATTATTCCAAACTTAACTTATAATTTAAAAGTCATCGGTTTCATGTTTAAAACTTCAAAATGTAACTTCTAAAATATTATCTTTAAATTAAACTACTATTTAAGACTTTACCCTTTTATGATTTACTTGCTTTTTAAATTTATCTTCTAGGTTTTTTATTTTCAAGTTCAGTTTTTATATATCATGATTTTATGCAATGTGACAAATCAAAAAAACTGAACCATAAGACATACTTTAATACCACGGGATCGATCTAAGGGCCCTGAAATGAGATTCATAATGAGATACATCTTTCCACTTGGCTGTCTCTTAAATCTTTTTGGCTATTTTATTTCCATGCTAGTTCATTCTCTTACATTTTCTCATTACATTTTCAATTTTATTGAAAATTCAAGAATATAAGGATATTCTCAAGAATAAATGTTTTCTAATAATAATATTGCAAGAAAATGATGGTAATCTCAAAATGACATTGGTTTTTGTGACATTGATTTATATTGTATGTTACATACAAAATACTGCCGACGCAATTAAAAATGAAGAATCAAAATCTATTCTTTAATCACTTTTTAAAACTTTGTGCTTTATTAAGAAAGCGTCTTTCACATGATATCAGTTTAGGACCAATATGCTTATGGAAAGCAAATGTTTCGCTTCGCCCAATAGAAAACGACGGTATATATTGTTTGTCTTTGGCCTTGGATTAAGTTGATTGAGTTGATTTTTAGCTGCCCCGGGTTTTGCATAAGGTGGGCCCCTTGACGATTCGCTAGATCTCACACACGTGTCATTTTACTCGCCGAATCCCAAAGCCGAAAGAAGTTAGCAGATAACATATCTCATTGTATCGCAAGTGGCACCGGATGTTTATTGGATGTTTTCACATGTCTAATATATACCTATAAATGATTATAAGAATATTACCATTCCTTATTATCTTTTTAGACTTTGACATCTTAAAAAATATCAGATGGTCGATTTTTTTTTTTTTTTCAGACAACTACAAAAACAACAGTCCCAAATTATCAATGGTCATGATCTCACACACGTTTGCCCCTTGGGTGCAAAACTTGTGTAAGGCATGGTTGTAAACCAAATTGAATCTTTGACAAAATAATATAATGAAGGAACAGTGGGGTTAGCTTTGATGAATCTAACTGGCAAGTCTCATAATTCATTGCATCTCAAAGCCATCATCAGTGAGGGCTTAATTACTTCCTTCCAAGGGACCGAGACCATCCATGTGATGTATCTTTCTTTAAATGGTTGAGAAGGATTGCACCGACTTAATGATTCCAGATAATGTTACCTTATAGCATTGGGAAAACTGTCATGAATAATACGGCAGTCCTCTGCAATGATTTGATTCAATATGAGAGTGACATCCATTCACGCCTCCACCTGATTTGCTCCAATAATTTAATTCAATAGGCCAAACCTAATGTAGGTGACTAATAAATTCACACGCATAAGACAGTTTTTGGGAAATTTGACGTTAAAGTCACAGCTATTTTGTTCTTTGAAATAACCATTTACAAATAGAGAGTTAGATATAATTAGACTTCGATTTAAACAATTGTGAGGACAGCCGGGGCGAAAGGTTTGGAGTAAATTGAGTCCACATGGTATGGATTTGCTCCAGTTAATGATAATATTGCAAGAGTTTTAGTCTAAAGTACTTTATATCAAAAGATAAAAGTGAGTGGCAATAGAAAAAGCTCAGGTGTTTCCCTTGAAAAACACTCACGTCATATCACCTAGATGTATGACAATCAAGGAAGGAAACGGGTTTGGATATAGATTAGAAAAATAAGAGATCACATCAGATCAAACATATAATTGTGGTGCTTTGTTTTAGCTACTCGGTTTTAAGTGCTAGTTTCAAAAAAAGGGGTAAGAAAAAGTGGGTTACATGGAGAATCTGCCATAATAAAAAGAGGAAAAAGAAATCACATCATAGTCCGTTTCAGAAAAAAAAAAAAAAAATCACATCATAGTATATGGATCATTAGTGGTTGTATCTTTTCTGTAGTACGACAATAATCTTAGCAATTACACAATTCAGTTTTCCTTCTACCATTGATTGCTTGTGGCATGGGGTAACAATTCATGGTCCAGCCCATCAATCCAACCCAAATCTAACCCACAACACTAGCCCAAAGTCAGTTTGATCCACTTTGCTTTTATATTGGCTTTGGGAACTAGATTTATATTTTCAACTCGATTAATAAATACACACGGCGATCAACTATACTTTTTAAATCTATCATCCCAACCTAAAATAGAGGGTGGGCCCATGCTTGATTAGTTCATGTGGGCTATGTAGCATGTGACAGTTGTCAGGTTAGTTACTAAGATTGGTTGGAGGAAAATATCATAGCAGTGCAGTTGCAGGTATTTATAATACCTTTCCATTCGGGTGTTGGCATGGTGGACCAACAGTCACATGCACCAAATCATAGATGGGTAGTGGAGGGACAGTAAACCAAGCTCTCCATTGACTCCCTCATTAAGTTATGTATAATACCTCACCCTCATTAAGTTCTGTGTGGTAAGAACTTAGAAGGGTTTTTGGTTTGTACATTCCTGTGTCTGTTGACATCTAATTGTTGGGCACCAATTAACAATGGTTTAAGTGTGATCAGTCCTGAAGCCCATAGGATAGATGGTTTGGATTCGGTTCTAGTTGCCCTCTTATATGTTTTCCTACGGCTAAAGGATGCTGCCTGCAAGCAAGTGGCAGAGTATGTGGGGCCACACTGCATAAGACTTAGGGATCTAGCCAACCACAAAGAATTAGGTTCACATGTCACTGGTAGTCAGCGTCTAATAAACTTGATTTTTTCATAAATAATAGTTTAGGTTCCGAATTCCACTTGTATCTTGTACTTTTCATTTCCATGTTCTTCATCCATCCTCAACACATATTTTGAGCCGGGTCTGGGACTCCTCTGGAGTCAACCCTATTTAAGTCACAGCATGATTCAGTAGCTCCTCTCATTGATTTATTGCTGGGTGGTAGCCGTCCCCATATGAACCTTCGGGCCCAAGTGTCCTCTTGACTTCCATCAAAGATGACCACCGTTTATCATAGGGAAGACTTGGATTTTATATAAAGGATGTATTTAGTTATATTAGGGACAGGTTTGGTGGTTTCCTAGGAGGAAGGAAGGGGTGGACATATTCATAGGAGATAAAGTAGGAACCTCAGTCATGGTCAGTGGATGTGCAACATGTATTAAAATATAGTTCTAACCCAGCACCACATAATGAATAAATCCGAACATATTAAAGGAGAAAGTTGATGGTCCTTCACCCTTTGATCAGAGGACCCATTCCACATGAATCCATAGACGTATTTGACACTTTACCTAGTAAAGTTAAGGCGAAATAAAGCTTTCATTTTCTAGATAAGAAAAGACAAGAGGCCATATTAAAAGTACACAAATTCAAAATTCTCCCTATATATATATAGGGTAATATTCATATGCATCTATCCCTCACCATTTTTGGTGAGGGACACCCCAAAAGGGGAAGTTTCAAGTACAAAAGTGTATTTGATGTGAGGTACAAAAGCACACTTTTGTACTTGAAACTCCCCCTTTTGGAGTGTCCCTCACCAAAAATGGTGAGGGATGGATGCATATGAAGACCTCCCATATATATATATATATATATATATAAAGCAACATTCTTTCTCCACTAAATGACAAAAAATCTCCTCTTCTTACACAAAAAGTCAAAAAATTTCCTATCAAACAGCTAAAAATAAAATAACATCATAACCCCCTCCATTTTTTTCTCCTTTTTTTATGCTTCACCTCACTTTACTTCAATTCACCATACATCCAAACACGCCCTGCAACTGGGTAATGAACTTGCAAGCACTCGTTGTTTACCCCCAACACTGGCAAAACCCGCTGTCTGAATTCGGAAAAAAATTTCTTGAAGGTCCCCATCTTACACAAATCCTTTATCAAATTTCACTTCAATAAAAATTGGGCTCAGATTATGCCCATATAAAACATGTGAATTAAGTATTCAAAAAAGGAAAAAGAATTCTAAAATTCCCAGGACTTCAGCAATTTGCTTTTCTCTTAGAGGTTAACATTTGGAACTAAAGTTAGGAGAGACGCGAGACAAAATAAAATTTTGGTAGGAAATTATCACTAGGAAATTGATGGCCCCATTCTACACCACCACCCTACTATTCACTTTTCACCCTTTCAGGACCCATTTGGTTTTTCATTTTTATTTTTAAAAGACTTTTTCCCATGAATTCTTAAGGGTATTGAATACAAATTAGACAAGAAACCCAACACTTAACTGTACCTGGCATTTGGAACACCAACATGGGAAGGAGGCCAATGGGGTTGCTTATCCCAAGCACTCAACTAATTCAGCATAACTGAGCAGCCGAACAAGCATACCATCAAATTTTTCTGAGTATATCCAACGGGCCATGAACAAGGACAAACCTCTCCATCTGAATGAAAACAGTGTATGAGTTATCAACAAGGGAATCGCTTCCACAAAACCACTATATACAACAGCCTCAGTCATATAGGACCAAATTGATGTGGAAAACCTGCACATACGTAGTAAATTTAAACAACATGGACCACTGCACACACAGCCGATGTGGTGCTGAACATCGACAGCTTAAGGCCTTAAACTAAACACAATAATAAATTATAATACAAATTGAAAACCAAACACATCAACCACCCATGCCGTGTGAAGGATGCACACTCTGACAGTAAGAATTCTCTGCATTATCACCAGCTGCTAGCAAGTTGACCTGCCAAAGAATTTCCAAAACATGGTTATCATAAAAATAGGTGCCTTCTAATGCTCCATCAAGAGAACTATAAGAGTGAAGCTAAATTTTAGGACAGGTGCCATATGATGCTTTATATATATATATATATATATATATATATCTTTCAATCAGCGAAAGAAACAGCGGGGCTCACATTTTGGATATCAATGCTATAATATCAGTACTACTGGAGCTATCAATACTTGGTCAATTGCAAATGGACAAAGCAAGCCAATTGCTCACATTTAACAAGGATGAAATAAGACTAATGATCAATTAGCAGTAAGCATATCTCCATGCACTTTAAGTACAAAAATTTTGAATCACCAAAAGGCGGCCCTGTATGTAGAGTTTCTAGGGCCCACTAAGTGTCAATCAGATATTCCATTTCAAAAAAAAAAAAGTGTCAATCAGATATTTGATATTTGCTTATCATTAAAAAATTAAGATGGATAAAATGAATTTTAAAAAGAAGATGGTGTGATATACCTTGATGATCTCAGATTTTGAGCTGGGATAAGCTGCAAGGACACTCATATGGAAGTCCTGAATTCAAGGGAAAATAAAAAAACTGTTGAGATTTTATCCAAGTGGAAAGGATCATAATCATCAGCAACACACTATTTATGAAGAAAAACTATTAAGTTTGTGAAAGAGAGAATTTATTAAATACTTGCAGTAAATCATTTAATTTGTAGTAGAACCAAAAACTCACCCTATAAGGATCACCCCTCAGAGATTGCACAAACATAGAATTTCTTGAGCCCCTACCCTGAAAAGCCAAAATTTTGTTATGGACCAACCAATGCTAAAAGCCTAAAACCAACATAATCATTGTAAAATCACTGTAATTATGCATCTGCAATGATGCAGAAGGCTAATGTTAAGAACATATTTTATCACTATACAATAACCAGAATAATCTTAATGAATTCAGTAAAAGATTGGAAAATAGTTCTTGCAACAGGTCCTTGTGATGCATAATCCAAACTTAAAAACTCCTTAAATATGCAATTTGGGAGTTCTCTTCTGAACCTCCACACAATAGATAAGCATAAAAATCAACCAAAGTTAAGGATGCATTCAGCTTTTTCCACTTTAGGAGTTGGAGCAGGAAAATTTCTCTCAATATTTAGAACTTTTGACCCATTGGGGAAAAATCACCAAGACAAGGAGATAATTGTTCTTCTCCAAAAAGAGGAGAGGACGCAAACACACCTAAGGTAGATATTCAGTCTCATCTAAGAAAGGGTTGCCTTTTTCGATTGGAAGAGAATGTGTGAGCATATTATAGAGAGAGAGAGAGAGAGAGAGAGAGAGAGAGATGCTAATGTTTTTATTTTAATTTAATCAGAAGTTAAACAATTGATGTAGCTAATTATAATATATTAAAGCCAAGGGTTTTGGCTTTAATTTTGACCTTCAAGTGTTCCACATTCTCTCCCCACTACTTATCTCATCCAACTACTTACTCATATATTTATCTCAGCAAACCATGGACCTCTACTCTCAATTTTTTAAAGTCCCACCTTTTCCTTTTTGTAAAAACTCCCAGTTCTACTTCATCTCTTCTATTCCCTTCCTGTCTCAATTTTTCTACTTCCATTTTATGCAATTTGCTCTATGGAAAGAGGTACTCTCGTAACCTTTTTAATGTATGAATACACAATTTGCAATGCATGGACATACCGTGCTAAGCACATGCTATTATGCTAGTATAATATTATCCATCGATATAATTTAGATAAATCTTATTCTTTAAGTTAAGATTAAAGATTCCAAAGCTTATTCTATAATTGAATAGCATAATCTTTTAAGCTGACCATAGATTGATGGAATGAGGCTACAATATGATGCAAAGCTCTCTGTGTACATAATCAGTTCAAGCTCATGAAATAAGGATACTCCAGTTCCACTGAAAGTTGCCATTACCCATATGCATCTCTATTGGACAATCTAGAGACACCTTGGCACTTTCATCGTAGTTTGATTCTAGTGAACTTTCCCGCGGGCCCATCTAAGGCCATGTCAATCATGGGGGAGGTGAAGGATGGAAGATCTGAGTGAGACCTAGGGAGTGCAAAATTTAAAGTTTAAACCCCTCAGGCCCCTTGATCCATGGCCCTCCGAGTTTAATGGTTCTGGGAAGCATAATTTTCTAGATTTCAATCCAACAATAAGTAATGGTTGGATGAGTGTCAAATTTGGGCATGTGGCATCATAGGAGGGTCAGATGGCCCAAAAAATATAGTAGGACCAACATAAGAATTGTGTCGACATTTCTCATCTAAATATTTCTTTATATATCATCATCAACATCATCATCAAAGCCTTGTTCCAACTCTGGTGAGTTCAACCATAGTTGTCAGAATCCTATGATTCGATATCTATCCAACAAATCCCATTTACAGATGAATCTTTAGATTCACACCTGAATCCTACGATTTGATACTCGTTTCATCGAATCTTACAATTCAAGCAATTCAACTAAGCGAGAATAGCCACGACCAATAAGTTAATAATAATAATATTTTCCTTTTTTCTTTCTTTATTCTTTCTTTCTTTTAGCGCTTTTATTTTTAAAAAGGTTATTTAGTAGTTAACAAAACCTCCTAAGAAATTTTTGCGGCTTTGATGAAGTTTTAAAGACGAATAAAGAACTTGCATTTAATTAAAGCGTTTCAACTGTACGTATGGTGCTTGTCTATATCTTCTTCTTTTTTTAATCTATTTTTGGTTTTTTTTCATGAACACTTTCTTAACTTCAAGAGATATCCTACCACGTGAGATTGATAGTTTGAATTTTTTTTTATTTTACAGGTAATAAATATGTATATATATAAATTACCTACATGCACGCGCGTGTGTATTAATATGTCATAATGTTCTTGATATGATTGTATAATAAACTTACTTGTTATAGTATTTATACTGCTATAAGTGGGGAAAATGGATGGTTATGAATAATTACTTTTTTCTTTTACTTTTAATTTTTAAATATTTTTTATTTTATTAGAAAAATAAAAAGCTCTTACGATTCGCGATTCAATTCTATTCATTGGTATGAATGATTTGCGATACAATTCCGATTTTGAAAACTATGGGTTCAACTGCATGAATTATATTTCGCCATTGCAGTCTATCCTGAGCTAAATCCTTGGATAGGTTGCACTTCTTTATATCTATCTTTACTACTTCCATCCATATCCTAATTTGGGCCCTTTTTTTTGTAGGGTACAGTAAAATGAAATAGAATTTAGTGCCAAATCAAGAAAAAAAATAGTTGATGGAGTTGGTTGTAAAAGCACAAAATAAAAAAAAATACTTGCACAAAATGACAAAAAAGGGTGCTTTTACACCCAACTCCCTTCACTTTTTTTTCTTCTTGATTTGACACTCAATTCTATTTAATTTTACTCCACCCTACAAACAAATAGGCCCCAAGAGGCCATCAACCCGCATAGAAGAACTTTTCCTCACCGGAGCCGTTGTCAGCCTGCATTCGACATGTCCAAACTATCTTAAACGAGGCTCTCTTAATTTATCACTTATTGATGTTGCCCCTAAATAGTATAGGCCTAATGTACTTCTGTTCAACTTTTTCTCACTTTGACAACTACAATATACCATCAGGACCTCATATCCTAGTGTCTAAGTTACCTAGGCCCAGCCATAATTCTGGTTATTTATACCGTGGATGTGTTAACATGGAAGCAATACAAAATGTATGATGGGAAGTTCTCATGAGTATCACTTTGCATTGGAAATAATTAAAATCATTTGAAGAAATTGGATTGTTCAAAGAGATCAGTAAGTAAATTACTTCAATTGGGACCTTCCTGAAGTACTAATACCTTCCAATGCATTACAATTTGAGTACTCTATTTATGAATCAGACACTCTCAAGCCAACCATGTAAAAATCATTGCATGTATGATGCATGCTTGAGAAGTAACCAGTAAATTTTCTACAGAGAGAGAGGGGGCATTACAATCAGTTGAGAGAGAGAAATCAAAAGATGAAATTACCTCCAAAGAAATATCTCGAAGGCGTCTTCCAGTTTGAGCACAACATATACGAACGATCTTTTCCTCACAACTCCCACTGATAATGTAGTCCCCTCCATTCATATAATAAGAACGTGTATAATTCTGAGCACTTCCTGTTGGAGCAATATTGAATTTCATGTGGAGCCTTCCATCTACAGCCAAAAGTTGCTTAACCTGCAGCACTTGCCCATCAGATTATGCATGCAAATGCTAGAATAGTACTAGCTGATGTCAATTTATGAAAGGTGGAGTGATAAGACTCCAGATGTAAAAACATGAATATCTTATATATCCATGATTTGGTGCTTCAATCCTTAGATCAGATGAACCCCATCATTTGTGAATGTGCTCCAAAAGTACATACTGGAATATTCCAGCCAACCAATCTTTCACCTTTTCCTTTGGGCATTTGTGGTTTTTTCTTTTTTCCTGTTCGATAAATAGGCCTAAGGATGAATAACTAGTATAGTCCAATTAAAAATACTTTTGGGACATCTCCCACTAATGGTGAGGCCATGATATCAGTGGTTAGCTCACTTGAGCACGATTCCCTAGTATGAAACTGGTGAATCAGGAATTTATACACTTAAGTCATCTATTCATTTCTAGTATAGCAAAGTACCTCGTTGTCAACTGCTGATGAGAGTAGATAATGATCGTCAGGAGAAAAGCACACCATAACATTTCCTCTTGAACTAGAAGCTGTAAAACACGGTCTTGAAGGTCCTTGCCTTAAATCCCACATCTTAACCTCCTGGTCGAAAGATGATGTAGCAAATATGGATGGGGAGTGGTGTGCAAATTTTACAACATTAATATGCTCTTGATGCAAATTTTTGAAAGCCTGAATGCGCCTTCCGCTGCCTATGTCATACAGAGCTACATGCTTTGAGTACCCACTTACAAGGAGACGTTCATCCGTTGAATTGACATGAACAGATGTCAATTGTTCAAATTCATCGAAGCTAAATGTAGCAGCATCTGTACAGCAGTATCTATCAGTAAATGCTGATGGCATTTGACGGATATCGTACAATTGCAACGACCCATTATCAGAGCCAGCAATTAGCTGATGTTCAACACAAAAATTAAAAACATGAGCAAGATTAACCACTTGAAACAGGAAGCAAAACACAAAGAAAAGGCAATCTTTTGTAGTCTATTGGATGAATCCCAAATCACAATTAGCATGAATATTTTTCAGAATGGTTAAATTGTACATTTTGGATATTATAGAAATTGAAGATGAAGTAGGGTACTGTTATTTTGAAAATATCAATATTAGTGTTGATACTAAAGGGCATAAAGGACGAAAGTCAGTTCCCGAACCGTCTCAAACACAGAACAACATAGATAAATTGTACTTTATGCAAATATATATATGACTGTATTATTACTATTCTGGGTACATCAAAATGAACAAACATATGGATTTTTTTTTTAAAAAAATCAATTGAGTGATATCACACCTAACAATGGATTTAAGATGTAAGATGTAATAGAAGATACACAGGTACAATTTTGAATTCAGTTAGCATCGTGATCATGTACATTTTGATGTCACACAAATGGTGATGAAAATAATATTTTAATGCAATGAATGGCTATTCCTTCTCTGCATTGGGACAGCATGGAAGCTAGACATCAAAATAGTTAGAATACTGCTTTTCCAATATTCTGCCCCAAACCAATATCAGTATACAGAATTGCAGTGATAACAATTTGGGTCGGAGCACAGAAGGAGAATCTCACATCATGTAATTTTCAATTTCTGTGCTCCCCAAAATGCAGAGGAAGAACCGCCTGTGCTGCCAAAATATTCAGGAGTGATTTGGAGTATGCCCGGACATAAAACAAGTACACATGTTCTAGTTTCCTTCAGATATCATGTACCTTTGTAGGATGCTTTTTAAGCCAACAGAGCCCTAAAACACTGTGCATTGCTCCGACAGATGGGAGATAACTGACTAGTTTCCCACTTTCATGGTTTATAATGACAAGTTCCCCATCTAAAGTGCCAAAAACCATGAGACTCGGGTTGCATGGATGATATTCAAATTGACGAGGACGAAAACTCTTAGTTTCTTCCTTCGGAATGGTTCTGATCTTAGATATGCGCTGTAAACTTGGCCATGCAGAAGAACCAACTTTAGCAGCAGAAATTGACCTGGTGAAGGAATACTGACTCATTTCAGAAAAATATGGCATCTTCTGCATCTTGGGAGATTTTCGCAATCCAGTACTTGTTCCAATTTCACGCCTCTGCAGAATATTAACAATACTCTCTTTGTAGAGTCGGTTGTATGGTAAGTATTCATAATACTGTGAAACAATCATCTTTGCCACTTCCCTGTCCTCATTTTCCACAGGCAAATTATCTAGTACTTTTAAACGGGGCAATGATGCAATCATATATTCTCTGTAATGTTTTTCATAGCAAATGGGTGAAGGATAATGTGGAAAACACTTTTTCGTAACATCTGTGGGGCCCGTGGGCCCTGAGTCAAAAAAAAAACCTGCTTTATAACTCTCTGTATCATCAATTGAAGAGAGTGAATTACTATAGAACTCATCAAGGTTTTCATAACCTCTTAAATTCCCTCTCAAATTATCAAATACACCCATCTGATTAGTTTCGTGTTTAAGCCGTGTTTTGTTACTTTTGGAATGGACAGTATCCTCAGAAGACTGGAAGGGCACCGGGCCTGGAGAACTTCCCCCAAATGAAATTGCAGGATTATCCATGTTCACTGAGTTTTCTACAAGGGTCTGTCTGGGCAAATCTTGAGGACCATTGGCCAGTGTTTCAACCCAATTACTCATTCTTCGCTGATCACCAGAAAAGTCCAGTTCACTATCATCTGATGATTCCTCACTTGTGTTTTGAAGCAACTCATTATTCACAAACGATTCATCATCAAAGAGCACGTCATTAATCATATCGTCCATGCCCGAATCTTGATAATTTCTTAATAAATAATCCCCACTAGAAATAGATGCTGGTTGAGCACAAGGATACAGCTGCAGTTGACCTGAATCAATCTTTCCGGATGCAGAAGAATGAGCTTTTCCGCCAGATGATGCTTGACATGGCCCTGTATCGTTGCAACACAAACAGTTCTGAAAACGTAGTTCAACCAACGAGGGAAGTTTTGATAATGCAGCAGTTGTCGTCCAAAGGTTAGAGATTCCTGTTTCGCACATAGATAGCCGCATCAGATTTGGCATGCAACTGAAACAACCTTCTCGGAAACTAGTAAGTGAACTGATGAAATCCAGGTTGAGAGTGTGTAGCTGCATGAATGCTCCAGTCATGTCAAGCTTCCGGATATGGGTGGTCCGCAAGTTCAAGACTTGGCATGTCAAGCCTCTTTGAGAAAGATCCCTGAGAATACAAGTTGATGACAAAGGAGCAATCAAATCAAACAAAGAGAAAATATTGAAGAGAACTTATGTGATCCACAGAATGAACATATGCAATTTATAATATGGCCCAGGGCTTGCAATTTGTCGATTCAGTTAACCGGCTGTAGAATGCCAGTACGGAACTTAGCAAGTCCCACCTTCCATGTGAAAAGGCCACCTTCCATGTGAAAAGGACCCATTATTGCATGGCTACAATCATCCAGTCTGGGTTTCTGGGCAGCCAATTCATGCTGGGACCAAAAGATCATTGGTCTGGTCTTCTGGATTATCAAAACATGGCCCAGCAATAATAGAGTTCCCTCTGGTGAAGGCATGCGATGCTTCCTTGTGACCACATAAGCATTTAGATCCAAAGCTGGGTTGCCAACAAAGAAGAAAAATATTAATAAGAGAAACAACTGATACATACAGCAAGAAGTCTTTCCCAAATGGCAGATCCTGAAGATCAACAATTCGAAGCTTCTGACCAACTGCACGGATCAGAGAAACAACAGATTCTCCATTAAACAAGACACTATGTGACTCATGAAGATGTGACTCATGAAGTATGTCCACAGCATCAATCTCAGATGAAATGATTGCTGCAAATATGTCAACAAGCAGTGGAAAGTCAGCATCCTTCAGGTGGTCCAGAAAGATCTCCAGGCAACAAAGCTCTTGACGAGATTTTTGAAGTTTAGCCTGCAAATAGGAAGTGATTTATTGTCACAAACTCGGTTCCTGGAATTTACACAATAAAATCACTAATCAAAGGGCCTGCAAGAGTAGTTTTTTCCATGTTTTGGATGACTGTTGCTAGAAGGACAAAAGGATGAAAAGGTTCCAATAAAATGTTAGCACAGAAATCCAACAATGGTTAATGTACCACCTTTAATTAGGGGAGCAGGTTCTGTGATACTAGTTCACGAGGATTACTGATTTCAGTATTTCCTCAACTAATCATGGTATGTGATGACCCAAAAAAATGTCAGCAGAAAAGATTCAGCATCCCCATTAGAATTAAAGAAAGCATTGCAACGTAGCCACCAAAAAAAAAAAAAAAAGAAGAAGAAGGTGTACATTGCATTATATCAGAATCTCATATAATTGGCATTGTTATCATCTATAGTCATGGTCAAATTAGAAGACTCGTAATAAAAGAATCACTTGAAAAAGACTGATGTCAATGACAGCAACCTTATTGAAACCCAATAAAATGGAAGGGTTGGGTGGCACCTCTTGCCTCTTGCAAGAATTAAGATACCTAAAAACATAATAAAAGCAAAACAATATGTTAGAAAAAGTCAGAAATTTCTCAACAGAGGGAGACAGATTAGAATCAGTATAAAAAAAATGACTACATCAAAGGCAACTATATTTAGCAATAAAGCAATACAAATATAACATAACATCATATCACTAAGGTATCTGCGCTACCTTATTAACGTAACAAACAGGTATTAGAAGAGGGAGGTCATTCTAGATGTTGGGTGAAGCAGTGACGAAAGGCATGTCACTATGTTGAGTAATTAAAAGCATGGCATAAAGGCGGCCCTAAGTAGAAGAGTTTCGCAATGGTAAAGATGAGTATGTGTCCCTCGGGGTAGCTCTATACAGCACAACTTGAAATTTATGGACGGCATCTTTGACTGAATTCTTTTCTGTTTTAGTCCAAAATTTTCACTTGTATATATCTTATACTAGGAAGAAAATACACAATGAGAGAGACACAGAACATACTTTCTTGTTCACAATTTTTAGATAGTTTTGGTGGTCTCAGCTTGGTTAGAGTTTTAAAGTGAGGAGTTCCAAAGTAGAACTCTTTTAGGAAACCAGAAATTGGAATAAGACTCTAACGAACAGAACAATGGCGCCGACACTGAGCTAGACCTCCTATTACATAGGTTCGACTCACCAATCAGCATCAGTGACATTCACCCACTATATGTATGCCTTTTGAACTGCCATTATAGTTTAATTCCAAAATTAATGTCACTTGACACAATTCCCCCCTTCCATATGGAGCTGCAAATAGTTTCGTACAACACCAGCCACTGTTATCCATGCTGAAACAAATGGTCATATCTATGATACAACTAATCAGACAGGATCATCAAATAAAACCCAAGAAACTTCTAATTGACAAAAACGGCTCACTTGTCCCCATTACCAAACTGGGTGCACTCATATCGCCAACTAGCATCAGCTGCAATCATTACTGAGGATGTATTTGAATGTCTACAGCTTAAGCTGTTTGAATACTTGGGACTGACTCTACATAGAACAAAAACAACATAGGGAGGGATATAGATTTCCTGCCTTTTCACCAAATTATTATCAGATTTGCAACTCTCAACTTCCATAGCACCCCAAAAGGATAACCATCCATACTTCCAAAACATTTGAACGAATTGAGATTTAGGGCACACCCAAACATGCTTATATCACTCTCAAATTGGTGAATCCAACAAATAAAACAAAAACCTGATCTGGGTCAATGAGATCTTCCCCTGGACTTCATAAAATCTATTGTTCTCGACAAATTTCAGACTTAAAATCATACCATTTTCAAAAATTCTGAAGTCCCAGTCAACCCAAGTACCCAACACATGAAAATCTAAAAACTACTAGTAGACAATAAAAAAGTGGTGAAACTCTCAGGAATCCATTCCAAAGTAGTCATTTCCAACAAAAATATCACATAATCAACCAAGTAATCTCATCTTTCTCTATACCCACAAAAAAAAAATCTCATCTTTCTCTATACCCAAAAAAAAATTTCTCATCTTTCTTGAAGAAAAACACCCAGGAAGAACAATAACCACATGAATAGATAGATAAGTATATATACCTGGCCTCTAAAGAAAAGATATCGAAAGCCATGGCGTTTGCTTCTCCGTTTCCTCCGTATCTGATACTCACATATCCAATTTATAGAAACAGCCAGTGTTGTGTTTACCGGAACGGGCCTGGTCATTATGGAGGAAGAGCAGCCAGGTCTGTGGGGCCCATCAGATGGGCATCCGTATCATGGGACAAGGGTTTTTTCAAAGGTCCCTCCATGGGTAAATTCTACATGCACCCCTATTTTTACTAGTCACGCCTACTTTTAAAAAATAAATTACACAGAAGAAAAGAACGTGGATGTGCTCAGCAAAATAGATAGGTGCATGTAGAATTTTCCCTTTGCATAATCTATCTCTTGATTCAACCCCAAGGGGTTAGCCGATTGGTCAAGACCACGGTACTTCTCTTTTTCAGAGCTAAAGGTTTTAGTATTGACTCCCGATTCCCCTCCTTTTAGGAATTGAAGGTTGAGTCCACTTGTGCTACCACGTAGGAGCCTAGGGGTTTTACCCGATTTTTCTCTGGATCCAGAGAGAATAACCAAGCCCAAAGGATTAGAAACCCTCAATTAGTAATATATGTATATATATATATATAGGTATAATATCTTGGTGAGAATTAAGGTAACAATTGGGTTAAGGAAGGCACTGATTCAAAGGATTTTAAAGTTGTTCAAATCCCAACCGTTAGATGAAGTCACATGAGCATCGAATAAGTTCAATTAAGGGTAAAGTTTGAGTGATTGATGATCACAGTTTTGAATTGATTTAGTGGGACTCAGGTCGGCTACTCAGTCCAAAGCACACTACGAATAAGGAAATTTCTTCCATTGAATGACTTGGAATACAAATACGGGCCCACAAAATTGAAAAAAATTGAAGGTGCTCGTTAACCATAAGAATGTACTTTTGAATAATAAGTATATCAAATATCCTCTAGTTAGATAGTTGTCGCTCTCAATCTTAAAAGCCTCGAAATTAAATGATTTTTATTAAATGTATTTATCTATTTTTATGAGTGCAATTACAAAATTAATTGTTAAATTAGTGTTAAAATTAAAAATAATGTCATTTGATGGTTTGTTTTATTTTTATTTTTCTAACCGACGAGAATGTCCCATATTATTTGACCCAACAAGACTAATCACTTAGAAGAATGCACGACCGTGCAAAACATGTGCACCAAATAAATCCAAGCTATCAAATACACAACACCGGGAGCAACCCACACCTTATGCAAACAAGCCAAGCTCATGCGGGTCAATTCATGGCATCAACACCTAAGTAGGTCAAGTCATAACAAACAAAAATAGTAGAAACGAGGTTGCATATGAATCATGAATGGCTTTTTTTATTTTTTATAATGCACGATTTCCGTTCTTTTAGTCAAAATAATTCCTACAAGCTCTGGAGAAAAAGCTAGATAAGATTCCCCTATAATCACGGTATGATAATGCAATTTTGAATTCACAATCTTCCGATGCAAACGGTAGTCTATGCGAACTGAAGTAGCCCTCGGAATTGAATCATGAATGGTTTGATCTCTCATAAACGCGTCCCTCTCTATAAAATAAAGAAAACCAACATTTGATTTTTTTCACGTTTTACATAAGGCCACGTCCCTCTCAGTGGATAAGATAAGCCCAAGCCACGTATCGAAATCTTTAGTTGATGCGTACCAAAGGTGCATACGCCTCGTTACCACGCAGATTGTTGTTTATGGGTCGGGCCAGATCGGGCTCAATCCCCATTCATTTTGATTGGGCTGTGTGTTATTGAGGTCTGTGGGCTGCCTGGATCTTATTTGTGTCCTCTACTAAACGGGCTAAGCTGTAATCTATGCATGCTAAAAGGCTGGACCATATATGTCCAGACTACATATTTTGTAAATCTTATGAGCCTCTGCTTAATTTTGAGGCCCATAGAATGAAATTGAGCCAAATTATTAGATGTGATAACTAAAGAGGTTGTGTTTAGGCAACATTTAAAAGGGCCCAAGACAATTCCAGCCACAAGCACTTGTCTGAAATCAGGCCAATGACATGTGCGGTGATGTTGATTCAATGGCGTGCAGAATATTAAGTGATCCTGAGGCTATCTTTCCATCACATTTGTATTTATATATTGAAAGGGATAAGTATCATTTGACATTTTGACTGGCAGCTAACGTTGTAGGAACTTCCCCAACCGATCCATGATGAGAAGAAGCCTGTTTTGACCACTGAGTACTTTGTGTACGAAAATATATCAGAAGCCTTGGCCCCACAAGGAGCCTAGAATGTTGTGGGGCAGGGGTGGACCTACGTGTAGGCCTAGGGGGGCCATGGCCCCCCCTAAGTTTTCAAAATTTTATTTTTTAATACGAAATTTTTTGTAATTTTTTACTTTTACACCAAATTGTTAAGATTTTCTTTTAATAATTTTCATTTGGCCCCCCCTAATTCCATTTTCTGGGTCCGCCCCTGTTGTGGGGTCCACTGCACAGTATTTGGTGAGTTAATCATCCATAAAGGCAAAAAGAAAAAAAAAGGCCTCATTGGATATAGGCCTAAATGGGCCCCGTTTGATGTTCTATATGGTTAGCAATTTGCTGTCAGTTGTTGGGCCTGGCCCGATGTCTTAGGCTCAATTTCAGCGTCAGCAAGCCCTAGTCCAATATGACCTTATTGGCTCATATGCAACCTAGCCATGGACAACTAGCCATGATCCTGTTTGTTATATTTATCAGTAAAACACCTCTTCTTCTACATCTTCTAAGTTTATCTTAATGCTTCGTTCTTGTGAACTGAATGAATAATCAAAGATGATGAAAAGCTGGATCAACCAAGATGTAGATCAAAGGTTAGCAAATAAATATTGGATGGTTTTATCTTTTGATTGAAGGCTTCAATATGTCTTCCAAGTGATGTGTTGGGTCTAGACATACCCAAGGGTCAAATAATAGATGGCCCAACATCCATGGTTCCAACTCTAGGAGTTGGGAGAAGAATTAATCTATGATAATAGAAGTTCTATTTTTCATGGTTTGGTTCAAATGATGCATAATGATGTGAAGTAGGCATGAATGTCAATACAGATGGCTTATTAAGTCTTTGGCTGTTTCGGTGACACAGAATTTAGAAAAGAGGTGACATTTCTTGCTAAAATCACCAGCTAATACTGATATTTTTCGTGCACGTTAAGCTCATAGTTAGTAAATGATGGGACAGGTCTTTTTGATGACGATGGGACCTAGTCAACAAGCCAAACAGGTGCTCGGAGCAAATTGCATTATGCTAGCTACAGTAAAAGCAAATTATTATTGTTCGATATGAATTAGCTAGCACTTTAATATAAAAGAACTAACTCGTCCCAGAAGGGTGTCGGAGCCGAACTCGCCAAGAACCTTGTGGGTTTCGGTGTGGGATAGACCTGCGAACTCGCTGCGAATGCTCTTAAATCTACTGGATGGTCAAATAAGGGTTTTCATCTCCCTTATATAGAGCAATACCTAAAAGTTACGACTACAATTCTGCCAACCGAGAGTCTGAACTTGATTCAAAACTCTATCACCAAGAGTTTGATCATTACCTGACTCAACCTGATCAATACTTGTTGGGAGTTCATCAACGGCATATCACTGGGCTCGATCTAGCGTGGGCCCAATGGCAGCCGATCCACACTATTTTCCTAACATAGTAGTGGAATGTTGCCTACTTGCTTGCTCTATTTCCGGTTTCTGTGTTTAAGGGAATGGTGTCACATAAATCTTTTAGGATAGTGTCTCGATCTGCAAGTTGCTTTGGTTGTTGTATGAGGATGAGTTGTTAGAGCAGCACAAAAGGAAAGGGACTATACGGAATAAATGTACTAGATGCCATTCTCTCTACTCAGCTTACCTTCCAGCAATCATTATAGAGGCTCTCTCTAGGCCAATAAAAGGAGACAGAAGCTTGATTTTTTCTTGCATCTATGTTTGTAATTGTGTCTGCAACTCTTCTCTACTATAGTGAAGTCACCTTCATCTCATCACCAATCTATAGTTCTGAACACTTGGGTTGGGCTCAACTTATTTTCACTGTCAAAGGATTCCAAAATGATAGGATTTTGTTTATCATGGCCACATATTATGACCGCTTAATGATATCTACTGTACTTCTCATCATTAGGTGGATACAATAATGTTTGCATCATAAAAATAATATAGTAATTTGAGTTGTTGGTGAGCAGTGCATCTATGATTAGTAATCTACTGGCTTTTTTATTTTTTTATTTTTATGTCATCATTACATTGTTCATGATATTATTTTAGATCATATAGTAGAAATGAATGATAAGGCTATGATTGTTTCAAATGACTTATCTACAACCCCTCATCATGATTTGTGTTTCCTCCTAAATCCAATGTAGGAAAGTTCCTAATAGATGATTCAGATTCAGTTTTTTTCCAGTAGGGCAGATGAAAGAATTCTGGGTAGCAAGGCCCAGTTCCATATGTGGAAATCCTAAACCTAGTAGTAGTGCTCAGGTAATCTAAACCTCCAGTTATCTGCAACTTATCTTTGCAGAGGACCAAAAACCTGTGGGCTAGTGTGTAACTGCGGCTAACCAAATGAAAGAGCTCTAGGCTTACATGTAAGTAACCTAGTCCGAAGTCTGTAATTTAGCAGATCGGGACAGGCCAAAAAGAAGCATCGAGGCCCATTGACAAAGGAAGTTTAGAACTGGGATTTTAAAG
Organism: Umbellularia californica; assembly: GCA_028538565.1. NCBI lineage: Eukaryota > Viridiplantae > Streptophyta > Magnoliopsida > Laurales > Lauraceae > Umbellularia > Umbellularia californica. The sequence goes on from JAPQWN010000003.1 coordinate 6,003,426, forward strand.
GTAGATGGGCCATGGTTGGTGTGGATAAGTAAGAGATGAGGAAGGTGTTCGGTAGTGGTGATGATGATAGTGAAGGTGGGGTGGGCAATGGATGGTTGCACATATGGGGGAAAGCTGAAAACCTGAAATTGCTGGATTTCAGCTGTATGGATCGGCGGAAAACCTAAAATTGGCAACTCCACTCTAAGAAAAGTTGATACTCCAATTTTTCTCAGGTTTGTGTCGGGCCTTTCATAGGGCCCACCCATGGTTACCTAGTTCGATCAAGAAGGCTTCATTTCAAACAAGTCACGATTCGATTCGCGAACTACTAGCAAATTAATTTGACATAGTTTTCTAAGTTGAATCATATAATTCTATTGCAATGCTTACCTAAAAACGCAAGGCACTCAAAAGCACCGCACCCCCAATGTATTAGGGTTAAGCCATATCTAACTTCATTAGATTTGGCCCCACATAAACACTGATCACCAGTAAAAATTTGAATTCTACTTTAGTTTTTTTTAGCTTAACTATGTTTTATATGTAGTCAATCTAATTATGGCCCAAAATTTAATTGAAGCAAAATTTTGCCTATAGGGTAAATTAATGTATCAGTTATTTTGAGTGGTTTAGATTTTAGACAATAACATTTAGTGTTGGACTTAAAAAAATGGGTACATGTGAATTAGTTTATTGAACTCGTTGAACTCGAACTTCAAATTGGCCGAATTGAGAAGCGAATCAAATGAACCTATACTCCATCGAGTTTTATAGTCAAGTCTCGAATTACGAATTTCAAACTCGAATGTGAATTAATCGAACTGTGAATTAGGTAACTATGGTTTAGATTCCATAAGTGAGTGATCAAATGTCAAAACCACAAAACTTGTCGAGTTAAGCAACGATGTAGCGGCGCTGCATCATACTAAGATTAACACCTGGCATATGCACATGGGTGGGGCCACCTTTAAGATTAAATCCAATCTGTTTATTGGTTCAAACACCCACTATGGTATATTCATGTCAAATCAGCAATATGCACACGGTTGGATTAACTAAATCCTAAATACATGATTTAACTTTATCTACTTTCTCACTTTCCTTATGGAAAGAGAAGATAGGCACATGTTTAAAATCAGCTGGTCAATTTAACGGTAGGCCCCATAAAATATACTTTGAAGTCTTATAACGAAAGAATAGGATGGGTGTAAAAGATGATAAATGGATTGAATTTCTTAAGGGTGGCCTCCACCCACGTACTGCATCATAGTAAGATAGAGCGCTGCTGCATTGTAGCTTTTTACAAACTTGTCAATTCCAGTACTTAAAAGGGGAGTGCATAGAACGTCACATGGGTAATATAAGAGTGCCAACGAGGTTGAGATGAGGGATCTTCCTCTCACCAGGTTAACCAACCCGTTTACTAAACTTACTATATGCCCAACCCACAGACCCAATGCAGGTCAACCCGACCCGGCCAGGTTAACACTTTTATTACATTCTCATTATTTCCCTAATCTTCACATATCAAAACCCATAACTGTCTGGTAAGGTTTATATGAAGAGTGGGAAGGTTTAGATAGGGGGTTGAGTAGGTTAGCTGAGTCCACCCAGACCCTTTTAACTACGATTAAGGACTTTTTGACGTACAATCGACCCAATGATGGACTGGGTCAAGATCGAGTCTGATTAGGCGATCGAGTTATGTTTTCCCACCCTAATTAGGTGTGTTCATGAACTGGACCAGCACGAGCCCAACCCAGCTTGAAACTGCATCGGACTGATTTGGGCTCTGTTTATAGGCCTATGGGATGTACTCAACAGTAGTTCTCTGCCTAATTAGTAAATGGGCCATGCCTGGACATTTATATGTTGAAAGGCCCGGCGCGGACCAAAATTTAAAAAAAAAAAAAAAAAAAAAAGGGTCATCACCCAATTGTGGTCCTGCTGAAACAGGGTCCTGCAAGGGTCCAAACTGGAGACAAACCTAACCTTTGGCATATTTGCACAAAGTGGCTGCTTGCAGGTCTCAAAAGACCGAAATATTTAACAGAAAGTAGTATATATATTATGCAAATGGACTGGCTAGGACTTGACTTGCAGGGTCATGGGCTGAATTTGGGCGAGATTATGGTGCACAATGACTAAGGAACTGGGATTAGACACTGCTGGGCCCAGTGCAACCCAAAGCTTGTGATGATAATAACTAAACTGACCCACCAATCAACCCATACCTGACTTTTGCTAGTGAGGACTGACCCTTACGATAAATGGGTAGGTTCATGTTGAGCCCGCTCTTGCTATTCCAAGCCTATAGTTGTATTAGAAGGGATCCAAGATTTAACATCAAATATGATGAACCATATAATCTAATCCTAACAAGTTATTTGAATCTTACATAAAACCTAATTTATTCTAATAATTCTAGCATAACAACCTCGACCTTCTCAGTAGTGAAAAAAAAGCAACCATATGAGCTCTGGTGGACCTGTTTCAATCTTCCCCATCCTAGGCTTATTTGTTTGCATAGAATGTATAGGAATTCAAGCACGAAGTGGTTAAGAATGAAGATCCAAGCTGAATATAAAAATGGCCGTTAAATAACCTTCTCTCTAATCAATAGCCAATCAAGGAAAGATGGAAAATGATTAGTCAACTATTATCCTATTATTTAAATTTTAGGAAAGTCAAGGTCTCAGCTAAACTGACCTTTAATAATTCTCCAAAAAAGCTCATTTAACTATAAATTCCTAAGAATTGGTGAGAGGCGCATGTTCTTGCCTGGCCGCCCAGGTTCGAACTTGGGTAGCCACATCCCCTCACCGAGGGGCTCTCTTACCCCACCCAAGGGCTAAGGTCCGAGGCCCCCTAAGCTGGGTACCAAAAGGACTTTAAAGAAAAAAGAAAAAAAAAAACTATGAATTCCTATGTATATTTAATTCATATGTATTCTAATACAAGCACCCTGATGAAGCCATACATTGCAAGGAAAATGGACAGCAATTTGCAAAAAGAAAAGAAAAAAAAAAAACGAAAAAGGAAATGGTCAATGGCATACAGGCACACAATAACAATGGAGGAAATAGATGAGGGTGAAAGGAATGGGAATGGTATAGTTAATATAGAGAATCATATCTCATGACATAAAGAAGGACATGCATTCATGGAAATCAAACAAAACAACAAGATAAAAAAGAAGTGGGGTCTTCCCCTCTCCAATAAAAGTGGAGAGATCCTTCAAAAGGTACAGCAAGAAGACTATATGAAAAAGAGATAAGGAAGCCCCCAAACCACCCCATGAGTAAAATCTATAGGCTTGAACTCACGTGGAGGTAAAAATGGGCCCTGATGTGGGCCGTCCTAGTTATGAGTCGTCCCACATTGAACAAGTAAAGTTTAGGTAGGGGTATGGAATAACAGATCTAGGATCAAGGTTAGAAACTTAGAATTGGACAGTCTCTATCTCATCACTCAATACAAGCATGGGACAATTCTGCCAAAACCAAAATCACCCAATCCAATTCCCATGAAATCTTATTAAGAGTTTTTCGATATATTTGTGGGCATGGGCATCCATCCAACTCAACTACACTTGAGCTAGAAAGAAAACCAATAATTTAAATCAGTGCCTGTTGCATGTTCATGGCCCTGGATCCTCCCTCACAGTCCTGTCAGTTCCCCATAAGCTTTCCCCTTTTAATTCACCAAATCCATGTTAGCCTATGTATTCATCTTCATGGGTCTACATACCTAATCATGTGTACTATGTGTAACCCAAGTGCCTTCCAAACGATCACTTCTTCACGTGCCTCCCTCTTTTTTTTTTTCCTTTTTCTTTTCTTTAGTGGCTGATGACACTATGACAGCAGTGGGAGCATCTTTTTCTAGCCTGAAAAAGATTGATCTTAAGTCTTCCGACAGAGTCGAGTCCAACCAACAAATCAATCACCAATCATAGATATAAAAAAATCTCTATACGAGAGAAATTGCAGGAGAAATCCAAAACAATCATCAAGTCACTAACCAGCCTTTTTTCTCTCTAGGAAGTCGAGCGAAATCCCACCTAACCATTGAAAATATGGGTTCCATTTTAAGATAAAGAAAGAGGATATGTGTGCGTGGAATCACACCATGTGAAAGCAGAGTGACCCACTTTGTTGTGGTTGAAACGGCAGTTGCTGCTCCACATGCTAGGCTGTGGGATGGAAACCCTTTGTGTTGTCATATCATTTTTTTTATATTAAATATATCAGCCCTTTACAACACTTATGGCCCATCGGCTAGTTTGGGATGTGGGTCCCTCTGTTGTTGGGAGGAGTAACGGTCATGATAAATTCAAATGGTAGAAGAAACAGACCCATGAATATCAACCGAATTTGACTATTTGACTGTCTCTAGTTAGGACTTGGGACTCATCTAAAAGATGCTTCCTGCTTAGCATTCATCTAGTAAAAAAAAAAAACTTGCACTGGTATCTATCAATCAATCAATGAAGGTTAGAATTTGAATTCAATTTTCACATTTTCAGGGTACTGATTGCCTAATCTGCCCACACCAACCCACGTGTGTTTCTTCCATGCAGCACATTGACTTACAAACCAGTGAAAAGGCAATAAATCTGGACCATCAATCAAAAGGTTCTTTCACCATCAAGTTTTTCCCGAAAATCTAGCACTAAAGAGTGTCGAGTGGTCTGATTTAGGCATAGAATCTTATCCATGGTGGTTGCTGTTGTTGATGGTTTGAATTTTATACAATCATATCCATGGCCCTATGCTTCCTTCAAATCCTTTGAATTGGAAATGATTGTTTTCACATTTTTAAGTTTCCCATTTGCCGCTGGACCCATGTTAGGGAATGGCCCAGTTTGCTCTGACTTGATCTTGCTGCCTCTAGGTTGAAAACTAGATGTTTTAAGTCCCAAGTCTGGGGCATGAGGCTGTGTAGGTAATCAATAGAGACCCAATCCTTGAAATTCAGTTTTAGATCAAGCACGTCAGAGCCAGAATTTTAAGATATGTTGCAGCCCAGTGGCAGTAGGGTTTTAACCTAAGTAAGCTTCAAAAGTGCTTGGCCAATCATAGTTCCTTCTAGGCTATTTCTTTTTATGCAGATTAAACCCACCTTGTGATCTTTTTTATCTGGTGGGTCCCAGCATGGATGGATGTTCAATTTTGGGGAGAAAAATATCCCCTAACAAATAGTCTCTTGCCCTGGATCATTTGGTTGGATATACACAATCTTAAACACCTGATGTGACCATTTATTTTATGAAGAAAGCAAATGGATGGTTGTGGAAACTGCGGGCCACCCTGCATACTGATTGGGCCAGGATTCCATGTGATATTTGGGTCTTGGGTCATACAACCGTTTGAATTGTTTGGATCTCATAGAGATACCACACATGTAATCACTGAAGTCCACACCTGGTCGTAGAGGTGTCCCTATTATTTTAATGGAAGATTTTCAAACAAGGCTTTAAGTTTTTACTTTATTCCAAAAACGGATAAAAGTTTCAACTGTTTTCAAACTCGGCCCAAAGTTTTTTGGTTGGTTTTCAAGTAAGGACATTTGATCATTTAAAAGTATTTTCCAGTGATTTTTTCCTAAATTATTACCATTCATTTAAAGCTATGGCAAACTTCCAACAACCACTGCATATATGCCATCGATCACCGTGGAGATATTGATTGTCATCGATCACCACGAAAACGTAGGTGAAGGAAGGAATGAGAAGGTAGAGGAAGTGAAGGAGGCTTTGTTTCAATGATGGGTGATTTTGATATATAAAAGAAATGAGGCAAAAGATGGTTAGAAAATATCTTTAAACGACTGGCTGTCCTTAATTTAAAACTTACTAGAAAACTTAAGGCCCAATTCAAAAGGTATTAAGACTTGTGTCCTTCTTTAAAATAAGGTAAAAACTTAAGGCCTTATTTGAAATTTTTTTCTTATTTTAACTCAACAGAAACACTTTTTGTTTCTTTTGGGTGGAAATTATTGATCAATACAAACCCCTTACATACTTACCCTGCATAAGGTAGCATTAATCATAGTTGAATATAAACACAACTATCATTCATCATTTAACTGATAAAAATATGACTGAATGATCCTAACTATTAGTGAGTTTAACTGTTTAACAGCTCCAAAATCTGAGGGTTTTAAATAGTGCGAACTTCTTGTGATTAAATTCAATGAGTAATAGTTATCAATATCGAATTAAAACTAGTACTCGATCAAAAGACCTAGATGTGTGTGATGGGTTTGGATTGATCATAAGTGGGCTACTTCCTGTAAATAAAAAGTGCCAAGTGTGAAAGTTTGTCATATCTTAAGCTCACAGCGTATACTAACGTGCATGTATTTTTTTATTCTCAAATTTCTGCTTCTTAATCACGCGACTATAAAGAATCGCTCCTTATCCCATTGGTAAGGAGTTGGATTCTTATTGGGGAGGTCAGGAGTTCAACCCTCACCTCCCCCTCACATATTCTTGCATGTGTATATGCGGGCTTTCTTCACACTTCGGTGGGCTTCCGGGATGTACTGGGCTCCATATAATTAAAAATAAAAAAAATATGGGTCCCAGCCAATGAAGCTGGGTACCAAAAAAAATCACATGACTATAGAAATATAAGTAATTTGCAGAAGGAATATCATAGGAGCGTAGGTAGTAGAGGATGACACACTACGGAATCTCTGTTTACTGTTTAGTTCGGAGAAAGATAATGTAAGACGAACACTATAGTCTATAGGATCGTAGGGTTTTCTTATCTGCTTATTAAATAATCCGCCAACAGCGGGCGAGCGAAGCGGAATGAGTGGGGCCCATCAGTTAGTTGGGGGAGCGCGAGCTTGACTTTGACTTTGACTTTGATTTCGATTTAAGTGCCTGGTGAAGGAGGCGAACGCAGGAGTCCAATACATTCATCGAGCTGGCAAGCAATTTAGCCCTTCTTGGCTTCTTTTCATCTGTATTTTTCTTTACGATGAGAGGAAGATAAGATCCGTCTTCTAATTTGTTACTTTTGCAACAAGGTTATCAATTTTTTTTAACCCAGTCAAGGAGGTAGGACCCATGAAAGCCCAGCCATGGTTTGAGATTCAAATCTAGCTATAGAATAAGAAGTCTGCTCATTAAAAAGAACATAGGGGGAGATATACGAAAATCAAATCCCAGGTAATTAGGCAATAAATGGGTACCCAAGCAGTCAGGCATCTACTTGCTCTTGAGTTCGGATTATGTAAGGTTCTACCTCACGGCGATCACGAGTGAATCTATCATGATCTACCACGTCACTGTTAAAATTGAAGCAGCCCCATGGTGACTTAGTAGGCCATGATTGTTTACTCACAATCGTCGTGGGCAAAACCTTCAGAGGATTTCGATTCCCTTTTCTCACTTTAAAAGGGTTAACCCTAATCATGTCCAGCTGGTCCCACTTTGCACAAGGTTAACCTTAACCATGTCTAGATGATCCCACTTTGCACCAACCACATCAGTCACCATGCATGTCCGGTCCTATGGGTGTATCGTGATTACACAGCTATGATGACATCACTACACGGGTATTGGACATATCTGAGGGTCCGGATGATTTTTGCCCAGGATGGAGCCCAGTAGAACGAAAATCGAGAGAAGACAGTCATGGCAGGAATTATATCTTTGGGAAATTCGCCTGTGTGACTCAGAGAGAGAGGATGGATTTGACTATTGACTTGTCTGGACTAGTATGTTGGATTTTAAAACAGAATTTCAAGTATATGGAAGGTTTGGCTGCCTAATGAGAGATATTCTGCTTGCAGGATGAGTGAGAACTGAAAAAGGTCGCCTCTTGTTGCTTGCAATGACCTAAATCAAACCAATGTTAGAGTGGGTCCAATCTTAGATTATGTGATTCATTCCAACAAGCATTAACTACACAAAGTTTGTCATGGGGAGGAGGGAAAAGGTAGGCAGGGCAGTGCATGCAAGCTAGCATTTCTGAGCACTCTCAGTGACTGCAAAAATCTATTTACTTCTTTTGGTTTGCCTCTATTTTCTATCTTCAAACATTGAATTGATCCCCCCTCCCTTTCTATCCAAATCAACAATTTTACTGGGGCTTGAATGTTCGAGGAGTTATAATTTTCTATAGAGGGATTGGAAGAATGGACATTCTTTCTTGAAGACTGAATTGCTCATTTGCCCATATGATGCAGGTCAGTTGTGTTTGGAATTTTCTCTTTGTAAGTTTACAGCTAAAGCCAAAAAGGATGTGGGTCTCACAATATGTAGCCATATTGATTTTTGGAACTGTTGTTCTAAATTCTAAGGATATATATACAACACGTGACCAAGGCCCACCCACTTTTCATGTTTTCTACTTATGCTCCCAAAATGGATATATTCTAGAAATTAATAAATAAGAGCTTTTACACTTTGATGCCTTAATCATGGCTTTAATGGAACATGGTCGGAGGTGTTGGGGAGATTATTTGAAGAATGTGCAATAAAAAATAAATTTACAATTAAGATAAGTAATTAATAAAGTATTGTAAATGAAGTTTGGAATTGTACCATGCAAAATGCGAGAAATCAATCAAAAAAGAAAAAAGAGAAATGTACGTCAATTAAGGCGTTTTCTTAAAGAGAACAATTTCCCAAGTGCAGGTGATTTTAATGAGATTATGTCCGTAAGATATAATGCTGAACCACACCAAAAATAGAAATATAGAATTTTCCTTAAAAATTAGAAAATAAGACTATATTTTTGTAAAATGAATAAACTTTATAATCTTTGTATTCTTTTGAGTGCTATATTAAAAAATTGAAAATGGCCTTAATTTATAGAGTTGGAATCAACTTTATGGGATGAGTCTCATCCACCCAAAAGACACATCTCATCCCAAGGGCACAAATATATTTTTGAAAGACATAAATTTAAAATATTTTAAAAAGTCACAATTAATTGCCCCTTGTGATTTATCTTTTAAGTATTTTTTTTTTTCGAAATTTCCAACAATAGGAATCTGAATTGTTCGTCTTTTATAGAAACTATTATTACTTGATGAACTAAAGTCAGTTTGAATTAATGGCAGATCTAACTGTTAATCTGGAGTATTTCTTTAGAAAATGGACAGACAATGGGTTCTAGTTGACCTTTCCTAATCATTGATTTAACTCCATTTAATCAGAACCCCACAAGCAATGTGGTTAAAACTTGTTAATGGGACAGCGAGAATGCGACTAGCATGATCATCAAGCAGAAAGAAAACAAATGTGTGGTTTAAAATTTTAATATAACAGTAGAATATGCCTTCTTTTTCAGTTTTTTTATTAAAACGTCTTATAAGTATTACGTTTTTCTTATTAAAACTTTTGTAATTAGTTGTCAATAGTTTTATAAACTGTTCCGTATATCTTAGTGAATTAGGAAAAAAAAAAGACTTTTCATGATTTGAAAGTTATAGGACTAACAAAAAAGTGTTCGCTTTAAAAATTCATGTCTATTTCAAAAAGTTATCTTCTAGTTACATTTTAAAAGAGGCAAAAAGGTCTCAAATATGGTTGAATTAGACATCCACACAAACTTTGTTGAATAATCTAAAATATTCAAATCTATTTGAATCAATTTTAAATAAGAAAAGGCATGTAAAATAGACTTGACAAACAACACTGAAACAATATTTTATGAAGGATGCCGAGATGTACTTATTGATATTTTAATGAACCAGCTTAGTTTTACAAAAGAAAAAAAAAAAAAGGAACCAGCTTAGCTTATAAACATGAAGAATTTGTTACAAATCATTTAAGGGGTTGCATTTTTTACATTTTATGAATATTTAAAGGGATAAAGAAAGAAGACTCTCTCCTATGCATGACCATCCTCAAAGGCAAGACCCTCCTGAATTTCACCGGGTCCCACCATGATAACGTACCAATTCAAATGGTGTGCATGAGGAAAGGAGAAAATTATCTGCATACGAAAATCAAATTTCAAAGTGTTCCCTACATGCATAAATTGTTTTGTTTGATGTGTAAAATTGATAATTCTAATCCACTATGCTATCTAAAGACTTTTTAGATAAACCGATGCATTCCATAAAATTCACAGTAGAATTCATTGACATCTAGACTTCTCATTTTATACAAGAAAGATACATTGATGAGATAATAAGTTAAATTCAAACTCTTAATCCATCCCTAGAGTTTCTAACAACCTAAACCTAATATCTAACATTCCCCTTCAATTAGTTAGATGGTCTTTTTTCTAAAAGGATCTCTAATTGTTAACATAAATAAAATAAAACCATTTTTTATCTCTGAGAAATAAATGATAATTATTTTTAATAGAAACAATCTTTAAGTCTTCTTGGGGAGCGCCGTTAGTATGTGGATTCATCACTGTCGCTACCGGCTCATTTCAAGTCCGTCGGTGGCAGTGGTCTACTAGATCAGATCTAACTCGACCTACTCTAGAAGCTTTGATCGATGAATATTTAATGAAAAAGACGAGATCGTAAGGCTTCAATGCTTGAATGAATGGATGAAAGAGAGGGCATTTGATTGATTTTATTGAAAATAGTAAAATTGACAGTGATTATTGTGGAAAAATCGATGCATTCCATAAAATTCACCATTGACATTAGACTTCTCAATTTTAACAAGAGATACGATGATAAGATAATAAGTTAAAATTCAAACTCTTAGGGCCTGTTTCTTTATCGGAATATATGACTAAAATTTGGGAGATTAGGGTTTTTTTGGACATAATGTGACATGATGTGACATCTTGTCCATTGGCATTTGAAATGATATGTTTCTTTCATTAGAATTTCAAATTCCAATCACCCAAAAGACCTTTTGAAATTCTTGGAATTCCACTCACTGTACCATTTGTTGGAATTTCAAATCCTTCATCAAAAAGAGGAATTTGGAATTCCACATAAGGGGACAACTTTTGGAGAATTTTAAATTCTCCCAAACATAAATTCTTAGAATTCTGATAAAGAAACGGACCCTAATCTATTCCTAGAGTTTCTAACAACCCAAACCTAATCTCTAACATTATCATCCGAACAACCTCATAATTGATAATCCTCTACTCCATCCATCGAAGTAAAAGGCTATTCGATAAGATAGAATATGTTCTTTTGGCATCGACGAGGTGTGATGATTGTAGTAGATAAATGCGAGTTGCAGGAAGAGTGTGCATGCATGCCAAGCTTCTGTTATGTATTCCTATTCCTAACGGCAGCTTTGCCATTGGAAGAAGCCAAGCTTCTGTTATGTATTCCTATTCCTAACGGCAGCTTTGCCATTGGAAGAAGTGCAAGGAACATATGCACCTGTCACAGCAGAATGCTGCTGCTGCTTTTTCACATATGAAGCGCGGCACTATGTGAGGGTCGCGATCACTACTCCTATGTTTACAGGAGTTTACCATCTCAGAGGAAAGATTTGCAAGTTCACTAGATACTCTTAACGTTTGAGCCTATCATCTATTTCATAGCTATAAATAATACACCTTGCAAGTTGCAACACCCTTGAGACCCGGCAATAAGATTTGCAAAAACATTTTTGAAAAAGCTATTTAGAGAAGGGAATATGATGGGGCACAACCTAAATGGAAGGCTCAAATATTGGGTGAGACTGAGAGTCCCAACCTCAGGCAACCAAACTCATTATAGATGCTATAGAAATAACGGATTTTGGCTGCATGACTGCCGTCGATTCAATGTTTGCTAGTCAATTGTTGAAGTGTAAAAAATTATTGCAGAGCTATTCGTGCAGTATATTAGGGCCGTGCGATATCATACTATGCGATATCTAGAATGTTGCACAGCTTCCCTTTCATTCGTAATTTTTTAGCGCCCTCTATTATATGAATAACTCTATGAGAATTTCTTAAACTTAGGGTTTAGAATTTAAATTTAGAGATTTTCTTGAACTTTAACCATCGATTAACAAATATCAAGTCTTAAGATAGCTGCACAGTCAAACTCCCAAAAAATAAACATTGAATAGAGTAAGTGTGATGGAAGTCATCAGAGTCATAGGTGGCTCCACATAGATCACGCTGAGATCTGAAAATGCATTTAAAAATAAAAAAACTTTATTTTATGAATTTAACTTATGGGAAGCTTTTGACCCTACTCAATTTAAGAGTTTCACGCCACATTAGCTAATTTTATATTTTTTCTTTGTTGCTGTGGTAGTAAACAAAAATCACCATAAAATACCCACTGCCTAAGTTAATGGGCCAACTGTCTACTAAAAATTAAATAAAATTAATGGGCCCACATTACTAATATGTGCTATAGCAACAAGTTTTTAGAAATTATAGGAATTTGTGATATTGCTAGAAAATTAGTAGAGACAAATAAGGATATCGTATATCAATTGGTTTATTTGCTTTTAAAATTGGCGTTGATTTTACTAGCAGTGACTTCCACGGTAGAATGAGCTTTTTCAACAATGAAGTACGTAAATAACAGGTTGTGTAACCGAATAGGAGATCAATAGATGAATAACTGTTTGATTACATATATTAGAAAATATGCGATTGCTAGTGTTGATAATGAATCTATTATGCAACGATTTCAACACTTGTAAACCTGAAAACCTGTTGAGGGCAGCTATAAGAGTTTATGTATTTGAATTTTACTTTTAGATTAAGAACTATTAAGAACAATGTATTTTTTTTTAATTCAATATTATCTTTGTCGAATTATCGAAAATTGATTATTTGAGAGTTTTATACTATACTTATCGAATTATCGAAAGTAGATGACAAATGTTGATAAAGGGAAAAATAAATTTATTCGATTTGCATAAAATAAGTCTTTTGTTGACCCCACTGACTCGAATTCCTGGAGCCGCCAATGATCAAAGTGAAAGAAAAAAATACTACTTTTCCATCAGTGGAGCCCTCCAGTTGCAAAAGAGGCTAGAGGATAGAAAAAAAAAAAAAAAAAGTCTGATAATAGATGAGAGGAATCTGAAATAACATGCTGATCAAACCATATAACCTTTAATTTTAAGTTATGTCACATGCAAATTAAACACAATGAGGTATTAAATCTAAAACAGTGGGAAGTCAGTGTTAGCACTAATTTAGAAAGAGTTGATGCGTGCTTATAGATGCAATTGATTAAAGGTGTGTATCAATTGATGAAGTTTTATAGGACAAGACAAGCATCGAGTTGAGTCTGCAGGGAGGATTGACTGGGTGTGTGACAGTGAGACCCTCTATGAGTATCCGTGTCCAGAGGCGGACCAGGCACTCTCATGCGGGTGCGTTCGCTCCCATTAAACTACATTGCATTTCTAAAGATCCAATAAAAACTGTAAGTCCTCCATCAAAATCCACATGAAAATTTATAATTTACCCTCTAAAACCAAACTACCTATTAAGGCTCGCACCCCTCAATTGAATATTCTGAGGCCACCACTGCTGGTACCCATCCTACACATAAACGTCTAGTCACACTTTGACAGGTTTTGTTGAGGGAAGACCGCATGGGATGTGTGAGAGTTGGAGAGGTCATAAAAATAATAAGAATCCAAAAGAATGGGTAATGCTGGAGTCTGGATCTGTCGTGTGTCTCCCACATGATTCCCATGAGTCAGATGTGGTTACACATCTCCTCGTGTAATCTTTTCTCAAAGTTTTCTTTGATTCTAAAGTAAGATTGAGGGCATGATTGATAAAGAGTCATATATATATATATATATATATTTATATATATATATATAGTAGGGCTCTCCTAAGTTGAAACTTGTCTTACTCTAAGCTAGAATAGTGCCGGTCCTACAAATCAAAGTTGATTATATCTGTTTTTTTGCATGATGGAACTGGAAAATCCAGTTCTAATTGGATTTATCTTGATTTTGGAGACGACTATCATGCAAAAAATAATTATAATCGACTTTAATTTGTGGGACCGGCTTAGAATAAGCTCTGCTTCAGCTTAAGAGAGTTAGCCCCATATATATATATATATATTAATTGCTTTATCAATCATGTGTTCAATCTTACAATACAGTAACTCGTATTCAAATAAAATTTGAAGATATGTGAAAGAAGGGAATGATATTCATTTTGAAGAATTCAGCTAACAACCCAACTATTTTGGCTTTGCAATTGCACTGTTTAACTTTAGGCCCGTTTGACGTCATTCTGGATAAGTTTCATTCTAATATTAAAGAAAAGCTTATTTGGCAAGCATTTTTCCCCATTCTATACATCTATATAATCTCTCTGCCTATCTCCTTTTTTTTAAAAAAATGGAGACTATAAAACTCCCTCAATGTCTTCCTCCCCTCTCAAATAAGTATTTTTTATTCATTTTTGAAATAAAACATGCTTAGAATGATGTCAAATGAGCCCCTATCCACCTACAACAAAGTGAGAGACAGAAAAATCAAAAGCAATTACTTGACTCTACACTACAGCCTAACAAATAGGTCACAAATGTCTCTATTTTATTTCATGAGATCTTTCTATGTATGTTGATAAAAGGGAAAATGAAAAACTCCTTGAATATTAAAGTTAGTAGCAACTAAATTAATATATATAGTGCAGCCAATGACAAGGACTTGAATGCGCGTAGCAGAGAAAAGTCAGGAAAAGATAAAAAGGTGGTGGAGAGGACGTAGGAGGGATAGCCTGGGGGGTGGTGGCCTCTCTCTTTCACCTTTTTTTATTTATGGGAGCATTAGCATATGGGTACTAAGGGCACGTGCTTAAGCGCGTGGAGTAGAGACTTAGAGATGCTAGTGGGGGCAGACCCTTGGGACCCTGGGACCCAACTAGCCGAATCTCTTTTCTTTTCCTGTCTTCAAATGGGACTAGCTGCATTTTTGCATGTTTTTTGACTTTTGTTGCAGGTCAGGATGGTCATATGCTGAAGATATTTGTGAGGCGTTTTCGACATGATATGATATCTTATCTCATGACATTTGAAATGCCGTATTTCTTTCATTAGAGTTTCAAATTTCAATATGTCATTTGTTGGAATTTCAAATCCTCTATCACAAAGAGGGATTTAGAATCCCCCCTAAAGGGATAATTTTTGGAAAATTTGAAATTCTCTCAGACATGAACTCTTTGAATTTTGATAAAAAAAAAAGGTGCTCAAAGATTTTTCATAAGAGAATAAGTGATGTTTATAAGTGATTGATCTCACGTGGGGCTTAACTCTTATAAAAGTGAGATTGGATGAAGGCATGCACAAGAAGAGACTTTCTTTCTGAGTTGTTTAGATCTTTCCGTATTGAACTTCAACCCTACTACTTATAAACTTCTCCTGCTATGAAAATGACTGAGATATTGTATGAAATTAATAAATTTAAGGTGATTTGATTCATATTTAAAAAATGAATTTCCAGAACAGAAAATTGCCCAGAACATCTTACATATTCAATTTGAATCAAACAAATGGGCCCTAATTGATCATCTGAATTAGTCCCATCGTGGATGAATAATTATCCTAATCAAAAGATTCTAATCCTGTTAATATGGTTGACTAATAGAGACTAAGGAAGGGATAGAAAAAGATCCTTAAAAACTAAGAAAAGGAAAACAGCAAATGAGTGTACAAGATCCCACATTAATCGAACTGCAGGCATCTGTTTGCCGAAAAAAAAGGGAATTGCAGGCATCATAAATATGCCTGAGACATAGTGCTGCTGTTGGATCACCAATATTTCAGTGGTAGGTCTTTGGATTTTAGTATATTACCTTGTGGGGACACTTTCATTCATTTCTTTATATGCACTGTATTTAGTAAGGAGACGTTCTACATGTCCCGAATTCGGTACCGAATTCGGGACCGAATTATTCAATTCTCTCAAAAGTTTTTCCCGCTCCCTCAAAAGCAAATGCTCTCATTGTTCAAAGCCTTGGCCACGTGGTGATTCGGTCCCGAATTCGGTACCGAATTCGGGACGAGTAGACTTTTTGATTTAGTAAGAGATCAGTTAGTTGTGCCTTGCTATTTGTCTACGTGGCAAAACATTCTTTAGTTTCTTCAATGTCCATTTTTGTTATTTTAGTCTTCTTGTAAAGAGTAATTTCCTATCACTAAGCAAGTGGGGGCTTCAAGCTGAAAAAAAGAGGAGGTAGAGACTTTGTGGAGTATGAATGTTGACTGCTGCTTCCACCTAATTGGGTAGGTTTTGTTGTTGGTAGTGGTTTAAATCATAGGGCAGTTTCTTTGAATTCCAAGCTCATTACAAATAGGAAATAAGATTCCTCCAACACCCTGTTTGTGTCCTTATAGGAAATAACATTCCAAGATCATTATAAATAGGTATTTCTTTTTCATTCCTCTTTAGTTTTTTTAATAAAAGGTTGGACCACTTGGCTATTGATCCCAGTCATTCACAATCACACGAATTTGACATTAACTTGACTGTTAACTAATATTGAATTCAATTAGAAAACCAATAGTTCTTAGTAAACTATTAAAATTTTGAAACTTCAACTTTAAATATTAAAATTATCTAATTTAGTTATATATGGCTTACCCTGCTAATTGTCGCATATAATATTTCTTCATATGTCATTAGAGGAGGAATGCACTTCTGAGTTGTAATAAACTGCACCCGGGTTGAGAGAAAAGCACGTCACTTGTATAATTAGGGCCGTCAATTGTATCATGTTAACGAATTCGTATTAAAATCACCTTAATCAGTACACGACCTGTTAACTTAACGGGTTAAAAAATCCAACCTGAACACAATCCGTTAATTTAACGAATTACACGACCCAACCCTTTAACCCGTTAAATAATTAAGACATTTCGAAAATTAAAAAAAATCCATATAAAAATACATAAGGAGAAAAATATATTAGCCACATGAAACTGTAAGTGAGGATCTCGAATGGATCCCACCTAAAATCCTACTATAAAATAATAAATTTCAATTTATTCTTTATGAATATAAATTAATTCTAACTACACTTAGGGACTAAAAGAATTTTAACGGGTTAAGCAGGTTGTTAATGTGTTACTGGTTTAATTCGTACACGACCCGTTAACTTAAATTGTTAAGGGGTTTAACCCGTTAACAACTCGAATCCATTAAGAGCCCACCCGAACCCGTTAATATCATGTGGGTTCATATTTTGTTAACGGGTCATGTGGCATTTTAACTACCCTACCTGTATTCTCTAGGGCATCAAACAATTTCAAATATAAATGTGGGGTGGTACCCTTGTTATTGTGGACCACCTCTTCTACCTTAAAAGCTGTACCCAAAGTACCAATTCCAGTATCATAACCACAATCGATTTGTTTTAAAACAACCATTGATTACTTCCCACTGAACGTGAAACCTTTTTAATATTTGGTTTTATCCCAGCTTTCCTCTAATGGACCACATAATTATAGAATGGGATCATCTACTGCCTGTCTCTGTCTGTCTGTGTTTTGGTTCTTACGCAACCTACAATGGGCCCAAAGCTGTCATATGTTCTCTCCCAAATAATAATACAACTATCAACGTGAAGCTTTTGTTAAAAGCACGGGCGTATGAGATCGGCCGAGTCTCAGTGATCCTCGTGGTCATCATACATAGTCTTATTTCATTTGCCTCAGATCAATCCTTTTGTTAAGGGCCCTTCGTGTATGATGCCAATAATGGAAAATCGATAAAATCTATTACTATTTGTCATTGAGAGAGTTCAAAATTTCAGAAAAACAAGGGAAGCTTGTTTATATGACACACTAACATTTTTTTAATCATTGCGTACAATTCTAGTTTCTATGTAGTAGTGTCAAAACCTAAGTGTCCAGAGCGGGGGTGGGAGAAACGGCAAAACACTAAATTTTAAAAATTTAATCACATAAAATAGAAAATAATTAATTAGTCAAAAGAGTTTTCTTCATTCAAAAGATAAATATCTAACTTACAAAAAAGAAAATGCACAAAAAATTAAAATTCTGTACGGTTCGTTCCATATTTGGTCAAACAGCGCTCTGAGGATAGTCGAATTGTGCTCTGAAGACAGATCTGCTTCGAAAGCGCCGATTCGCATTTTCGGAGCGGGATTAAGAGGGCTAAGAGAAGGTTCCGGGCACTAAGGACAAAACAAGTAATACCCTATATGCAAAAACACTATCGTGACACTTACGGAATTTACTTTTAATGTATACTCTAGATGAAGGGATGATTTTCTCGAGTGCTACTTTGCCCTGCAGTCCATTTGGGTTGGTGCTGGTTGTTACGGTGGACTCGATGAAATTCACGAGGGTCTTGCCTTTAGAGATGGACTGAATGCGTGGGTGGGTTGCGCGGTGGTGAGGGCGAGCGCTTGACCACAATTATGACGGCTCAAAAGCGATAATAACACCAGACCTATCAAGCTCTGATACCATTTTGAAAAATCTTACACCCCATTAAGCTACAACTAATCGCAGAATCAATTGGTGATGGTAAACGGCACAACAATAGTTTTATAGTGAGGGAGAGTTCGACCACAATTATGACCGTTCAGAAGCGATGGTGGACGTTGACCTCAACAAAATGACAATAAACACTCATGAAAAAATATATAAATCAAACCGGCAAACTTTAACAATATGAAAACAATTGTTAATCTACTGATAGCTCAGTTGTCACTATTTCTTTTATATATAGAAGCAATTAGAGATAGATCTTAGTCGTAGCTCCATTGGTAAGAGAATTTATAGTGTGTGTGGTTGAACATGGGTATTTACCAGAGTAGGTGTAATAAAATCTGTTTTAGTATTTTGAATGATTTTGTTTCAAGAGGGTATAATGTTGATCCATTGAACTGCAAAGGGCAGGAAGTGGGCGCATAAATGGGCTCGAATCGTTAAGCAAATGCTCAAAAACTTGCTTTAATTGGATAAATCTTGTTCATTGATTTGGAAGACTTTTGACAGAAAAACAAATGAGTGGTTAATGAAAAAGTCAACTAAAAGCTCCCATGGCCGTCCATTCTCTTTCCTAAAAGGGGTACTGGGCTACCGGCCCCAGGTTTATATTATTAGATCGTTATGACTTTTGTAGTTTAATCAGCCTCTTGCATCTCCTTGTTTGACTTTAGAACTCTAATCCTGAGTGTTCACATACCGTTGTCATGGCTCTTGCTAAAAACAGAAAAAAATTATTATGGAGGGTGTCCTGCATCTTTAGGACAAACTAATCCTTATATGTTCGGAAAAAGTCGGATAAATCTCCAGTGGCCGTTACGTGGTAGCGTAGTTTCGAATCTTCAATTTTCAAAAATAAACCGTTGTCTTAGACCAACTGAACTATCCGTCGGGTTCTTTCAAATTGCTTTTAAGGTATCCAGATGTAAAATAAAATGAAATGGAGTTTGAAAAGGAGCATCTGTACATTTTAAGTTTTGGGCTGTAAACATTAAAATTTTGTATCAGTCGTGGACGAAACCTTTACCCTACACTTGTGGGTCCGACATGATTTCGACCAGAGTTTTAGAATTATGACAATATAGGAAGATACATTGGGAAATTCATTCATGGACAACCAACGAAGAAAGCCAGCATAAAGACAAAAATACCCTCGAACCATAGACATAAACATGATTAACCACTTTGACTGATCTAGTTAAGCCTTAAATACAAGACAACCCAATAGACGTGCATGCAATCATGATCTTCTTGGGTGGGATCAAAAGGTAATTATATAGTTTTTCAGGTGGGTCAGATATTAATGTGATCCTTAATGTGATCTAAGGATCATAAACATGCATTTTAGGAGGGCTGCCACTCTAGGCGATACTCTAGACTTCCAACACATCAAGCAAGGTATTCTGCTCTTTTCGACTTGTGTAAGCTCCCTTCCCACTTATGAGGGCCCTCTTCATCTTCCTTGGCTGGGTTTCCCCATCACACAGGTATAAAAAAGTCTTATCCCGAATTAGGGTTTGACAAAAGGTTAGCTTCACCAAATTATGCTAACTCTTAATTAATGAACCCAAAGTCTTTAATTTTTTTAGTTACCTTTGTCCTTAACATTCAATCCAACATTACACCGAGATGAGAATTAAATTGAGGTGAGCCCCAATTCACTTGGGTATATGTGAGGGAGGGTAGAGTGATCATACAAGGTCAAATGGAGTGTTCATACATAACTTGGTCACATATTGATATAAAAATATACATTGATTTTTAGTAAGTTTCTGTTGAGGTCAACGTCCACCCTCGCTCTTGAACAGTTATAATTGTGGTCGATCCATCGCTCTCACCATAAAATCATTGTTGTGCCGTTTCCTATTACCAATTGGTTTTTGTGATAAGTGGTAGCTAGGGATGAAAGTGGGTCGGGCCGAGCCGGGTTTTGACAGGCCCTAGGCTCGGCCCTAGTAATTTTTAGTAGGCCTTAGCCCAGCCCGAGCTTGAGAGGGCCTAAAAAATCCTGGCTCGGGCTCGGCTCTTAGGGCCGGCCATTTGAGCCCGGCTTGATTGAAGCCCTAGGCTCGGCTTGTGAGCCTAGCCCGTTTTGTAATGATATAATTCAATGTTAATGTAGATGAGCATTATCAAACACTCCAATGTTAAGGGAGCCCAGTTCCAACACTCCATAATAGTTCAATGTTAATGTAGATGAGCATTATCAAACTCCAACAATAATACAAATCAAATTAAACTCCAATACCATCATAGAATAAAATAAAATATTCGGCTAGCATTATAAAATAAAGGTTTAGGGTTTAGGGTTTATGGATTATTTAGTGCTTAGATTTATGGTTTATGATTCATGGATTATTTAGTGCTTAGGGTTTAAGGATTATTTATATTGGATTAAAATTAGGGTTTAAGGTTTAGCACTTAGGTTTAAGGTTTATGGATTATTTAGTGCTTAGGGTTTAGTGGTTAGGGTTTAGGGATTATTTATATTGGATTAAAACTAAGGTTTATGATTTATGGATTATATTATATCATATATGTATTATCTACTGTATAGTGTACATATATATATAAAATATGTATTAATATATGTAGGCCCTAGGGCTTATGAGCCGGGCTTCATCAAGCCCGAGTTCGGCCATTTTAAGCAAACGGGCCTCCTCCTAAGCCCTAGCTCGGCTCTTTTGTCTTTTGAGCCGAGCTCGGGCTGAGCCTATGACGGGCCGTTCGCGGGCGGCCCGCATACGACCCGACCCGACGAAGAAAGCCAGCATAAAGACAAAAGTACCCTCGAACCATAGACATAAACATGATTAACCACTGTGACTGATCTAGTTAAGCCTTACATACAAGACAACCCCAATAGACGTGCATGCAATCATGATCTTCTAGGGTGGGATCAAAAGGTAATTATATAGTTTTTCAGGTGCGTCAATATTAATGTGATCCTTAATGTGATCTATGGATCATAAACATGCATTTTAGGTGGGCTGCCACTCTAGGCGATACTCTATACTTCCAACACATCAAGCAAGGTATTCTGCTCTTTTCGACTTGTGTAAGCTCCCTTCCCACTTATGAGGGCCCTCTTTATCTTCCTTGGCTGGGTTTCGCCATCGCACAGGTATAAAAAGGTCTTATCCTGAATTAGGGTTTGACAAAAGGTTAGCTTCACCAAATTATGCTAACTCTTAATTAATGAACCCAAAGTCTTTAATTTTTTTTAGTTACCTTTGTCCTTAACATTCAATCCAACATTACACTGAGATGAGAATTAAATTGAGGTGAGCCCCAATTCACTTGGGTATATGTGAGGGACGGTAGAGTGATCATACAAGGTCAAATGGAGTGTTCATACATAACTTGGTCACATATTGATATAAAAATATACATTGCTTTCTAGTAAGTTTCTGTTGAGGTCAACGTCCACCCTCGCTCCTGAGCAGTCATAATTGTGGTCGAACCCTCGCTCTCACTATAAAACTATTGTTGTGCCGTTTCCTATTACCAATTGGTTTTGGGATAAGTGGTAGCTCAATGGGGTGTGAGATCCTACAAGTGGTATCGAGTCTGGTAGGTCGGGTGTTCGAGTCACGGGATACGCATTTTGCGAGTTGCATAGCAGGAGTCGCGGCGGGTGTGCCGTTGAGGGAGGGATTGTTGAGGTCAACGTTCACCCTAACTCAATGGGATGTAAGATTCTACAGTTTCATAGTCTTATATATGATATACATGTCAATACTTTTGGTCCCCGACATTTTTTTAAAAGCAAAACTGCTCACACCAAAATAGACCCACACAGACATATTAGGCATAGGCATATTAGGCATTTATTCATTTTCATCGCTTAATTTGTAACCATTCAAAGCATATTATAGCCTGAATGACGAACTGTTGGTGGAGCCCACTGAAATATATTGTCTCTCTCTATCACCATCTTATGTGCCCCATTCTATTATTGTGTGTAGGCCCCAAGAATCTGGACAACTCGTAATGCATCAAGGTATAATTATTCCTTTGAAAATATCTCTCCTCTTCAGTCTATGGGAAATTAATGGTCATGTATCTCAGAACACCTGATTTCTTACGAGTGGGTCCCATATGTGATGGATACCACAAAAGTATAGTGATTTGATATTTGGTCCTGATCGGTATTTCTTAAATATCTATGTTGAGACTATTATTTAAAAGGGTTTAGATGAGAGAGGCCGGCAGGAACAGAAAAAACAAGGCCCCACTAAAATGAATAATGGGTGATGAGTATAATGTTACTGTACATGCCTTGCATATCAGGGACTGACTAAACTAATCCCCTACTATTAATTAGTCCCTTCTTATTTTTCTCCTTACCATATTAAGAAACAGGTGCTCTTTTTCTTAATACAATGTCACCAAGACAATATTACACACCATATCTAGTAATTAATCTCAAAGGGTAGTTTAGTTGGCTTAGGATCACAGATTGTACCCGAAAGTTATGGGTTCGAAGCTGTACTACCATACTATAGGTACGGGGGAGTTTACATGGCTTCCCTTTGGACCCGGATGGATTAGTCCATCCCAAAAAATTGGAAACCCTCCGACAGCCGAAAAAAAAAAATCCAGTAATCCGAACAAAAAGGGAAGATATCTTTGTTCTTGTGGAAACTTAAATCAATCAATTTCTATAAAATAGAACATTGAAAGAATTTTAGTGACTTCATTACAGCAAAAGAATTCCAACACACATTCTATAACAGTGACCCATCCTTCCATTCCATCCATTTTACAAACTCTCTCTCTCTCTCTCTCTCTCTCTCTCAAATAACGGAAAGCAGGTAACATGACCACGAGGAACCTGCAACAGTGGGGCCCACTTGTA
Source organism: Umbellularia californica (assembly GCA_028538565.1). Taxonomy (NCBI): domain Eukaryota; kingdom Viridiplantae; phylum Streptophyta; class Magnoliopsida; order Laurales; family Lauraceae; genus Umbellularia; species Umbellularia californica. The sequence goes on from JAPQWN010000003.1 coordinate 6,026,662, forward strand.
ACAGTTGGTCTGTTCCATCCATTCACCGAAAGTTCCATCTATTGGAGAGTCTGGTGGACCATTTCATAAATCGTAGATGGACGATAGATGTCATCCGTGCCTATCACGAAGGGCCCAAAGTATCCAAACAGGCTCATAAAAGTCCATACAGCAACTGATTATTCTTTTGTAGGGCCTTCATTAGGTCTCAAAATCTTCCAACAGTGGATAAATGAAGATTTGATCTATCGGTCCATACGATTTTAAATAGGTTGATTCCGGGTCCGGGTCCAGATCCATGGTGGATCCAGAACTGGAACCACTAAAGAAAAAGTGGAATTTGATCCAGAATAGTTTTGGAACTAGTTTCTTGGCTCAGATCCAGAACCATATATGGAACGACTCCGGATCCGGGTACGGGGTTAAGTAGATAATGATATTTAAAAAGTATGGTTTTTAGAAGAAATTTTCAAAAATTGAGATAATATGTTGGGTCTTAGGTCCGCGGGTCCAAACTAAGGTGGAATTATACTTAGAACAATTTATTTATGGAGGCCTTAATAAGGACCCAGACTTGGCTTTTAGTGGGTCGTAACCTCCCGTAGTCGTTGAATTGTGGACCCATTTACATCCATTTGGACTCGACTAATCTCTCCAGAAAGACGGGTATAACTCCTGTGGCCCTCAAATGATAGTACAAGTGGACCCAATCTTCAATTTCTTACTAAACTTCTCTAGTTTCCAAAGAGGGAGCAACCACTCGGCCCAATTGATCAACATAGAATTGAAAATAGAATAAACAGTTGCAGTGGAATGCATAACATAGAGAGTCCCGCGGACTATTCAGCTGCTGTTCTTCGCTGGTAACCGGAACCCGCTCCACACCCACCAGCAACAGCCAGTCTCAAATACCGCAGAATATATACTCGTATTTGTCGTGACTCGTTGTCAGCAAAATTTTACAATTTGCCCCTCCTTACTTTTTCTATATTTCCTTTTTTTTCCGTCCTCTTTTTCTTTCCGTCGTTATATCCGCGTCCGAGCCACTACTGATTTAGTACTCGTCTTCTTCTTCTTCTTTTTCTTCTTCTCTCTCTTTCTCTTTCTGTAACAGTCTTCCTTCCACACCTTCTATTCCGATACACACAGATTTCTTCTCTTCTGCAATCAATCATCTAATCCGTAACAAAGATATCTTCTAGAAGAAGCTTTCATGACCGTAATAATATAGCATTCCATTTCGCCCTCGCCCTCCTTTTCTTCTTCTTCTTCTTCTTCTCTACCAATCTGCAGAAAGAAAGAAGAAGAAAAAAAATCATACATAGATGGAGAAAAAGCAAGGGTTTTTTTCGGCCCTGAAGGACGAAGTGGTGCGGGGGCTATCTCCGGCGAGGTCGAGAGCGAAGAGCCCGGCGAGGAGCGCCTCGCCGATCTCTGGGTTGTTGAGGAGGCGGAAGCACCACGTGGCGGCGCCGGAGCCGTTGATCGCGAGATCCGGGAGCTTGAGGCCGATGGGGGAGACGCTGACGCCGTTGATGGAAGGGCCAGATGCGGAGGGGTGTGATGGAGGAGGGGAAGGGGGGAAGAAGGAAGGGTGGGGGCATTGGATGAAAGGGCAGCTGTCGAGAGCTCCGTCTTCTTCTTCCTCTGCTGCTTCTTCTGCTTACAGAAGGTCGGATCTGAGGCTTCTGCTGGGTGTTATGGGGGCCCCACTCGCCCCGGTGCACGTTAGCACTGCTGACCCTTTGCCTCATCTCAGCATCAAGGATACACCCATTGTCAGTTTCCCTTACTCTTCACTAGCCTTTTCTCTGTTTCTCTGTCTCTCCTTACCGAAATCTCTCTGTTTTAGTTTAATGATGTGTATGGGTTTGATCTTTTAATGGCTTTGATTTGGTTTAAGAAGAAATATTACTTAAAAAACCTTTTTGGGGGTGGAGTTGGTTGTGTTTACTATGGGGTTCTAAAAGAAATTTGATTTCTTTAATGTAGTGTGAGTTGGTCGGTTTGATGATTTGGGCTTTCTTCTACAGGGGAATGTGAAGTTGTTTTTGCTTTTTCTACTTGCTATTAGTATGTTCCTTTTTTTTTTTTTGGGTTAGTTTTAGTAGTTGGGTGCTTTGCTCTTTTGATACTAGGGAATGTGAAGTAGTTTTTGCTTTTTCTACTTGCTATTAGTATGTTTTTTTTTTTTGGGATAGTTTTAGTAGTTGGGTGCTTTGCTCTTTGATACTAGGGAATGTGAAGTAGTTTTTGCTTTTTTTTGGGTTAGTTTTAGTAGTTGGTTGCTTTGCTCTTTGTTACTAAAGGGTGTGTCTTTCGCATGGATTTTTTTTTTTTTTTTATAATTTTTACTAGGTAGAGTATAGGTTGATGACTTTCATTGTTGGTAGGTTTTTGTAATTCCTTTGCAAAAGAAAAAAAAAAGAGGAAAGGAAGGGGAAAAGGAAGAGAGTAGTAATGGGCACTTTGGGTCTTGGATTATTTATGAGAAATTGGGTAGCTTTAGCACTTTATTTACTGAGAAGGAAAGGAAATAAATGAAAATTTGTCTTCTGTGTTGTTATTTATTGTCAATGTGTTCAGATTAGTGCCCTTTTATCTTTTATAGCTTTGGTTTTTGCCAGTATTGGAATGAAGACTTGGTTTTACTGTTGTACGTTTGAAAGTACATTTCTTCTTTTTAATTTTTTTTTAATTTGAACTAAATTTGATAAAGGGTTGGAATTTGGAAATGAGGAGGTTTTGTTTTGTAGTCTCATGTACGATGGTTTTAATTTCTAGCAAAATAGAAGAAATAAGTGTTTGATTCTTTCTCTTGTTTTGTGGGATTTTTATTTTTCATGGAAATACTGGTTGTACCGTGCTTCTAATTGATTCCTTGGAAATTATTTACTTTTTGTGCTAATGGGTTTAATTTAATTTTTCCATTCGGTTATAAAATGTGACCTTCTGGAGTTTTTTTTTTTTTTTTTTTTAATGGTGTCTGGAGCTTTGATTGTCCAAAGAAATTTGTTGTGAAATTTCCAGTTGGGGTTTATCTGGTAGTAATGTGGCAAAAGCTTCTGTTAGAGTAGTTTCAGAGGGCAGGGAACTATGGCATAGAGCAATGGGTTTTGTTGGAGTAATTTTAGAAATGCCTCATCTTCATCTGGGATTTAGCGAGTAGAAATAGAGCAGTGGGTTTTGTTGGAGTAATTTTAGAGGCAGAGAATCATATGGTGCATTATGAGAATTTATAACTGGGGTCATCTTCATGGGTGTTTCCTATACTGCAATTTCTTGAAACTCTGTCTAAAATTAATTGTTGAGATTCACTGATAATGTGTGTCTGTGCAGGAAACCTCTTCTGCTCAGTACATATTACAGCAGTATACTGCTGCATCAGGAGGCCAAAGGTTGCAGAGCTCTATCCGCAATGCATATGCCATGGGAAAACTGAAAATGGTAGCCTCTGAATTTGAGACTGCTACCAAAGTAATGAAGAACCGGTATGCATCCCGAGCTGCCGAATCAGGTGGGTTTGTCTTGTGGCAGATGACACCAGACATGTGGTATGTGGAGCTCGCCGTTGGGGGCAGCAAGGTTCATGCTGGTTGTAATGGGAAGCTGGTATGGAGGCACACTCCTTGGCTCGGTGCCCATGCTGCAAAAGGGCCCGTGAGGCCTCTACGTCGTGCCCTTCAGGTGAAGTTGAATCTGCTATTTCCACCTTTGTTTACAGCGCACATAATTTTTCTACCATGGGGTGCCCCCTTTTATCCAAATGTTTTGAGTAATTTGGAAGTACTAGTTATCCATTTCACTGAGCACTGTAGTGGCATAGATATGGGAGACTAAACTTGGTAGCTTACTAGTTACTACTTTTTTTTTTCAATCTGCTAGTAGCTACTACTTTTTCTGCCTACTGAATGGTGTCTGCCAGAAAATACAGAAGCAAGCTTTGTATTTGGTAGTTATTATCAAATTTTCATACCAATTGCCATTTGAGTATATCCAAGGATCCCTACAATGAAATTAGAATGTTTTTTTGGTTGAGATAATGCAATTAGATGTGCGTGCTGTTTGCTTACTTTTTTGGTCTGTCCTGTCTTTGCAGGGACTTGATCCAAGAACCACTGCAAGCATGTTTGCCGATGCTAGGTGCATTGGTGAGAAGAAGGTCAATGGAGAGGATTGTTTCATACTCAAGCTCTGTGCTGATCCACAGACATTGAAGGCAAGGAGTGAAGGCCCTGCAGAGATCATAAGGCATGTCTTGTTTGGCTATTTTAGTCAGCGCACTGGACTTCTTGTCCACATGGAAGACTCCCACCTCACCCGTATCCAGTCGAATGGTGGGGATGCAGTCTACTGGGAGACTACCATCAATTCCTTCCTTGATGATTATCGGCCTGTTGAAGGTATAATGATTGCCCATTCTGGCCGCTCAGTTGTAACCCTTTTCAGGTTTGGTGAGATGGCAATGAGCCACACCAAGACAAGAATGGAAGAAGTGTGGACGATTGAGGAGGTTGCCTTCAATGTTCCAGGCCTTTCAATGGACTGTTTCATCCCTCCTGCTGATATAAGGTGTGGGTCAATTAGTGAAACGTGTGAGCTCCCTCAAGGAGATAGGGGGAAGACCATGGCTGCTGCGGCACACCGTTCGAAAGTTGCTGCTCTGGAGAAACCGCAAGACAACCTTGATAACATCATATGGAAGGTGGAAGTCTAATTGGAAGGAACAAGGAGAATTTGTTTATACCTGGTAGTTTTAATCAACTGACAACATTAGATCATAGCTAGAACAACCTGATTGCAGAGTTTTGGGTTTGTATGCATCATCATTCACAGATCGGTGCAGCATAAATCATCATTCACGGCCTTTAGTGAATCTTTTATTATCTATGCGGCACTGAATGTGAATCTGGTCCCCCTTGGGGGGACTGAATGGATGGAGGTTTGTTTTTTCTTCCAAGTTTACCTCCCACACCCCGAAAGGATCATTGCAATGCTTTGATTTCTCAGGACATTACTAACCTTTGATTTTACTAATTCAGTTATCTAAGCAAAAGCAAGGCAGCGGCATCAAGAACTTGTCCGCTGATGTGTTTTTACGCCCTAATGTTACCTTATTGGATTTTATTGTGTGTTGATTGATGTTAGAAGCTGTTTTGGATGTTGGAGGTAAAGTGATTTCTCTGGATCCCGTGAGTTGTAAGGAGGAGATCTAAACTCAACTTTCTTTTCTGCTGTAACTAGATGTGATACCTGATCTGGGTTTCTGTCTATGGATTGTGCCTGCTACTAAAAGATAAGATGTAAACAAGCTTGTGTTATTTCAGATATTGAATGCTCATATATATTTTTATCTTTTGGGCATGGTAAATTGTACATTTCAATGTTCACATCTTGTCTGGTGCCCTTTCATTTGTGTTTTACATGACAATATCCAGTGGGTGGGTTGGTAGTTATTGCAGAGTTCATTATCAGTGTGGGTTTTGGTCCCTGAGATCTGTTAAGATATGGAGTATCGGTACAAGGATGATTACTATTATGCCCTAGCCTTTGCATAACTTTTCAGGTTGTTGAAGGTAGGTAGTTTAGTTCTGTGCATGTTGAGACCATGGTACCGGATGTGCACTTATCTGATAGCTGAAGATTCTGCACAACTATTGAAATTGAAGATGGAAAGTCTGACCCTTCCATCAGTGGGGCTACATTACATGGATGGTTAACAAAAGATTACCTCAACAGTTGGGGGTGGGGATCTCTGCCTAAAACATCTATGGATTATCAATCTGGATCAGTGAAACATTTGCCCACGTCTAAACAAATTGTACACCAAAGTTCAGGACCTGTTCCCCTGTGGGTTTGGCCTGTTCAAACATATTATGCAATCTGTACAGTTCATTGATCATATTATGGCCCTTGTACGGATAAAATTGTAACCTAAAAGTATGCTTTGATGAATCCCTTGGTTGAACCATGGATTTGAACCATTTACATGTGGGAGATCTCCAACCATTATTTGATGGAGCCATTTGAATGATCGTGATGGATGTCTCATCTGCAAGAAGTAGTGCAGTTGTATTTCCCTTCATGATGAGGTCCACAAGGCCACAGCTTTGATAGTTTATTAGCATGCCACATGTAAGATGAAGAGTCATCGCAAAGTTTTCTGTACAGGACTGGAATCAAATTAGAGACCGGCCATTAGAAATATGAGCTTTTTGACCAAGGACCAACACCACAGCTTGTAAAGTCATCCCCTGTACAACGGTCGGGGTTGGGTTGTGGGGGGGATTTGCACTGCTTAGGGAAGTGTATGTGAAAGCATCATTACAGCATGGCACGAGGTAAAAGAAGACGACCCATGTGGTGGTTTCTTTCCTGTTATTATATTTTTCTCAGGTTGGAGACGTATGTGTCACTCTGATAAGTTTACATGCTTTTGCAGACATTGCCCCTCTCCCTTGGTGTTGGGTTTCTTCTTTTTTTCATACTGTCCGGAAGGAAGCTTCTTCCTTTACAAGTTATTTTCCTTTGACAAGCAGTATCTAACCTTTTTTTTTTTTTTTGGTGTGTGTGTGTGTGTGTTAATGGTGAGTAATTTATGTGACAGATGTATTGTGGCATGTACCCTTGCACAGAGAATTGCAGAGAATTGAACTGGGGTTGCCATTCAACTGAGCCAGGTTGAATCATCTCAGAGTCAACCATGTGGTCCTGAACAGGCCCACTGGGTTGTAGACCACTATCAAGATATTAGCCGTGGTGAGCATATGAGTCAGCCCAGCTGGCCCATTCACTTTGAGAGTTAGTCCTTTTTGTCATCATGTAGTGGCGGCAACGAGCCAACCCGGACCTTAGGTGAGTTAGGATGGGAACCAGGATTTGGTCAAGTTGGGGCTTGAGTCTTCCATCCTTCTCAAACTCGACTGAACCACTCATGCTGTACCATTAGTTGCACTTGGGGGGCTAGGTTCAACCCTACCAAACCCTCCTGGACCCATGCAAATTGGAACCCTATTATTGTGCTAGATAGTGGATTGGCCACAGTTAAGATTCATCAATGGTGACCACTGTCCCAATGGGAGTTCACTTGCTAAGCCTGTTTTTTGGCAAGTGCGAGCCTTGTATCACATTGCCCTTCATCTGCAATTTCAGTTCAATTGTGGATAATTCCTCTACAATATCGCTGTGTCTGTCCTAAGTCCTAACCCGGGAGAAAGAAGAGGGTTAGCATCCAGCAGCTATATAAGTTTCACATAACCTATCTTGGAGTCTACTAATAATGCAGTACTTGGTCTATCACATTGCCACAAAAAGTTGTAGTTCATATTACAGTTATAAAGAAATAATGGTGCTGTTCTCTGTTAAGTGCCTGATTTACAAAGCTTCTAATAGATATTATTCCTTAAAGTTTGGTAACTTTACTAATATAGTCAAGTCAAGTAAAGTTGATTTTGAAAAAAGAATAAAATATAACTGAGTTATGATGGTATTTTATTTTTAGTTGTTTGTTATGAAATCTTTTTGACTTTTTGTATGGAAAAGTGGAGTTTTTTTGTATTTTAGTGGATAAAGGTAGTTGCTTTTTGAGTTTTTGTATGAAAAAGATGGGGGGAGTTTTGAATAAAGTGCATTTGATGTGACATCTTGTCTGGAAAATGGAGGCTTTACTTGACTTGTATTGTATTAGTAAAGTGCCAAACGGGCCCTAAGAAGATCTTAATATTATTCGCAGATAAGCTTCCTAAAGATTTGAATTTGGTTTGATATATAGGAGCTAAAGTGCTGCAAGAAGGCCTTCTCATGGAACGGCTGTCTTTCTTTTTTTTTTTTTTTTTAATATTGGAAACGGTAAATTGTATTAAGGATAAAGCAACAATACAAGAAAATCTCCAACTCTTGGAACGGCTGTTTCCATAAGGTTAACAAGTCGGTGGGTTCAATTAAAGTCAAATCAAATCTATGTGCAAGGAGTTCAGTTTTCAAAGGTCTAAAAGGTTGTTGCCGCCCCCAACCTTCCCCCCCCCCCCCCCCCCCACGGTTTGAAGAAAAAAACATGATTAAAACACTATTTGACAATAATTTATTAGTAGATTTATTTTACGCACACAACAGGCATTTTCTATTGGTAGTCTGGGCTATCCATCGGATCCAATTAGAATTACATTCATTGTTGAATTGAACAAACATAATTTAGCTATGTTTCCCATGTGTGTCCAATCTGATGCATATAAATAATAATAGATTTTGATTCCAATCTGATGCATATAATATATTTTGATTCTCTTGAAATTTGGGCCGTGTATTAATGCATATAGTTAGGTTGAATTGATGGTTTTTGTCTATTTTATGTTGGCCCCACTAAACAAAAAGTCTGGTTAATATTTAACTCAACCACATTTTTTCAAATCTGACGTTTCATTGAGTCATGGGCTTACATGATGGGAGGGCACATATTTTTCACTATTTGGGTCTTTTGACAAACTGAACTCAACAATAAGGATTTGATTAACCTTACACTCAAAACCCAAAGAAGTTAACAACAAATGGGTGATTTTCAAAATTATTCTACATTGATTGTGGGTATATGTGGATCGGCTACATGCCATAGAGTCTATTAATCTTAGGCTTTTAGTTCTATGCGGATCAGCTACACTCGATCCATTAATCTCAAACTTTTAGTTTTAGATGAGAAATTCCTCCTCCGGATTCTTCAATCCCCACCTTTCTTTCTGCAAAGGACTCTTAAATACAGTGTCTAATGACTGCCCTACCTTTTTTTTTTTTTCTTTATAGCTACATTGGGCTACTGAGTGATACTTTAAACTTGAAGACCCAGGGTCTATCTTGAACATATGTGTGATTCTAAGGTGCCAACATCACTCAACCATGACCGTGTTGGCAAAAGTTCTGAATTTTGATCGCTGAGCATTGTAGTTAATCATGGGCTTCTGGCCATGCAGTCACATCCAAGCCCAGCTCGGCCACTAATCATGCTTCTGAAATCAAGCTGGTGCTTGGCCCAACAACCAGAAAGCCTAGTCTAATTCTCCTAAAAAGGTTACGCCGTAGTTAGGCAAAACCAACCTGAGACAAGGTAAAGTTCCCTTCTAAACAAGTACATATTTTCGAACTGAACAAAGTTAAGTACTGGCAATTAATTATTTTTTATCCAACAAACACCAAGCACTGGCAATTAATTATTTTTATCCAACATGAAGCACTGAAAGCGCACTCTGGCATGAAACTCTCTTATTTTTTTTTTTTCTCTCATGCATTCTCTCAACCATTCTCTACTCTCATTCTTCTCGGTAGGTTTTCTTTTGCTCTACTAGAAATTCGAACTAACGCACTCGTTTGACACACACCCCTTTAAATATAGAAAGGGAATTTGTGGATTATTCATCTGTAAATTCAGAAAAGACTATATGGTTATGGTACAAGGACACGAAATAAACAAAGGTAGAGTTCGAATTTAATAAATGGTCAATGAGGTAGATGGGAGCATATTGCTTGGATCTAAGGAAACCAAGACAGCTTTAAATGGGCAGATATGTCTCAAGGTATGAATTTGACACCTTAAGTATTGGACCAACATAAAAGAGTCCTAAAAAAAAAAAAACATAAAATAGAGAAGCATGGATCTGGACCCAACTCAGACATAAAGGCAGACTCAAATCCGAGGAAGGATCCAAACCTAAAAGGAGATCTTAATGACTGAATCTAAGTTGTAATACACGATGCATATGCACTGGATATCTGAATTCAGATCCAGAAAAATTTAAAAAGCAAGATCTTTAATATGAATTTAATAAACAACCTTTATTGAATATGAAATGTAGTTTTGAAATTTGTTGGATCCATCGGGTCCTCGCATTGACACCTTAAGAGAGCTAATTCACAAGGCAACTTTCTGTATTATTGGAACGTATAACATTTCCTTTTTTTTTTTTTTTTTTTTTAAGAACATTAGAATCTTTTCTTTCTTCCTTCTCTTTCAAGTAATCTTCTTTTACAACGATGTCCGACAACCGTACAGTCGGTCATTTGCAATTATTTTTCTTAGGACAGATGTGGTTGAGAGGTTCCACCAAACTACATGAATATTGAGAGAGAGAGAGAGAGAGAGAGGTTCCACCAAACTACATGAGTATTGAGAGAGAGAGAGAGATTATAGTTGGGGCCACATTAGAACTGAGGAAGATTTTGGTGTCATATTCACATCAGAACTTGGGAAGACTCGTTAGACTTTGGTGATATGTGGGAGACAAATTAAAGAACTTGTATGTTGTATGACAAATCATGGTACCGGCATCTATTCTAATAACTGTTATGCAACCACCCACAACTTTCTTAATTTATGTCTCCCTCTATCCCAATAAATTAGCTTGGGTTTCTTCAGATTCTTGAATAGATTTAATTGTTTCACACCATTAACTGGTTCATTGCAATGGAAAATGAAAGAATCATAGATGCTATCTTCCACTTAATTCGACACCAATTTATCATCACATAGGAACTCATGGTAAAATGAGTTCCATTAAAGAATTATTAAAGATAAGTTGTGTGAATGATATAAGGTAAGGGGTAAAGGGTATACGATGTCATAGCTTATAAACGAGGTGATGGAAACTTGCACATGCAAGGAGACACGTACAACTCATACAAGTAAGGTAATATGAGCTCACATATGCAAAGTGTAAGGAAATTATCTTTAAGTCCATTACTTGGACTAGAAGTCCTTTCCTTTCCCGAATTGTGGTCATTATAGGAAATCCGTTTTCTTAGGATACATGCTATTCCTTACACAAAAAGGTTTCTTAATGAGATGTATTCCATAACAAACTCTACCTTGATGGATGGTTGAGATTAAGTCTATGGAAACCCTGATTGGAAATTCGGTCCTCTTTTCACCTATAAAACAAAGCCTTTCGTCCATCACAAAGGCATTCACGAAAATCAACACATTAAGGTTTTATAGGCAAGGAGAGAGAAACCGAAACCATTCATATAGTTTCTTTCTCGACGGATCACAGCATCAATCAGCAACAGCACCAGACTGCAGGATCAGAAAGCTCTCTGCATCAGGATGTCTGGAGGTACTCTTTAATTTATTTAAGATTAAATCCTACACGTGATTATCATGCTGTTCACGATCTTAGGGTTCATGTTAATAATAGTATAACATGTGGTATCAGAGCATGGTTTTAGAACACATGATCGTCCATTAATTAGGATAACTATGCATCGCCATAATCGGCAAATATAGATCCGTTCTGACTCTGTTTTGCAGCAATTTATCGATCCAACTATTATGGCCTGCATGAATGGTTTATATTTATGTTATTCCGCAATTTTTTTTATTTGGGCACGACTGTTTGATCGTGATTTATTTAAGTTTTGAATTTTCAATTATGTATAAACTCCTGCGTGAGTAAAAAATTCAATGTAATAATGGAGGAGATCAGTGACTGGTACGTCATGATTGAAGAGGATATTGTTTCGAGACTGAAGATTACGTTTTGAAGCAGTCGAAGATAAAGACAGATGATCAAAAAGAAGGACAGAAAAATAGGCCATATAGTTGGATCATATTTTCATAATAATTCCGTATTATGTTGATTATCATTAGCATGTTTCTTCGTAATCGATGATATAATGCCTCAAAACAAAAAAAATTTTCGGGGCTGCCGCCCCCCCTCGGGGCTTGGCCTTTTTACCAGTACTTTTCATACAATGAATGATCTATCATGAATGCATGCAATATATAATGTTTATATTCATATTAAGCCTTTTTTATCACCAAAGTTGTATGCTTAGGGTTAGGTCTCACCACAGTGACCCTAACAATTAAATACTGGAATTTGGCCCTAAAAGTACCATCATCATGTTTTACATTACATATTGTTCAAGAAGGTATGAAGCATTTAGTCGCCCACAGGCGGATTATACTCATACGATTGAACAATAATTAAGGAGTGTTTGTTCCTAATTAAGATTAACATCACTCATTTACATTACCTTGAATATGACGACCTTAGATGGTATAATGCGTAGAAATTATGGTGACTACCCACAGGAGCACCTAAAATTCTGTCGTTTATATTCATATATTATGCGTGTGTTGTCTTATTTTTATTAAAGCCTTATTGTTGTATCTCTATTGCAGTTCTTGCAACCACTAATCTCACTTCGCATGCTACCTCTGTCACTAAGCTCAATGGAACCAACTTCTCAGAATGGAAAGAGCAAGTTGAGTTTACATTGGGGGTACTTGAACTGGATATCGCTCTTCGTAAAGATAAGCCAGCTTCACTCACTGATAAAAGTACCCCTGATGAAACAACCTTCTTTAATGCCTGGGAAAGGTCTGACAGACTAAGCACTATGTTTTTGCGAATGACTATTGCCACCAACATAAAAACATCCCTTCCTACACCTGAGAATGCTAAGGACTATATGAAGGCCATTGAAGCTAGGTTTAAGACTGCAGACAAATCCCTTGCTGGGAAACTAATGGCAGATCTTACAACCATGAAGTTTGATGGCACCAGATCAATGCATGAACATGTCATTGAGATGACCAACCTTGCAGCTAAACTAAAGAATTTGGGATTATCAGTGGATGAGGCGTTTCTCGTCCAATTTATCCTAAACAGTTTACCTCCTCAGTACGGGCCTTTCCAAATTCATTACAACACTATTACGGACAAGTGGACAATGAATGAATTGGCTAACAAACTGGTTCAAGAGGAGGCCAGGCTGAACCAACAAGGGATTAAAGTAGCTCATCTCGTTCAAGGAGCTGGATACAAAGCTGGGAAAAAGCATAATTCAGGCCAGAAAAGGGCACCACCCAGATCTAATGAGGCTGGTCAGAACCCCAAGAAGAAAAAGAAGGAAAACTTATGCAAATTTTGCAAGAAACCTGGACATTTTCAGGCAGACTGCATAAAACGTAAAGAATGGTTCGAAAAGAAAGGTAACCCTATGGGTTTCGTAAGTTATTTCGAATCAAATCTTACTTATGTTTCTTCTGATGCTTGGTGGATTGACACTGGTGCTAATGTTCATGTTTCCAATTCAATGCAGGGATTCCTTACGATCCAAACCATAAACCCAAGTGAGAACTTCCTTTTCATGGGAAACAAAGACAAAGCTCCAGTTGAAGCTATTGGAACTTTTCGTCTTGTTTTAGATAGCGGTTATCAGTTAGACTTATGTCAAACTCTTTATGTTCCGTCTCCTTCCCGTAATTTGGTTTCTGTAAGCGCACTTGATAAAGTTGTTACTCTTTTGAAGTAGGAAATGGTAATTTAAGTTTATTTAAAAATTCTAGTCGTATTGGTTCTGGAATTTTGATTGATGGGCTATACAAGTTTCATCTTGATAGTCAACTTGCTGAAACCCAACTTACCCTGCATTCTAAGGAAACAAAACGAAAGTCATCCAAACTCGACTCTTATTTCTTGTGGCATAAAAGACTGGGTCACATATCCAGTGAAAGAATCAAAAGATTAGTAAAAGATGGTGTCCTTCCGGATCTAGATTTTACTAATATTAATGTATGTGTGGATTGTATTAAAGGCAAAACAACAAAACACACAAAGAAAGGAGCCACAAGAAGTACTGAGCTTCTTGAAATAATACATACAGACATTTGCGGACCCTTTGATGTTCCAACCTTTGGAGGAGAAAAGTATTTTATTACCTTTATTGATGATTACTCACGTTACTGTTATTTATACTTATTGCATGACAAATCTCAGTCTGTGAATGCTGTACAAGTGTTCATTACTGAAGTCGAAAGGCAATTAGATAGAAAAGTGAAAATCATAAGGTCAGATAGAGGTGGTGAGTTTTATGGAAGGTATGACGAAACAGGACAACATCCTGGACCTTTTGCAAAACTTCTCCAAAAACTTGGAATTGTTGCCCAATACACAACGCCTGGTTCTCCATGGCAGAATGGTGTAGCTGAAAGACGAAATCGTACGTACATGGAAATGGTTAGATCAATGATGAGTCATGCTAACTTACCTATATCCTTGTGGATGGATGCTCTACGCACAGCTGTTTATATCTTGAACAGAGTTCCCAGTAAGGCAGTTCCAAAGACACCTTTTGAACTGTGGAAAGGATGGAAACCCAGTTTACGACATCTCCAAATTTGGGGTTGCCCAGCTGAGGCTAGAGTCTACAATCCACATGAAAAGAAATTGGACCTTAAAACAATCAGTGGTTACTTTATAGGTTACCCAGAAAAGTCCAAAGGATTTAGGTTTTACTGCCCTAACCATAGTACGAGAATTGTTGAAACCGGTAATGCTAGATTCTTTGAGAATGGCGAAATCAGTGGGAGTAATAAACCTCAAGATGTGATCATTCAGGAAATCAGGGTACCTATCCCTTTACTCTCTATTCCGAAAGATGTTGGCAATCCTCCTGTTGTTGAACCATTTAACAATGAGGAAAATCCAATAAATGATCAACAACTCCATAATGAGATTGTCGCCAATGAACATATGGATAATGCACCAGAGGAACCAGCATTAAGAAGGTCTCAAAGACAAAGGAGATCAGCTATTTCCGATGATTACATGCTTTACCAAGTAGAATCCGGAGAAGGGACAATTAATGACCCGGTTTCTTATTCACAAGCCATTAAGGATGTTAATTCTAGTAAATGGATTGATGCCATGAAGGATGAATTGAAATCTATGAATGAAAATCAAGTCTGGGAAGTTGTTCAATTGCCTCCAGGACACAAACCAGTTGGCTGTAAATGGGTCTTCAAGACCAAACGCGACTGCAAAGGCAATATTGAACGCCATAAAGCCAGACTTGTTGCCAAAGGTTTCAATCAGAAAGAAGGTATTGACTATAAACCAAACCAAACCAAACCAAGCCTTTTCCCACTAGGTGGGGTCGGCTATATGGATTTGACGACGCCAATCAAATCTGTTTAGGGCCATGTCCTCCGTTAGAAAGAAGGTATTGACTATACTGAGACTTTTTCTCCTGTGTCAAGGAAGGATTCTCTTAGAATTATCATGGCATTAGTAGCTCACTATGACCTCGAGTTACATCAAATGGATGTGAAAACTGCCTTTCTTAATGGAGACTTGGAAGAAGAAGTCTACATGCGTCAACCTGAAGGCTTCATCATTGAAGGTCAGGAAGACATGGTCTGCAAACTTAAGAAATCAATATATGGACTGAAACAAGCTTCGAGGCAATGGTACCTAAAGTTTCATGAAATCATTACTCACTTCGATTTCATAGAAAACATCGTTGACCCTTGCATATACCTCAAGATCAGTGGGAGTAAGTTCATATTTCTGGTTCTGTACGTTGATGACATATTACTGGCCAGCAGCGACCTTGGTTTATTACATCAAACAAAGGACTATCTCTCTAAGCATTTTGAAATGAAAGATATGGTTGAGGCTTCCTATGTGATAGGAATAGAAATATTCCGTGACAGGTCACTTGGTATTTTGGGATTGTCTCAGAAAGCATATATTGACAAAGTTCTAGAGAGGTTTGGCATGATGACCTGTTCCTCTAGTCCTGTTCCACTGCATAAAGGAGACAAGCTTGATCTTTCGCAGTGTCCACAGAACGAATTGGAACTTAAAGAAATGGCAAAATATCCTTATGCTTCTCTTGTCGGGAGTTTGATGTATGCACAAGTCTGTACAAGACCTGACATTAGTCATGCTGTTGGCATGCTCGGAAGATTTCAGAGTAAACCAGGAATCGCTCATTGGAAAGCTGCAAAGAAAGTACTGAGATACCTTAAGGGAACAAGGAATTACATGCTCACATACAGAAAATCAAGTCACCTACAGGTGACTGGTTATTCAGATTCAGATTTTGCTGGATGTCCTGACACCAGACTTTGCACTCTTGGCTATGTGTATCTCTTATGTGGAGGTGCAATATCATGGAAAAGCCAGAAATCTGAGTTGCTTTACTCATCCACCATGATGGCTGAGTATGTCGCATGTTACGAGGCTGCAATTCAGGGAACATGGTTGCATAATTTTATCTCTCAGTTTGGAGCTTTGAATTTCATCTCTAAGCCATTAACCCTTTACTGTGACAATGAAGCTGCAACCTTCTTCTCCAAGCATGACAGGATATCTAAGGGATCCAAACACATGGACCTTAAATATCTCTCACTGAAACAAGATGTTAGATTACAGAAATTTGTCATTGAGTCTATACGTACAGATTTCATGGTCGCAGACATATTCACGAAAGGACTACCTCCAAAGACCTTTCAAGGACATACTGAAAGCATGGGTCTTGAAGATAGTTCTTAATTATCATTTTCTGCCTTTTATTTCTGTACTTATATTTGACATTTATTGAGCTCTTAATGCAACTCTACATCTGCTATTTCTGTTTTTCCATTATGTACATTTTATGTTTGGATAAATGATAAACAGAAACAGTCTTTCAACATAGACATTATGAGACCATTAAGTATATCTCCTATTACGGTCTAGTTATGCCGGTTGTCACTGCTGTAGTACATGGAAGTAAGCATGTTGCAAAATAATGTGTGCACGCCATGACTCCCATTGACCACCGAATTAGCCAAGACACTTATGATAACCGACTCAAGAAATGTTTAGCATATAATGCGCGCCTTATGATTCCTAAAACGAAAAACACTAAAGGATCTTCCTATCGACCAAGTGGGAGATTGTAAGGAAATTATCTTTAAGTCCATTACTTGGACTAGAAGTCCTTTCCTTTCCCGAATTGTGGTCATTATAGGAAATCCGTTTTCTTAGGATACATGCTATTCCTTACACAAAAAGGTTTCTTAATGAGATGTATTCCATAACAAACTCTACCTTGATGGATGGTTGAGATTAAGTCTATGGAAACCCTGATTGGAAATTCGGTCCTCTTTTCACCTATAAAACAAAGCCTTTCGTCCATCACAAAGGCATTCACGAAAATCAACACATTAAGGTTTTATAGGCAAGGAGAGAGAAACCGAAACCATTCATATAGTTTCTTTCTCGACGGATCACAGCATCAATCAGCAACAGCACCAGACTGCAGGATCAGAAAGCTCTCTGCATCAGGATGTCTGGAGGTACTCTTTAATTTATTTAAGATTAAATCCTACACGTGATTATCATGCTGTTCACGATCTTAGGGTTCATGTTAATAATAGTATAACACAAAGAGCTAGGGAGGAGGCAAAGTTCGAAACTTGGACCTTCCAATGAAAACTACTGCTCGTTGCTGCTGGGTAAGTAGCTGTCCTCGAATTCCCATGCATTTAATGTAAAAGTACAGGCCCTAGATGAATTTGTAGCATGATAAGTGTAGAGAAGTGCAAAAGCACATAGAAAAACATCCAACCAAACACTGCAAGACTAGAACTACATCCAGGGCCAAAAACTAAGATGACTTTACCGTAACAAGTTATACGAAGAAGGAAGGAGGCAAATATGGTGGAGCGAGAGGGAGAAAGACTACAATCATATGCTTGACACTTGTGAAACTAAAAATCATTTGTACAAGATCTCCAGCATTCAAGAAGGCATATCAGATTTCATGACACAAGCTCCCTCTTTTGACATAGTAATGGATGCCTATCTAATCATTCACATAGAAGGAAGTCATACGATCAAAACATTTTAGAACCTTTTCTCTTCCATATGATAATTGCACAATAATGTACGCATACACATTTCATAAAATAGTTTCAATATGAGTCACAATGTGAAACTAATACTAATTGGACTCTTTCTCCTAAAAGGATCTTAGACATAAATCTCTAAAAGAGGGTTTTTTTTTTAATATATACCTCCTAAGGTTTATATGATTTGTAAATAGGCTCCTAGTTTTTTTTATTTCAATACCTTTTATGTCTCCAAAATCATTATTCCAAATGAGATTGGATAACCACTAGGAGATTTGTGTTGAACTTTTACAAAATAGTAGCTTTCCCTTATACCCATTAAACAAAAGTGAGTGTATTATTATTTATAAAAATGCCATCATTTTATCCCAAGTCCCAATGATGAGACTTTCTTCAATCTAATCGTGGGTCAAGCATGGATTGAATCAATTATAACCAATTATAAGCACATGCGTTGATTGTCATTATGATCGATTTGGATTTAATGAAATAGGCCCTTTATCAATAAAATAGATTTACGTGCAATCATTCTCTCCAACTAAATGTAATTATTAATGTTACAACTTTTAGATAAAAATAAGTCCAAGTTTTTTAATTTATATATATATATATATATATATAGTGATAAAGAGATGGGGTAAAAGTGTCATTTCCTTTAAAAACTTTTGGTGGTTGGAAGGTTATTGATTTTAGGGACACGAAAGGTATTAAAATGAAAAGACATGGGCCTCTTTATTAATACTAAAAACCATAGGGGGTTATTTATAAATCCTAGAAACTTGGGGGGTTGGGGGGTGTTGGGTATATGCAAAAAGCTCTTTCAAGAATGCCTATTACCAGATACGTGCTGAGAAGCCTCAGGCCTACTCGATCCGGGCCAAATTACGCTGGATTTGGAATCTGTGTTTTTACCATGGTATCGGGGCCTGATTTCTCAGCTTGCTTGCTAAATGGCCCAAGCTTGGGCCCATATATATGCTTAAAGGTCAAGTCTGGCCCAGCATTTTCACACAATGATGTGTATACATTTTGCCAATGGGATGGCTTTTGGCCTCATTTTGAGTCCCTTGGGCTGGATGAGGTCTAAATTAATATTTCACATCCAAGCATCATTTGCTGATGGATTGAATCATGGTTAAAAAAGAAAAAGCAACCATAGATGAATGAATTTGATGTACTTAACAGTGATCCAAGCACCATCCATCGATCTCAATAAAAATATAAGTGATATGTTGCCAGCCTCTGATCCACAGCCCTTTTACACGTTATTGGCATTCCAATTCGGAGCAGGTGAGCTCCGTACTAACAGGGCATACTTTTAAAAAGCAAACCCAGCTCAGCTTAAGCATACATGGTTCCATGTGCAATCCACTTCACTATCGTACCGAAAGAAATATGGCTGGCACCAACCCATGGTCCTAAAAAGCCCAACGAGGGCACACATTGATTGAGCCCTGAGCCCCCTGGCTGACCCGGTATCCAATTTGTCAAGAATGGTTTATTATAAAGGTCGTGTATGGGAGCAATTCCAAAAGTATCGGGCCCATTTGTATGCATAGAATACATAGGAATTCATATAGGAAGTTGTTGAAAGTAAAGATTTAAGGTGAGCATATAAAAATGACCATCAAATAACATCTTCTTTACTAGGATGGAAAATGAATGAAAGGAAGATGGGATATGAAATTTTTATAGATAAGTACCTCTTAAATCCAAAGGGATGTCATGTATGATCAAGGCATGCACTTCAATGAAATTTTTATGGTTGTTTTGTCCTTAGCATGTGGAAATCAAATTTAAGAAGTAATAATCTATAAAAATTCCTAATTCAAAACCTAGAAAAGTCATGCAACTAAATGCCCTTCACCCTTCACCTCATACCATTCATACTTTATCTCTTTAATAATTCTTCCGAGCTGATTTGACCGTGAATTCCTATTTATTCTAAAGCAAAAACATAGCCCCATAAGAAATTTGACGAATATCAGATGAGGATCTGGCACTATGCATCCGCTCATGCTTCTATTCTTTGAGAGGGAATAGGAAGGCTTTCTCCATAGAAAGGAATGCTAAGATATACTACTTGCCATCTCATCATAATAGCTGATTATTAGACAACTTGGAAGCCTTTAATAGAGTACCTTCCCTGACTGGATGTTTTCAATTTTGGCACAGAAGTAGAGCATGGTGAAATCTCTTAGGCCTTAACCCATGATTATTGTATATATGGTTGTTCATCTAGACCATGAAATTCTCAACTTTCATCCATCAGATGGTTGTGAGGGTCTTTTTTTTTTGGGTCCTTTTTCTCTCTTTTGAATGTGAATGAATGGTCACGATTGTCCACCTTTCATGATTTTTGAATGAAGAGTGTCTTGCCACTTGCCACTTGC
This sequence comes from Umbellularia californica, assembly GCA_028538565.1. Classification (NCBI taxonomy): domain Eukaryota; kingdom Viridiplantae; phylum Streptophyta; class Magnoliopsida; order Laurales; family Lauraceae; genus Umbellularia; species Umbellularia californica. Next base: position 6,046,705 of record JAPQWN010000003.1, read on the forward strand.
CACTTGCCAGTGGGATTCAGTTTCCGATGGATGATTGGGCCCTCAAACGTTTTGCAAAGGCGAGATGTAATGTTTCATACATGGTTTAGGTACGACTGTCAACCGCCAGATTGGGCTGGGTACATGAGCAAAATTCCAGTCCCAATAAAAATTGAAGGGCCTGAAGTTAGATCCAGGCTCAACACACTCTAAATCCAAAGTCTGAGCCTGGCCAATAAGAAAATAGGAGAGGCCTAATCCTGCCTATTATAGGCCCAAGTCAAAAAATTATCCAGCCCATTGAAAGCCCATTTTTAGCGAAAGAACCCTGTCTATATCATTCAAATAAGGGCTTGAAAATCATATTATATCCAATTTTGAAAATACTTAAGTCTTATATTCTCTTACATAATAGTGGTTAATCTATAACCAGAGTCCGAAGGGCCGAGAGCCTGAGGAGCAGGTCTGTCCCAATGTGAATCTGGACCCTGAACCTGGGTTTGGGCCTGGTCCATTGGGTCTGGTGGGGCCTTAGAGACTTCAATTACTGGACTTGAACTTGGGTTGATTTTGGTGGTTGGGCCAGACCTGAGTTCATTACCAGCCATTCTTACATCAGGACTTTTGGGCCCATATAAGTATGTCCAGATTAACAGTCCTCAGGATTCGGCTGAATATATTGTTGGGGGCTCTATGGCAATATGATTATAGATCTACAAACACATTTATAATATAATACACGCCGTATTCAGTTCCCAATCACAAAGGACCCAGATTCATATTTGGATGTGAATGCAAAATTAGGATTATCATTCGGTTATCCTTTTGGATTGGATATTCGGAATAATCTGGATAACCATGTCTTGTATGATATCTACACAATAACAGAGGTGGTAGATTTTATCCTTTTACCTTCTAGTTCCTCCATTGGATGCGAACTGGTTCTGTTTTTACCATTAAATTCGAAGGTAGATTCAAGTGGCTCAGCAGATGAATGGTTTCAATTTCAAATTTAAGTGTCTCAATACTCCATTCTCAAACCTCAACAAACATAAAGCATTTTTTTTTTTTTTTTTCTGAAGAGAAACAAACAATAGCTCGATATCAAGAAGCAAATAATCGTCCAATACAACATGACCTCTCCTCAAAAGAATCCAACTGAATTTTACCGGGCAGCGACACGAATGCTATCATCATCATCATAGTAGGAAGAAGGGAAAAATGAAAACATAAAATCTATGAGCAGAGAATAAATAAGATGAATTCTAGCCAATGATGCCAAGCAACAAGATGAGAGCCCATCCGGAGACCAAACTTCCTGCCATGTTCTTCATCCATGCCACCTTCTCTGCTCCACTCTGCCAGAAGACAAAAGAAAACACATTAAGACAACATCAATGACCTGATTATAGTTGATGTCCTACAGGAATTTGTTCTACAATCAATCTGAAGGACCTCCAAATTATATTCATATCCAACCAGAGAAAATCTCCCATGTTTGTCAATGACCCCAAATGCATATGACGGTATTTCATGGACATATATTCTCTGCTCGATCTATGGCCAAAACAACTAATGATCTGATTTATTTTTTCTCATATGGTCAGACCCTAAAGTCCAAGGCAGGGTCCATGGCCCTGATCACAAACTGCAAGTACAAATTGGAGAGGGGCCACTGCCCCACTTCCATGCGACGTGGTGTTCTCCTGTGCTTGGCACTGTGGAAGACTTTTATGCTAAAATTAAGTGGGTGGGTGCCACCCTTTCTCATGCATACAGATCGCGAAATCAAATCCTATCAACCATCAAACAGTTGGGATATCTTTGCGTAGATGATCAAGCATTATAGTCGACTTGAAAAGCTTTGAGCAACTGAAATTGGGATCAATCAATTGAGCCTACAATTACATCGACAGCTGTTATGATTGAGATGGAAGATCTCTCAATTCGTCGCTTTCTACCAAGTGTCAAAAGATCGGACAGTGAAATGTGGAAAGGCTTACAGATCTTAGACAGTTCAGTCTAGTCAGGTCGGGAAAAAAACTCTAATGTAATTAATAAGAACTAATTAAATTACAGTAAAAAATAAAAGATCTAAATTTTAAATTTTAATTTATAATTAGCGTGTTTGATAAAGTTATTATAAAAGTTTTTGCATCAAAAGGTAATTGGGGTGCACCTTTTAAATATTACGATGTAGACCCCACAGCCTTAGGTCATTTTGAAAATTTACGGGATTATCTTTATCCGAAATATTTAAATTTTGCTTTGTCTACTTTTATCTACTTTAGCTAAAAAAAAACTCTATAAGCGGCCCCTTTAGCTTATTTTTTCGGAGCCAAAAACTCAAATTTATAAATAAGCTCTAGAATTAAAAAATTAATTAGAGTCTTATCAAACCACTCCAATTAATATCTAAAGAAGTTCTAAATCACAAAATAAGACCTTATTTTTAAAGTTACCAAACGGGCCATATGATAGATGAAACTATGATTTTAGCCACGGTGAGCCAGCACCGGATACCGAACGCCACTGGGAAAAGCATTTTTACGTGCCAGTTTAGTTGCAAGCATTCTTTTTTTTTTATTTTATTTTATTTTTATGGTAGACTTTGAAGCTATCCATATGAATTGTAACTTTTGGACGATAGAACTCTCAGAATTTTGGATTTCTAAATGCTACAGTGGGCTGAGCATTCTGAAAGTCTACTTTGGATGGAGTTCTCCAAATGCTCCAGAGTTAGTGATTTGCTACTGAAGTGGCCCTCCATCGATTCCATGAAGCACTTTTTCTTCCCCTCCCCGGTGCACATTAGAGAAGAGCAACTATTTCTCTATATAACAAAAAAAAAAAAGAAAAAAATACTTACCTGATCGATGGCATTGGATGGCGCAGGTACACCTGCACCAATTCCCTGAGACGGCCCAGGTGAAATTGCCTTAGGTGCGGGCGGGCTACGCAGCGGTGTCGGGGAGGGAGACTTCTTCTTGGTCGGAGCAGGTGCTGGCGCCGGCACTGACGCCGGAGGTGGAGTAGTTAGCGGGGGAGGAGGAGTAGCAACAGGCGGTGGTGAAGCGACTGGAGGTGGAGTTGCAGGCGGTGGTGATGCGACAGGGGGTGGTGTTGCAGGGGGAGGGGAGCTGACTGGAGGTGGCGTTGCAGGGGGTGGATTTACAGGAGGTGGTGAAGCAACCGGAGGGGGAAGGACCGGTGTTGGAGGAGCGGTCGGTGGGGGGGAAGATACAGTAGGAGGAGGAGTATTCACAGGTGGTGCCGGAGTTGTAGGTGTAGGTGGCGCTACGGCAGGTGGCGTTGGTGGACTTGGCGTAGTGGGTGCAGGCGCAGTTGGCGTAGTAGGAGTAGGAGGCGTTGGTGGGGCAGGGGTTGTTGGTGTTGCCGTCGGTCCGCCGGCCGGAGCCTGGCCGCCAACACCAAGAATGGCAATGCAGAAGAGGGCGGCGATGTATATGCCGCCGCGGGGATCCATGGTTGGATGGCTGGTTGGCTTTGTGTGTGTTTGTGAGAGATGTGATGAAGGTCTTAATTAAGCTGTGCTGTGTCTGTGGAAAGTGGAGGATGAGAATGGGAGAATAAATAGGAGCTGAGTGGGGCCGGGGAAGCTTCTTTCTTACTCAAGAGATGAAAAACAGCATGGGTATGTGGAGTAAAGTCACCACAGTCTCTATCTTGGGTCCTGCTCTATGATGGACGCAGTTGGTGCCTCCATGTAAGTTTTAGCACTTCAGTTTTGTCGCCACCTTTTCCACACTCCACCTTGCTGTATCTTCAACTGTTGTTTTCCCTCACCGTCTAAGATTAGTGGGTCCATCTTGGTGCTCAAAACCATACCAACCGGTAGTTCAATAGGGACACTGATTCATTATTTCACCCATGAATAACTAGCCTCTTCCCTCTTTACAACTGGTCACAGTACTATCTTTTTCCTTTTCTTCTGTTTTTCTTTGAGTTTGAGTGATGGATGCAACATAGCAATGAACTAACTGCTTACCTTTTTAAAAAAAAAAACTAACTCCTTACCTTAGTGGTTCTGAAATGTAAGCCACTAAACTTATTGGATCAGAAATTGGTTATTGTTTTTTAGCTACAAGGGATCTAGGTTTTTCTCATCCACGCAGTAATTGACTTGATGGCCTACCCGACTGATAGTTTTCTTATCAGTTTGGCAACTCTACTAATAGAGTCAAGTGAAGTAAAGTTAATATTGAAGAAAGAATAAAATATAATTAGGTTATGATAGTATTTTTTTTTAGTTATTTACTATAAAATCTTTTTGGCTTTATGAATGGAAAAGTGTAGTTTTTTTGTATTTTAGTGGATAGAGGTGGTTGCTTTTTGACTTTCTTTAAAAAAGAGGGAGGAAGTTTTGAATTAAAGTACTTGATTATATCTTGAAATATGAAGCTTAATTTGGCTGTTACTATGCTAGAAAAGCGCCAAACTAGGGAATAGGGTGAGATTTCTTTTTAAACAGTGCAACCAAATCACTTATATCTATCGTTACCACCTAATAGTTGACCTTTTCTGTGTTTATTTAGGTCAGTCACTAATGATGGCCAGATTCAATCACTTTGTTATGTCTTTAGGTTTGCTTAGCTCGTTTGTACGTTTTGCTGTGGTGAGCACATACTATCATTTGGGCTGTTTTCTGGAGCTGGTATGGTGTCACGGTCCCTTAAATGTAGAGAGAGAAGACAGCTCAACAGCGGGTAGTTGTGGGAAAGGAGATGATCGAGGCAACTAGGAAGGAGATGCCGCCAGTGCATTGTTGCTATGAAATGAATACAATTTTCTAACATCCACCTCTTGTTGTGGCCTTGACATGGATTATTGCCTTTGGGGTAAGGATACAAAAACCTCCTCAACTGTATAGTCTGTATACGTGTAGATTACTCTTTCGCTGGAATGATTAAACAAGCCTCTAGGGCCCAACTTATTAGTCCGTCCAATTGCGTGGAGCCTTCAGGCCATGTGCTATCACGTTGGGATGGCCCACCTATCTCATGTCAGGCCAATCAGCATATCTATATACAGAGATACAAGAGAATATTTTCTCAAGGGCCAGCCATATATTGGAATGGTACTCCGTGCCTAAGCTGCACGCTTGGGCTGGCTTCCCCAGTACCGAGTAATCACTTCGAAAACCCCTCGCAGTTATCAGCCACCTCTCCCCCAATATTTTTATATGTAAATTGAGTTTTGCATGCATTTTCCTTCCATTCCATTGCCCCCACACTGATTTGCATGAACGTAGGTAGGCTCAGTAGGTCTAAATATATATAATGAGTCCTTATCCTATGCTTTAATTTACAGATATCCACAGCTTGGAGAGTGGAACTCTATCGTGGGGCCCACCTCTTGAAATTGAACCGTTAAAGAAAAAAATACCGTGCAGGTATATAGGGCATCTTTAAATTTTATCTCAATCTGTATTTTTTCCATGGTTGGATTGACTATTTGTTGAAAACATGAGTTGTTGGGTTTGATGACATTATGTATCAAATAGTCAATCCAAATGGTTAAAAACCTTAGATTGACATAAAACTTTAAGGATGCCACATATAGCTGTAATATGCTTATTTTGAATGGTCCAGATTTTACTAGGCATGCCCTAATGTGGAGCTCCAATCCTTTTTATTCGGGATATCTCTAGGTTAAAGCCTAATATGGATTTACTTAATAATATGCTGTCTGCCTCCAAGGAAAACTCGAACGAGTTATGCTGGGATAGGACCTGTTTGCTTTGCAAACTTAGATGTAAACCCTACCTAAATACATGAAATCGAAAGGCCTGTCTTGCAATCGCAAGGAGTCGTACTATATAAACATGATAACATAACATGATATGATGATATTAACCATCCAATTAAGTCCTCAAAGCTTAACCGCTATTTGTGTCCTGAATCCCGATAGAACAATTACTAAAAACTGGTTTTCGGTGTCAATCAGGACAATGGAACTATGAAAAAAGGGGTAATATTGATATGTTGCTTTATATGATACGAAGTGGGCTCTAATGTGTATAAAAAGTTTTAAAATTTATATCCATGTGAAGAACCTTCTCTGTGAATGGAATTTATTGATGGGACATCTTAGCAACAAATGTAATTGATGCGTGTCGCGCGAGTCCAAAATTTTCCATCTAATGATCTACGAGTGGGCCCTTCAGAGTAATGGCCAACAAACCATCAGAATTAAAAAAGGTACTGCCCTTTTTTCCCTTCAAGCTAAAGTCACAATTTCTTTCGAGTGAAGCATGAAAAGAGATGAGAAATGATCGCCCTGGAGTACCAGATCGTAGCTCTCAAATTGAAGTAGATTTGGAACCTTTTCAACGGATAATTAGGTCTGTGCTTTGAGCCATTTGCAATAAACTATATTGATCCCCAAGCATCGGGGTGGCACCTAATTGGAGTTGAAAGAGGTCAGGGCTAAACTTCATAACACCTCGGTCCTCCCCACTTTAGCACCCAACACAACATTAGCACCCACTTGAGGGTCAGGTCGGCCGGGCCCCCTTGTCTCAAGACCAGATTGACAGGCCTAAATATGACCCTTGACGAGTTTGTAATTTATGATGTCAATCCTGCATGTTATAGGTATAAGTTGGATGCGAACATAAATGGCTGCTCCACCTTTCATTCCTAAAACCAGTAAAAGCCAGCTGGGACACTCCTATAGATGGGGACCCCCAATTCACTCTTGCCCAAAAACTCAAGGCCCTTATACTCTCCCTTAAGCTATGGAGCAAGTCCACTTATGGTAATCTCCCCCAGAACATCAAAGCTGCTGAAGACAAAGTCTTGCACTGTCAATCCATTTTTGATTCAGCTCTTTCGGACCTCTCCAGAGATGCCCTTCAGTCAGCCAAGCCTGAGTTTCATGAGGCCCTTTTTGCTCAAGAAATTCACCGGAAACAAAGATCCAGAATCAACTGGCTGAAAGAGGGGGACCAAAATACTAAGTTTTTTCAACAAACAACTAAGACTAGGACCTCCTTCAACTCTATCCACCATATCTCAGTTAATGGCACTATCACAGAGGACCAAGCTACTATCGAAACCCATGCTGTGGATTTCTTCTCTAACTTATTCAAGCCTCATGATAGCCATCATAGCCCCTTCCTCTTCCAAATCAATAGCCCTAAGGTCTCTTCCTTAGATAACTCTTTCCTTACTGCCACTCCTCCCTCCTTAGAAGAAATTAAAGCAGGAGTCTTCTCCCTAAAAAAAATAGCTCCCCTAGCCCGGACGGTTTCAACGGGAATTTCTTCACTGTAACTCGGAGCATCATTGGCCCAATAGTATCCTCAGCAGTGTAGCATTTCTTTCTTACTAGAAGGATCTACAGAGCTTCCAACACTTTCTTCTTAGCCCTTATCCCCAAGTCTAATTCCCCAAACACTTTTGCTGACTTTAGACCTATCAGCTTGTTGAATTTCTCCTACAAAATCCTCTCCAAAATCCTTTCCACCTGGCTCTGCAAAATCATCCCTAGTCTAATTTCCCCCCACCAGGCTGTTTTCATTCAGGGCAGGCACATACAGCATCACTCTGGTTTGGCTTTTGAACTCTACCAGAAACTAAATTCCAAGATCAACAAAGGTTCCCTATGCCCTCCAAAGCTTTTGAGCTCTACCAGAAACGAAATCCCAATATCTCCAAAGCTTTTGATAGGCTGAATTGGTCTTTCCTCTTCTCTGTCCTCCACTTTTCCCACTTCTTTGATGCTTGGATTTCTCTGATCAAAGACTGTGTTTGCACTTCCAAAGGCTCTATGCTCCTCAACAGAATTCCCCATGGCTTCTTCAGCCTCTCTTGTGGCCTAAAACAGGGTGACCCTCTTTCCCCCTACCTCTTCTTCCTAGCTGAAGAAATCTTGATTCTTCACATTCACAATCTACAAAAGCAAGGCTTATTTCTTCCTCTCTCAAAGGTCCCATCCACCCCTTACCATTTGCTTTATGCAGATGATATTCTCATCTTCATGAAAGGGGTTGCTTCAAGTGTTCTAATCCTTCAAGATCTACTGGAGACTTACTAATCTGCTGCTGGTCAATTCTTCAGCCTTCAGAAGAGTCAATTGCACATAGGAAAATGTGGTTCAAGAAGAAAGCACAGAATCAGCTCTAGCCTAAGCATCCAAGAAGCCTCAACCCAATTAAAATAACTAGGGACTCCTATTTGCTTCGGGACTCCTAAAAGGCACCATTTTCTTCCCCTACTGGATGCAGTCCATTCCAAGCTTTCTGCTTGGAAAGCCAAATCCCTGTCTTTTGCAAGTCGTCTAATTTTGATTAAGTATGTCATCTCTAGCATGCCAATCCATCTTGCTGCCATTATCCCTTTGCTTGCTTCAATTTGTAAAGAGATTGAGAGTAAAATGAGGCTCTTCCTCTGGTCAGGTAATGCCCCCCATAACAAAATCCACTATGTTAGCTGGGCTACTGTCACTCTCCCGAAGGCAGAAGGAGGCTTGGGAATAAGGAAAATCTCAGATGTAAACACAGCCTCCTTCATCAGACTAGGCTGGCAAGCATATACTTCAAACTCTCTCTAGTTCAACTGGTTTAAGAACCGCTACTTCAAATTCAAACCCATATGGAGCTCAGAGAACACCATCTATGGTTCTTGCATCTGGAGAAAAATCTGCAGCACTGCTCATCTTATTCACCAAGGCAACCCTTGGATCTTTGGTAACGGTCAGAGCATCAATGCTTGGTACAACTCCTGGACTGCAAGCAATCATCTTTCTACTAGTTTCCCTTTCCAGCAATTTCCCCAGGACCAACGGCTCTCATCCCTGTTCCAATTTGGAACTTGGGTTATTCTTGATTACTTGCCTCCAAATGTCCAACAGCACCTTCTCTCCATTCTCTCTGACCTCTCTCCTAACCCTGTTGTCTCTAACATCCTTATTTGGAGAGACACCCCGGATGGCAACCTCTCCTTGCGATCTGTGTGGCAAAAAGTCAAACACAGAGTTGAAACTCTTTCATGGCCAAATTTGATCTGGAACAACATCTCTCCCCACATCAGATCAAATTTTCATCACAGTTCTCTACTGCATGTGGAAGGCAAGAAACGAAGCAATTTTTGAAGATCGCAGGCCCTCCTTTCTTTCCATCCAAGCTCACCTCACTGAAGCAATCTCCTTCTCCCTGAAGCAGATCTCAAAGCCTTTCGCCAGCAATCAGCTCAGCGCTCTCTTCGCCTCCATGTGAATCCCTAGCCATTCTTGATTTCACTAGCTCTATAGGTGGTGTGCGCTGCTCTTTCTCTGGTTTCTCCTCCTGGCATATACACAGGAATGGTTCTCTTCCTGCGTCTTTCTCTTCTCCTTTTCTGTATTCTATTTCTTCTGGGGTCAATTCTTCACCCTTGTATTTGAAGCTAGAAATCTCAATTGAGTATATCACTGCAATTAAAGTGAACTTTGGAAAAGGGGGCATGTGAAGCGTGAAGTGTAAAGCGAGCGATTTGGATCAAACAAAAATGATCTCCTCAAGTGGGTATGGCAACTAGTCCGAATCGGTATGGATTGAGCTAAAATTGAACCCGTCTCTCATACTTGCTCCGCTGGCCACTAATATATGACGATTTATGATTTGCAATACCAAACTCGTGGCATGTGTTTCCGTTTCTTTGAATTTCTCAACTGATTCCTCACAACAAGCTTTACTTAACAAAAGTAAAATAAAATATAATGAATGTACAACAGGTCCCCATCTCTGACATGCTGGACATCAAACGAACTGTTAAAATACTAATTTGTTAATATCAGTGGTGCACTTTGCAAAAATAAATTCATACAGGTCGGTGGTTAGGATAGTTCTATCAACTGTTATGATGATCCCATGGATAATGCTGCAGATAATAAGTATGTTGATTATTGCTCTTTTGAATGTGCACCATCACATTATATTATGCTCTGTCACATTATGTTATGCTCTGTTGTGACGATCCCCATGCATTACTGTAGAAATCAAGTAATATTTTGTTCTGTTACTTCATCTCCTTAAACCATGCGACTTGTAGGGGGGTCGCCCCCACAGGAGATAGGCGGGGCCCAGAGCCCCGGGCCTATTGTATACACTTCAGGCGATCGAATGCGCATGGCCCCTAGCCCTATTCATGCATTTGTCCCTAGCTCGTCACCAGGGGGCCTCCCAAGTGGTACTAGGATTCTCCCCAACTGACTCTTAAGGGAGAGGTTGCGGGATCGAATCCTGGGGAGGCCCCCTGGTGACGAGCCAGGGACAAATGCATGATTAGGGAGCCCGTCTCCTGAAGTGTATACAATAGGCCCGGGGCTCTGGGCCCCGCCTATCTCCTGTGGGGGGTGTTCACCTCTTACACGACTCATCGGCATAAGAAGGATTGCAAAGTTACAACCGGCCAACGCTGCAGTTGAACATTTCCACCATGCCAAATTACAATAACATGATATGATTGCTCATTTTGTGGTATTTGTAAATGCCATGTTTTTTTTTTTTTTTTTTTTACTGGAGTTCCAAAATTTCAGCCATTTAAAGGTTTCAAATGGCCTCTAGAATTTCTAGAATTCTCAGCCCCTTTACATTTTTTTATTGAAGATTTTGGATGCTCAAGTACAAAAGACGATTTAGAAATTTTACTGTGTTTGAGAATTCAAAAGTCTTCAAAAACATGAATTCTTTGAATTCTAGTAAATAAACAAACCCATAAGACCACATGAGAGAAATAAAGGGAACAGAAAAGATCAATGAATTCAGTTTTTTCACAAAATTAAAGACTCAAGTTTCCACATCACCCTAGAAAGAATGTGCAACGTCTCTCAACATATGATAAGCAATGATCTCTAATGAGTATGAAGTAGTTGAGAGCACAAGTCATTCATTACTTCAAGAACAATGAAAGAGCAAATGTAGGGTAGTTAGGAAGTAGGATGGGCAATTTCAACGTAAAGGGCGTTAAAACCATCCAATGCATGGAGGTGGATGTCTTTCAAAGTTTGACATCCCCACTTTGCTCCTCTTTTTTTCTTCCCCATTTTTTTTTTTGGGGGGGGGGGGGGGGGGGGGGGGTGTGAATACTGAATACTCATTCTGCTCTTTTGAGAAGGTTCAGAAGTTAGAACTGAGTTTTAGGTGAGAATTTATTATTCATCTTTAGCCAAAAAAAGAAGTTGTTTCAGAAGTCAGAAGTGTGATTGGCTTGAGACCCACAGCACAATTGGTTTGTCTAAACAGGGTATTAATTGAAATGGGCAGCAGTTTAGATGGTCCATTCAAGGTTCATATGTAGGATGAGATACAAAATGGGACATACTACAGTGCCATCATTTTACATGGACATCATTGGTGATTAGTGCTGCACAAGATGTCATTATTTAAACATCATTATACCATCCTCATCGTCATTATTGGTCCCTAGGACTTGATAATTAATCTCACATGTCTCGCACTCAACAGATACAAATTGTAGAGAAATTGCAATGTAAAAATCTCCAGAATTAGCGGTCATAAATGTGAAGGTACACTAGATAATGGTTCTAATTTACCTTTCCAGATTTCAACTGTGGGCCATTCTATTTCTCTTTCCTGTCTGTCTTCCTCTTCATGCATTGACTTTAGAGGCCACTATATGATGAAAATATTGCACCTTCCAATTGAACAAAATTTGGTGTTCCCATGCAACTAGAGAAATCTGGTGGGGAAAAAAAAATCAATTTGTGGAGCCCATGGCTTTCATGGATGGGATTCACTCTCATCGAGTTGGCCGAATTGTATTTGCTTAAGGTGAGTCTTTCTTGGTTTCCCAGTAGTCAGAACGATAGGCTATATATCTTTCGCCTAGGGGAATCCAATGGGATTTCCTTTTTGAGTAAGCTCACTCTAATTGAATTCTGTGGTGGCCCACATCTATTTTATTTCTATGGCTGGGAGATTATATATACATTATAGATTCCTCCGTTCGAAGTTCTAGAATCATAAGGGGTCATTTGCCTTTTACACATGATAGGAGAATTAGATTTAAATATGTAAATGCTGCATTTTCAAATGTTGCACATTTAAAATACATTCCTATGTTTGCCAAAATCACCATCTTCACATTAGTAAAATGAATAGATTCAATAATTTTAAATTTATTTGGATTTTTCCTTTTAAAAAACCTCACAAACTCCTGTAAAACTATGAAGAAGTATGAAATGAAATTAAAGTCATGATATTTACCATTTATACAAGAAGTTGGATGGTTTGGAACATGAGTATAGTATGTGAGATCTAAATGTTGAAACATTTTCATGAAGTTACTCAAATCTATGAAAATTCACGATAACCAACTTCATTATCATGGGCTTATTAGTTCAACAACGTAGTGAATGATTTGGATTACATATTTAAAGCCCACAAGAATGAAAAAAATAATAGTAGTTGATAGGCCCCACAATAATGGAATCACTGTATAAGTGTACTAGCAGCTTTTTTGCAAGAGGGGAATGAATCACTTTCACACTTGATTTGATGTGAAAATTTTGGTGTAAATAGTCGCATTTGCGCACTATTTTTACACCTTATCAATGTGAATCTGCAAACAAATAACCCTTAAATGACATGCTCAAGCCAAAAGGAGATAAAAAGAAAGAACAATCATTAAATAATTAAAATTATCTTTATCTATCCATTGCAAGTGATATTAAAGAGTCATTTTGGTTATGATCAGCAGAATTTGATGCGACACTATTTTAGAATCAGTATAATCAACTATATAATATCCATCCCTCCATCTCTGTTTAAGAACCTAATGTTTAAAACCCCATTTCAAAACCAAAGTTCCCATTTCAATGGCCAAGCTAAAAAGAAATGGTAAGTTACAACAAGCAATTAGAATGGCGACAAAGTAATGGTAAGTTACAATAAATTCCTTGTCAGTCGTCACTAAACAGTCAGCAGGTCAGATGAATATATGGTAAGCTACAACACAGCAAATCAAACAGAATAGGAAGGTCTCCACCAGCTTATCTCTTTTTTGATGAGAGGAGCTAAATTGATCTAAGCATTTCTTTTTAGGTAGGTAGGGATGTAAACGGGTCGATTCCGGTTCAGGGCGGGTCCGGTGTTGTGTGCGTGTATGCGGAAACGTGAATCTAAGCGATCTATCAAACAATCAACCACACAAAAACAAGCAATCACACACAAGAGAATTAAGTGGTTCGGCAAACTTGCATATTATTTGCTGAATGGCATTGATTCATGGTTCCACGTACACGTGCACAACATTCGGGTCTAGGTAGAGAATGATATGGGAGAAAAATCTAATTTTAAGGAGAGGTTCTTGAAAATTGAGGTAATGTGTCAGGTCCCGTGTCCATGGGTCCAAACCAAGGTGGAACTAGAACCGGACCCATTTACTTAGCAGGGACTAAATAAGGATCCAAACCTAGTTTTAAACGGGTCGGAACATCCAGGCAATTGGAGAATCAAAAATCCATTTACATTCCTAATCTTAGGAGGATCTTGATTGAGTGAATCTTGATTTGGCTGAGTGCATCATGATTGAATGAATCATTTGCATAGATTGAGCTAAGCATTCTATCTTTAAGAGGATTTTGATCAAGTGAATCATGGGTACGTAGGGGGAAGAAGAAAGGGAAGGGGAAATGGGCCTTGCTTGTGCCGGGCTAGCCAACATGGCAGCCCGGCCGTGGCCATTTTGCATCCCTAGCGGGCTAAATATTAGGACCGAGAAGTAAGTAGGATTGCTTTTGAGAAAATTTAGCCCAACCCAGCCCTTGTCTGACTCCACCATTCCTACCATTGATTCATCTTTCGATGGTTCCACTTTGCATGTATTAGCCAATTTATGGTAAGTCAGCAATATCATTAATTAAAGAGGAAACAAAACAAACCACAACATAAACAAACAAAAGAAGACAAGGGTCTGACAAAAAACTCAAAGACCCGGACCCCTACCCCAAACCCAAGGAGTAAGAACAATATATTAGCCATTTGAAAACTCTAAAAATAAACTCTTCCTTTATATTGTAGAGGTTCTTCTTATATTAAAGGGTTTGCCTTTTATTTTATTTTAGTTTTTGTAGAGCTATTTTAGCTTAAAGCTAGTGGAGGTGGACAATGCAAAATTCACAATTATCTTAGATGAAAATCACCTCATAAACTTTTCAAAAATGACGCAAATAGAGGGTTTTACATTATAATTTCTAAAAGGTAGGCCTCAGTTACCACAATTTCTAAATGTGGGTCCCACATTCACTATCACAAAAGGTGGCCCAACTTTGTAACTACTAAAGATAGGCACATTCACAATCATAAAAGGTTGCCCCATTATAATCCTATAAAAGTGGCCCACACTATAATCCTATAAAGGTGGGCCACTTGTTCTAATTCCTAAAATGGGTTGCATTTCATAACTTTTACAACAACTCCTATGTGGGTGCTTGTTGCGATTTCTACATGTAAGCCTCCATTGTGATTTCTAAAGTTAAAGCATGTCCTAAAGTGAGTCCATGTAATTGTAGTTCTATGAACATGGACCCATTTATAACTTAAAAGATGGTTCTCCCCTTATATTTCTAACGCTGTGTTTGGGAAGGGAGGAGGGGAGGAATTTTCCCTCCTCTTGTTTGTTTATAGTCAAAAAATTTGAGGGGGAAGGAAAATCACCTCTTTGCCTCCCTCTTTCCCCCCAGTTTTGAAGGGAAATTTTGGGAGTAAAATTTTCCCCTCGCCCACGTTCCCTCCCCCCTTCCCAAACGCCATCTATTTTAATTTTCTCTCTATTTTCTCCTCTTTTTACCTCCTTCCCAAACATAGTATAAAGGTGGGGCTCATGGGCAAAAGTCTTTAGGACATGACAGAGAAATGCTCTTCTAATAATCTCTTATTTATATGTTTATCAAAACCCTATATATTGTGAAATAAGAACTTCTTATAAGGGGGTTTTTTTTTTTTGGATAATGGAGGGTATCCCAGCCCTTTGGGCCAGAATAATCCCAACGGGCCCAGGGAGAGCCGGGTAAATCCCCTATGACCTCAGTGTAGTAGTGCAGTTTCGAACCCTCAACCTCACGGTGCAAACCATGGTCCTAGGCCAACTTAGGTATTATAAGTTTGCCAAATAAATTTATTAGAAATTAGAGCTTTTATTTTAGTCCTTAAATTAATAGCTCTTATTAGATTACACTAGAGTTTCCAAACTACATGCCTTTTCTTTTCTCCATTTTTTTCTCTTTTAGTCCAGACCATGAGAATGAAAACTGGGCTGAAGCTGAATATTTATCAATGTCTTTTGGGCCCAGGACCGATTTATTAATTAGCGGGTCGAGAGAGTTCTTATCGTAGATTGAAATTGAAACATAAGCAGATGGTGGTAGAGGTGGCAATCGGGTTTGGTTGTGCTAAATGGGTTGGACCTATTTATTAAACAGGTTAGACAATGCTACCCTGTATCCGACCCGTTTATTAAACGGGTTGGAAACCCCTAACCCGCACCCACCACGGGTCAACCCGACCCGTCCCACTTAAACCCACATCCATCTAGTGAATCAATCGACTCAACCATTATTCCCTACCTGACAAAAACTGACTTTAAAGCTCAAATTTGGTCTAATCTCATTTCAACAATCATTTGATGCGCATTACCTTGCTTTCCATTAATAAAAAGGGTAGGGTTGAATTGGTTAAGGTCCATTCATTCTTTTTTAGCATATGCATTAAAACAATCAAATTCAATTTTAACTTAAATAAGAGGGCTCTATGGGTCATTCCTAACCCGACCCGCTTATTTGCGGGTCATGAATACTTGACCCATGACCGACCCGCCTATCAAACGGGTTGGGTTAAGCGGGTAATACGAGGGTCGGGTTGGTTTGGCGGTTGGGTCATGTTTTGCCACCTCTAGGTGGTGGGTTTGTGTTCATTCAAATGGATTTTAGAATGTAAGCTGTCTCTTGTCGTTGTAGTATATAGATGACTAATTGAACAAAACCAACAGTCTCCAAGGGTCAGTCTGCACTGATTATTCAAGCCTAATGCCTTGGCTATTGGAGGGTTCCCAACCCTTTGGGCTGGACTAATCCCTCCGGACCCAGAGGGAAGCTGAGTAAACTCCCTTATAGCTCCAGTGTGGTAGTGCAGTTTCAAACCTACAACCTCCGGGTGCAAACTGTGGTCCTAGGCCAACTGAGCTATCCCTTGGGGTTAGCCTAACGCCTGGTTGCTTTGATGTTTTCAAAGTAATGTTTACCTGGCTATCTTTTAGCAAAACACACACACACACACACACACACACACACACACACACACACACACAAAAGGGTAATGTTTTCGAGCCTCTAGGGTTATAAAGGGCCACACTTGTGGGTCGAGCCAGCCAGGCATGTCCATGAGTCGTGTTTGCTGTCATCTCGATTGGATTTGGGCTGAGCGTTTTCTTACACCATTGGGCTGTAATTGGTCACAATCGGACAACTGAATGGGCTGGCCTAGCAGTAATGCCAAATTGGATGTTTAGTGAACACAACCCCGGCCAACCCCTTTATTATAATTAATTAGATTAAACGTGTCAAACTAAACAAGAGCCAATAAAACACTTGTTAACCAACCCTCATAATTCAGCTTAATAAAAGAATTTAAAAAGAATATCTTTTAAAACATATTAAGGGATGTTGTTTTTATGTGAAATGCCTAAAATATGTAGTAAATTAAACACATTTTGATTAAAAATAAACTAGATCAATTTATGGAACATAGCAAGTAGAACCAAAAAAAAAAAAAAAAAAAAATTCTGCAAGAGACATGTAAATCAAACTAATTAGCAGGTCTCAGGGCTGGCCTATTAGGCAACTAGCTTCAAACCGGGTGGGACACTCTTGCATGAATGCCAGTCACTGGTCAAGGGAACAGGGAAAGATCTATGCATGGCTTCGGGGTCCACCAAGTCAATTCAAGATCTGGATCCAGGTCTGGATGTTCTGTCCATATCATGAATCTTCACATAGGACCCTTCAAAATATACACACACACACACAAAAAAAAAGGTGAGTAGAAGGAGATATGTCATCTTTGATTTGTTTTCTATAGTAAGAAATTTGCTGTGATTATTGTTGTATCACTCTTTGGTCGTTTAAATTACTAGGGTTTGTGCTGATTCCATCTTTAAATATACCTGCAAATACATGAAAAACTCAGCTTTGAGTTTTGGAATTTAGATTGTTTTGTATTAGAGTGTCATAGTCTTTCTGAAGGTTCACAACAACATTGATTCGGTTGGTTTTAACATCAATTCAAGGTTGCATCATTGGGACATGTCTTGGTTAGGTTAGCACTTTGCAGGTTGGGTCAAGATTTGTCACCCTCTGTATTACTGAAGGGTTGGCCTTGGGCCTGACTCTCAGTTGCATGCACTGGGTGTGGGCCTCATATTACACCTTACTAAGTAGGCTGGCCCAGAAGGCTCTTCAGCCCGTCCCATTTGCAATCCTGGCTACTACAATTAATGTATCACTTTGTTTAAAAGCTTACTAGCCCAATGACCCGTACTCAGCATGGTCTCCCTGCAATGCAAAATAAATAATCACATATTAAAAAAAATTATCTCTTTCCATAGGACAAGTTGGATAAAATAGAAATAGAAAAATTGGTACAAAAATGGTATAGTTATGGAACAACTAAAACACGAGTGGTTTGATGGAAAAATGAGTTGGTAGTTGCATGAGTAGTTACATAACCGTCAGTCAAAATTATAACCGACGGTCAAAATTGAACCCAAAACCTCCTAGCTTAATATATTATAATTGGAATGGCACGGGACAGTTGGGCCTATTGTCCTAATTTGATTACTTCATCACTGTCATAAAACAGTACTATCCTGACCTGTTAATCAGCCATTGTAACGGCCACAGATTATACCAAGCCCAAATTGAAGAGAACTAGCTCTAACGATTATCCTATTGATAGCTGTATGTTGTCTTATATATTAATAATTAGTTGCTGGTCGAAAAAGCTGTTTGTGTTACTTTCATAATAACTTATAAAAATTTTGAAAGCTGATTCTGTATATATGAATATGTGAGGCATGGATTTTGAATTGACAAGGTGAAGTTCTTGGGCCTTAAAATTTTGATACTAGGTTCAGTAGAGCTGGACATCCTATTTTATTTATTTATTTATTTTTAAAGGAAATTTTCATCAACCCAATAACAAAATATGATAATTGAAATGCCAAGGAGACAACCAACGTATCAACGTAGAAAACCCCAGCATGAGAAATTCCTACTGAAAACTCTTCTAAAGAAAAAGGCCTAAGTTTGTATATGATAATTGAAATGCCAAGGAGACAACCAACGTATCAACGTAGAAAACCCCAGCATGAGAAATTCCTACTGAAAACTCTTCTAAAGAAAAAGGCCTAAGTTTGTATATGATAATTGAAATGCCAAGGAGACAACCAACGTATCAACGTAGAAAACCCCAGCATGAGAAATTCCTACTGAAAACTCTTCTAAAGAAAAAGGCCTAAGCTTTTACAAAAGTGGCATCTGGTTTTGTGATCCAGACCATTATCCTGACAATGGCTGCCTTGGGTAATCAATTTCTAAAGAATGCAAGTTCGTTCGTTCCTGGAATCACTCCAATTGTCTCACTCACCAAATTAGAGCCCCCTTAACCCTACAAACCACAAACCCAAGTCTCAGCAGATAGTCTGGAAAACTGAGTTGAAATCTCATTGATCAAAACTGAGGTCTATCTTGAATTATACTTTATTAAAGATGGATAGCTTGCATTGTCCCCTCCCCAGAAAAGTTGAAGAAAAAAGGTCCATAAAATGCTAAAAGCTTTAACAGTAGAGACCACACTATGGAAGTAAAGGCTTTATAAAAGGAAATGGGAACTAGTTTGTCAAAGCCTAGGGTCTATCTGGCTAAGTTTAGAACTATTTTATTCGAATCTAGGCTCTGTTTGGCAACGCTTCTTGTCGCTTTGTTCTTCCTTCACCTTTTTTTTTGTTAGGGACAAGCATTAGATTGTCTCATGGCCCTGTGTCCCTTTTTTTCGTAGGTTGTACCTAGCTGAAACCTGTGCAACAGTAATAAGCTTTTCTCATCTGTGGAGGGGTCTGAACTTAAGGGAAAACCTGTGAATTTAGAATCCAAATAGTTCGTGGAAAAACTCTTAATGAACCACATTTCCAGAAAACTCACCTCATATGAAAACATCCCAATATGAGAATATAGAGATGGCC
Organism: Umbellularia californica; assembly: GCA_028538565.1. NCBI lineage: Eukaryota > Viridiplantae > Streptophyta > Magnoliopsida > Laurales > Lauraceae > Umbellularia > Umbellularia californica. Next base: position 6,065,946 of record JAPQWN010000003.1, read on the forward strand.
TTTTGGTAAGAAATCTCACTCCCATCCCTTTCAGCAGGGATTGATCCCGGGTAGGAGGTTTGAACTCCTTCCTCCTGGCTAGTGAGCCAAAGCAAAAAAAAAAAAAAAAAAAAATCCCAACATATAGAAGAGAGATGATAAAGAAACAATATATATAAAATCCAAAACTCAAATCTATTTTAAATTAAACTCATTTAATTTCCTAACATCTCTATCAGTTATACTCTCACATTTTCATTTAGATTTTTAGGTAAAGATATAACAAATGTCCTGTCCTCTCAAGTTCCTATTGTAGGACACTTGGGATTTTAAAGGTAGATGGGCCATGGTTGGTGTAGATGGGTATGAGGAAGGTGTTCGGTAGTGGTGATGATGGCTAGTCAAGGTGGGCCGAGGATGGTTGCACATATAGGTGAAGACTGTGCTGGTGGAGTGGATGCTGAGTGGCTAGGGTGGTGGTGATGAATGATTAGAAGATAATTCAGGTTTGATCTGAAGGTGAGAGGTGGTGGTTAGGTTCTATGAGATGGTGTAAAGAAAGATGGGAGTGGAAGAGCATAGAGGAGAGGGAGCTAGATGCATGCACTGCCTGTAGAAGGTGGAGAACCTGAAATTGCAGGTCTTCCGCTGCTTGGATTGGCGGAAACACTGAAATTGCAGGTTTTCCATCCGCTACTCTGTTTGGAAGAAAAGTTGCTAATCCAATGGTTACCATGTTCGGTCAAGAGGGATTCATTTTGAACAATTTGATTCGTCAAACTATTAGTGAACCAATTTGACATAGTTGTCTAAGTGGAATCATATAATTTTATCGTGGTGCTTGCTTAAAAGCACAAGGCATTCAAAAGCAATGCATGATAGCATACAGGCCCAATCATACACTAGTAAAAAATAGAAATTTACTTTGTTTTTTTTTTCCCCTCTTAAATATGCTTTATATGTAGTCAATCTAATCGTGGTTGAAACTATAATTGAAGCAAAGTTTTACCTAGATGGTAAATGAACATAACAATTATTTTGAATGGTTTGGATTTTAGACAATGACCTTTAGTGTTGGACACACAAAATAGGCACACGTGAATTAGTTTATCGAATTTGTCAAACTCAAACTTCAAATTAGCCAAATTGAGAAGCGAATCAAATGAACCTACTCCATCGAATTTTATGGTCAAGTTAAGTCTTAAATTACGAATTGCAAACTCGAATGCGAATTAATCGAACTACGAATTAGGTAACTATGGTAGGACTCTATGAAATTGGTGAATGACTTGCTCTTCTCCACCAAAGTTGTGCAGTGTGCTACCTCCCACACAAGACGCTTTGAGAAAATCCATGGAGAAGTCCTATATGGAATAGCAATAAATAGAAACTAAAATTTCCTCTGTTAAGTTGTAACTGGAGTAAGATCAATAGTCTAGGTATTGTGGGCGGTAAAAGAGAGGGTAAAAGCCTCTCTTTTACTCATCCTTTTCTTTTGTTGTAGCTCTATAAATTCTTCCATAAACATGAGTTTACATAATTACATTCACTTAAAATGATATGTCCTTATGCATTACTAACATGTAAATGTTAGATCCGAACGGGCACTCTCTCTGCATCTTGTTATTCGTTTGTATTTTTTATTTCATGCGGCAATCTTCGCAATCATTTGAGTGAAACATTCCTTCGTTGCTTCTTTTAATGAACTGGTTTTTATATGGCATCAGAGCTTATGACCAAATATTTTCAGTTGGACAGGCACCAGACACGACTACCCATGTTCATGTGCTAGAAATCAATAGAGCCCACAAAAACGTACGAATAGATTGGTAAAATATATAGACCATGTGTATCCAAACACAAACAGTTGTCGTCAAAAGAACTAATACTATACTTAGAAGGCTTGGGAATGTAATTATCAACCTCAGACAGCTTGATTAATAAATAATAGCCATACTTAATTTCTTGTTCTAGCCACTTTCACTTGGGACCACTTGCCCATCTACTGTGAGTTGGAAAGCACTCTCACAAGGGTGACAATTGGGGCCATCAATGGGGCTAGGTTGGTCCATTGGTCCCATTGGCCCATCTGGGTTCAGATTAAACTTAGAAATAACTTTGATGTGTGTGGGCCTGGGCCCATCTGGGCTTCTGAAATGGTGAAACTCTTCTAAAAGACCTTGTCGTCTACTACAGTATCTCGGATAAGCCCCAAAAGTCACTTCGATCTAGGATCATAACTGGGTAAGTGGGCTTATGCTTACATTTACAGGGCTCTGGGTTTTCTCAACCAGGCAGAAAATTGTAGGGATCATGATCTCAAATTAGTCTCTAAGTTTAGAATAATTTCATAGAATGTCTCTAAAAGCTTGAATATGGGTTGAAAGTGGTTAGATAAGTGAATGGTAACTAGAACAACAAGTGAGATAGGGAAGATGGATGTGCTTGTGCAAGATAGACAAGAGTTGACAACATATGTTTATTTTGTAGCAATTTTAGAATAACTTAATTGCAGGATTAAGAATACTTTGTTTTTACCCTTCTATAAAAGGGTATTTTTATAAATTAAAAAAAAATCTCAAAAGAAAAACTTCACTTAATTAAAATTGATGCCTGCAAGTCAAATTGGCTGAGAATGACCTAACTGAAAAATCTTACTGAATCTATTGAATTTTAATGAGATTCAGTATTCACCATAGACATACCCTTTTCATGAAATTATCCAAAACTTAAAAGAGCATATTGAACTTACTCCTATATATTGTTTAAAAAGAGAGTTGATGAAGCTGCCACATGCAAATAAAATCTAGGCACCACACTCATATCTTAACTACTAAGAATATAATAAGTGATTATTCCGATTCTCTGTATCTAACTCAGACACATCAGACGTTGACAAGGAAACTTGAACAGAAACATCCATCATTGCATGGCTCTAATAAATAAATGAAAGAAAAAAAATCTAAGAGAATCAGGCAATCACTTTCGAACCATTTGATGAAACAATATGGAAGGTGTGGGAGCCAAAAAGGACATTCAGGTTAACCAAGTCTGGGACCACGCAGAACTCTCTTAATTTGTTCTGTTCGTTAACCAAGGTTGGGACCACGCATCTTCTGTTCCTCTCCATGCTTTGGTGAGATGGAAAGCACTGCACCTCTAGACATTCAAAGTCTAGTTCAAAAGGAGTAGAAAAGGAACTCTTTTTTCCTGTCAAGTACACCCCGAATTCGTGTCCAAATCCATTCCCGTGCTATGCTTTTGTGTGAATGATGATCATTTTTTTTTATCCCTAATGATGACTACTCTAACAGTTGGATCTCTATAATCTCCGCTGCTATGTATACATCCAAAATACTCCAGTGTTGTTTATAAATTCTACCAGAAAAAAGAGTATTCTTTTAGAAATATGGAATGAATATATAGACTGTGAGGAGAGGGCCACTTATCAACAGATATCTATTGGTTTTAGACCGTCACCCAGGTGATGAAGTGCTTTAAAACCATGATCTTGACAATATCTACCCGTCCCAGGTTTCACCACTCTAGCTCATTTGCTTAGACACTATAGAAATAACTTATTCCCTGATTGCAGCGCTGATAGTAATGGACTTGGGTGTGTGTGTGGATGTGTTTGTGACTTGTGAGTACTGACCTTTCCAGAAAATAATAATAATAAATTATTGTGGCCAACCTACGTACCAAACTAACCAACATGAAACTAACCTAGTAATTGTGGTTCTATACAAACATTTTAAACCTAATTAATAGAAGAGTTGAGTTTTGTTCTAGTTCATACATGATATTCAACCTCAAACTCAACTTACCAAATGTATCTGACCCATCCTGACTCTAATATCAGAGTTTGGGTTATCATTGCTAACCCAGTTTGGCAGATGCTCAGTTAATTTTATCTTTTTTTCTTGTACATTAGAGGAATGGTAAACTATCACAATCCTAAATTAACATAATCTACAATCGCCGGGCTTATCCATGAGGTTCTTCTCCAACGTTAGGGTTCAGTTTCTGGCACTTTGGTGAGAGACAGACACCCTTACCATGGGGATGTCCCGTGATTCTCAGATACTCAAGTTATCAGTCATGGTCAACCCACCAACTCATTGTGACTCCTGCTGTAATTATCACTAATAAAAGCAGCTCCAAATTTTCAACTAGGATCTTTTACAACTTTTACACTGTGAGTGTAACAGAATTCTCAGTGGGAGTCTTTAATTCTGAGGGGCTTGATTCCATGGACACTTTGGAATGAAAATCACAAAAATCTCACTACACTGGGAACCTTTGCAATCTCAATTGACCTATAAAATGACATAGACTTCCCAAGCCAGCCAAAATAAATTAGATTCATTGAATTGTGTAATTGTGGTATGAAAGACCTTAAAATAAATTGTCAATACTGTAAAAACTTCACCCAATGTCTAATGATCCCTTCGACTAGAAACTTAGTAGCATTCAATTAAACTTCTTTTTTTCCCTTCCCTTCTTGTTTCGATTCTTAAATCTGAAAGCTCTATTGTAGTATTTGCTACGCTGGTGCCCCCCACAAGAAGGCAACTGCAGATAGGATCCAGATCGTTAGATTTTTTTCCTCCTGTCCTCTGCCTTCAATAAAAGTGGAACACATGTGTACTTGTTCGGCAATGTACATTTCCACTTTCACTTCACCACCCAAATTGTCTCGTTCACGAGTCCTCCCTTTCATGATAAAAAAGCCCACCTTTCCTTTCTCATGAAAAGGCGCAGATTAACAAAATTTATATGGATATATAATCTTCTCATGCGCCGCTAGGTGTCACCACATCACTCCCCCACTAATCACCAAATTCAAACTCTTTCTCCTCCTCCTCCTCCTCTTTATCATATTCATATCCAATCTCTTCTCTTTCCTTTCTTCCATGGAGGCCACAAAGAAGACCTCCACTAAGATGCGCACGCACCCAACATGCCCAGCCCCTTGCTGCTTCTTCTGCATCATGAAAGAACAAGACCCATCTCTCCGAAGCACCGCTATAGCCAATTTCTTCCAAAACATGCCTCACAGAGACGCCCAAGAGCATGTTCTCGTCTTGAGCGGCCTCTGGAACATTGCCATGGCTCAGCCCAATGACCCTGAATTCCCTTCCCTCGGCATCTTCCAATGCATGGCCAACCTCATCTCCAGAGGCATAAACGACCCCTCCTGGCTTCTCAGACACCAAAACATCTATATCCCTTACTACGCCGCACATGTAATCGGCTCCTACACCATGAACGTCATCCAGTTTGCAGAGAAAGCTGTCGAGTCCGGTGTAATTCCCCCACTGCTTGAACTTCTGAGAGGAAAGCTGAGTTGGGTCGAGCAGCGAGTCGCGGTTCGAGCTCTCGGCCATCTCGCCAGCTACGATAGAACGTTCGATGTGGTCGCCCGGTATGAAGAGGAGATTGTAGAGCTCTCCATGCACGTAGCTTCTACTTGTCTTGAGGTGGTGTATAGAAAGTTTGTGGGTGCCAAGGATAAGAGGAAGAGAGCCAGGTATCAGTGTGATTTGCTGACTAGAGGGATGGGAGGAGTGGAGATGGAGAATCGGAAGGCGGAGGAGTGGGCGAGCCAGCTCCAGTGCTGGTCTCTCTATCTTCTCAACTGCTTTGCTTGCAAGGAGAGATGTCTTCATCTGATTTGTAGGGAAGTGTTCTTGAAAGATCTGTGTAAGATGTGGGGAGGGCTTGTCAACGACAGCTCCCCTGCAGGGGTGGGGCTTCTGAGGATCTTATGTTATAGCAAGAAAGGAAGGAAATCCGTTGCAGACTGCATTGAGGTCGTGGAGAGCCTCTGCCATCTCTCAAGATCCTCTGATGATTGGCAGTACATGGGAATTGACTGCCTTTTGTTGCTTATCAAAGACCCAGAGACGAGGCCCAAGGTTTTGGATATTTCTGCTGTTTATCTAGCAGATTTGGTTGAGCTCAGAGAACTCGGAGAGAGGAAAAGAGTAGGAGAAGCAATCACAGAATCACTTCTACTGGATTATAAAGACAGCAAATTAAAATACAAGAAGGGAAAAGGTGTTGAGAGAATATTGCAAGAGGTTTGGGAATTGAATGTAGAGAGGAGGAACAGAGAGCAAGCAATGCCCGAAAAAGAGTTGGCAGAGAAAAGGGTCTTGGTGGAATTACAAAAGAAGCAGGGAAACGAGAAGTTCTGGTCGGGTGATGTTGAAGAGGCTGCAACAAAATACTCGGAGGCTTTGGCTTTGTGTCCTTTGAAGATGAGGAAGGAGAGGGTTGTTCTCTACAGCAACAGGGCTCAATGCCATTTGCTGATGAGAGACCCAAATGCTGCGATCAGCGATGCTAGTCGAGCTCTGTCTTTGTCGCGCCCACCAAATTCTCATAAGAAGAGCTTGTGGAGAAGAACACAAGCTTATGACATGACGGGGTTGGCGAAAGAGAGCTTGATGGATTGTATTATGTTTGTGAATGGGTGGTTTGGGATGAAGAAGAGGAAGAATCTTAAGGTACCTTACTATGCAGCTCGTATGATCAACAAGCAGATGAATGCGACATGGCTCTTTGCAGGAGTGCATTGTAAGAAACCAAACATCCACGATGAAGAACAAGAAGATGATGATGAAGATGAAGATGAAGATGAAGAAGAGAAAGGAGACAACGATGAGGAAAAGGAAGATGAAGACGATGACGCCGACCAACTGATAATTAAAGAGAGAGTGAAGGAGAAGTTAGCTTCCATTCCGGGTATGTTCGTTCCTTCTTTTAGAAAACTCTGTCAGATTTTACTGTCTTTTGAGGTTTGGCAGTCCTACTTGGACGTCTGAGATGCTTTGATTGAAAAGATGGGACCATATCTGAAATGATGAGTCTAATCGAGATAGGCTGGTCCTACTTTTAGAACCAGTAAAAGTAGAGAGGAGCAAATCATAGTGATCCTACTGGGCATCAGAGATGAACGTGAGATAGACTTCAGATTAGGATTCAGTGCAGCAGCAACAGCTGCTGTAACGGTAAAACCATTGTTGTTATTCCAATTGAGACCGGGTTTTAAGGGCGATTCAGAGAATTCTGCCAGTTGTGGCTTTAAGTTCAAGTACTGACTGCCTTTAAAATCTAGGGGCCGGATTCTGGGGGAGTGGGTGATTACAGATTCTCCATGCACATCATTGTATAACCACGGGTCTCACATTCGAATCAAACCACTAAATATCATTGTCCCACCTTGAGCCATCATTAACTAAGATTTTACTTTAACTGGAGTTAGGATCAATGTTAGATTGAAGTCATGAACACGTTAAAAACATGTTATTTGACTACATTAGTCGTGTTTTTTCATACAATCAATGTAACTTCAGTTAAACTAGAGTTTTACATGCTAATTCTTTAAGGTGGGGCTATGATCTTTAGCAGTTTGGATTTCAAATGAACTAGGAGAATTTCTAAACATTGGCCTTAAAAAATAATCCGGACTCTCTAGATCTCTTAAAAACGCTCTCTCACCTTCTTATATAAATGAGGTAAAGTTCATTTCAATTAAAGCTGTACTCGGATCAAATTAAACAAGCCTACAAGATGTTATTAAAACAAGAAAATCAAGTGTCAAATCTCATGTTTCGTTAGTCATCCATCTCTAATACTTCTCTTGATTTCAACTAAAGTTATTCTCAACAATACTTCTCTCGTGATTTTTAGATATTTGGATTTTGAAGTAGGGCCCAGGGGTTTCTAACTATTGGCTGAAAGAATTTTCTAATTAGTAATTACCAATTGATCCTCTATTGCCGGGCTTAATTTATTGGGAGAAAGCAAGGACCAAGTAGTTCGAAACTGGAAGTCTGGAAAGGCTTTATTGGGAGAAAACAAATGAGGGGTGCAATCCATGTCAAGAGCCTGCTTCTTTACTTTATTAAGCTGAGCCTGAGCTTTGGAGGGTACGAAGACAATTTCGGATCTCACTGTTTCTTTTCTACTTTGCAGGTCTGTCCACCATACTTGAAGAACCGTGGCCCAAGGAAGGCAGGAGGAGAGAGCAGAAAAAAGCGACCCTTAGAATTAAAGAAGACTACGTCAAATCATGTTTGCATTGATAATCATCACATGTTAGAAAAGGCTTTGAAGTTTTAACTTCTGTTTTGGAATATATCAGAAGGTGCAAAACCGGCTATACAAACAATGATACTAGATTGTTGCTTTTGCAGTTTTGGCACCAAACATTTGCATGCCATGGATTCCAATATCTCATTTCCATATTTCTGAAGACAGAACTATTACACTCTACAATCTAACAGCTGTTTGGATTAGTCCTACAACAGAAAAATAGATTTATAAGAATTCTACACACAATTCGGACAAGGATGTAAAAAAATGTAGAAGTAATAATATTTTGAAATCACCTTTCTGAAATGTGGCATTTCAAGGTCAATAAGCCCATATGCAAAACAGTATGTACTATACTTACATGAAATAACATAAAAGAGGACCATAGCAGGTAAGGATAAAAAGTAAACCATAGCAAGAAAAGGATAAAAAGTAAGCTGTCGATTTCACAAATGAATGGTTGAGATAACTGACGGTTGATTTATACATCACGACTCTCTGAAACTGTGTTTTTCTTGTTCTCCACTGTGCATGGGGACTTCTTTGCTTTTGAGAAAGTGCATCGACCAATAGTGATTCAGGTTGCACCTGACAATGATCCGATTGATGTATTAGGGGCCATTGACTGCGGGACCACTGAATTTAGCATAGATAGATAGGGAAAGAGGAATAAGCGAAATTTGTGGAAGCTGTTGGTGTGCTGAAAATTAAAAGATCTAGTGGAAGGAAATGATGGAATGTGTTGGAGCATGCGAGGGCCAGGCAGAAGGAGAAGGCTACGGAAAAAAGATGGGGAGGGAGGACCACATCCTACAGCGACCCTCCGTGCCCTCAAATGAAGAAAAAGTTGGATGCATTTTTTTCAAAAGGTGGAAGAAAGATAATGGGAACGTACATTTCTTCCTTGACTGTGGTCGTTCACCGTGCCATCCATTCCTCTCTCTCTCTCTCTCTCTCTCTCTCCCCATTCCATTGAGCCCATCCATGAAATCAACAATTCTCCATTCCATTGAGCCCATCCATGAAAACAACAGTTCCTGAAGGTCTGTAGTGGGCCATTGTCACCGAGCGCAGTCGCAAAATTAGTAAATTTGCCTTGGAGGACCACTATGCAAAAGTTTTTTTTTTTTTTTTTTTGAGTCAATGAAGAAAACCCATAAAATTTCTTATAACATGAAAGTATTTTTGAAGTGTCTCCTCATACTTCTGATAAAATTGAAATGACACCAAGGAGAGGAGAATGGCCCATCCCCAAGGAGGACAAGCACAAATTGAGAAATGGTCCTAATTTTTTTCAGGACAAAAAGGGTTTTCTTTTTTTTTTTTTGAGATTTCTTTTGGGCCACCCTACTGCCATGGGTCGGGTCTGACCTATATACATGCCCTTCGTACAATAAAAGTGTACATGGATAGGTCCCCTGCACCGACAAGAAATTCTTTTGTAACAATTATTGAGGCACTGGTTGGTACTTAATAGCAGCACTTCACCTAACTAATATTTAGCTATTAGTTTGTCTTTGTAACTCAAGTGACGTTTATGGCCCCCACTATCAATGGCAGTATTCTTGGAATCTTTATGTAACTTCATTTAAAGGGGGGATGAGGGCGTGATTGAAACTTGCAATGCAATAATTCCATTAGGTGTGAGAGTTGCAGTTTTTTGTATTTTTTTCCTTCTTTCAAATGGCTACTATTGGAGAAAAGAGTACAATGACCTACTATTGCCCTTTTATAATTTGACTGATTCGCATGTGAGGAACATAATGGGCCACAAACAGTATAGTGAGATTTGATAGACTTTTGTCATCACGTGGTTATGCGATAGTATGGTGTCTATACCTTTGGCACACCAATGTTCTTACATGTGCATGCATTTGCTATTGTTTATCAAGTCCGGATCCTATGAGGCCAAAATAAATTCTGGGTGAAAGGAGTTGTCAGGTCTCGTCCCGAGTTAATCAAGATTAACTCTAGTTAATTGAAATTAGTGCTAGTTAACCATGTTTAACTAGTTTAATGGTAATTAATGACTAAGCTCGATGAGTTAGTCCCAAATGAATGGAATGAACGGATAATGAAAAGATTAAGTGGATTGGTTATGCTTAAGGCTAATTAACTGCGGTTAATTGAGCTAATGATGGTCAATGACCAAATAATATGGAATAAGCCTCAAATGAATGAATTGGGCTTAATGGAATGGTAAAGAATGGATTTGCATGGTTTAAATGGAGTTTTAGACTCAAACATAGAAATGAAGGACTTTTATGTAAATACGAAATTTCGCGTATTTCGTCGAATACGGAAACTCTTGATACCAACGCGTGTATCTCGACGAGTACGTCAACTTTCATCATAGGTTCGAAGTCGTTTGACGAGAATCTGGTCAAATGACCCTTCATTTGACTTAAATTGTAATTTAGTGAGATTCATGGGCTTGAATGCAATTTATTAGCTTATATAAGCTAAGAGAACCCTAATGAGATCATTATCTCATTTTTTTAAAGCATTCCAAACCCTAGGCACCTATTTTCTCTTGCTTTTCTCTTCTTTCCTTCCAATCTTACTCAATCAAGAGGCAAACAAGGGATTTGTAAGTGTTTTCAAGGAGTTTTCATCCTTCACTTCATCTTCCCCAACTTTGTTTTCAAATTGTGAAAGTGTCAAGCTTGGAGTCAAGGTTTTCTCTTGGAATCAAGCTCTAGAAGGAGGTTTTTATCCATTCAACCTTCGCAAAAGGCAAGTACTTGTGCATTCTTGTGATTTATAGTGTTTTAGAGATGTTGGAGTCTATTTGACTCAATTTCGGGAAGTTTTGCTTCAGAAAATCCGAAGTTCAGAACTGAACTTCTGAGCATATGTCGGTTAGCCGACACCTGACCGACAAGCTAACCGACAGCTCTGGGAGTTGTCTCGGAGAGTTTCAGCTCTCTGGAATTCTGACCGACATTGTGTCGGTCAGCCTACATGGTAGTGTCGGTCGACCGACAGGTCAACCGACGGACTAACCGACAGATCTGAAATCTGTCTCAGTGAATTCCAGCTCTCTGGAATTCGAACCGACAATAGGTCGGTCAACCGACATGGTATCTTCGGTCAGCCGACACATGACCGAAGCCTGACCGACGAATGTATCAGGAAGTGGACTGAAGAATCCAGCTTCTGGAACTTGAACCGACAAAGTGTCGGTTAACCGATAGGTCAACCGACGTTGTATGGTCGGTCAGCCGACAGGCCAACCGACAGCTGAGATGAACTCAGAAAAGATTATGGAAATGAAGCCTTTCCATGCTGATGTCTAAGCCTACATAGGTGTTAGCGAAGGTCGTCTCAATGTACAAATCAAATACATAAAGTGATATTCATCAAAAATAACATGTACATTGGATAACTAACGCTTCACTCGTTTGTCTGGCTTAGAAGTATGAATAGAATGGATAAGAAATGAATAGAATCCATGAAGTGACACAGAGGTGAACTTCATTGACATAGTGAACGTCATTGACATAATGCACGAAATGACAGAATACATGAATTGAATTAATGAAATGAAATGAAATGAATAGTCACTAAAGGTGACAGTAACTTGAATGAATGAATAATTCCTGCTGCAGTAGATGTGAGGGGCGTTCCGGAGCCTCGTGGAATGCCAGTGCTCTCTGATCAAGACACTGGAAAATTTCCACCATTGTGAAAAGTCATGTAATGAAAAGTGAAACAATCTTGAAGCCTCGGCCATGAATGGTTTGCCCTTCCGCCTTGTGCTTAATTAATGTGACTAAATGAAAATTGAATAATCTTGAAGCCTAGGCCATGAATGGTTTGCCCTTCCGCCTTGTGCTTACACTGCTTCCGTTGGAAGACACGAAATGAACGAAATGAACGAAATGAACGAAATGAAAGGATATGATTGACATAGATATTTGTTATGGAATTGAAGTAGGTTATATAGAACTGTTAAGTTCTTTTATTGTAGAACTGTTTAAGTTCTTACCTTATTGAATTCTTGTATAGAATTGTTAAAGAATTGTTAAATAACATGAAGAATCATGAAAATGCATGTATCTTGTTGAACCTTCGTGTTCACGTGTTATTGATGATATCACAGGCCCAGATGCCCGTGCCGGTCCTGCCGAGGCCGTGCCGCCTGCGGAGGAGGCCCGTCCGTTACCTCCAGGAGGTTTAGCGGAGTGGGCGTAGTCGGAGGGCGATTGTAAATGAATGTTTTTGTAATAGAGAATTTTGGATTGTGATTAAATACCAACTGTATTGTATTTTAAGCGTGCAGTGTTGGTTTTAGTGGGCTGTAAATTTGTATAATAGAACTTAACTTTTGTGTAAAGTTAATTGTAGTCAATGTATATATACATGTTTTCCGCACATTGTACATTGACAGGTATTGTGATTTGATATCCCTTGTGAGTCTTGTCTTAACTTCGGTTAATTCAGGATTTACGGGAGTAAGTATGGTTCCGCGACTCGGGGTCCGTCCGAAGTAGTCAGATCTCGGGCCCGGGTCGTGACATACTTATTGTATGGTATCAGAGCCTAGGTTGAGAACTAGGTTAAGGAACTTTTAAAAGCCTTAGTCCAACTAAGAACGAAGTGAGGAACGATATCGATAGGATGAATCCAATCTTGGATTTGTATTTATTGCTTTCACTATATGTGATATAAAGGTCATGGAAGTGTATAGATGTTTATCTTACCTTCCATATTGTTTACAGTATGGCTTCTGGATCAGGGAGTGATAACTTCGTAGAAGTTACTGTCAATGACGGTACTACACCACCTCCCCCAGCATCGGATAATGATGCTCGGTTTACTGCTATTCTGGAACAGTTAGCCAGAACTAACGAGCAGATTGCGAAAAGCCATGAAGCTCAGTTAGGTTTGCAAACCCAAATGACTTCGATGTTGCAAGTCATGCAAGCCCCGTCTGTTCCACTACAGCCTCATGTTGAGACTCAGCTAGTATTACAGCACAAGGAGACGGACCCTCATGCTGTTTATGAGCGGTTTCGTAAAAGAGGAGCTACAGAGTTCCATGGTACTGAGAATGTCATACAAGCTGATGAGTGGATGGAACACATTGAAGATGTGTTAGAAACGGTCGTCTGCACTCGCAGGCAGAGAGTGTTGCTCACCTCTACGATGTTTAGAGGGGGAGCAAATACTTGGTGGAAGAGTGTCAAGGACACATTTAAAGTCATGACCGCACCGGACGTTTGGGAGACTTTCAAGAAACAGTTCCAAAGAAAGTTTATCCCTGAGCATGTGCAGCAGCAAAAGGAATCGGAATTCCTACACTTGAAGCAAGGTCAAATGACCGTAGCTGCCTATGTTCATACCTTCTTACAGTTGTCCAAGTATGCTATAGACTTGGTGGATACTGAGGAGAAGAAGGTTAAGAGATTCCTCATTGGGTTGAACCCCGATTACAAAGCGATCGTAATGGCTGGACAGAAGCCTACGACGTTTGATGATGCCGTAGACAGGGCATATACCGCTGAGGAAATTCAGAGAGAGAGAGATAGAGAGACTGTGAACATCAAGAGAAGTGGTGACTCCTGGTTTAAGAAAGGAGGACAGTCTAGAAATAAGAAACAAAAGCAGAGATTCATTCCTAGGAATGAGAGAAGAGAGAATCTGCCAGTCTGTGAGACTTGTGGCAAGAGTCACCGGACTGAGCTATGTTGGAGGAATACTGGAGCCTGCTTCGTCTGTGGTTCTTTGGAACACAGAATGGCACAGTGTCCAAGAGCTAGGAGAGATGATAGAGCTCCGTACCAGTATCCTGCGCAGGGTCAAGCAGTACTTCCTGCTCCCCCGCAGAGATTAGCTTTACCAGCTCCTCCTCCTAGACCACAGCAACAACAGCAACCACAGCCACAACGTCAGGGCCAGCAGCGTCAGTGGCAGAGACAACAACCGAGACAGCAGCAGCAGCCAAACAGGCCACAGATGGCTGGGATGGCTTATGCTGTCAACAGGGAACAAGCTGATGTTGCCACAAATGTGGTTGAAGGTACAATTTTTGTAGATAATAGACTTGCAATTGCATTGTTTGATCCCGGTTCCACACACTCATTTGTAGCACCCGCATTTGCTGGTGGCATGCAAGACCGGATCATGCAATTGTCTTATGATTTTACTGTATCTACTCCTTTAGGGAGTAAAGTAGTGTGTGAATTATATATTCCACAATGCACTATTAGAATTGGAGATGTATCAATGCCAGCTGATCTGGTGATACTACCTATGAATGATTTCGATGTGATCTTCGGCATGGATTGGCTTGCGAAGTACAGGGCTTGTCTAGACTGTTTTCGCAAAGTCATTACCTTCAGGGTTAATGAAGCCAATGCCAGTGTATTGTTTGTGAAGAAGAAAGATGGTACCCTGCGAATGTGTATCGATTATAGGCAGATAAATCAGATGACAATCAAGAACAAGTATCCTCTGCCTAGAATTGACGAGTTGTTTGATCAACTCGTGGGTGCATCATATTTCTCCAAGATTGATCTCCGATCTGGTTATCATCAGATTCGGGTTAAGGATCAAGATGTGCAGAAGACTGCATTCAGGACTCGTTACGGTCACTACGAGTTTTTAGTTATGCCTTTTGGTCTAACCAATGCACCTGCAGTGTTTATGGCTTTAATGAATAGGGTGTTTGCTCCCTTCCTAGACCAGTTTGTGGTAATCTTCATTGATGACATCCTGGTCTATTCAGAGTCAGAGGTCGAGCATTCACGTCATTTGAGGACAGCCTTGCAGATACTGAGAGAGAATCAGTTGTATGCAAAACTCGAAAAGTGCGACTTTTGGTTGCAGCAGGTTGCATTTCTGGGTCATATCATTTCCGGAGATGGATTAGCAGTTGACCCAGCTAAGATTGAAGCAGTTACCAATTGGCAGAGCCCGAAGAATGTGCCAGAAGTAAGAAGTTTCTTGGGATTGGCAGGCTATTATAGGAGGTTCGTCAAGGACTTCGCAAGGATAGCATCGCCATTAACGAAACTGACTCGCAAGAGCTCTTCCTTTGAATGGAATGATGCATGTGAGTCTAGTTTTCGAACCTTGAAGCAAAAGTTGATTTCAGCCCCAATCTTGTCTTTACCCGACGGGAGAGGAGGATTTGAGATATACTCAGATGCCTCGGGTATTGGCTTGGGATGTGTATTGATGCAGAATGGTAGGGTGATTGCCTACGGTTCGCGTCAGTTAAAGGAACATGAAAAGAATTATGCCACACATGATTTAGAGCTCGCGGCGGTTGTGTTTGCATTGAAGCAATGGAGACATTATCTGTATGGAGAGACTTTTGAAGTCCATTGCGATCACAGGAGCCTTCAGTATCTATTCACTCAGAAAGATATTAATTCAAGGCAACGTCGTTGGTTAGAGCTAATCAAGGACTACGACTTTCCATTCAAATATGTACCTGGAAAGGGTAATGTGGTGGCTGATGCTTTGAGTCGGAAATCAGCTGACTTGGCATCGTTAGTTGGTGAGTGGGACATGATCGAAGAATTCAGAGATCTGGATGTGGCTATTGAAATGATAGACAGTAAAGTAATGCTTGCAGCAATGTCTGTCTTTGAACCAATGCTTATCACGGAGATCAAGGCTAGGCAATTTCAAGACCTTGATTTGGTAAGGATTAGAGATAACCTTGCCACGAAGCCAGATTTCGTGTTAGTAGAAGGAGTTCTGTATTTTAGAGACAGATTATGTGTCCCAGCTCAAGAATATCTTAAACAAGCTATCATATTTGAAGCTCATCACACCAGGTATTCTATGCATCCTGGAAGTACGAAGATGTACAGAAATCTGAAGGATAGATTCTGGTGGAATAACATGAAGCGAGAGATAGCAGGTTATGTATCATCCTGCTTAACTTGCCAGCGTGTAAAAGTTGAGCACCGGAAACCACCGGGATTGCTTCATCCACTGAAAATTCCTAAATGGAAGTGGGAGAACATTACGATGGACTTTGTATCGGGTTTACCGAGGACGAGGAAGCAGCACGATGCCGTATGGGTGATCGTTGATCGTCTTACAAAGTCTGCACACTTCATTCCCATCAGAAAGGATATAGGATTCAGTGAGATGTCTAAACTGTTTGTCAAAGAAGTGACTCGATTGCATGGAACACCGGTCTCGATTGTCTCCGATCGGGATAGCAGGTTTGTGTCCACATTCTGGAAGTCATTTCAGAGTTCATTTGGCACTAGACTTCAGTTTAGTACTGCTTACCATCCACAGACTGATGGGCAGTCAGAAAGGACTATACAAACTCTGGAAGATTTGCTCCGTGCTAGTGTGATTGATTTCGGGAGTGATTGGGATGACCATTTAGCTTTATGCGAATTTGCGTACAACAATAGCTATCACTCCAGCATTGAGATGGCACCATTTGAGGCATTGTATGGTCGAAGGTGTAGGACCCCAGTTAGCTGGGAAGAAGTTGGAACTCGGAGTTTCCATGGTCCTACGATTATTGCAGAAACAGCAGAGAAAGTCCAGAGGATACAGGAAAGGCTAAAAGTTGCTAGGTCACGGCAAAAGAGCTATGCTGACAATCGTCGGCGTGATCTAGAGTTTGCAGTTAATGATTTAGTCTTTTTGAAGACTTCTCCAATGAAAGGTACTGTTCGATTCGGACAGAAAGGGAAGCTTTCCCCGAGATTTATTGGACCTTTCAAGGTCACGAGTCGAATTGGAAATGTGGCTTATCGCCTAGACCTCCCATCAGAACTCTCCGGTATTCATAATGTATTTCATGTTTCTATGCTTCGGAAGTATGTGCATGATCCTTCACATGTCATTCATCATGGAGAGATCGAAGTGTTACCAAACACCACATATGTTGAGAAGCCAGTTCAGATCATAGATACAAAGGAGGCAGTTCTGCGTACTAGAACGATCAAGTGGGTCAAGGTCCTTTGGGATCATCATGAACCTAATGAAGCTACATGGGAACTTGAGGAGCAAATGGCTCAGAAGTATCCCGAGCTATTTGTTCAGGTAATTTTGAATTGAATTGTTTATTTTCCTTGTAATTGGATTGCATTGATTTGAATTGCATTCGGAGGACCGAATGGTTCAAAAAGTTGTGATAGTTGTCAGGTCTCGTCCCGAGTTAATCAAGATTAACTCTAGTTAATTGAAATTAGTGCTAGTTAACCATGTTTAACTAGTTTAATGGTAATTAATGACTAAGCTCGATGAGTTAGTCCCAAATGAATGGAATGAACGGATAATGAAAAGATTAAGTGGATTGGTTATGCTTAAGGCTAATTAACTGCGGTTAATTGAGCTAATGATGGTCAATGACCAAATAATATGGAATAAGCCTCAAATGAATGAATTGGGCTTAATGGAATGGTAAAGAATGGATTTGCATGGTTTAAATGGAGTTTTAGACTCAAACATAGAAATGAAGGACTTTTATGTAAATACGAAATTTCGCGTATTTCGTCGAATACGGAAACTCTTGATACCAACGCGTGTATCTCGACAAGTACGTCAACTTTCATCATAGGTTCGAAGTCGTTTGACGAGAATCTGGTCAAATGACCCTTCATTTGACTTAAATTGTAATTTAGTGAGATTCATGGGCTTGAATGCAATTTATTAGCTTATATAAGCTAAGAGAACCCTAATGAGATCATTATCTCATTTTTTTAAAGCATTCCAAACCCTAGGCAACTATTTTCTCTTGCTTTTCTCTTCTTTCCTTCCAATCTTACTCAATCAAGAGGCAAACAAGGGATTTGTAAGTGTTTTCAAAGAGTTTTCATCCTTCACTTCATCTTCCCCAACTTTGTTTTCAAATTGTGAAAGTGTCAAGCTTGGAGTCAAGGTTTTCTCTTGGAATCAAGCTCTAGAAGGAGGTTTTTATCCATTCAACCTTCGCAAAAGGCAAGTACTTGTGCATTCTTGTGATTTATAGTGTTTTAGAGATGTTGGAGTCTATTTGACTCAATTTCGGGAAGTTTTGCTTCAGAAAATCCGAAGTTCAGAACTGAACTTCTGAGCATATGTCGGTTAGCCGACACCTGACCGACAAGCTAACCGACAGCTCTGGGAGTTGTCTCGGAGAGTTTCAGCTCTCTGGAATTCTGACCGACATTGTGTCGGTCAGCCTACATGGTAGTGTCGGTCGACCGACAGGTCAACCGACGGACTAACCGACAGATCTGAAATCTGTCTCAGTGAATTCCAGCTCTCTGGAATTCGAACCGACAATAGGTCGGTCAACCGACATGGTATCTTCGGTCAGCCGACACATGACCGAAGCCTGACCGACGAATGTATCAGGAAGTGGACTGAAGAATCCAGCTTCTGGAACTTGAACCGACAAAGTGTCGGTTAACCGATAGGTCAACCGACGTTGTATGGTCGGTCAGCCGACAGGCCAACCGACAGCTGAGATGAACTCAGAAAAGATTATGGAAATGAAGCCTTTCCATGCTGATGTCTAAGCCTACATAGGTGTTAGCGAAGGTCGTCTCAATGTACAAATCAAATACATAAAGTGATATTCATCAAAAATAACATGTACATTGGATAACTAACGCTTCACTCGTTTGTCTGGCTTAGAAGTATGAATAGAATGGATAAGAAATGAATAGAATCCATGAAGTGACACAGAGGTGAACTTCATTGACATAGTGAACGTCATTGACATAATGCACGAAATGACAGAATACATGAATTGAATTAATGAAATGAAATGAAATGAATAGTCACTAAAGGTGACAGTAACTTGAATGAATGAATAATTCCTGCTGCAGTAGATGTGAGGGGCGTTCCGGAGCCTCGTGGAATGCCAGTGCTCTCTGATCAAGACACTGGAAAATTTCCACCATTGTGAAAAGTCATGTAATGAAAAGTGAAACAATCTTGAAGCCTCGGCCATGAATGGTTTGCCCTTCCGCCTTGTGCTTAATTAATGTGACTAAATGAAAATTGAATAATCTTGAAGCCTAGGCCATGAATGGTTTGCCCTTCCGCCTTGTGCTTACACTGCTTCCGTTGGAAGACACGAAATGAACGAAATGAACGAAATGAAATGATATGATTGACATAGATATTTGTTATGGAATTGAAGTAGGTTATATAGAACTGTTAAGTTCTTTTATTGTAGAACTGTTTAAGTTCTTACCTTATTGAATTCTTGTATAGAATTGTTAAAGAATTGTTAAATAACATGAAGAATCATGAAAATGCATGTATCTTGTTGAACCTTCGTGTTCACGTGTTATTGATGATATCACAGGCCCAGATGCCCGTGCCGGTCCTGCCGAGGCCGCGCCGCCTGCGGAGGAGGCCCGTCCGTTACCTCCAGGAGGTTTAGCGGAGTGGGCGTAGTCGGAGGGCGATTGTAAATGAATGTTTTTGTAATAGAGAATTTTGGATTGTGATTAAATACCAACTGTATTGTATTTTAAGCGTGCAGTGTTGGTTTTAGTGGGCTGTAAATTTGTATAATAGAACTTAACTTTTGTGTAAAGTTAATTGTAGTCAATGTATATATACATGTTTTCCGCACATTGTACATTGACAGGTATTGTGATTTGATATCCCTTGTGAGTCTTGTCTTAACTTCGGTTAATTCAGGATTTACGGGAGTAAGTATGGTTCCGCGACTCGGGGTCCATCCGAAGTAGTCAGATCTCGGGCCCGGGTCGTGACAGGAGTGGAACTTCACTTTATGGCCCCTTTGTTGAAAACCCAATCCGTGTAAAATTAGGCGGTCTTTCCAATTTATGGGTATCCCCATATTTTACTGCAATAAAAGTTGGTCCCACCATAAAATTAACCATTTGATATAAAAAGTGTTTAGCACGTACAATCTTATTCATATTTATTAATTATGCTTTTTTAGAGCAACTCCGAAGCATACATTAGGAGGGCATTTATGAGAAATCCCAAGTTAAAGTCTCACTCCTTTAACTTGGGATTTCTCCAAGTCTTAGAGGATCTGGACTCTTGCTTCTCGCGCAACTTGGATTGGTTTGATGGATGAATGTTCGGCTCCAGATCCATCATTGATGAGAGGATGGGTGATTCATTAGTCTTGACCTCTTTCACAACTGTTGCCTTGAAATTCATTTGCCCAACCAAACCAAATTGCTTGCTTCTGTGAGTTGGAGAACGCTCATTATTAAGAGCCAGTTTGATTAAATGGAATAATTTCTAAGAATTCATGGTAAAACTGGTTCTAATAAAGATTTATTAAAGATGTCATGAGGGGTTACCCGTATATGGTGGAAGTGTAAATGAGACCTATTAAACTTTCCTACAATTCGATTTATTGAGGTTATGGCTGGCTATTGATCTTATTAATTCATTTTTTTCGCAAAAGGGGATAATATTTCAACGCCATTTGTGCATATTCACTTTTTTTTTTTTTTTTTCTTCATTTTGTGTTTTCTACATTGATTGGTGGTACAATGGTTTGAATCCAACTTAAGATGTCAGGGATCGAGCCAGTGTCATCCGAGAACAATGAGGTGCCTCTACCACTAAACTATCAGTGGTTGTGTTTGTGCATCCTCACTTTATTTCCATAATTTTAACCACTTTCATAGATAAAATTTTAAACTTCTGACAAACTCCATTTTTCCAACTAACTAGCCCTGAGATAGAAAATATCAGTCAAAGCCAATCAAAAGGATTCTTCTCAAGTCATAATTTTTTTTTTCTCCTTTTCCTTTCATAGATTTCTAAATTGATCATAGTTGGTAAGCATACAACAATTTTTTATTCACCACTGAGGACAAGACGAAGAAAACAAGCAACAATACGTAGGCTAGGCCTCATTTAGAAGATGGGAGTGCTCTTGGGCATCTAATCGACTTTGATGGTTTTCAAGCTACATGAATTCATAGGTACACTCTTAATTAACGAAATCAAGTACCCAGAGTGAAGGAAGTGATGTTTAATACTGTCCCACTGATGACCATAGTGTGGACAAGCTGTTATTGAACGAATCAATAGAAATCTGTAAACCGGAGTTCATGATTGTCCCAGTACACTGATTCCAGATTATAGCTTCATCTGCATTGGGGGCCCACGATTTTGTTGATTCTGATTGATGTGCAAAACATCACTAAGTAGTGATCAAAAGTCAGCAATGATTTTGATAGAAGTTAGGCAAAACCCCAATTAACCTACAAAACCTGAAGTGTGCACTTTACTTATCCATCAGATTCGGATATTCCAACTTAACTTCTTCCTTCAGGAAGTTTTCAAAAATCAAAGAAATGGTCTAGTCTACTATATTTCATGATTCAAGTGGGATAAGAAGGGTGGCCTTGCCTGACCATGTTTGTTTTCTTGATGTGCCCCTTCCCTCTTGAGGCATTTTCACTTTTTAGTGAGCCAACTTCAATGGAAATGCTGTTAGAGAGAAAAGAGGCCCAATCGCACACTAGGGATGATCACCTCATCATCCATCATGAGCATGGAGAATGGATAGTCAGGAGATTTGATTGTTCATCCATTTTAATAGCTTACTGCGTGGGGATACTTTCATAATACTGAGATTGTTCTAGCTTCGGTAAAAATACCAGCTAGGCATATCCTGGTCTCAGTTTGATGTATCTCGGCAATAGTGCCAAAATGCGTCCATGTTAAGGTCGTACTTGACCTCGGTATTATCTTTAGTTCGGTTCAGCTAACTGAGATGAGCACTGACGCTTAATCAGTTACAATTGTACTCCTATAAAGAAAGACTCAGTCACGTTACAGAACGTGTTGAGAGGCGAGGATAAATACCAGATATGATAAGGAGTTATTCTTATCCGGTGGTTATATCCACAATCCCTGAAAAATCGGGGTATTGTCCGAGTAAGACTCTACAATCGAGAAAGCAGGACGAGTTGCGGGACTTTCAGCCTATATAAACAAAGAGCTAATCCAGAAAAATGTACGCATTCATATGCCTTCACTCAACTTTTGTTTAGTTACTGAACTAATTTAGGCATCAGAGTGCCTTTGGCCAAGCTCGGCCAAGGTCTTTGACCTTTGTTTTCCCCTTCCCTTTCAGGTTTCAAGCATTCAATCTTTTTCAAGAAACTTCACAGTAATCTCAATAAGCCCGTAACAATTTAGTCACCTACACTTACAATGAAAAACTAGAATCCTTTGATCAATCAGATTTATAGATAGCCAGGCTAGAGAATTCATGTGGGTCTTTCTTGACCTACGTACTCTATCATCTTTGAACTAATTAACATCATTAATGATTGTACATTTCTTTTGTTATTAAGGTATTGGTTAAGGTGAAAACCAAAATACATTCAGTTCTCATGAATTTGTTCTCAGGGACTCGCCGTATGCCAGGGATTTGCTTAGGAATCATCTTCCAGCAAGATCAATTTCACGATTGTATGTTTGCTATATAGGAAGCTCATTGTGGTGAGAATAGGGGTTCATGGGTCGAGTTGGACTGGGTTCATGATCTTCTCCGATCCTGGCCTATTTAGCAATTAGGCCCCTGAATCAAGCTCAGGGGTCTAAAAGTCAGAACCAGCTGGTCAAGACCATTTGCTACATCTATTCATACCTTCGTGTTTGTGTAACATATGCTAGGGCGGGCTGCGACTTTTAAGCACTTAAGCCCAGGCCCTTTTAGCTCAGGAGGCGACAAAATTTGCTCAAGAAGAGACCATTGAGCTAAAAACACAGCGAGAGCTTCTATTGGCATACAAGAAATCACTCTCCACACCTAGAGAAAAATAAAAAAAATTCCTAAATTACCAAAAAAATTCCAAAAAATTCCTAAATCACTCCTCCCTCCCTCCCTCTTCCTCTCCCTCCCACAGCGACGTCTGGGCCGGCCCGATCGGTCGTTGCTGTGGGATGGAGAGGAAGAGTGAGGGAGGGAGAGAGAAAAGGAGAAGGTAGAGAAGGGGGGGAGAGAGAATAGAGAGTGAGGGACGAAGACAGAGAACAGAGGGGGAGGGAGGAGGAAGAAGAAGAAAAAAGAGGAAAAGGAAGATGGATGAGGGAGGTTGGCCGGGGATGCATGTCGGCCGGCGCTGCCGCCTGGTCTCCCTCCTTGGCGGTGGCGGGGGGGTGGGGGGGGGTTAATTTAGGGAAAAAAATTATTATTATTATTATTATTATTTTGTTTGTGAAGAGTGATTGCTGGTGTGCTAGAAGAATGTCCCAAACACAGCCCATGTCCATCCCAATCTTGGCCCAAGTTTGTACTATGATGCCAGCCCTAGTAAAGTTAACTTATTTCATTTCTACTGTACATTTGAGTGTCGTAAATACTGCAAGGATCATCCATATTTTGCAATTTGGGCCACCTATCATGATACTGGAATGTTCAATTACAGAGAAACGTGTAGAACTTTTGGGCGCTAAGAGGCTTTACAACAACACTTATTTGCATAATTTTCTAATGTAGGAACATCCACATGTGAATGTCCTCCTATTATAAAAATCAGAATGCCTGATTCAAAGGTACCCTCCAAAATAAATGGATGTCTACATTCCACATGGGAAAATCCAATACACACATTTATATGAGTTCTTTCCTACCTGAGATGTAACCTTTTTAACGCGAGATGTAACTTTTTGTGACCAATCCAACACCTCATACTCACCTACTCCCACACATCGACACTTTTCATGGTTCAACACTAATATGAATCATACTTATCATTGTATTAGATATTGTAAAGAAATCTTACGCCTTAAGCACCTAAACCGCACCTATGGTTCTGATTATCTAATTAAGAAGATTTTTCCTAAAATGATGTCCACAGTAAGATCTTTCCATCACACCATCCTTCCATGATTTTCATGCGCCCAACTGGAACTCACAAAGACATTAGATTTTTACCTATCACAAGCGCGAGAGTACCTCTTATCATATCTCAATCTAGATAAGATGTAAAATCACTAGTCTACGATTAAAAGAAATCCAGATCTTGAAGAGTGTGACTTTATGGTCTGTTTGTTTAGAGGTAATTCTAATGAGAGCTTCGTATTTCGTGGATTTGCTTACAACGACTACAAATGTTGTCCCTACTGAAGTTATGAATTCCATATTTCAATAGTGAGAATTCATGAAATCAATTTCATGAAATGCTACTTTTTTTGGCCTTTGGAACTCTCCAAATTTCAGTTTTTAAAATTTGAGATATCAAGTCTAGAGTGGGGCCTAATATGTATTGAAAATACAAACTGAGCGCCTCTTTCTTCTACGAGATTCAAATTGCAGATAGGCCTCAGCTCTCTCATGGCTGTATTTCCTTCCTTCTCCCCATTCATCTAATCCCCATTGCAGATAGGCTTCTCTCTCTCTCATGGCAGGTGAAGGAGCTCTCCCTCTGCTCCTCCCACGTCCCCTACCCCCAAAACCCTTCTTTCCAGAACCTCAAAACATCCAACCTCACAATCATCCTCCTCCTCCTCCTCCTTCTTCTCCACTCAATCCTCTCCTCCAAGAGCTTCTACACCCACCCACCAGCAAAGAAAACACCAATTCCCCTCAATCTCCCAAAACCAAACTCCCCACTGTTCCCCTCTCCCAAACAAGACCCCCCACTTCCCGCAAACCCCGCCTCGGAAAATCCCGCAACAATAGCAACCATCGAAAGCCCTGGTCTGCCAGGGGCGTTTCTCTACGAGGCCAGCAATGCCTGCAAACCCTCCTCAATTCCGACGTCCACACCCATGTAGACCAATTGCTCGACGAATTGCTCCTCAGTTTAACCAACGAGTGTGACGTCGAATCTCTACCGAAAGATCTTTTAGGCATAATTAAAGGGCTGGCATTCCACAAGAAGCACCAAACTGCTCTTGGTGTCTTTGAATGGATGCGAAACCGCAAAGATTCTGAATTTTTGTCCTTTTTGAGTGGGCCTCTGGTTGCTGTTATGGTTAGCATTCTAGGCAGTGAAGGGCGTGTTTCTGCTGCTGCTTCTCTGCTTCATAGCCTTCAAAAGGATGGTTTCTCAATCGATGTCCATGCTTATACTTCTCTGATTAATGCCTATTCGATAAATGGGCGGCATCATGAAGCTGTAACTACATTTAAAAAGATGGTCCAAGAAGGTTGCAAACCCACCCTCATAACTTACACTATAATTCTCAATGTTTATGGTAAGATGGGTATGCCTTGGAATGAGTTGCTTTCACTCATTCAGGCAATGAAGAAAGATGGGGTATCTCCTGATTTATATACTTATAACACTCTTATAAGCTGCTGTCGCAGCAGGTGTTTGTATGAAGAGGCTGAGAGGATTTTTGAGGAGATGAAGTCGTTGGGTTTCACTCCTGACAAGGTTACTTATAATGCTCTTTTGGACGTTTATGGTGAGTCTCGTAGGCATAAGGAAGCAATGGATGTTTTGCAGGAAATGGAACATAATGGGCTTGCGCCAAGTATTGTGACTTATAATTCATTGATATCAGCTTATTCCAGAGATGGACTCTTAGAGGAAATGATGGGACTCAAGACCCGGATGGTGGAAAAGGGAATTAGGCCTGATGTTTTTACTTACACGACTCTTGTCTCAGGCTTTGAGAAGGCTGGGAAAGATGAATCTGCAACTATGATCTTTGAGGAGATGAAGAGTCTGAATTGCAAGCCAAACCTCTGCACTTACAACTCACTGATCAAGATGCATGGGAATAGAGGGAGGTTTGTGGAGATGATGAAAGTTTTTGAAGAGCTCAGGTTGAGTGGGTGTGCCCCAGATATTGTTACATGGAATACACTGTTAACAGTGTTTGGGCAAAACGGTATGGAATCAGAAGTGTCATTGGTCTTCAAAGAGATGAACAAGGCAGGGTTTGTACCTGAGAGAGACACAGTTAATACATTGATCAGTGCTTATAGCAGATGTGGATTGTTTGACCAAGCTATTTTGATTTATAAGAGAATGCTTAAGATGGGTATGGGCCCCGATCTTTCCACATACAATGCCCTATTGGCTGCATTGGCTCGTGGGGGCATTTGGAAACAAGCTGAGACTATACTTGAAGAAATGAAGGATGGTGGTTGTAAACCCAATGAGCTTACCTACTGCTCCTTGCTACATGCTTATGCAAATGGAAAGGAGATTGAGCAAATGTGCGCTCTAGCAAATGATATATATTCAGGGGTTATTCAACCGCACTCTGCGCTTCTGAAGACTCTTGTTTTGGTTAACAGCAAGAGTAACCTTCTAGTTGAGACGGAACATGCTTTCTTGCAGTTGAGAAGAAGGGGCTGTTCCCTTGACAGAACTACTCTTGATGCCATGCTCTCCATCTACAGCAGGAAGCAGATGGTTGCAAAAGTGAACGAGATCATGGATTTCATGAATGAAAAAGGGTTTATTCCTAGCTTAACAACATATAACAGCTTGATATATATGTTTAGCCAGTTGGGGGATTTTAAGAGATCAGAAGAAATTCTAAGGGAAATTCAAGAAAAAGGTCTAAGGCCTGATCTTGTTTCCTATAATACTGTCATTTTCGCATATAGCAGGCACGGTCAGATGCGAGATGCCTTGCGGATGTTCTCAGAACTGAAGGCTGCTGGGCTTAGCCCCGACATCATCACTTTCAATACATTCGTTGCCAGTTATGCACTCCATTCAATGTTTGTAGAGGCTGTTAATGTTGTGCGCCACATGATCAAACATGGATATAGGCCAAATGGGAACACCTATTGTTCCATTGTGGATGGATATTGTAAACAAGGAAGGAAAGCTGAAGCTTATGCTTTCATTCGAAACCTTAGAAAGATTGATTCACACATCACTGAGAAGGAAGAATATTGTCTATCCAAACGAATACCAAAGTACTAGTTTGAAATTTGAGATCCTCTTTGGGAAATAGAGCAATGGGTCAAGGGGTGTGCCCTCTAGTTCCTCACCCTCGTAAGCATCAGATTCTTAGTCCATATGCAAATGAGAACCAGATTCTTTGACATAAATTACTGTTAGTTGTTAGATCATTGTAGATGATACAGGGTGCAAATGTTCATGAGTCTTCAGGGCCCTGAGTTTTATACTGATTTAGTTCAGCTACATCTTTTGAGAATGCCAAGTGTCTTTCAATGGAAGAGGGCGATGAGGAAATGCAATACCATCCATCATATGAAGGTATGTACAAGTAGAACCACATGTATTACATTAAGGTGGGTTTTACTCTCCTCGATTGAACTTAGTCGCTTTTGCTTCTGTATTTCAATCGACCACTCTTTGTCAACTCTGTAACCTACTTGTAACTATTGTGCTCTTTGTCCAACAAGATATCCATTGGTATTATGTACAGCTATGCTGCATGTATTCTTTGAAATGACCAATTTACTCATCTTGGACTCATCTGGGATTCTTCACCAATTCTTCTATTGCTAATTGCAGCTTTTTGGTAGTTGACATAATATTATTACATTTCTTCTGAACCTAACTTGAACATTGAAATATCTATTACCTTATTATTTAGAGTAAGATTTGTACATTTTTTTTTTATCAATGCAATTTGTGCATATCAATTTTATTTAAAAGTAAACATGTACTTAAATACCATGATGACTGCATGAATTTTATGTTTTGGGATTTGCAAAAGTGGGCACATCATACTAGTATTAGATTTCGATACACTCTTGTATTTATACAACTTATATGTACAGTTGCATGCCTAGCCTTTATATATGTATGGTTAATTGTATTATCAGTATGCTAATTGTGAAGATTTTACAAGGTCTTGCGTGGCTTCATATGCTGCCACATTATTGCTACATCCTACCTGTGCAACAAGTATATCCCGATTTAAGTGACCTTGACCCAAAAAGCACGAGTTAATTGATGGAGGTAACGGCCGGAATTGAACATGGTTCATTTCCCAGACCGAAGCTTGAAAATAATCTTAAAAAAAAAAAAAAAAAATACCAACCCTTTATTCATGTAATTGTAATGCATGGAGATAAAAGGCTACAATTGCTTTTATACAGGGGACAGGCCGTCCACTCCTTTTTAATGTAATTATCTTTGTTTAAGATGCTTGTGGTTGCTTGTTTTAGTTGAATGGTATAATGCATATTATACGTTATGTTAAGAGTTGATCCTTTTTTCGCATGAGAATGGAAAAGATGAATTTTAATTATCTATTTGTTGTGTTGGGATAACCTGTGTGCATAAATGGTAATTTTTCATGCATAATGGTGGGGTAAATTGATTTAGCCATGTTTGATTGGTCTTTTTAGTTGAATGGCACACTATGTGTTGGTTAAGTTGATCCCTTTTACCCATATGCACAAATTGAATTTCAATTGTTTATTTGTTCTGTTTGAATAACGTTTGTGTATAGCTGATCAAGTTTTATGCATAAGGATGGGCCAAGCTGTTTTACCATCTTTAGTGGTTTTCTTTTTCAATTGGCCAAACCATATCCATAATAATAATAATAATAATTATTATTATTATTAGAAGATTTTACTTAAAAAATCCCAGAATATAGCCATTTATCTAGAAGGGTCCTGGCCAAATTTGCAGCACTAACGTGGTCCGTTAGTACCACTCTGGTTTTTTTTTTTTAATAGCTGAGCTAAGTGACGCTAGCGTCACTGCGTCCCTGACGCAAGTGACGCTAGCGTCGTCGTTCGCCGCATTATATACCCAGCAAACCCTTCTCATTTTGACCATTTTCGAGACTGTAACTTCTCCTTCTTCTCCAGAACGATGACGCCGCTACATCTACATTCTTCCTTCTCTATAATCCATCAGCCTTTATCCGATATCGCTCGTAAACGCGAAGGTATGTAACAGCAGCGACGTCTTTGCAAATTTTTTTCGAACATTATGGTTGGTTTGGAGTTCTTGATGCATCATGAGAGGTCTGAAATGTGTATTGTGTATTTTCGCATCATTATGTATGTTTGGAGCGTGAGTTCTTCATGTTGTTTCACTTTGTAACCTATTATGTTCATTTTACTCTCTCATTTTGTCATTTTCACTTTGTCTGCACTCACACACGCTACTTGTTCGATGAAATGTGACATTAGAGGTCATCCCTGATTCTCATGGCAAAAGAATTACTATCTTCTACAATTTGTTGGTTCACAATTCACATCACATGAAAATCTATACCATACTCATGAATTGGATGAAAACGTCATATCGTATCTTAACATTGCTAGAAAAAAGAGTATTTCATCTGGTTTCACTTATACAAGAACACAAGGAAATAAAATGTAGCATTCTTTACAATATGAGATTAGTTGTTTGATGATACCCTTCTAAGCTCTAGGTTTGATCCACGCAATCCATCAGAATACTAGTACTTGTCACATTTCCTATTGCTTGTTTCACATTTCCTCCCTACTCACATTTATTAACTGCATCAATAATACAAATATTACAAAAAGTAAGTACACTAATCATGTTCCATACATGAGAGCATTTACAAGTAATCTCATCTATAAATATAAGCATACTACTATAATGCACATATCAACATCGTCAACGACTTGTCCCAAAAATAATGCTATAGTTACTACTATAGGCAATAAAGCAAACTACTATATTACCCATTAGAATGAAAAATGATATATAAAAGGAAAAAAAAAAAAAAAAAACATAGTGAGTGGAACAATGATTTCAACCAATTTCAATTACCTGCAATAGTCAATGTCACCTCAGCCAAATTTTGTCTATGAAGAATGTTCCCTTCAAAGGCATGAATCATTGCAAATGCAGATATTGCCAGGCCAATATTCTTCTTTCTTTCAAAGTGATTGACGGAGAGGAGGTTCCACTTGACCATTAGAAAATTTAAAAATTTTTGTGCCTAATAAGAAAGAAAACTAAATGCATTACTTTCAAATTTGTTTTGATATTATAACACCCATGATCAGCCACAAATGATGCGAATGGAATAAAAAAATGCCATTATACTATATTAAGCTAAGAGGGTTTCAATCTAATTTTGAGCTTCTCTTCTGATTTTGACTGTCAGTTATTCCCTTCTCCCTTATCTCTTGTAACTGCCAACTTCTCATCCCATGCAACACTAAGCATCTCATATAACTACCCATTTCTCACTACCCATGTAACTACCAATGTCTCTTGTAACTTCTTCATTTTTCCTTTTTAGTTTCTACAAAAGTTCCTTTCTACTCACATCTCTTATTCCCATTTCTACATATTTTTATGTTGTTTACTTCATTTCTCCTTCAAACTATATGTCATTGACTGCTATAACTTATAAGCAACATGTAAAGCCCCTTACATCTTGAACACAAGGACTATTGTTCTCTCTTCACTGGTTTCACTTATTGGTTCACAATTCACATCACTTGAATTTCTGTACTATTTATCATTAATTGGATGAAAAAATATTGCTAGAAAAAACATTGTATATCATGGAAATAGAAATATATTTACAAGTGGGTTGGTGAACTCATACTTGTGCATGCTTCATATTAAAATGTGTGAAACTGAACAGATGGTGAAAGACATCAAGGGTGATGACGAGGGAGAATTATTGTACGAACAAGACTCACATGTTTCCAAAGCCATATTAAAAGGAGTTGTGCCGGGTACTTATAGATGCATCAATACCAACTCGGACAAAAAGATATGGGTTTTGACAGAAAAGTAGAGAGAGCATGTTAGGGATGTAGGTCTATCACATCTATCAAAGATAGACTATATGAGGATAGATCATGCTTTAATATCCGGGCTAGTTGAAAGGTGGAGGCCTGAAACCAATACATTTCACCTACCCACGGGTGAAGCAACGATCACTTTGGAAGACGTTGCATACATTTACGGCCTCCCTATTGATGGTGAACCGGTTACGGGAAGAACCTTCAATAATGCATTTGTCCCGGAAGTCTGTAAAGAACTGCTTGGTCTTACCCTACGGGCTGGAAAAGACACAATTGGCCTCACCATAAAGTTCAAATGGTTGGAGGATAATTTCAAGCCCTCCAAGAAGAGGAATGAAGTATGCAAGACAAGAGCATACCTTTTTTTCCTAGTCTCTGGACAAATATTTGCAAACTCTTCTGGTGCAAGGGGGCCAGCTTGGCAGCTAGAACTCTTTCGGGAGTTCAAGCCATATGCTTGGGGTCCAGCATGCCTTGCAAGCTTGTACAGGATGCTTTCAAGGGCTATTAGATTGTTGAGAGATGAACATGAGAGCGAAGAGGAAGGGAATGTTGAGGAAAAGAAAGAAAGTGGAAAGATTACATTACTGAAGACTCTTACAGGCCCTTTACAGCTGTTACAAGTGATTAAATTTTAACCAGTGAACTCGATTTCTTCGTTATTAGTAAGCAAAACTCTACATTATGTGTTAACTGTTTGTATTCTTTCATACTTGCAGATTTGGGCCTACTCTAGGATGGCAATTGGGAGGTGCCCTAAACCCGATCCTAGTTGGAAGAAGGATCTTCAGTTTCCACTTTTTAAGACTTGGGAGAAAAGACTAGAAAATACAAAAAAGTTGACAAACATGAAAGAAATACGCACCCACATCAACAGCCTACAAGATGATGGGGTACTCATTTACTTCTAGTAGCCTAACAATATTTTCAGTGCATTCTGTTTACTTATGGAGTTGGTTATTGGTTTTGTTTTCTTTATAGTTCATATGGCAACCATACAAAAAGATGCCGAAGAAACTCAAAGAGCTAGTGCCAAAAGGAGACAAGCAATTGTTCACGTCCACCACTGTCCTTATCCATTATTGGGTCTTCGAGAGGCACAATGCAAACCGCGTAGCAAAGCAATTTGGCATTTTACAATCAGTTCCCCCACCTTTCACCTTGCCATTCAAGAGGAATGAGCGAATAGAACGATGTGTTATTGACTACAGTCAAAACCATC
The DNA here is from genome assembly GCA_028538565.1 of Umbellularia californica. Classification (NCBI taxonomy): domain Eukaryota; kingdom Viridiplantae; phylum Streptophyta; class Magnoliopsida; order Laurales; family Lauraceae; genus Umbellularia; species Umbellularia californica. The sequence goes on from JAPQWN010000003.1 coordinate 6,097,889, forward strand.
AAGATGTATTCAAGATGTGGGAGTCAAGGAGGAATTCTATTTTAACCGGGAAAAAGGACTCTTCCGCCAAGCACAGTTACGACTACCTTTTTTGGTATGGCTTGAACACTATTAGGGAGATTGTTTGTGGAGCGGATGGTGAAGGACGGCGGTCACTAGTTCCATCCCAACTAGCAACTGAATTGAAATCCAAACCAAAAACACCATCGAAGAGGGTAACTGATGAGAAAAAGAAAGGCAGCTCGGGTACACACCAATCAAAGGACATCGAGGGTACCAAGCATGTAAGCATCATTCTATTGAGTTTGTACTCAGTTGAAATAAATGTAAAATCTTGTAGTTTAAGAACTCCGTGTTTTGAAATCATTCTATTGAGTTTGTATATCTCAGGTTGTTGATTTCTTGGACCACATGTGTTTCTCTACTTTCTACTGATTGTATATTGACGGTAGAAAATGGTTTGCTACCTCTATTTGCTTGAGCACAGTGACGTTCGCCCCATGATCATCCCTTCAAAACTATCAAAATTCAAAAACATCACTTAAATAACTCTTACAACAAACTGATTATCCAAAGGGACCACTCATATTTCTGATGATAACATCTATATTTCAATATTCACAAATGTCTCTTACAGAAAGTGATGTACAAAAGTATGATAATTACAAAAGTAGGAGTATTGTGCTGACATCGGTCATCACAAAATACAAAATATGTAAGTGTTACTTTCTTACAAAAACATTTGTACAGTAGTAGTCACTGGTATTAATGAACACAATCTCTTACAAAAAAGGGAGTATTGTGTTGGCATCATTCCCATAAAACATTCATTATATCAGTTTTGAGTTGGGGGATTTCGACAACACTGACGATTGTGGCCTCTCTCGTTGCAATTGGAGCAAGTAAACACCCTGCGCACTCGGTGACGATCCTCGATTCGTGTTCGATTCTTCTTTGGTCGACCGGGCTGTCTAGAGGCAATAGGAGGTAGAACTCTTTCGTCTGAAATGTGCTCCCATTGTTTGCTATCACGAGTAGCGTGAATCACCTCACTATACGTGGCCTGTAGTACACTTGTTAGATACCAATTGTCGCAAAAATCATATGGATTATAACTCCTAACTCTCATGGCAGCGATTGCATGTGAACACGGAATTCCAAGAACTTCCCATTTGCGACACGTGCAACTCCGACGATCAAGATGAACAATGTCTACATAGTTTGCAGACTGAACTTGAAACTCGACTAGACCGGCAACGTGTACGTGCAGCCTCCGGGCTTCTTCTGTTTCGTATCCTAGCATCTTCTCAGCGTATAGAGTCAAACGACCGGTAATATTGAGGTTTTCAGCACGTCGTTTTTGGAAGAAATCCATCAATCTAGCTCTTATCTCTTCAACTTGCTTAACTATCGGTAAAGATCTAGTGTCTTTCAACATGCTGTTGGTGCACTCGGCGGCATTACTTGTAAGCATGTCATATCGCTGGCCTTCAACAAAGGCATTTGCCAAATGTTGCCGACCAAATCCGTGTATATAATTATATGCATCTTGACTGACAGATCTAATGTCTTCCATAAACGCCTCATGTTCACATGCCCTGTATGCCTTTGCTGCACACCAAAACTTCATCACAACTGCTGGATCTTTGAACGTTGCTTTAATATTTTCCGCGAGATGACGACAACAATAAGAATGAGTTGCACTTGGAATAAAGTTTGCCAACGCAGGAACAAGGCCCTTTTGCCGATCGCTTACAATTGTCAAATTCGTAGGTTCTCCCAATGATACAGAAAGATTGGCGAGGAACCACTCCCAGCTGTCGCACCTTTCTGCCTCCGCAAACGCGAAGGCTATTGGGAACAGCTTGTGGTTTGCATCGAGGGTCACGGACACCATCAAAACTCCTGGGTACTTGCCACGGAGATGTGATCCATCGACCGCAATCATTGGCCTTAGCGATGATCTGAATGACCGAATGCAAGGACCAAAAGCCCAAAAAAATCTTTTAAACCTGTCGTCGTCGGACGAGTCAATATTGGTGACAGTACCCGGGATCATCATTTTCAACTCCTCACAATACAGAGGGAGGATCTTAAAAGATTCTTCATACGAGCCTCTAACTTTGTGCAGTGCGATGTCCCTTGCCATATGTGCCTTCCTGTAAGAAATTGTGATGCCAAACTCCATTTGATAGTCATGCATTATTTCCTTTGGCCGAATGTTATGATTTAGCCGTACTTTCTCCAGAATGTACTCTGCAATTAGTTCTGATGATGCTTGGCGATGTGCAGTGCCCATCATTGGCTTCGAACATTTATGGATTGGGTTGTAGGTCCGAACCTTGAAGCATGGTCCGCTCTCAATCATGGATGCATGAATGCGCCATGGGCAATCACTTTCCTTACAGCGTGTAGTGACCTTGAACTGTTGTGTCTTCAGGTGCTGAAGAGTGAAATTGTTGTATATTGCAAATTTAGCTATAGTCCTCCTAAATTCATCACGATTCGGAAATTCACGCCCTAGCCGCATCTCCCGAAATGAATTGTGCTCCAACTCTGTATCATTTTCTTCCGGGACCATGTCATCTTCAAATATAACTTTCCGTTTATGGGAGCTAGGTCCCGTGACATTCAACATCGGAGGTCTTCTGTCTATTTCAACTGAATTGTGAGCAGGATTGGTTCCCGTCTTGCCAGTTTCAATAGGGACAAACTCTCTTACGTCAGGAAGGTCCGGTACATCAACATGGTCATTAAGAACGCAATAACTTTCTTTCTACAATTCATCACTTCCAATGTTCTGCCCTAGTGAGAAGTGAAAGCCATTGTCTTCGCATAAATTGACAGTAGGAATTTCATGACTTTGTACGGGACGTTCATTGAACTTCATATTATGATTGCTCCCCGAACAATCAGTTTGTTTGCCTCGTAAGGAATGCATGTCTATCTCAAATGACCTTCAAGAAAAATACATGGAAAGAATTGCATCAGCCATTAACTGGAAATGGTATCATGCATTAGTTATAATACATTTAAAATGACTTATGTACCTTCTCTGTTCTCTCATGTGTTTCGCGTGACCAATTTGTTTTCTGCTGATGTATAGTAATATCCCATTTGTATTGTGGTTTGCAAGTGTTAACATGCACTTGATGTCGCTATTATCCTCTATGGCAGCCAATGAAAACAAGTGACCATTGTGATGGAGATAACGTATGCATAGGTTCTCGCAAGTTTCCTCCCAATGTGAAGTTTCAAGAGCTATGCTCATCAATTCGGGAAATGTTATGTCGCTTTGAATGAACCTCATCTTCTGATTTCCGCCTTCGTATACCGGGTGAATCATGTCAAATTTAAATTCCCCATCGTAGTGGAAAATGACAATCAACTCACCACCCGACATCCTAATTGAAAACAGAAAAACGAATATTTAGCCATTATTACTGTACCAACATATACCTACAATGCCAACAACAAACTTTTAACCAAAGAAGTGTGAGATTGCAAGAGGCTAAAAGGCATAACACGAGTGGCCTAAAACGATCTACAAACATAAAAATTTAAAAAAGCCTAGGGGAAAGGGTTGAACACGTTAATATAAGGCCTAAAATACCCAACACTCAGAAATTATAAAAAGTGGCTGGGGTTAGAACAATATAGAAAGCGAAAGTCAGAATACAGTACAAGCAATGAGTTTCACACTCCAAAATAAGCAATACAAATTGCACGGAGCTTGTCTAACAACTTTTATACCAAAGTAAAAGCAAAAGCATCAGAAATGAGACATTATATTCATTTTTTTTATGTTGCTTTGCAAGAGTAAACATAAATGCGCATATACCTCTTAAATGGAGATCAACCACCACCAAAGTGAAATCAAAATGACCGAGGAAGTGAGAATACAAGCCCATAGAAAGTATCTCCCTTCGGTTGGATGAGAAGAACATTTTTCGAGGAAGATAGGGTAGAAAAGGAAAGGAAAACAGGGGAATACGCGAATATATATAGAGTGCGCATAGTGACGATAGCGTCACTCAGTATTATTCTGAGTGACGCTATCGTCAGTTGGAAAAATAAATTAAAAAAATACCAAAACAGGCGGGAAGACCCCATTAGTGCTGCAAATTTGGCCGGGACCCTTCGGGATAAATGACTATATTCTGGGATTTTTCCAGTAAAATCCTCTTATTATTATTATTGTGGAGGGGCCATTGTGCCAAGATCACAATTTTTCATTGGCATTTATCTTGGCTACAACATATTCTTATTTTTAAAATTTACAGATTTATTTATTATCTATGTTCTATCCTTGATGATAAACTAATTGTTCTATGAAACTCTGCAGGGACTTCCAACCATTAACTCTTTCATTCCAGAGTACCAGAAATCCAGATGTGTTCCTTTGTGTCTGCGTGACACTCTGTAAGTATGTTTACCCAGCTTATGACTTTGGGAAATAGAATTACAAATTGTGTGGGGAGGATATTCAGATGCTGATATGATTGATGAACAGAAGGGATACATATGTAAGGTCCCGTCCCGAGTTAATCAAGATTAACTCTAATTAATTGGAATTCATGCTAGTTAATCATGTTTAACTAGTTTAATGGTACTTAATGACTAAGCTCAATGAAGTTAGTCCCAAATGAATGAAATGAACTGATAATGAAGAGATTAAGTAAATGGATTGTGTTTAAGGCTAATTAACCACGGTTAATTGAACTAATAAGAGTTTATGACCAAATGATATGGAATTAGCCTCAAATGAGTGAATTAGTCTTAATGGAATGACAAGGAATGGAATTACATGGTTTAAATTGAGTTTTAGACTCAAACATTGAAATGAAGGACTTTTGTGTAAATACGAGTTTTCGCGTATTTCGTCGAATACGGAAACTCTTGATACCAACGCGTGTATTTTGACGAGTACGTCAACTTTCGTAATAGGCTCGAAGTCGTTTAACGAGGATCCGATCAAATGACCCTTCATTTGACTCGAATTGTAATTTAGTGGAATTGATGGACTTTAATGCAATAGCATAGCTTATATAAGCTAAAGTATTCCAAATGAGATCATTCTTCTCATTTCCAAACCCTAGGCACCTTCTTTCTTCATTTCCTTCTTGCTTTTCTCCTCTTTCCTTCCAATCTCACTTAATCAGGAGGTAAACAAGGAGTTTACTAGTGTTTTCAAGAAGCTTTCATCCTCTACTTCATCTTCTTCAACTTTGTTTTCAAATTGTGGAGGTGTGAAGCTTGGAATCAAGGTTTTCTTCTTGGAATCAAGCTCTAGCAAGAGGTTTTCATCTATTCAACCTTCACTAGAGGCAAGTACAAGTGTATTCTTATGATTTACAGTGTTTTAGAGAGTTTGGAGTCCATTTGGCTCAATTTCTCTAAGTTTTGCTTCAGAAAATCCGAAGTTCAGAACTGAACTTCTGAGCATGTGTCGGTCAGCCGACACCTGACCGACAACCTGATTGACAGCTCTGGGACCTGTATCAGAGAGTTTTCAGCTCTCTGGAATTCTGACCGACCTTGGGTCGGTCAGCCTACATAGTAGTGTCGGTCGACCGATAGTCAACCGACGGACTAACCGACAGATCTGGAAATCTGTCTCAGTGAATTCCGGCTCTCTGGAATTCGAACCGATAGTATGTCGGTTAACCGATGTGGTATCTTCGGTCAGCCGACACCTGACCGACAAATGTATCAGAGAGTGGACTGGAAATCCAGCTTCTGGAACTTAAACCGACAGAGTGTCGGTTAACCGAGAGGTCAACCGACGTTGTATTGTCGGTCAGCCGACAGGCCAACCGACAACTGAGATGATCTCAGAGAGAATGGTGTAACCAAAGCCTAATTTTTGCAGGTTGTTATGGTTAATGTCTAAACCTACATAGGTGTTAGCGAAGGTCGTCCTAATGTACAAATCAAATACATAAAGTGATATTCATCGAAAATAACACGTACATTGGATAACTAACGCTTCACTCATTTGTTTGGTTTAGAAGTATGTGAAGTATGTGTAGAATTAAGTAGGAATGAGTAGAATCCTTGAAGTGACACAGAGGTGAACTTCATTGACATAATGCACGAAATGACAGAATACACGAATTGAATTAATGAAATGAAATGAAATGAACCGTCACTAAATGTGACAGTAAATTGAATAAATGAATGATTCCTACTGCAATAGATGTGAGGGGCGTTCCGGAGCCTCGTGGAATGCCAGTGCTCTCTGATCAAGACACTGGAAAATTTCCACCATATGTGATAAGTCATGTAATGAAAAGTGAAACAATCTTGAAGCCTCAGCCCTGAATGGTTTGCCCTTCTGCCTTATGCTTAATTAACTTGAATAAAGGAAACTGGAACAATATTGAAGCTTAGGCCATGAATGGTTTGCCCTTCTGCCTTGTGCTTACACTGCTTCCGTTGGAAGACACGAAATGAACGAAATGAAAAGATATGACTTGGTATAGGTATTTATTATAGAACTGTTTAAGTTCTTATATTTTTACATTTTTGTATAGAATTGATAAATAACATGAAGAATCATGAAAATGCATGTATCTTGTTGAACCTTCGTGTTCACGTGTTATTGATGATGTCACAGGCCCAGATGCCTGTGCTGGTCCTGCCGAGGCCACGCCGCCTGCGGAGGAGGCCCGTCCGTTACCTCCAGGAGGTTTAGCGGAGTGGGCATAGTTCGGAGGGCGATGTAAATGAATACTTTTGTAATAGAAAATTTTGAATTGTAATTAAATACCAACTGCATTGTGTTTTAAGTATACAGTGTTGGTTTTAGTAGATCGTGAATTGTGTATATGAACTTTACGTCTGATGTAAAGTTAAGTGTAGTCAATGTATATATATACATGTTTTCCGCACATTGTACATTGACAGGTATTATGTTTTGATATCCCTTGTGAGTCTTGTCTTAACTTCGGTTAATTCAAGATTTACGGGAGTAAGTATGATATCGCGACTCGGGGGTCCGTCCGAAGTAATCCGATCTCTGGCCCGGGTCGTGACAACATATCAGAAGAATGAGGGTTTCAGTTGCAGCAATGTGTCTTCAAGTTGAAGCTGTGTGACATGCTTTAGTTGGGAAGTTTGGGATGGACAACAAGAAATCAGATATTGTGGAATGTGGTTTTAGCTTGGCTGAGAAAATGAACGAAGTTTTCATCTGGAAGAGTTTAGTTAGGGAGAATTGAGTTAAAATTGGAAATTGATCGTAGATCTGTTCTGAATTTCCTGTGCTGTTTTTAGATATCATGATATAGCATAAACAACAGTAAAAAAAAAAAAAAAAAGTTTCTTGGAATTTTGTAAAGCTACATTTTTCTGGTGGGTGTAAAAGAAGAAAATGATGGACTGATATCCTGATCTGAAGCTGGACCACAGCACTCCACCTGCTTCCTGCTTCATGATTTGGACATGTCTAACATGATTTGAAATTGGCCATTCCACTATTGTGCTTCCTGGCCCACAATTCAGGTATGGAGTGTGTTGTTGGAATGCTGGCTTTATCTATTTTTTTTGTGAAATTATCAAGACCAGCCAGTACAGCTGTAATACTAGTCCAACTTAACTTCTGGGTCCACTTTGAATACCTTTCTGCATAGTGGATGGTCAGATATGAAAAGATTTTTATAGTTGGTGTATGGCTAAAAGATTACCTATATGATGATTATAACTATGTCATCAGGGGCATCTAGAATGAATGAACAGTACATTTCATTCTGACTGTTCATTTTGCCTGCCCTTGATTCAATGATTATGATCATCAAATGAAACTTGACATTTAGGATGCATGTACCAGTATTTAATCATTTACATACAACCATCCACCATGCATATTGTGGTAGCTGCAGTAGGCCCACAAGGTGGATGGGCAGTTGGACTTGTTGATCATTTACCTTACCTTATCTACAAATCTTCTTGCCAACTCCTGCATTTGATGTCCACAATGTCATTATTTGAAGCAAAAGTCTGATCAACCTTGCCGTCTTTGCGAGTCACATTGCAAATATTTTGGATTGGAAAGTCCTCTGGAGTCTAAACCTACAATGAATTGAGGCTTGTATTATCAGTGATCTTCATCTTCTTAACCCTCTCTCATCAAACTGGTTTTTGCTTAAAGAGTTCTACTAATAGACCATATAATAAGCTATGATGTCGTTGATCCTAACTACTAGCTAGGGTGCAAGGGAGTGATCTGTGTGTGCATGCGTGCGTGTTATTGGTGAATGGATGTGTGAGGCCCTAGTTGGAGGCAATGGGGGAACACAAATAAATACTGGAAGATTCAAAGCGCAGTAAGATTATAAAAGAAATTACCAATGTCTTATGCATGCTGCCTTAGGAAGTGCAACACATTTAGAGGTGGCCTTTCCATGGGGGTGGCAAAGCCTGACCTGACCCTAAACATAAATGGGTCAGATAAGGATTGTTGGACCCGACCCATTTAATAATTGGTTCAGGTACAGGTTTTAAGTGCTGATGATCGACCCACAATAAAATGTAACAGAGAAGAAGCCTTGGCGGTTTCTTTCTGTGTCTCTACTATCTTCTCTCTCTGTCCCTTCCCATTTGCACCTTTCTTTCTCTGACCCATGCAACCTCCTATTCTCCTCTCTTTCTGTAGCTTTCAAACATTGTGACTGAGGATTGCTGCGAAGAAACTTTTTCCAGGTAACAATTTCTTTTACTCTAATTGCTATTTGTTGTTGTCGTTGGTTTCTCTTCCTTTTTCCCTTTTTTCCAATCTTCTTTTGGGTATCTCTTTACTTGTGGGTTGGATACAGTTGGGAAAGTTACTGTGTTTAAGCGGGTCGGGTTTGGGTGAAGCCATAGCCCCTTGTGCCTATGACTCCACTTGACATCCCTATCTCTATGTTTAAGGCTGATGATGATGACATCAGGCGAAGTGAATAGTACTCAGTCCTATTCATTTTATTATTTTTCCTTCAATACAGTCTTCCATCTCTATATCTGATCCATCCATATTTGTTAGTTGATGCTCTCAACTTTGTAACTTTTTTTTTTTTGGTAAAAAACTTTGTAACTTCAATTATTTTGTTGAAGTTGAATGTTTGAAAGTGTTCTTCCAGCATCTTATTGTTATTTAAAATAAAAATTTTGTAATTAAAAAGTATTGAGTCCATTTATTGGCTATCTTGCCTCAACCTCTCAAAAAGGCTCAATCTGGAAAATACTAGCATCCACAAAATTGGAAGAAAAAAAAAAAGAAAAAGAAAAGTAAAACTCAATTTGGAAAATGCTAGTGTTTTCAATCCTGGTTCTTTTCACCCTTTTTGACGTTATTTCTTACATTGTATTGAATTGTTCATCAATTGATCCTTACATGCATAATCTTTTATGTTTATTTTAACTTTATCTTTTCTGTTCTTTTATATTTTTTTACTTTTCTTTTTTCTTTTTATCTTTTATTCTTTTGTTTAGTTTCTTTATTCTTTCTTCTTTAGATTTTAGTAGTTCCTTTATGTTTTTCTTGTTTTTAATCTTCAACACCTTTTCCACATATTTGCTGAGATTCTCTTTTTCTTTTTCTCTCTTTTGACCCTTTTTTTTTAAAAAATATGGTCAAGAGTTTCCTTCAAAAGGATTGATTGAAATTAGTAAATTGACCAATGATTCTCATAGATCCTCTTTCCCTTTCTTTTGTTTTTATTTAAGAGGCCGTTTGTTTTTGTGGAATTGAATCCCTAGGAATTCAGGATAAAATTATTTGGTCATGCATCAGTCGCAGCCTAAGAATCCAATGAAAGAATAGTATGTTCCCTCTTAGTCAAAGAAAAACATCTAGGCAACACATACGATACACAATCATATAGGTGCACCCATCAACACCCCTCATTTCAATGTGTTCCTTTTTAAAAGAGAAAAATAGTATAATATTGTTGTTGTTGTTGTAGTTGTTATTTTACCAAAAGAGGGAAAAGATCACACATTGTTTGGGCCATTGTAAATATCTGATCTTGTCCGTAGAGACCATTGATAGGTGATTTACAGATCTTTGCCATGTTTATGGAAAATCCTTTCCAATGTTCCAGCTCTTTTCAATAAATAAAGATGCCACTAGGATCCAATGAAATGATCCCATCACAAAATCTTACTCTGATTAGGTGATTAAAATACCATTTGGTTCCATTTCATTGATTTAAGTTAGGCATTGAAGTATTTTCAATTTAATTTTGAAACTTTTCATTGTCATTTGTCTTAGAGATGATTTCATGCTTGACGGCATCAACAATGGCATCACCATCACCGTTTGAATGGCCTTCGTGCCACGTGGAGATTTGTCCTTCTCAATTGTTGCAAGTTGCAGTGTATGCATGTTTGAGCCCAAGTAATGAGCAAAACCAGCAAGGAGAGATCTTCTGTTTGGGAGTAAAAATCCTGAGTGCCACGGCATCTTTGTAGCTGGGAAAAAGAATACAAGGCACCAACCAGTATTTTCTTTCTAAAACACTTCATAAATGTTTTGATCTCGGGTTATGAGAAAGAGATCAATCACGCACGAGAACACAAAGATTTATATGGTTTGGCTTTTGACCTACGTCCACGGGAAAACGGGAGAAATCACTATGCAATCAGAAGATGTGTATATCATAGAGATTCTGAGTCTCTATCACAATATCAATCACAAACCCTATTACGCCCAAATCCTACTTCTAATCATAGTATAATTTGGGCAATCCAGGTGTCCGGTTAACCAAGACTTACAAACTTCTATTGAGCCATATAAATTAACAATAAAGATATGAGTTGGAGTGAAATGAACAAATGGTTGATGAGGCTTTTTTTCTTCTTCTTCTGATGACAACAAATCAACGATAACAATAACTAAACTGAAACATTCTGGAGTCGATTTTAAAAATTATGGACATTTGACCTACCAGCAACCATGAATTGAACATTGATTGTAAATAGTGATTTGATACCTTGGATTTTAGTATTAAAGAGAAAAACCTTTCAATTGAAGTTTGGGACAGTATGCACAACATAAACGTGCATGAAAAAGGTTTTGTTCATTGACAGAATTGGTCAGGACTCACGAGCCCTTCCTTTTATTTTCTGTCATCTTGGTGCAACCGGCCTGTATATACGGTGACACCCCACTTGGAGTTCAGATCGGTGTAAAATGTTTTTTAATTCGATGGAAGCTGATCTTTGGCACCCATTTTTAAAAGCAAAGTGTGTTGTCAACCTAATGATAAATTTAACTGGTACGCATGGCATGTAACCTCCGGATTAGCACTCATCCAAATTCAATATAATTAGAGTGGGAGTTCCACTGTTAGATTTACCTCATGTTAACGAATAAATTCATGAGTTTTACATTGTTATCAATCCAAAAGTTCTCCCTGCTTCAAAAAAGAAGTAAGATTTCTGTGTTGACGTTAGATCTAACAGCTGAGATTCATGAACCGCTAAGAGTCAATTGGGAGACCAACTCTCTTTTGAAAGTGGGATTAGCTGCATATTCTTCTATGGGATTTTTATTTGGAGGTAACAATGCATGTTGGTTTCGTTCTTTAAAAGGAGAGAAGCGACAGGATTACTGCAACTCGACCGGGTAAATTTCAACAGTCCTATTTATATTATGTTCATCATGAGATGGAAACTATTGTATGTAAAAAAAAAAAAAGAACAAAATAATTTAATTTTTTGAAACCCAATCCTAATTGCAGGAAAAACAACCTATGCCAACTGGAATTTAGACCACGGATTTTATGAAACCATGTGCTATGGTTCAAATCGGTAGCCAATCTTCTAATAGGAGCCATTCATAATTGAATTCAATTATTTCATTCTTTTTGTATCCGTAATAGTGCAAAAGAAGTATTGGCCTTGGCTCCGAGTTGCTCAGGGATAGTGATGTTGAGTTTCTCAACCCTTTGCCTTAAGATTAGTCAGTTCTATTTCTTAATGGGGGCATAAAAGCGATATAATCATGCCATAGAGTGTTACCTTGATGTGGTAGAAGTCATCAATTCGAGTCTAGCAATGTGAGTTTTTCTATTTTCATGTGCTCCACCGCTGTAATTGAATGATAATGGATAAGAGGTGCAATGGATTGATGTGAAAGGGTAGGGATATCTATAATGGTGGAAGCGAACTCCATGCTAATAAGAAGCGCATGGATACAAACCTTAAATAGTGAAACACCTTCTCCGGCTTGTGTAATATTAAGTTTTTAGGATCGCTAAGCATATGCCTATCAAAGGAGCTAACATTGAAAGTGTAAAGGTGAAGATTTGTGAATTGTCGTCAAATAGTGGTAATTAATTATACTAGTTCCACTCCTAGTAAACCAAATGTGAATCAAACCGACGAAAGGGGCTCGTAACTACGAAAGAGGGCTCGTAACTACGCCTGCACCTTACATCCTTCGGTTCTCACCTCTTTCAATTTTCTCTTTCAATTTTCTCATTCTTTAGACCTTAATTTAAGGTGAGATCAAACAAACAGATGCCTATTAAAATATCTAAAAGCCAACACATGAACAAATTTAACCCAATATTGACCATGATTCTTTTATGCAACTGTTTACCCTTCCATTCTCTTAACAAGTTTAGACCGTCCGTCCCCACATTGCCATTTTGAAAGGTACAAGTGGGGAGAGGTACACAATCAAACTGAAGGGTAGATTTACAACAAAAAAGAGAGCGATCAAGATGCCTTTTTCTGATGATTTGCACGAGGTACATCAATCAAACTGAAGGGTAGATTTACAATAAAAAAAGAGAGAGATCAAGATTCCTTTTTCTGATGATTTGCTCATTTATCTACAATAGTACATCAGACAATGAAATGAAAGATATGGCAAATCATTTCGCAAGACCACTTGCTGTGTTGAACCCAATTTCCCAACCCCCCACGTCAAGCCACAATTGGAATTGGGAACTGGCCTCATTTTGACTTGGGGTTGACTGATTTCCACCAGTTAGACGAAGTTATTCAATAGTTTACACTGCTAAATTTAGAGGCTATGAATCTGCTTCTTATAGCCGGACTCATGATTATTGTGTCACAAAAATAACATGAAATCCAAACATCTCACAATAGAGTTCCCAAAATTGGGTGGGAAAATAAAAATCAACCTTGAAGAAAGAAAAAAAAAAAAGTTGAGTCAGCTAATTCTGGAGTTATGCTAATCCTCATAAAATTTATATGATTCGATTCTGACATCAGAGAACCTGATATGATTGAAAAAAAAAAAAAAAAAACAGAGGACGAATGGTAGGTGGAAGAAGACCCGTGATGTCCCAACAGATACCAAAAAAATGCTCTTCTGCTTCCCCCAATAAAAAAAAACATTCCACCCATTTAAGTAATGATAATAATAAGGGATTTTTACTAAAAAAGTGTCCATAAACTGTTACACAGCCGATATAATCAGAAATACATATAAATGCCCAAATGGGTGTTCGTACATGTTATATGGACGAGTTTGCCCTTACATAGATCGAACGACGTCATCCAGCAACCTTCATTTCCACTCCCAAAAAGCTTCTCCCGCCAGAGCTCCTCCATCACTTCTGGCGCCTATTTCTCTCTTTCTTCTTCTCCCTATTACTCTCTTTCTCCCTCTCCCCCTTTGCATGCCTTCTCCGCTCCTCCTCTTTCCTTCTCTGTCGCATCCTCTCTCCTCCCATCGGCTCCCTGCTCTCTCTTTCTCCCTTCTTCTCTGCCCTCGCCCTTCACTGTCAGAAATCTACAACGAAGGGCCAGGAATCAAAGGACAGCACCATGATATGAATAAATGGAGGGGAAAGCTGATGCATTGCTGATGATCCTTCAATAGTTCGAAATTGTACGTTCAGGTTTTATAATCTAACCTTTTTTATGTCATCTCCTGTTATTTTATCCAGCACACCATCTCTATCTCTTCCCACTATGCTGTTTGCTAGTGGAGAAAAATAGAAGTTGATGCACAGACACTGAAAGTCAAGTACATGCATGCACATTCAGCTAATCTTGTGGGAGCTAAGTGGGTTTCTTTTCTTTTTTTCTCTCTAGTGTTTGGCAGCCCGTGTTGCCCTCTCGTTGGCGGAGTTGATGGAGAAACTCTTATATATGAAAGAGGTTTTTTCTAGCCAATAAAGGTGAGAACCTGCATAACATAACCATTTTAGGTTTTTCAACAAATTTAGGCTGTTGAGTTCTGTCAGTCTCATTTTCTTGCTCATTGCATGTTTGGCTCTCAGCCGATCTCTGTGGTTGAGACTTATCTTGTATTATGGCCATTCTTACTGGTTTCATTTGTTGAAATTAAATAAAAAGCTTGATAACTATAGTTTGCAAAACTATATTGCGCAAGCCCCTATAGCCTTTTTAGGATGTTTCAGTAATGTTGCCGCACCTTGCACCTTGCAGGGGAAACAAATCATATAGTTAATGTTGCAATCTTTATGCCTCAAACATCAAACATATTCTGCCCAATGTAGATGCAACTTATATACACGGTACCTATTTTAGCCTAAGTCCCAGTTAAGTAGTCAAGCCGCATTCAATTCGTCCGATGGCAATTCTTTTAAGATAGATGAGTAGCCCTTAAAATACATTTTTAAGGTGTTTAATGAAAGTGAATTCCTATGTTTTCTCTTCATTACTTGAGATATGCATCAACAACCATAAGTAACTGCATTGAGACGGGTTATTGGATTTGGCCTTGTGGTCTACCCTATAAGCTCTCATCTTAACTATGATATAGATACTCGAACTAACACCAGTACTCAGAACTTTGTATATTCAGTTTGGACAAGAAGACGTTGAGGGACGTAGATTGCTATCTTCAATGACTTGGAAGTGGTAAAAAGCCGACAATTTTATTTATCCATCGAGCTTTAGATATTTGACTGCAGAATGAATACTGTTTTAAGTTCCCCCTATGGGATCATTTACTATCCCTTATTGGCTCCTTCCCTAATCCAACTTTTTCGACTTGCCCACCTTCTTTCCCATCGCCATCAATGCCTTTTCAATCACAAAGTAATAACTTTGGTCATCTACAAGTAATCTCGATCTTTTGTTACACATAATCCAGCAACTTCTTTTTTGGGTACATTATCACTTGTAGATGAACAGATAAAATGAACAACTTACGTTCCACCCACATTTGGTTTTGATTAGTGAATTACCAATGGCACTTATTTCCTATTTGATACTATGAGATTCCAAGGTTTTGGGGTAACATCTGAGCTACAGAACGATTACTATATAGCAAGTCATCAAACGGTATTTGGAACATACCAATAAATAATGACTGACGATCTTATTGCCCTACAAATGAAGTTGGAATCAACATTCAGGTGATAGTTCTTAAGTCTTTTCCAATGTGTATGAGCTCATTACACATTCATTATCATTTTGTTGCAGTGTGCAAAAAATTGGTGAAGAAACTATAAATAACTGATACGATGTCGTTATCAAAAAGTACTTTCTCCTTGACTTTTATGATCTCAATATAAAGTAACAATCATTTATCTTATGGACACAGAAATTAATTGAGGAAGTGAAAAATTATGGTTACGATATCGTTATCAAAGAATTATTTCCTTCACACTTCTATGGAGGCAGATAATACGTTGAAGGTGAGATTTGGCTGTTGGGGGGTCTTTTTTGGATTAGACACTGATTATTTTTTCTTTAATGAATTGATGAGTAGAGTCAGTGAAAATGATATCTGATCATTTAGTATTTTGTTAGATGCTTATTGAACGATGATATATGCATGTAACAACATTTAGTGATAAGGATAAGAAAGACAGCAGTTCAGAATACTATATTATTAGAGATATCAGGATGTTTTACGGTAAGGTTAAGAAACCTATTGCACTCTTCTGGTTATTAATATTTGAGAATGACATCTCATAATATGATAAGAAAGATAGAAGCAACGAACAATTAGATATTGCACTCGTTATGTTTATGGATTTCGTCCTTGTGTTCTAATATATAAGCTCTCGTCCATAAGGTTGATATAGAATTGGATCCTAGATCAAAATCAAATTGTTGTAGATTTGTATATCCTTTACCTTTGTATAGGAATACTTTATATATGCATATTTACTCATCCAATGAATGACAGGCTATAACAAAACTATGATAATATTTTGGATCGACCCTACCAATAATCTATCTTTATAGATTTGGTTGCTGAACCAATGGTTTTTAGTCCCCCCACCACCCCTCCCAAACATTTCGTTTCCCTCATTGCTTATCCAGCTTTTAGGCCTTTGTCCACCTGGTTTCCCATCGTCATCATTCCCATGTTCTTCTCCAACAAAGAAAGTAATGCCTTTGGGATTGTACAAGTAACCCCGATCGTCATTTACACCGAATGTAAATGTTCGTGTCTTAGTATATTATCGTGTGTAGAACAAAAAAAAGAAGGTTAACTACTCTTGCTTCATACAAAATGTAACCATCAACACACTTATGGGTAATGGTATTGATCCTGTTGTCATACATATGATGTTGAAATCAACAGCAGGGTGAAGTCCGTAAGTATTTCCCATTGTTTATAATGTCAAAATACAGTCATTATTGTCCCGATGCATGATGCAAAAACGGAGGCCATAGTCTATGAATAAATGAAACGATATCGTTATCAGAAATTTTGAAATCATCCAAATTACATGAATTCGTGAGTCCTTCCATTATTTAAGCACCTCAATATAATAGTCAACACTATTACATAGGTGGATAACAAACTTGGATATGGAAACTGAAAATTATGGCAGCGATTTCGTTATCAAAAAAACTTATATTTTTTTAAAATATCGAAAATGAATAAAACCGTGATTACTTCACCTTGCTTATGCATCCCAGTATGACGCACCCACTTCTCTGTTGTTCGAAACCTATATTAGATGAAGAATAAGATAATCACTTGCGATATCATTACCATAAAACAAATTCCTTTTATTTGTTTAAATTCGTGCATCTCAAAATAAATTCACCATCATTGTGAATTTGGAACTCACAATTGGAGGATGTATATACACATGGCAGTAACGTTATCGTTATGAACCAATGGTATTTAGTCTCCCCACCACCCCTCCCAAACATTTCGTTTCCTTTATTGCTTATCCAGCTTTTTGGCCTTTGTCCACCTGGTTTCCCATCGTCATCATTCCCATGTTCTTCTCCAACAAAGAAAGTAATGCATTCGGGATTGTACAAGTAACCCCAATCGTCATTTACACAGAATGTAAATGTTCGTGTCTTAATATATTATCGTGTGTAGAACAAAAAAAGAAAGTGAACTACTTTTGCTTCATACAAAATGTAACCATCAACACACTTATGGGTAATGGTATTGATCCTATTGTCATACATATGATGTTGAAATCAACAGCAGGGTGAAGTCCGTAAGTATTTCCCATTGTTTATAATGCCAAAATACAGTCATTATTGTCCCGATGCATGATGCAAAAACGGAGGCTATAGTCTATGAATAAATGAAACGATATCGTTATCAGAAAATTTTGAAATCATCCAAATTACGTGAATTCGTGAGTCCTTCCATTATTTAAGCACCTCAATATAATAGCCAGCACTATTACATAGGTGGATAACAAACTTGGATATGGAAACTGAAAATTATGGTAGCGATTTCATTATCAAAAATCCTTATATTTTTTTAAAATATCAAAAATGAATGAAACCGTGATTACTTCACCTTGCTTATGCATCCCAGTATGACGCACCCACTTCTCTGTTGTTTGAAACCTATATTAGATGAAGAATAGGATAATCACTTGCGATATCATTACCATATTACAAATTCCATTTTTTTGTTTAAATTCTTGCATCTCAAAATAAATTCACCATCATTGTGAATTTGGAAATCACAATTGAAGGATGCATATACAAAATGGCAGTAACGATATCGTTATGAAAGTTGGCTCCCCTTTTTCCCAAATCCAGTCTTTTAAAAGTCCGTCTCATGAACATGTTCAAGTGTAAAAGACCAACTGTTATTTTGATAACTGAATCGGGTAATGGCTTTAATAAAGATTGCTTCATTATTCAATTAGAACATTTTAACAATTTTGTTTGAATCAGTAGCTTCGGTAATGGTTTGGTTGCCTTTTTTTTTTTTTTTTTCTTTAAACTTATATGAACGGACTACTACTTGTATGTTTCATCATCTATTCACCTATTAATATAGCCGCTATGCGGTGGATACTAGATTGAATCATATTGATGCGCAAAGTAATTTGACAAATTCAATCGGGTTATCATCCTTGAAACACAAATTGCATGCGTCTGCCAAGATATGATACATAGCTACTAGTCTTACTCTCAAGACTATATGCCTTTGGCAGGATGTCCGATCGTGACTTACTAGTCATATTCCATTCCGAAGGATAATTAGTGTGGGACAATGGAAGTCCAATTTATAATGGAGGTTGTCCAAAGATGGCGTTCCTTGAAAGGTCCATAACGTATTCACAATTGGTCAAAAAAATATGTGGCCTCTCAGATGGGAACATACCTGGACATATCCCAAATATTCAATACCTTCATCAGAATGGGAAAGTATGCACTTTAGTTGCCATAACAAACGATGACGATGTAAAGATTATGTTCAGAGCATCTATGGGGGATGCCAGTGCAGCGTACCTATACATCCAGCCGTTCGCGGTTCATACTAAAGATCATCAATGGAATGAACAAAGGTATGCTATGATCCGACTTGTTATTTTCAATAATAACTTATGATACTGAGCAGCTCGAATTATAACCACATGACAATTGGGATACAACAAAGCTGTTCAACATAGTAGTCCGCCTTCTAATCTTTGGAAAAAGGTCATCACTATGGATGGATATAGCGATACCAGCCCAAATGCTCACTATTTATATGCTTAACCTGTATCATTCTTTCTTTTGTTCCGCAGGGATGCAGCCAGACCGGATCTTTACCATCAAGATGGTAACACCAGCATCCGTATAAACGACGTGATGAATTTGAGTAACACACTACCGTCTCCTAGGTATGTCATTTCATATCTTATATCGCTCATTGATCCTATATCGTTTCGTTTCCATAATTTTTTTCCCATCAGCTGCTTGTTTCAATTCTGTCAATATGACTTCTTGAAGCGTGTGTAATTGGAATCCCTTTAAAGCATCCTGCGATTATTTCAATCCAGCAATGCATGTCCTCGCTGTAATTAATTTTCTCCTTCATTGATATAGACAATTTACTCCGTCAACATTTCTTCCAACTGCTGTATTTTGTAATGATGATGCTCATTTGTCATGCAGGGTTAACCCAACGAAGAAATCATCTGACGTGGGGTCAAAAACCCCCACGGTGGTAAAGGAATCGAATATAAAGCATCCATATCCATCTGTGGACCTCGGAGCAGATTTTGATGTGCCCTTTTCACAAGGATGCTACAGCTGTGGAGGAGTAGAAAATTCACATGGAGATATTGATGCTGGACTGGATATCGACAATGACAATCAGGATTCTCTACATGTGTACTTAGAAAATCGTATAGGAGGTTACACCTGCAAAGGAGAGGGAAATGCAGTTGCAGATACTCAGCTTGGGTTGGGGCTTGACAATGACAATCTTGTAGCTATGCAATTGGATACAGAAAGTTGTGAGGAAGGAGGCCACGCAGTAAGTGTCGAAGAATGCCCCAATGCAGATAATATTGGGGATTTAAGGACTGGCAGTGACGGCCTTGAATTTCTGCATTTGGCCACCGGATTATGCAGAGAAGGTCCGGCTTTCTTTGGCCAAGGATTTTTCATTCAGAGTGAAGAGAGACTGGAAAATATACAGACTCGAGGAGCAGCCGACACATTCCGGGACATACGATCAAACGACCCAGAGGCTGATATCGTTTTGTTGGAATGAAATGCAGGCGACAAGAGACAGTCAGAAACAGTCATGTCCAATGCATCCAAAACTGTCGACACCATGCAAGCAGCGGATGATTTGCTGACCACGCCACCCCAGGAGGGATTGCCGCACTCTATGTGGAAGGGCAGGGTGTTTAATAACCGTGACGAATTCAAAAGCACAGTAGACAAGTTTGCTATGTATAAGAACTTTTGCCTGAAACCATTAAGGACCAATAGATTTGAAGCGACAGCAAGGTGTAGCCATCCCACATGTCCATGGCGCATCCATGCGTCTATTGTGGAAGATGGTCCCCATTTTCAAGTTAGGACCTACAATCCCGAGCATACTTGTTCAGGACCAATGAATGGAACAAAATTTCCTCAGGCAACTTCACGTTTGATTGCGGATTTTATCAAGGAAAAACTTAGAGTCCATCAAGACTACAGGCCAAAGGAGATTATGTCGGACTTTCAAAGAGAATTTGGTGTCCAAATATCTTACAGGAAGGCCCACGTTGCAAAGGAAATGGCTATGAAAGACATTCGCGGTTCGTTCGAAGATTCATACAAGATCCTCTCTGATTACCGCTTGGAGCTTAAATGCACAAACCCCGGCACCTTTGACAATTTGTGGACAGAAGATGATCACTCCTTCCAAAGATATTATGTTTGTTTTGGTGGCTGTGCCCGATCCTTCAAATCCTCAATCAGGCCACTAGTCGCCCTTGACGGGACACAACTCCGGGGTAAATACCCAGGATCATTACTCATTGCGGTATGTCAGGACGGTGACCATGGGCTCTTTCCAGTAGCTTTTGCCATCGTGGAGTCCAAATGCTAGGCAACTTGGTCATGGTTTCTAGCATGTCTTGATGAATCCTTGGATCATGTTCACAATCTTACAATAGTGTCCGATCGAATGAAGGGACTGACTTCGGCTGTCATGGATGTACTTCCAACCGCAAAACACTGTTACTGTTGCCATCACATTTCACAAAATATTCAAGCGAGATTCAAAAACGACGGAATCGTCATGAAATTTTGGTGCGCCGTACGTTCAACTCGCGTATGTGAGTACGATAACTACATGGCGGAAATCAGATCAATTGATGTGGGTGCTCATGATTACATTAACGCTATCGGTCGCCAGCATTGGGCAAATGCATTCATCGAGGGACAACGTTACGACATGCTAACCACGAATATTGCAGAGAGCACAAATAGCTTGTTGAAGGATATTAGGAAGCTGCCCATCACACAGCAGATAGAATCGATACGGGCTAAGCTGATGGAATTTTACCAGAACCGGCGTGAGAAAGGGCTAAACATGAAGACAAGACTCACCCCATATATAGAGAAGATCCTTACCCACGAGGAAGCCTCACGGAGACTCCAATGTTGGCAGGCGGGGGAATATGAGTTTCAGGTATTTTCTCCGGAGTACACAGATGTTGTGCACCTCGATAAAGGCTCATGCATATGCCGCAAGTGGGACCTCCTTGGCATACCTTGTTTACATGCCCTTTGTGCTATCAAACTCAAGCGATATGATCTGTATGACTTTTGCGAACAATGGTTTTCCAGTGACTGCTATTGCGTAACTTATAATGATGTCATTCATGCCATGCGCGATGGAAAGCAATGGGAACGTAGAAGTGAAGAGTGTGTGTTACCCCTGATTGGTCGCAGACAGCCTGGAAGGCCAAAAAAATGTTGGATACGAACGGAGGATAGGATGAGGAAACATGTTACATGCTCCCATTGCAAGAAGCGTGGTCATAATAGACAGACGTGTAGAGAGCCACCTCCAAGGGAATGAATCACAATTCCCTCAATTTTTTTGGATAAGACATATCTATAAAGTGTAGACATCTTTTTTTGTATCTCGATCTTGGTGTAAATACTTTTTTTTTGGTGGGGGAGCACGTTCTTCTCTAAATTTTGGCGGTATCTCTCGATAATTGTGGGAGAACATAATGTGTTTATATTGATGTACATGCACAAACCAATTTCACAGCTTGCATATGTTAACTTGTCAATTTTTTTGTACACTGGCACCTATCCACATGGGTCGTCTGTTATATATCAAAATTAATGAATACCATTTTGTAGTGATGAACTTGTTCATTTACTGTTTTCATTTTATTCCCAAGTTCCAAGATTACGATCTTGCTTGTTTCCTTTTCGAGTACCTAGTCATCCTGTGTGTTTCTGTTATGACGGATATAGTGAGTTTGTGATAGAATATGTATGGGTCATCCATATGAAAACTGCTTTCAATATGAGGGCATATTCGTTTTGAGACGGTATAATCAGTCAAAACCGACTCGTTTTTCTTAACGATTATTCGTAAAACACGTACACCTCATCAATCAGGGCAAGACGCAGCTTAAGGCAGGTGAAGCAAAAAGGTTTTCTTTTCACAGCAATCCATGCGACCAACGAGACACATGACAAAAGGATCACAAATAAAAGGTTGAGTTCTGTACAATTTCATAACCAATTTCCATGGGGGTGATGCATTAAACAAATACATCATAGAAAATGGGAGCACTTCGGCACGGACTGCGCCCAATAATTTCTGGGTTTGAACCCTTGATGGCACTGGAAAATGGCCCTCGAAGTGCATAATGCTGGGTTCGAATCTTTGAGATTGATGGAATTCGGCTCAGGAAGTGCCCACAAAACAAGGTCATGGCACATGGCAAAGAAAAGAAATTTTCACTTATATCTAACTCAAGTTATCATACATATGAATCCTAAGACTTCAAGACCTTTATCATGGGTCCGCCACTTCCATGTTTCAACCAATCATGCCCCTGGAAAGTGGCCCAGAGTCTTGGAATATCACTGGTTCGAACCATTAAATTGAGGGTTCGAACCCTGAGGCTTGCTGGAAAATGGCCCAGTCTGTAAACAAATCAATGGTTCGAACCATGAAATGGAGGGTTCGAACCCTTGAAGCCTCTGGAAAATGGCCCAGACTGTTGGATTTCGATGGTTCAAACCATGAAATGGAGGGTTCGAACCCTTGATGCCTCTGGAAAATGGCCCAGACTGTTGGATTTTGATGGTTCGAACCATGAAATTCAGGGTTCGAACCCTTGATGCCTCTGGAAAATGGCCCAGACACTTGGATTTTGATGGTTCGAACCATGAAATGGAGGGTTCGAACCTTGTGCCTTACTAGAAAATGGCCAACTGTAAACAGATCATTGGTTCGAACCATGAAATGGAGGGTTCGAACCCTTGAAGCCTCTGGAAAATGGCCCAGACTGTTGGATTTTGATGGTTCGAACCATGAAATTCAGGGTTCGAACCCTTGATGCCTCTGGAAAATGGCCCAGACACTTGGATTTTGATGGCTCGAACCATGAAATGGAGGGTTCGAACCCTGTGCCTTACTGTTTTCATGGCCAACTGTAAACAGATCATTGGCTGGAAAATGGCCCAGACACTTGGATTTTGATGGTTCGAACCATGAAAACCCTGTGCCTTACTGGAAAATGGCCCAGACTGTAAACAGATCATTGGTTCGAACCATGAAATCCAGGGAGTGATATGTTTACATCATTTGATTTAGTTTTCCTTTTCTTTCTAGTTTTGTGAAGACCAGATTTTGGGTTGGTGGATCAAGCCTAATGTTTTTATCGTTATTTCTGGTTCGAACAAATGATTCCTCCTGAGCGTTTTGATGCGCGTAAAAACTTGCTTATTTGTCCATCTTTCTCGATGCTTTTAAGTTACAGTATCCTAAGAGTGTAAATTATTGTTAGTGGAGTTGAAAGGTTTAACTAAAACTTCATCATTCAACAGCAACGCAGCGCGGGAAGTGTCATTTTACAATGTTCACTGTACAAATTCTGCCGATGGAAACAATGTAACGAAATGTGATGATTAATTTACATGTACTCTATTTTTTTTGGTTTGAAATACCACAAAACATTGGTCAACGCCATTCGATAATCTATGATGCCCCAGTTAAGATATAGATATGACAATGACACACATTGTACAGAAAGGATCATACACTTGCATATCACGAAAGCTGTGCATAAAACTGTCCCAATATCATTCGAATAAGACGTTTAACATAAAACAAATTCAAACCCTCAGCTGAAGTTTTACAACTGCAAAGTTAATCAAACACTAAGAAACAAATGTCTTCTCCATTTGTGGTGCTATGGTGGCACTTGGACAAAACAGTATCATCATGCAAATCGAAATCAGCCGCGGTGCAAACGATTGAGCATCTCCGCAAAACTCTGTCGCATCTCGGCGAACCCTTCTTCCACTCGCACTTCCAAACGCCCGAGACGCTGGTTCAATGCCTGAATCGTCCGCTCATCTAATTGTTCATCTCCTGCTTCCTCTGCATCCGAATCCATCGCTACGTTGATCATCATCCAGCTCAACAGAAGGGATGTGGGCCTTGGACTTCTTAAGGGTGAATCTATCAAACTTCTGCTTTGGAATTATAATGTCTTCGTTGGGTTCAGCCAACTGACCCATGTCCTGTAGTATCTTGGAGATGATTCCGGGGAAAGGAAGAGCAGTATTATGAGGTGCAGTGTGTACCTTTGCCATTCCATGATACACCACGAGTGGAACGTCGACCTTCCGTTCATTCCTGATGCAGTATAGGAGATACCCATCCTCTTTTGTGACTCTCTTGTTGACTTTGGGGCTGACATTGTGACGGATGAAAATATTCAGCAAGCGATAAGAATCACTCAGTATGTGGTGAGATATGTCACTGCTGGTCCAAGCGACAGGCCTGTCGGTCAGTTCTTTGGCTACCAGATTGTAATTAATCCGACGGTTGGCCTCAATTGGGAATTGTGCGCCGTCGACGCGATGAATTTCTAGCACTTGGGACAGTAGATCAGGTGTTATTTCTAACTCATGGCCCCGAACAAATGTCTTGAACGAGGCGTTCGATACTTCATGCATGTTAGAGTAGAACTCTTTGACCCAATTGACCACTATCTGGTAGCCAATATCATACAGTGTAAGCCATCGTCTCTCGCGCATCCATACAACAAAAGCAAGACCATCTAGCTGATTAAACTTGACAATCCTCTCGGTCACAACTGAACGATGCTGGAACTTGTTCATGTATGAAATTTGGCCATCCTCACTTAAAAACCGAGACCGATCGTAGGAAGGGCGGTGACATGTTTTCTTTTTTTTAGGTGCCATCCCTGTTCCTAAAAACCTGCAAGAAAGCCCATGATGAGGTGCTAATCAATAGCTAACCAGTCCTATCCTTTGGGATTGGGGTTGGATGTGTTGAAAGAATACCTTTCGCTTTTTAGTTAAATAAATGGTGAAAATCTCTCTTAACAGTAGAAAAACAGGAAAGCATCAGATTACTAATCCAAACACACAAATGATACTAGTCGTTACAATACCTGAAAAGCCTCAAATTATTGATCCAACAAATTATGGAGCCAACTTAATTGGAAGGTTTTAGTATCAAGTACATCTATTTTCTGCGGGGCAAAGGTGCATGTATCCAGTAGGTCAGTTGGTAGGCTTGCAACTTGCATTGGATCTCCAAGATTACGGATAAAGTGCAAATAATGAAAACAGGGCTTCTTGACCACTCAGGTTGCAACTCCAGTCCATAGGCTTTCGAGTTTATTAAACAAGTACGCAAGATTTATTAATAAAAAACAAACCCAGAATCAAGTTAGGTAATCAAGAGAATGGTCTATGAGTCTTATTTTTATTTTTTATTTTTTTTTCTCTGTATTTAAAACACTAAGGAGATTAGGCCATTCCTTTTTGTTAATTCTATTTGAGAAAAAAGTTAGTAGGCCATGATCAATAAGGTATTAGGAGTGGTGAATTAGGAACTAGTTAGTACTTTAGTGTGTCACAAAATTATCACCCTCATTCATATATATATTAAACAGGAACACAAGACAAAACAGGGGTGAACAAAAGGAGAAAAAAACCTCGAAAAATTGGTACTGCAATGTAGAGAACTAGGATAAAAAAGGCATATAGCATCATAATCATAGCCCTAAAAAGCAAAAAACAATTATAAAAAAAAACAAAAAATTGAAAAAGATAGAACCCTAACTTCTTTATGAGTAGGAGAGGGTGGGGCGCGCGATGGGAGAGAGAGGGGTGACAATGCCATGAGGTTCAATCATATATTCCGTCGCAGAAACGCAGGGGGGGAGGGAGATTGAGGCGATAGAGAGGGAGAGGTGAAAGAGTTACCTGGAACGGAAGAACGAGTGTCAGACGACCAGTTGAATCCGACAAGGAGCTATTCGATCACTCGAGTGAGAGGAACAACGCAAAAAAGGCCGAGGGACTGGCTGAGGTCGAAAGGGGTTTCACAGAAGTAGGGATTTCTTTCATCCGTGTTTCATGGGATGGGGCGACGTATTATATACAGTTGGACCGTGAGCATTCATTCATGTACTGGTATATAAATAGTGGCCCATATAAACCTTGGCCATAGGCAGAATATGAAGGACCGAACCATCTATTTTTTTGGTTCGAACCTGTGTTCTATCTGGAAAATGGCCCACAGAGGGGCAAAATATGTAGGTTCGGACCCTTGACATCAGGGTTCGAACCTTCATCATCTCTGGAAAATGGACTATAGAGGGCAACATGTCAAGGTTCGAACCCAGAAAGGAAGGGTTCGAACCTTCATGATCTCTGGAAAATGGCCCGGACATGCCTGATTTCAAGGGTTCGAACCAACAATGAGATGGTTCGAACCCGTTCGTCCTCTGGAAATTGTCCTGGGGCTCCCTGTTTTAAAGGGTTCGAACCAACAATTAGATGGTTCGAACCCTTTCGTCCTCTGGAAGATGGCATAGGGCTCCCTGTTTTAAAGGGTTCGAACCAACAATGAGATGGTTCGAACCCTTCATTCCTCTGGAAAATGGCCCGAGAGGTGCACTTGGCAATGGTTCGAACCCTTCATTGATCAGCTTACATTGGTCAGTGAGTGCAGTGTCAAGGTGGTTCGATCCCTTCATCCAACTGGAAAATGGCCCAATGAGTGGATCCAGCATTTGGCCCATGAAAGCCATAAATGACGGTCTACTGCAAAATGACCTGGGTCCTTTATTATATAGGTTTACAATCCCCATCCAACCTTCTAAATGGGCTGATTATGGCAGGTGTGCCTAAAATAATGAGTTGGTTTATGCATATCTACCAAGATTTATTATTATGATGGTTAGTTTACTAGTATACTAATCCTGGTAACATGATATAGATCCCATAACACCTCAAACTCAGGGTTATCTAACCTCCTTACTCATTCTTGTATTATTTTTGGATTTTTCGAAGTCAAAGAAAAGCGATCGGATATAACTTCTTTGTCGTTCTTCATGTATGAAAAAAAGTAAAGAGAAAAGTACAGCAAAGCACTTAACGATATTATCAGTAGATCACGTGCCCTCCACAAGAAAATCCTTGGCCAAGCACTGTTTATGCCCCGCCCGTATTCCATGGCAGAAGGCAAGAACACAAACTCTAAAGGCCCAACCACTGTTCATGGCCGTATTCTATAAACAGTGAACAAGAACACATAATCTAAAGCAGCCCCTTATTTATCAGATGGTGCAAAGTTTTGTGTCCGAGAATGCTGTCAAACTCCATGGGAGTTTGAATTTGCTTTGCACTTGGATAATTTGATCAAAACCCATTCATATACTACACTGATTTGGGGCATTTTCAGTATATTTGTGGTTCATACACCCCATTTGCAACTCTTTCTAGTATGGCAGTTTAGGGGCTCACTTGACATCATTCTGGAAATGTTTCATTAATGAAGGAAAACTTGCTTTGTAGTCATCACACTCTAACTAGCTGAAATGATCCATAAGTCAGTCCACGGTACTAAAAAAAAAAACAAAAAAACATTCATGAGTTACTATATCCTATTTTCCATTTTCGTTGATCCTGCATAAACTATGCTCTAATGCTTTGCAGAATCTCAAGAAACTCTTTCCCGGCCATTCACTGACCATTCACTTCCTTTTCTTAGCAGGTGGCAAGGGCACCTCATCACTGACCATGAAGGTTCGAACCCTTAGCAGGTGGCTGGGCCACCTCATCGTCCTCGTATTCGTCCTCATCCTCTTTATCATCCTCGTCCTCATCTTCACCATCATCATCATCACCCTCGTCATTATCCTCATCGTCTTCGTCGTAACTTCTGCCTTCACCATTTGCCTCGACCTCACCGCTACGGATCATCATCATCGTCCCCCTCATTATGTCCTTCATCACCTGAGAAAATCATCCTTGCCCCCATCATCATCTTGCTACACTGCATCGTCGTCGTCATCATCCGTCTAACTTCCAATCCCTATTATCAGGAGCAGTTCTAGCTGTACTTCTACTGAGGATTGCTAAAGTATCCTTGCAAACAATATACACTATAGTTAAAGCTGGGACGCAAGATCAATTACTTTGATATTGATAGGCACTAAAGAAGGAAAACAGAGGGAAGTCTAAGGATGACACACACCTATAAAATCAGTGTGGCAACAAACACAACAGAGACAACTCTTTGCATATTCCTGCATGCAAGGGAAAAGTAACAAAAAATCAAGCTGTCATCACAATGAACCCTCAATGTTTAACCATAAATATCTTACAAGCTCATAAACATAGCAACACTCGCACAAAAATCATACACCATGGCATATGCAAACTTACACAGCAGAAACTGTATAGAACTTACCTACTACCCAAATAAAGCAGGCATGTCAAAACACCAACTAAATTCATGCAAATTGGAGTAATAACCACCTATGAAAGACTGGAGAACGAAACTAACAAGAAGCAAAATAATTATCTCAAATAATCCACATCTCAAACCATCACGTCTTCAAATGAAAGGACATGCCATCTATGGTAACACAGCCCACATCCAGAAACCCAACAAACAGCAGCACCCTAGTTATCCAAATTGGATCCCAGTTCCTAGCATAAACTATATGCTAAAAATGTCCCATCAGGTGAAACAATCACAATTCTAGTAACTCTAGTACTGGAGAAAAATCTTCACCAAAATGGCCAAAACCTTAGTTAAAGAAAAAACCTAGTTTCAAGGCAATCTCTGAAACATCCTTGTTGACAAAATTGACAAAACGAACGCCTCAGACTGTGAAGCGAGATTGATGTAGGGACATTTAGATGTCCAATGATCACGATTCTTACTACAGGTCCTTCATACCATGAGAACAGCACCGCCCTTCCCGAGAGCAGCCAAGAAATATCTGGTGATCTTTGTTTCTTATGCTTTACTGCCTGCAGAGAGTTACATTTAATCATTAAGAATTCCACTTCATGAAGCCCATAGAAAACGTGGAAACCATTTTCTGAGCTACCCAAAATGCATATGGATAACCATCAGCTGCGCTGCCATTTTTTTCACATCAGTCGAGTTCTTTAGGCATATATCCAATACCCAATGGACAAATCAGAAAACATTAACTCCACACACGTGTTCGCCTGACGCAAAGAATTAAAGCATCAGTTCAAAACATCAAACAGCTCTGAAACATGCCGTACATGAAAAAGGCCTTAAAGTACAGGGCAAACTCAAAAAAATCAGCCAACAAAATCATAAACATGGCAAATCAATGGCTTGGGGCTGACATAAACATGTTGAACAATTAAAACTGGCCTTGTATAGGTCGGATAAGCTTAACATGATTGACAAAAGTTTTAAAAGCAGAGTAACAGATCCAACCTGTATCATGAACCGGGGAGGTAACTAGGAATGTGTTTGAATCCTCACATCCCGAATTGAACAAAATGATAATGCAGAGACAAAAAACCAAATGATCAGTTCGGGTGTAGTGGCAACATATTTCCATTTTCCAAAACTAAAGTTCATCAGCTGAAGAATCGTCTCTAGACACCATTTGCTTTTTCGCATCCCAGCGCCCAAACTGGTCTATGTGTTACGCATACGCCATGACAAAGATTCCACAATCCACGCTGTAAACACAGAAAATTAGGTTCAAAATATGCGCTTTTAATGGGGGTTACTTCCATATTAGGCCAGCAGATGATGGATAGGGGGTTACGAGTTGATTAGCGAACTGACCTGTTTGTTTGCATGGGGCATTCCATGCGGTGTTTTGTCCAGACATTGGGATCATTCCACCTGAATTGCATGAAACGATAATTGATCCATGTAATCTGCATAACACACGATCATGATACTAAGCAAAATGGGCTTCGTGCTAAAGATGACCAGTTATAAATATAGCCCCTATGTGTGATTGAAAACAACTTACATAGTTTTCGGCAAATGTATAGTCTCCTTCACGGGACATGCTGTTATAATACTCCCATCTCCTTCCGTTGACCCTTCCTACTAAAAGGAAGAAGTGCTGGTTGTTCCACACCGGAAAGAACAAATTCTCCTTATCCGTCAAGTCGTCCGTCAGGGCTTGGCTGAAGCAGTTTTCAATGAGATTCTCACTCACCTGACTGTGCACGTACCAATCCTGCAGGATGATGGTTCATAAATGGTCGAATCCAAATGAAACGGAAAACCAAATGTGACACACAGCTTTATGCATTTTTTTAGCACGTACTGAGAGAGCACATTCGAAAAAGTACGACGATGGAGCCTGCGTCTTTAATATTCCGAACCAATAGTGCATGGTCTGCAACAATAGAATGGGACGAAGAAAGGTGAGGGAACACATCTCTGGAAATAATAGAATTCTTATAGATAGAAAACTGAGTTAATTGGGGAACTCAGCGACTAACCCAATTGTCCATCCATGCTCCCCTTAGCACCTCATACATGTTTGTGGCAGTTACAGGCGTACACCAAATCTGTAGCTGCGCTCTCCTGGTAGTGAACACCATTGAAAAAAGTTAATAAAAAACGAACGTTCACACAATGCATGCAAGGGATACAATTTGAGTTGGAAATACCCCTTTTCATTGGCATATTCATTCCGGAATACTATGAGTATATCAAGTTCTTCCATCGTTAGTTTATAACGTGGATTTCTCATCCACGCTCCGATAGTGTAATCAGCCAAGCATAGAGGGGGCTTTGGATCTCTATAGCGTGCCTTGACATTCATAATCATATATGAGATCTCGCTGAATGGGGACAGACCTATCCCGAATTTGACATGGCCACAGGATGGGGTACCGGAATTTCTTTGTGCAGTGTATGGAGTGGAAATAAAAGGAATACTGGCGGTCTTTGAATCGGTGGAACTTCTGATTTTTATAGGAGAAACTAGGATCATATGGGATTGGACTATTCTGGGACTCCTTCGGGGTGATAGCGGGATTGGACTTGTGGCTCCTTTGGATTCTTTGGGCTTATCTGTAGTTATGTGTTTTGGCAAAACGGGTGGTTTACTCGATTTGCCCATTAAGCGTTTGGATCTTCTGGTAGGTTGAGGAGCGATTGGACTAATGGGGTTGAGTGGACTTGTGGGGAAGTCGACTCCCTTGGGAGTACCTTTACGCTTTTTGGTTGATTTTCTTGAAATATCTTCTGCCTGGTTTGGCTTGTCACTCTGTTAAATGATTAGACTAGTTAGTCAAAAATGACATACATGTGGATTCAATTTAACTTGATCATGGAGCTATTGTATAGGATACCTCCAGGGATGCATCATCTAATCCAGCCACGTCTGCACCTGCTAAATTGGATGTCTTAAAATCAGCCATAAATGCATCTTTAAACTGGACAACTTCGGCCCTCACGATGTCGATAAAGCTTGATGGAACACCGGCCTTTCTCTCCATCTTCTCTGCAACGTCACATGACGAAAGGAGTTGTTCGGTAAACTTCAAGATCTATAATAGAAAATATGAACATAGGGAAAAGTTAGAAATAAGATTACATACAACTTTAAATGATGTGGGTGAGTTACTAGCAAAGGAGCACGTTGGAATTTACTTGGGCTGAAACTGACTTCAGGTCGGAGCGGGTGCATTCGGGAGTCAGACGACTGATGCGTAGACGAGTGATGGTTCTATACCATTTAAAGTACGCGTCATTGTGCGGGCCAGCATCACCCTCTTCTTCGTATGTTATGTCATCCATTCTTTTATTCCATACGCCAAAATACACGGCACAAAGTTTCTCGCGTTTATGTTCGCCCTTTGGGATAACTTCCATTCGCGGAAATGGCCTAACGAAATGGGGTGGAACAGTTTGTTGTAAACCAAACTATTTCATTACTCGTTCCGGATTGTGCCGTTCCACAAACCAAAAGCAAATCAATGCCGTGTTCGAACGGAAGAGGGGTACATCCGCATCATCGATATAGTCAGATATGTTTTCATAATCATGGTATGGCAGCCAGTTGAACTGCAAGAACACAAAGTCAATTCGCATGGTCAAGCTTACAAATTTATTTACAGAAATAAAAAATATATAATAAAACCATTTCGGAATACCACACAATATAGATGACTACAATGATCCCATCACTTTATAGAAGGTGTTTGATTGTTATTTAAACACTCATACTTACCGCATCGACTTCCATAATATCCAGTTGTCACCTGGCTTCCTCGACGCGCGTCTGGAAATGATGGGACCGCAGTCTGTTGTGCCATGTTAGGAGAATTGGAAACTCCACATCCTTGGTCCAGTCACCTATTTGACGGATTGGCCTGCCAATTGTCATGCGCGAATATGCCCAGACCTGGCCAATACGGAAAATATTGATAAATACAATTTAAGAATCATAAAATGCTCTTAAAAACGAGCAAACATCCAGACAACTGTATGATGTAATCACGTACCTGCAACAGTTTTAGTGGACCTGTGATGGTCTTAACGACCTTTCCTTTCTTTTGCAAGGTGGATACTTTCGCAAGGCCCCTGTAGAGATTTGCTAGGCATGCAGTTCCCCAAGACCGCTTCTCAAAACGTCTGAATAATTCTAGAATGTGTGCTGGAGCCTTCGTACCCGAGGAGGTCCAGAAAATCTGACCTGCAACGAGACAGAATAGGAAGGCACGTGTCCGCCGTACGTCTTGGTCTCTGGGTTTGCTCTTGGGTGAATCACCAAAATTATCCCTAAGCCAGGTGAACTTAATCTGCACTCCATAGCAGTCATAGTTCACGTCCGGCACCAACCCTAAAAGCTCTTCGCATACTTTCACCATGGTTAAGGGCTCAGAGAAGGTGCGGCCATTGACTGGGAGGCCATCTATGGGGAGGCCATAGATGTAGGCAACATCCTCCAGGGTTACGGTGGCCTCACCACTGTTGAGGTGGAAGGTGTTCGTCTCCGGCCTCCACCTCTCAACCAGGGCAGTTATTAGGTCATGATCGAGTTCGATTTTTTTGCACTTTGCCAGCTGCTCTAGCCCAGTCTGGCGAATTAGATCCCACATTCGATCATTGATCTCCCAGCTGTCATGATTTGGAGTTGGAATGCAACGGAGTGGGCCTGCTTCCTGCATTTTTAAAAATTCATGCATAATATTAAACCTTTGTTATGGCATAAAGCCCAAACACCCTGATGTACTGTGAGTTTCAATCAGAAATGAGCTCACCTTGCCGCTCCATACTCGCTTGATCGTATAAAACTGAATTATCCAGAGGACCTGGTTGAAAATTCTCCATCTATAATCATTAGCAATATAAAAGTTAGCACGGCAATCATATCAATAATCGTACACATAATCTATGGTGCAAAGATAGCAACATACTAGATTGTTGGGTAATATATCGAAGAACTTCATTTATGTTACAATTAAAGGTCCAGTGTTGCGACTAATATTGTAACGACATCGTTACATCCCTTTTGACGTTTCATGCAAATATTTGTTCCTCGTCCGGAAAATCAAGATCGAATAAGTGGTGAGATGCATAATATGGTTTAAAAAAATATAACTTTATCATTCAACAACAACGGATCGTGATGCACATATCGTTTTACAATGTTCACTGTCCAGATGGAGCCGATGTAAGCAATGTAACTAACGACATATGATGAGTAATTTACATGGACCTTATTTTTAAACAGATGGGCACTACCAAAATGGTCACAGCCATTTGAGAATCTATGATGCCCCAGTTAAGATATAGATATGACAAGGACACACATTGGACTTAAGGGATAATATAATTTAAACATAAAAAAGAAGAAGTACAATATACAAGCAACACTAGTTATTCCGCATTTTCAAATTTGAGGCATCACATTATATGACTTTCATCCTAACCATAGTCTATGGCATAAGAACTATAGTTTGTATTCCATAGATATAAATGATATGCTCCTGTCGGCTAACGACAAGCATGCAAATGGCTTTTGTTATAATATTCCCTCATTTTAGTATGTCTAATCTAGGTGGGGTCTCTATATTTTAGAGGGGATACCAATAAAATAGATACTCCGCAAAAAAAAATAATATAAACACATGAATTCAAAGAATCGCTGGAGCGATTAGCCGACCTCCAAACATTTGTAGCCACTCAATTATAAACTTCATACACCCTTCATGCTAACATTTGTACTTGTATTGGGAATTTTTTTATTTGGAAAAATTCGCAAATATGTGACTGAAATGGTAACGATATTGTTAAGTTATAAACACCATATATTGATTACTCTTTGCTTTTTTGAATCAACTAGTAAATAATGAGTCACATTATATTGAGATGCATAAACAGTTATAAAGCCGTAACGACGTCATTTCAAACATAATTTGTGGGAACATAGTGATAGCGATATCGTTATGATGGCTGTTAAAAGTTTCCTTCCCGTTAGCATATCCAACGTCAAAGTATATAATGAATAAACTATGTGTACTGTAAGTAAGAAATTGACACCCGTAAAACAGTCATACTTTCATGCGTTTTCAATTTTCAAAACAATGTTTGGCTGGCCCCCGATGACTTTACCATTATTTCTTAATTATATGTGATACATGGGGATAATGTCAAATCAAAGCCAGCAATGATTCAGTGTTCATCACCAGTCTCTTTTATAATTGGACAGGTGAAGTTGAGGGAGGTGAAGCATGGTGTTTTGTCACAGAAACTGAAAG
Organism: Umbellularia californica; assembly: GCA_028538565.1. NCBI lineage: Eukaryota > Viridiplantae > Streptophyta > Magnoliopsida > Laurales > Lauraceae > Umbellularia > Umbellularia californica. The sequence goes on from JAPQWN010000003.1 coordinate 6,132,848, forward strand.
AAGCTCTTGGTATGTCTGATGGTGCCCCTCCCCCCGGCTCATCACTATGCAGGTTTGCTGGTTAAGTGATCTTTTGACACCTTTATGTTGAGGTGTAAATGTACTGACTGAGTTCCTTTAACCAAAGATACGGACCTCAACCGTCTTATCCACGTCTAAAACTTGTTGGTCTGAACGCTCCTATTCCTCCTGGGGCTAGCTTTGGATATCATCCTGGAGGCTGGGGTAACCCTCCCATTGATGAAGTGAGTTTGCGGTTTTACTTTAATGACTTAGTTCTTTTTTTCTTTTAATTTTCTAAACTCATTCAATTTCTGTGTCAAATAGTACGGACGTCCTTTATATGGACATGTTTTTGGGGTCATACTACAAGACCAACCGAACTATGAGGTATTTGCATTTTATTTCACGTGGTTGTTTTGAATGAATGTAGATACACTGTAACTGAATGGTAACTTTTTTTATTTCCTTGTGCTTTGTTATGTAATTGATTGTGTGGGTTTTAGAGGGTTTTTTGTGTTTTCTATCTTTTCCCATAATCATTATTTGATTCTGTTTTGTTTCTTTCTTTCAGGAAGAACCTGTTGATAGGAGCAAGCATCCTATGTGATCTGGAGGAAGAGGAGGAAGAGGAAGTAGAGGAAGAACAGTCTCTGGAAAAGGAATTGGAAGCAGGCATTCAATCTGTAGACAGCCTATCAAGGTATACAGCTGTTTGACACTCAGTTTGGTTGTTTTCATGAATATATCATAATACTAACATTGAGATCTTTATGTTTTTACTCAGCACCCCCACTGGTGTGGAGACACCCGATGTCATTGACCTCCGAAACCAACAGCGGAAAAAGCCTGAGAAACCTCTATATCAAGTGAGTGCAGCATTTGTAATTTTACGTATGTGGGTTCCTTGCAGTTTTTATTTATATTTTAACATCTCTAATTGGTACTGAATTGGCTACTGATGTTTCTCAAAATTTGTAGGTCCTTGAAGAGAAAGAAGAAAAGATTGCTCCAGGGACCTTGCTTGGAACTACACACACGTATGTATTAGCTTGACTCTGATATCAACGATATTGACTCCTTCATTTATTTATTTTTTATTATTAGAGTGATACATTGTCAGTGTAATCAGATTTTGAAATTCCATAACTGTCGAGCAAGAAAGATCTAATATTTCTTATGTATACAGCTATGTGGTTGGGAATGGCACACAAGACAATGAGGCTGCGAAAAGGGTAGGCTAAATGACTCAATGCCTTTGGTTCTACAGTCACTATTACCATTATAACAAGATTTTACCATTTGCTTGCTTTGACAATGGCGAAACCAAAAACATCTTGAGATCCAACCAAGAACCAACACAAGGGCCTCTCCAACCAAGAACCAATACCAGGGTCTCTCCAACCTGACAAATGCATTACTGCGTCAACCAGAACCCTATCGGCCCAACACCATACCATTGACCAGCTACTTACTGATACGGTAATGATAAAAATATCTGATTGATGGGTGGGTGGTATAGAGCATCCTTGGTCAACTAAATGGGATGGTATTACTGTTGCAAGCAGACATGGTACCACCTCAACATGGTACATTTGTCACCTGCTATAGAAATGGCTGTCTAATCAATTCTCTCCCAAGACATTGTTTTCTGGATTTTCTAGATTTATGTCTATTCTGTAGGACACTTTGGGAAGAGAAAGCCATGCTGAAAATAGAACTTCCTGAAATGCTTTCCATCAATGGAGTTCACAACATTCTTTCGAGTACTTAATAACTGCCTATTGGGCTATCAAGAGAGGGAGTGGGGAAACACAGTATTATAAGTCTAATCCATTAATCATCATTGTTATGATTGAGGAATTACTTATGAACTCATACCTGACCCCCTTAACAAATTTTTTGTGGATTTTTTTATGAACTCTTTGATGACCCTTATAAAGGACTATTTTTTTACTATTATCTGCATTGATAATATATTCTTTCTCAGGTTGATATGCTTCGGGGACACAAAGCAGACAAAGTGGATGTCACCCTACAACCAGAGGAGTTGGAAGTTTTGGACAATGTTTTGGCTGCCAAGTAAGTGGAACTGTGATAAGTCTTATTGTCAATTCCTTTATCATCTTGATGACAAATAACTTTGTTTTTAGTTGGATCACTGGTACGAGGAAGCAAGGGAGGAAGAGAAGCTGCGTAACCAACGGGAAGATTTCAGCGAAATGGTTGCAGAGGTAAGCTTTTGGTCTGACATCTTGCATCTTGCTTATTTGTTTGTTTATTGGTTCAACTGTTCTAATGAGATGGATCCGGTGCAGGCTGAGAACAAGAGGAAGCACAAGATGCAAGAAAAAGAAGGGAAGTCAAAGAAGAAAGATTTTAAATTTTAGATCTTATAATTGTGTTCTAGTTTCGGGAGTAGCAACCCAGTCACAGTTGGATTTGCTGCTTACTGGAGATCTATCTCCCTACATTTTGATGTGCCCCGCATGCATTCGATGCATTAGGAAAGTAGCCTTCGCTGCTACTCATTGGTTTTAAACTATACCGTAACGTTACGTTGAATTAATGAAGTTTGAAGGCTGTCTTTTCTTGTATACTGTTACTTCTTTAGTCTGTTGTGGACTATTAGCTGCACAATAAAAGAATTTAGACTGGCCTGGAAGTTACTTTGGATTGAAGAGGTATTGATGGAATGGTTGGCACCATGTGATGAAGGGCAATCAAATACAGACATGGGTAGATTATTTGCAATGAAGACTCATCTCCTCTGTTCCAGTCAAAAATCTCAGTGTAAAGTTGCATGATTATATACAATGTCGTCTCCAAGGATGTGCATGCCAGATTGTCTAAGCGACGAACTATTTCAATCGAATATGGAAGAGGAAAAATTTTATCTGACACTGGTCTGGGATATTGTTTACAAATATTTTCCATATGCACATGACTAGAGAGTAATTATACATACTTCTAGGGGCAACTTGAATTCAATCATCAAGTCGTCTCATAAGGCGTGTGCAATGAGCCTGGATTCATTCCAATCACGAGTACTGAATCGTCACAGATCTCTGTTTACCTCTTGCTCTGGCCCCAATAATTTTTATTCATGTTGGATCTGGATCTGGATGTGGATGTGGGGCTACATGTGCTAAAATGATTTTATCTGAACTAGCCCCTTAAATTTGAGATCATTCTAATCAGGCTATATATATATTGAGATGCACAAACAATGATAAGTATATAACGAACTCAATCATAACATATTTGTCAAAGTTTCGCGATAATGACATCGTTTTGCTGATTTTCACGTCCCTTTTTTTTTCACAAGCAACAAATTGGCAATAAGTATGTAATAAGATGCATAAAAGATGTGTAACACCTACGGGAACCTCAAATGGTATTTTTCCAACATATATCTTATGTTTACTGTTTCATTAACGTTACTTATAAATTGTAAGATGATGTATGATCAGTGCCCAAAAACTCCATGAACCATGCATAAAAAACATATGGTTTCCCCACATTCTACATCGTCCACTGACCCGTAACAGCATATTTTAAAGGATGCCTAATGCATTAATTAATTACAGCAGTAGCATAAAGTTGTTGGGGAAAACCATGCAAATCAAATAGGATAACATGTCAGGGGAGAGCAACAGATATTCAAGTCCAATGACGAATAACGGTGACTAACAGTGTGCTATGGGAGGACATGGGCCGTTTGATAACTCTAATTTGATTTTATGCGCTCGTCAGCTTTGCATGGTATCCATTTGAATTGTTGCCATGCTCATATCTTGTGCATTTGCCATTTGGTTATTGAGACCGTTTATTTAATGGGTCTGGTTGCAGGTGATATCCAAGATATTACATGTGTATCATCCATTCATTCAATGAAAAGGGATGGTAAAAGACTCATGTATGGATGGTGTGACATGAAATGTCTTAGTGAAACATCAGTAGAAAAAGAACATTGGAATTGCAATGTGGGTGTTCTAGAAAAGTATCTTCATTCTCTAATTTTTTACTTTAGCAGAAAAAAAAAAAAAAAAACACTCCAGCAGTTGCAAGATGGAAATAGAGGGGGGATGGAAGATCATTCCAACGGTTATAGAAACTGCAAATGAAAAGAAAACAACAAAATAGACAATGTGGAAGAGAGAAGAACAGGGAAAATCACCTTTGCTGAATATCTCAAATGGAAGATGACGTTGCAGGAGTCGTGGGAGTTCCGCCTGAGGATCTAGCCAGATAATGCTTGGACAGCAGCGACTGGAGGGGAAATCTCACCGCCGGGAAGTCGGAGAGAGGCAAAGAGAGACCAAAGCGAAGAGGGAGATAATGCACCAAGCGGAGAGGGAGAACGAAAGGGTTCGCAGCGGCAGAGATGGGGAGGGAGAGAAAGAACCGAAGCCACAAGCAGGATTAGGGAATGAGAGAACAGGGAGGAGAGGAGGAGAGGAGGATGAGAGAAAAGGCGGGAGAACGAAATCGATCGACAGTGAAAGGGATTTAGGTTAGGTTTCATGCCGATGTCGTTCGCAAGAGAATGGGTAAAATCGTCCGAAAGTGGCGTACGAACACTAATATGGGCAATTTTGTGTATTCATGTATAAAAGTGGAGAATACATATTTTATAGGGATGGCATTTTTGACCCGCCCCGCCCCATACGGGTTTTCCCCGCCCCGAATCTTAGATGGGGCGGGGTAGAAAAACATACCCCGAAGCCGGGGCGGGGCGGGGATGGGTCTGCCCTATGCCCCGCCCCGCCCCGCCCCGCCCCGCTCCGTTACCCCGACCCATGCCCCGCCCCGTTGCCCCGCCCCGTTGCCCCGCCTCATGCCCCGCCCCATAACCCGCCCCGAAATTAATAATCCTCTAAAAAATATATATTTTTTAGATTTCATTTACAAATAAATAAACATATATTATATGTAAATGTATATATTGATTTTATGTTGTTATTAAGGGTTAAGTAGATTGATTGAAGACTTTTTTTAAAGTTAAACATGTAATTGATTGAACCCTAGATATTATAAAAGCATATAATATGATCACATTCCCTCTAATTCAAATTTAATGAAATTAAAGTTGTCAAAAATCTATCTAAGCTTATTTGACTTTAATCATATATAATGTTAAATTGCGACATGATAAATCATATTAAATAAAACGAATATAATAGAATGATAGATCATGCTCTAAACTTATAATAACATATATGATTAGAGATAGCAAGGTAAATTATAATTGGTATGATTCTAATCATATACTAATAACAATATAAATTATACTAATTTGATATAGCATTACAAGATATATCATGCTATACGCTTATAATAACTCATACGATTAGAAATAGCAAGCTAAATTATAGTTAGTAACTTAAAATGATTCTAATCATACTAACAACACTATACATTATACTAATTTTAATTATATGTGTAAATAACCTCTTTATTAGTGAGTGGAGTTCAATACCAGAAATGAAGTGAAATCATGTATTGATGGAGTTCATGATATTTTTGAGAGATATTGTCTTTTTCATAAAAAATGTCTCAAAGCATATATGATATTTTCAAGTGTATGTTAGTGGCCTTCAAGGGTTTAGAGAAAATTTTATAAGAATAAATCTCACTTTAAATAGGTAAAATTTCAGGAAAAGGAAAATTTATAATATTAATATTAGATAATTTAAAAATTTTTAAACAATCTAATAGTGCCCCACACTTATAAAATATTTATGCTGGGAGATCTTTTTATTCTATTTTGGGAAAAATGTCATGGTCCCTAGGAAGACTGATGTTTTGAGAGGGGCCTGAGTTTCGGGCAAATGAGTCAGCATGGTTGAGGGTTTTTTTTTTTTATTAATATTATTAAAGGCATGGGGACAACATAGATGAATCATTCATGTGCTTTTTACCATATAAAATAAATAATTTTACCTTTTTCTTTGTAGTCGATCCAAAATTTAATTTATTTTGCCTTGAAAGAAAAATTATAAAGTTAAGAAAAATTTTCTTATTTGGGTCTTGATTTAGAATGGAGAAAAAGAATACATGTAGCCAACACCGTCACAGCTAGGAGCCTGGGACAAGGCTTTGATAATGAGGGTTTCAATATAGTATGTACTTTCAATATAGCTGGGCCCTCTATAGGAGGTTCATGAATTCAGAGCTATACAATAAATAATGATTTAATATTTATATGACAATACTTGAAGTTCATATATAAATTCTATTTTTTTAAACAAAATTACTGGTATATGTTTTTAGAATTTTTTCTACATTTCAAGACTTTTATAAATTTGAATTGCAAATTGTGTAATTTTCCTTTTGGTGGGTGCTTATCATGTTTTCATCTTAAACAGGCAGGGCATATTATGATTGCACCCCTAATTCATGTGATAAAGATTTCGAAGCTTTTATTGAGAAACACAAGAATAAATAATTAGGCCCAATCCCAATTGATGTCCAAAAAGTATTTCAGAATTTCAAAGGATTCTAGAATTTCCAAGCCATGAGTCCAATAGATATCCAAACAAAATGTTTGATCAGCGAAATTATTATTTTTAAAATAAAGTTCTATTCATTTCACAAGACCAAAAGATTTCAAAATTCAATAGATGGAAACGAGCTCAATGTAGCTTTAAGGTTTCCAATCAGATTCCTTAGTTGTCTACATTTAACATTTTCCTTTTAAATAAATGATAAATAATGTATAAGTCATAATATATATAGTAAGTAAGTGAAGTATGTATATGTGTGTAACAATCTTGAATATATTAATATATCTTAAATAAGGTAAAATATTACAAGAAATGGAGTTTGGTCTAGTGGTAAGGCCTCTAGTTGCTCCTCCACCCAAGTTCGAATCCCAAGTCTTGCACATTTAAAATTTTTACAATTGAGGGGCGGGGACGGGGAATATAATTTACCCCGAATGGCGGGGCGGGGGCGGGGAACCCCAATTCCGTCCCCGATCCGCCCGGGCGGGGAACCCCAATTCCGTCCCCGATCCGCCCCGTTGCCATCCCTAATATTTTATAACACTTTTTTGGTAAATGTCCCTAATAATAAAAGCTATAATAATTGCAAAAACAACAGAGAATATCAAAAACCAATACAAACATTTATTTCACCACAATTGTTGTAACAAGATAGAAAAACAAACCTTCAAGGACAAAAAAAAAAAAAAAAAGCCCCAAGAAGAAGCAAATCTATGATCTATCATCATCATCATCTAATCATCAATTGAAGAAGAAGAAGAATCATGATCATCATCAAGGAACTATCCTATTTCCCTTAAACTTGTCTATCCAAGAAGAGAAAGAAGTGGCAGAATTCCTAAACCCCAAGAACCCATGTTCCTTGCTCTTATTCATGCTATCCAACAGAGACTCCTTCAAACCCAACACAACATCCACAAACCAGAAATTCCCAATATCCTCCAACTTGGTCGGCTCCAGCTCATTCAATCTCACAATCTCATCCCAAACACTTGACTTATCCTTCATCATCTCCACCATACTAAACCCTTCTTCTTCTCCCTCCTCAATCTCCACCCCAAACTGCTCTGCAAGAATCTTCCACAGATGCTTCCACTTGAACACGTCCCCATTGCTGCAATTGAACGCCTCGTTCTTCGCATACGGATCCACCGCCGCCCATATCTGATGCTCCGCGATCAGATCCGCATCCGATGCGTCCGAAAACCCGTTCCACGCCTTTCGGGTACCCGGGAATCGCAGGGGCTTCTTCTCATGCTTGCAGATGGCCGCGTAGATGCAGAGTGACCCGACAATGTTCATGAGGGAGTAGGGAGAGAATCCGAATATGACGGCGGGTCGATGAACCGTCCACGTCAGCCCTTCCTTCTTCGCCACCTCCTCGAAGAGGATGTCTTCCTGGGTGTAGTAGAAATTGGGGGCGGGTAGTCGGGGCAGGTCCTCGTGGAAAGGCGGGTCGTGGGGTCGGATCTTGCCCAAGGATTCGTAGGATCCGATATAATGCTTGCGGCCCGTCTGGAGGCAGATGTGCTGGAGGTTGGGGGCGTTGGGGATTACCGATTGGAGGACGTGGCGGAGCATCGAGCCGTTGGTTTCGCAGTTCTCGGCTTCGGTGCGGCGGTCGACCCAGGCGACGTAGAAGATGTGGGTGATGTCGGTGAGGGGTGAAAGCTTGGATTCGGCGTCGGAGGGATCGGATACGTCGCATTGGATGTATTCGATGGGGTGGTCGAGGGCCCAATCGGGCCGGGGGCGGCGGGCGACGCCGTAGACCTTCCATGGGCCGCCGGGGGTGTCGGAGAGGGGGAGTATCTCCGCCAGGCTGTTGCCGACGATGCCGGTGACGCCGATGATGAGGGCGACGCTCTGGTATTTGGGCGCGCCTTCTTCTTCATCCAACTTCTTCTGTGGAATCAAAGGTGAAGAAGGAGGAGGAGGAGGAGAAATTAAGGGTTAGTTAGATTTAGAAGAAACAGAGAGGGGTTGGAGGAGGATTTGTTGGGGTTTTGTGAGATTTTACCTTTGCAGCGCCTATGGCGCCTGCCCACCACCAGCTCATCATGTTTGGATGATCTTCCCTTCCCCTCCTGCTGCTGCTGCTGCTGTTGTTTCTGTTGAGATTTGACTTCTCTTCTTCTTCTGCTCTTTCTTTTTAGATAGAGAGAGATGTGAGTAGGGAAGAGAAGAAAGAAGGAGATGAGATAGAATTAGAAATGAGGAGCTGGGCTTGTTTAGTTTGATTTTTTTAGTTGTTGGAGACAAGGTTTGGCAGCTGGCAAATGCTGAGCCGTACACGTGGCCCATGTCATTGCCAGTTCAGATCGCTCGAATTGTGGGGCCGGGGGGGGGCTGGAGTTCGTCACGAAAGTCGTCACAATATAAAAATATGGACCTCTTTCTTAGACGGCTGTGGTTTTCTAGCAATTGGTGTCTCTATTGGGGCCCACAACTTTGGACTTTAGAGGATAGACACGACCGCCTTCCTACGTGTAGTACAATCGCCATACGTGTAATCGTACAAACACAGCCACTAGTTGGTGGGCCATACATGTAATTTCTTTCAACGGCCAGTATAGAACGTCACTGAATTTCCATTCGGAGATGCGGACCGTCCATCTAATTTGAGTCGCTTTTTTATGTTGATTTGCACCATTACAGCAGCATATTAACTCAAGTAAATAGCAGTTATGATGAAACGATTCGAGGATTCTAGACACGTGACTCTTTTTTTTTTTTTTTTTTTTACTAGAGCACGTGATTTAATTTCATTTTATACTGATATTCATGGGCTGACTGTAACTAGCCATGATCTGAGCCTGACTCAGATTGGGGTGGACTTGGTCTGTCTTTCTACTTTTTATGGGAAAGAGAGAGTTTGTGGCGTGAACGTCTGACATCTTGAGCTGGACAATCTTGGGTCCAGCTATATATAAAATCTCATCGCACCCTCTAAATTGCTTCCTTAAAATAAATAGAAAATAAAAATAAATAAAAGATGAGATTTTATATAACTATTGGATGAATGAAATAGTATCTCCCTGTCTCCTATTTTATAGAAATAGAAGATCCGGATTCCGAGTGACCTGTGAGAACTAGTGATGCATATCCCATCTCAAGCACACAATTTCATCCACTAATAAACATTTTCAACAGCTTGAGCTTTGCCCCGGTCAAACCATCAAATGCCGTCAATCATAGGCGGACCTACATACTAATTACTAGTAGGATTCAGTCGCTGGCCAGGTCCAGTGCAGGTCAGGTCCGGCCCACGCGCTCCACAAGCCCAACAGCAGTTGCAGTCAGGTTGGGTCAGATCGGGTCAGGTCCAGCCCGACCCGTTTCGCAGAAGCCCAATAGTAGCCAGACGCTGACGTCACCCTGACGCCAACAGTACGGTCAAGTATGACTGATTCCAAGGGCAGATTTGTTTCCTGATTTCTAAAGCCATTCGAACTCAGAATTGCGCTCCGTTTTTTTTGTTGGATTCGTCTCGACGAGATCTACAAGGTAGACGGAACGGATTGACAGCTTGACAAGTAGAAAAAATTCCTCAAGTAGATTGAGCTTGGTTTGAGTGGGAGCTATTACGGACGACACAAAGCTCACAATTGAGAAGTTTAATGGCACAAACTTCGCGTACTCGAAGATGCAGATTGAAGATCTCCTCTATCAGAAAATTTTCTACTTGCCGCTTAGGGGAAAAGCCAAGAAACCTGCAACAATGTTAGATGCAGAATGGGAGGTACTCGACAGGAAAGCTTTAGGTACGGTTCGTCTCTCTTTATCAAAGTCTGTTACATTCAATATATCAAAGGAAAAAACCACTAAAGATGTCATGGATGCCCTATCACGAATGTATGAAAAACCTTCCGCCTCAAATAAAGTTTTCTTGATGAGAAAGCTGTTTAACATGAAGATGGTTAAAGGTGGGGTTGTTGCTGAACACCTGAACGAGTTTAACACGGTCATGAGTCAGTTATCCTCGGTTAACGTACAATTCGAAGATGAAATTTGGGCTTTGTTGGTTTTATCTTCTTTACCAGACAGCTGGAATGGTATGGTTTCATCACTGAGTAATTCTTTGAGATCAACCAAACTGAAATTTGATGATGTTGTGAGTGCTATCCTCGATGAGGAAATTCGCAGGAAACCTTCAGGTGAATCATCAGGAAGTACATTGAATGTGGAAAACAGATGAAGATCATCTGAGAGAGAGCAAAACCGTGGAAGATCAAAATCAAGGAGCAAATCAAGATCGTCAAAAGGCAAGATCGAGTGCTGGAATTGTGGTAAGAAAGGACACTTGAAAAAGGACTGCAGAGCTCCACCAAAGAAAAACAAGCAAAAGAACGGTAATAAAGACAATGAAGCTTCCGCAAATATCACAGGTGATACTGTTCGAGATGCTTTAATTCTTGTTTTTGATTATAAATCTGAATCTTGGGTTATAGATTCTGGTGCGTCCTTTCATGCTACTGCACATAGAGAATATCTCAAAAATTATGTACAAGGTGACTTTGGAAAAGTTTATCTTGGTGATGATGAACCTTGTGACATAATTGGCAAGGGAGATGTTCAAGTTAAATTGCCAAACGACGGTATATGGCAATTGAATGATGTCAGGCATGTACCAAGCCTGAAAAGAAACCTCATATTAGTTACTCAGCTTGCTAGCTCTGGTCATGTAACTGTTTTTGCAGATGATTTCTGGAAAGTTACAAAATGGAGTATGGTTGTTGCTCGCGGTAAGAAAGAGGGAACTCTTTACTTGACTAACAGCTCTACAAGTTCACTTGCAGTTGCAGATAAAGGCATTGATTCAAACACATGGCACTATAAACTCGGACACATGAGTGAGAAAGGGATGAAGATTCTTCATTCTAAAGGTAAGCTGGAAGGACTCAAGTCCTTAGATTTAGAGTTCTGTGAAGACCGTGTTTTCGGAAAACAGAAGAAAGTTACTTTCTCTAAAGTCGGCAGGCCACCGAAGTCAGAAAGGTTGGAACTAGTACGCATGGATATGTGGGGACAAACTCAGGTACCTTTTCTTGGTGGATCTTCTTACTTTGTTACATTCATTGATGATGCTATAAGAAAATACTGGGTATATCCTATGAAACACAAGTCTGACGTGTTTGATGTTTTCAAGAAGTGGAAAGCTTTGGTTGAAAATGAAACAAGTTTAAAACTGAAATGCCTAAGGTCTGATAATGGGGGAGAGTACTGCAGCAAAGAATTTGAGGAATATTGCGCTAACAATGGCATTAAGCGAGAGAAGACCATTCCCAACACACCACAACAAAATGGTGTGGCAGAACGTATGAACAGAACAATTGTTGAGCGTACCAGAAATATGAGGATACATGCTGGATTACCCAAGCAGTTTTGGGCAGAAGCAGTGAATACTGCTGCATACTTGATCAATCGGGGGCCTTCAGTACCTTTGGATGGTGGACTACCAGAGGAAGCTTGGATTGGAAAAGAGGTAAACCTTTTACACTTAAAAGTATTTGGTTGTATCTCTGATGTTCACGTTGATGCTGAAAAAAGAAACAAACTAGATTCTAAATCTAGGAAATGCACTTTCATTGGATATGGTTCTGATGAGTTTGGTTACCGCTTCTAAGATGATGAAAATAGAAAAATCATTAGAAGCAGAAATTTAATATTCAATGAGAAAGTGATGCATAAAAATAAGGACAAGGTGCAGGAGGACAACAATGAATATTTAGAACTGGATGACACTTCTGAAAATGATGTACCTGAAGTGCATGAAAATGAAAATCCGCAGGTGGACCCTCAAACACCTGCCCCGGTAAGAAGGTCATCTAGGACTCCTAAGCCTACTCAGCGTTATTCACCTTTTTTGTTTTACTTGTTGTTAACTGATGGTGGTGAGCCAGAATGTTATGAAGAAGCATTACAGGTTGAAACTCGGGCTAGGTGGGAACAAGCCATGGAAGATGAGATGCAATCCTTATTATCAAATCAGACATGGGACTTAGTTCAGTTGCCTGATGGAAAGAAAGCATTGCACAACAAGTGGGTGTACAAATTGAAGGAAGAACATGATGGTAGCAAGCGATACAAAGCCAGATTAGTTGCAAAGGGCTTCCAGCAGAAGGCAGGTATTGATTACTCTGAGTTATTTTCTCCTGTGGTTAAATTGAACACAATCAGAAGTGTTTTGAGCATTGTGGCGGTAGAAGATTTACATCTTAAGCAATTAGATGTGAAAACTGCATTTCTCCATGGTGATTTGGAAGAAGACATCTATATGCATCAGCCACAGGGATATGTTGTACCAGGAAAGGAGGAAATGGTGTGTAAGCTCAAAAAGAGTTTATACGGTTTGAAGCAAGCCCCAAGACAATGGTATCTTAAATTTAACAGGTTTATGTGCAACACAGGTTACAAACGTTGTCATTCAGACCATTGTTGTTATTTCAAAAGTTTTGATGACTGTTACATTATTCTACTCTTGTACGTAGATGATATGCTTGTTGCAAGTTCAAATATGTTTGAAATAATCAATTTGAAGAAACAGTTGTCACAGGAATTTGAAATGAAGGATTTGGGTGCTGCAAATCAAGTTCTTGGCATGAGAATTAGCAGAGATAGGAAAAATCGAATATTGAAGTTGTCTCAGGCAGAATATGTTGAAAATGTTCTAAACAGGTTCAACATGCAGAATGCTAAGCTAGTTAGCACTCCACTAGCCAGTCACTTCAAACTTTCAAAAGAGTTGTCTCCTAAGACAGAACAGGAGAAGGAGAACATGTCCAAGGTCCCATATGCTTCAGCTGTTGGCAACTTGATGTATGCTATGGTTTGCACTAGACCAGACATTGCTCATGCAGTGGGAGTTGTAAGCAGATTTATGAGTAATCTTGGAAAAATGCATTGGGAGGCAGTTAAGTGGATTCTCAGATATCTGAGAGGCACCACTAATGCATCATTGTGTTTTGGAGGATCAGAGATCAAATTGCAAGGCTATGTTGTTTCGAACTTGGCAGGAGATCTTGATAGAAGCAGAAGCACTACAGGATATGTCTTCACATTGGGTAGTGCAGCAATCAGTTGGAAGTCACAGCTACAGGACGTCGTTGCACTTTTAACAACAGAAGTAGAGTATGTTGCGGCTATAGAATCTAGCAAGGAAATGATTTGGTTACAAGAGTTCATGGAATAGTTGGGTAAGAAGCAAGAGTCCTATAGACTTTACAGTGATAGTAAGAGTGCCATTCATCTTGCCAAGAATTCAGCCTTTCATTCGAAAACCAAACACATTCGGATTAAATATCACTTCATACGGTGGCTTGTTGAAGAGAAAATGTTGAAACTGGAGAAGATTTTATCAAGTGAGAATCCTGCAGACATGTTCACAAAGGTGGTGACTACAGAGAAACTGAAGCAGTGCTCAGCTTTAGTTTGTCTTCAAGCATGAGGATGAGGAATCGAGATTCTTAGCAGTGTTCTGTTATTGTCAAAGTCATTCAGTATGTTCAGTCTTCAAGTGGGAGATTGATGGGTTAGTGAAGCCTGATCTAGACTTTAGTTATTATAGGGGTTTATCTGTAATTTGTCGGTTTAATCTGGACCATCTGTTATAAGGCTAGATCTGACGGTTGTGGGTGTCTAGAGGTTTAGGGTTTCATATATTTATACTAGGTGGTGAGAACATTGTAATAAAGCGTGATATTGAGAGAGAACAAGAGAGACGGTGAGTGCTTCTACTCTTGTAGAAATCTCCAATAATAGTGAACGGCGTGAATCTCCCGTGGACGTAGGCAATCTTGCCGAACCACGTAAATCCGTGTCTCGTGGATTGGTTGATTGTGTGTGATTGTGCTTGTCTCGTAGATCGTGCGTGTGTTTCCGATCCTAAGACATATTAGGGTCTCTCACCAAAATATCTCCAGCTGTCTGGACTATAGACATTAGTGAAAAAGTTGTTGTCCTTGATGCCTTAAAAGACTGTGCTCAGGGACTGTTTGCTAATTTACTCTTATTTTCACTTTATCTTTTCCGGTCTTTTATATTTTTTTTTACTTTTCTTTTCATTTTATCTTTTATTCTTTTATTTAGTTTCTTTATTCTTTCTTCTTTAGATTTTAGTAGTTCTTTTATGTTTTTCTTGTTTTTAGTCTTCTACACCTTTTCCACATATTTGCTGAGATTCTCTTTTTCTTTTTCTCTCTTTTGACCTTTTTTTTTTTTTTTTTTTTTTAAATATGGTCAAGAGTTTCTTTCAAAAAGGTTGATTGAAATTAGTAAATTGACCAATGATTCTCATCGATCCTCTTTCCCTTTCTTTTGATTTTATTTAAGGGGCCGTTTGTTTTCGTGAAATTGAATCCCTAGGAATTCAGGATAAAATTATTTGGTCATGCATCAGCCACAACCCAAGAATCCTATGAAAGAATAGTATGTTACCTGTTAGTCAAAGAACAACATCAAGGCAAGACATACGATACACAATCATATAGGTGCACCCATCAACACCCCTCATATCAATGTGTTCCTTTTTAAAAGAAAAAATAGTACATCGTTGTTGTTGTAATTGTTATTTTACCGGAAGAGGGAAAAGATCACACATTTTTTGGGCCATTGTAAATATCTGATCTTGCCCGTAGAGACCATTGATAGGTGATTTACAGATCCTTGCCATGTTTATGGAAAATCCTTTCCAATGTTCCAACTCTTTTCAATAAATAAAGATGCCACTAGGATCCAATGAAATGATCCCATCACAAAATCTTAACTCTGATTAGGCTATTAAAATACCATTTGGCTCCATTTCATTGATTTAAGTTAGGCAGTGAACAATTTATATTTTAATTTTGAAACTTTTCTTTGTCATTTGTCTTGGAGATGATTTCATGCTTGACGGCATCAACAATGGCATCACCATCATCGTTTGAATGGCCTTCGTGCCACGTGGAGATTTGTCCTTCTCAATTGTTGCAAGTTGCAGTGCATGCATGTATGAGCCCAAGTAATGAGCAAAACCAGCACGGAGGATCTTCTGTTTGGGAGTAAAAATCCTGAGTGCCACGGCATCTTTGTAGCTGGGAAAAAGAAAACAACAGTACCGACCGGCCAGTCTTTTCTTTCTAAAACACAACTTCATAAATGTTGTGATTTGGGGCTTACGAAAAATCGATCAATCACGCACAAGAATACAGATATCTACGTGATTCGGCTTTTAACCTACGTCCACGAGAAGACAGAAGAAATCACTATGCAATCAGAAGAAGAGATGTACATTCTAGAGACTCTGAGTCTCTATCTATAATATCAACCCCAAACCTTGTTACACTTAAACCCGACTTCTTATCACAGTTTAACTTGGGCAATTCAGAGCCCAGTTAGCCAAGACTTACTAACTTCTTTTAAGCCATACAAATTAACAATAAAGATTTGAGTTGGAGTGAAATGAACAAATGGTTGATGAGGCTTTTCTTCTTCTGCTTCTGGAGTCAATTTTTAAAATTATGGACATTTGACCTACCAGGAACCATGAATTGAACATTGATTGTAAATAGTGATTTGATACCTTAGATTTTAGTTTTAAAGAGAAAAACCTTTCAATTGAAGTTTGGGACAGTATGCACAACATAAACGTGCATGAAAAAGGTTTTGTTGATTGACAGAATTGGTCAGGACTCATGAGCCCCTCCTTTTATTTTCTGTCATCTTGGTGCAACCGACCTGTATATACGGTGACACCCCACTGGAGTTCAGATCGGTCTAAAATGTTATTTAATTCGATGGAAGTTGATCTTTGGCACCCATTTTTAAAAGCAAAGTGTGTTGTCAACCTAATGATAAATTTAACTGGTGGGCATGGCATGTAACCTCCGGATTAGCACTCATCCAAATTCAATCTAATTAGAGTGGGAGTTCCACTGTTAGATTTACCTCATGTCAATGAATAAATTCGTGAGTTTTATAATATTGTTATCAATCCAATACGAATAAGTTTGTGAGTTTTACATTGTTATCAATCCAATAGTTCTTCCTGCTTAAATAGAGATGTAAGATTTCTATGTTGACGTTAGATCTAACAGCTGAGATTCATGAATCGCTATGAGTCAATTGCGAGCCTGAGAAAGTGAGGCCAACTCTCTTCTGAAAGTGGGATTAGCTGCGTATTCTTCTATGGGATTTTTATTTGGAGGTAACAATGCATGTTGGTTTCGTTCTTTGAAAGGAGGGAAGCAACCGGATTACTGCAACTCGATCGGGTAAATTTCAACAGTCCTATTTATATTATGTTCATCGTGAGATGGAAACTATTGTATGTTAAAAAAAAGAACAAAATAATTTAATTTTTTGAAATCCAATCCTAATTGCAGGAAAAACAACCTATGCCAACTGAAATTGAGACCACGGATTTTATGAAACCAATTGCAGGAAAAACAACCTATGCCAACTGGAATTGAGACCACGGATTTTATGAAACCATGTGCTATGGCTTGAATTGGTAGCCAATCTTCTAATAGGAGCCATTCATAATTGAATTCAATTATTTCATTCTTTTTGTATCCATAATAGTGCAAAAGAAGTCTTGGCCTTGGCTCCGAGTTGCTCAGGGATAGTGATGTTGAGTTTCTAAACCCTCTGCCTTAAGATTAGTCAGTTCTATTTCTTGATGGGGGCATAAAAGCGATATAATCATGCCATAGAGTGTTACCTTGATGTGGTGGAAGTCATCAGTTCGAGGCTAGCAATGTGAGTTTTTCTATTTTCATGTGCTCCACCGCTGTAACTGAATGAAAACGGATAAGAGGTGCGATGGATTGATGTGAAAGGGTAGGGATGGCTATAATGGTGGAAGCAAACTCCATGCTAATAAGAAGCGCATGGATACAAACCTTAAATAGTGAAACACCTTCCCTGGCTTGTGTAATATTAAGTTTTTAGTATCCTAAGCATATTCCTATCAAGGGAGCTAATATTGAAAGTGTAAGGGTGAAGATCTGTGAATTGTCGTCAAATAGTGGTAATTAATTATACTAGTTCCACCCTTAGTAAACCAAATGTGAATCGTACCTACGAAAGAGGGGCTCTTAACTACACCTACACCTTACATCCTTTGGTTCTTACCTCTTTCAATTTTCTCGTTCTTTAGACCTTAATTTAAGGTGAGATCAAACAAACAGATGCCTATTAAAATATCTAAAAGCCAACACATGAACAAATTTAACCCATATTGACCATGATTCTTTTATGCAACTGTTTACCCTTCCATTCTCTTAACAAGTTTAGACCGTTCGTCCCCACAGTGCCATTTTGAAAGGTACAAGTGGGGAGAGGTACACAATCAAACTGAAGGGTAGATTTACAATGAAAAAGAGAGCGATCAAGATGCCTTTTTCTGATGATTTGCTCGAGGTACATCAATCAAACTGAAGGGTAGATTTAGAATAAAAAAGAGAGAGATCAAGATTCCTTTTTCTGATGATTTGCTCATTTATCTACAATAGTACATCAGACAATGAAATGAAAGATAAGGCAAATCATTTCGCAAGCCCTCACGCAAAGCCACAATTGGAATTGGGAACTGGCCTCATTTTGACTTGGGTTTGACTGATTTCCACCAGTTATTTATTCAATAGTTTACACTGCTAAATTTAGAGGCTATGAATCTGCTTCTTTTAGCCGGACTCATGATTATTCAAATGTGTCACAAAAACAAACATGAAATCCAAACATCTCACAATAGAGTTCCCAAAATTGGGTGGGAAAATAAAAATCAACCTTGAAGAAAGAAAAAAAAAAAAGTTGAGTCAGCTAATTCAGGAGTTATGCTAATCCTCATAAAATTTATATGATTCCATTCCTGACATCAGAGAACCTGATACGATTGAAAAAAAAAAAAAAGAGGACGAATGGTAGGTGGAAGAAGACCCGTGATGTCCCAACAGATACCAAAAAAAAAATGCTCTTCTGCTTCCCCCAATAAAAAAACACACCACCCATTTAAGTAATGATAATAATAAAAGCTACAATAATTGCAAAAACAACAGAGAATATCAAAAACCAATACAAACATTTATTTCACCACAATTGTTGTAACAAGATAGAAAAACAAACCTTCAAGAAAAAAAAAAAAAAAAAAAGCCCCAAGAAGAAGCAAATCTATGATCTGTCATCATCATCATCATCTAATCAATTGAAGAAGAAGAATCATCATGATCATCATCAAGGAACTATCCTATTTCCCTTAAACTTGTCTATCCAAGAAGAGAAAGAAGTGGTAGAATTCCTAAACCCCAAGAACCCATGTTCCTTGCTCTTATTCATGCTATCCAACACAGACTCCTTCAAACCCAACATAACATCCACAAACCAAAAATTCCCAATATCCTCCAACTTGGTTGGCTCCAGCTCATTCAATATCACAATCTCATCCCAAACACTTGACTTATCCTTCATCATCTCCACCATACTAAACCCTTCCTCTTCTCCCTCCTCAATCTCCACCCCAAACTGCTCTGCAAGAATCTTCCACAGATGCTTCCACTTGAACACGTCCCCATTGCTGCAATTGAACGCCTCGTTCTTCGCATACGGATCCACCGCCGCCCATATCTGATGCTCCGCGATCAGATCCGCATCCGACGCGTCCGAAAACCCGTTCCACGCCTCTCGGGTACCCGGGAACCGCAGGGGCTTCTTCTCATGCTTGCAGATGGCCGCGTAGATGCAGAGTGACCCGACAATGTTCATGAGGGCGTAGGGAGAGAATCCGAATATGACGGCGGGTCGATGGACCGTCCACGTCAGCCCTTCCTTCTTCGCCACCTCCTCGAAGAGGATGTCTTCCTGGGTGTAGTAGAAATTGGGGGCGGGTAGTCGGGGCAGGTCCTCGTGGAAAGGCGGGTCGTGGGGTCGGATCTTGCCCAAGGATTCGAAGGATCCGACGTAATGCTTGATGCCCGTCTGGAGGCAGATGTGCTGGAGGTTGGGGGCGTTGGGGATTACCGATTGGAGGACGTGGCGGAGCATCGAGCCGTTGGTTTCGCAGTTCTCGGCTTCGGTGCGGCGGTCGACCCAGGCGACGTAGAAGATGTGGGTGATGTCGGTGAGGGTTGAAAGCTTGGATTCGGCGTCGGAGGGATCGGATACGTCGCATTGGACGTATTCGATGGGGTGGTCGAGGGCCCAATCGGGCCGGGGGCGGCGGGCGACGCCGTAGACCTTCCATGGGCCGCCGGGGGTGTCGGAGAGGGGGAGTATCTCCGCCAGGCTGTTGCCGACGATGCCGGTGACGCCGACGATGAGGGCGACGCTCTGGTATTTGGGCGCGCCTTCTTCTTCATCCAACTTCTTCTGTGGAATCAAAGGTGAAGAAGAAGGAGGAGGGGGAGAATTAAGGGTTAGTTAGATTTAGATGAAAGAGAGAGGGATTGGAGGAGGAATTGTTGGGGTTTTTGTGAGATTTTACCTTTGCAGCGCCTATGGCACCTGCCCACCACCAGCTCATCATGTTTGGATGATCTTCCCTTCCCCTCCTGCTGCTGCTGCTGTTTCTGTTGAGATTTGACTTCTCTTCTTCTTCTTCTGCTGTTTCTTTTTTAGATAGAGAGAGATTTGAGTAGGGAAGAGAAGAAAGAAGGAGTTGAAATAGAAATAGAAATGGGCAGCTGGGCTTGTTTAGTTTGATTTTTTAAGTTGTTGGAGACAAGGTTTGGCAGCTGGCAAATGCTGAGCCGTACACGTGGCCCATGTCATTGCCAGTTCAGATCGCTCGAATTGTGGGGCCAGGGGGCGGTTGGAGTTCGTCACGATAGTCGTCACACTCTAAAAATATGGACCTCTTTCTGAGACGGCTGTGGTTTTCTAGCAATGGGTGTCTCTATTGGGGCCCACAACTTTGGACTTTAGAGGATAGACACGACCGTCTTCCTACGTGTAGTACAATTGCCATACGTGTAATCGAACAAACACAGCCACTAGTTGGTGGGCCATACATGTAATTTCTTTCAACGGCCAGTATAGAACGTCACTGAATTTCCATTCGGAGATGCTGACCGTCCATCTAATTTGAGTCGCTTTTTTATGTTGATTTGCACCATTACAGCAGCATATTAACTCAAGTAAATAGCAGTTATGATGAAACGATTCGAGGATTCTAGACACGTGACTCTTTCTTTTTTTTTTTTACTAGAGCACGTGATTTAATTTCATTTTATACTGATATTCATGGGCTGACTGTAACTAGCCATGATCTGAGCCTGACTCAGATTGGGGTGGACTTGGTCTGTCTTTCTACTTTTTATGGGAAAGAGAGAGAGTTTGTGGCGTGAATGTCTGACATCTTGAGCTGGACAAGCTATATATAAAATCTCATCGCAGCCTCTCAATTGCTTCCTTAAAATAAATAAAAAATAAAAAAATAAAAAATAAAAGATGAGATTTTATATAACTATCAAATATTGGATGTATGAAATAGTATCTCCCCGTCTCCTGTTTTATAGAAATAGAAGATCCGGATTCCGAGTGACCAGTGAGAACTAGTGATGCATATCCCATCTCAAGCACACAAATTCATCCACTAATAAACATTTTCAACAGCTTGAGCTTTGCCCCGGTCAAACTATCAAATGCCGTCAATCATAGGCGGAACTACATACTAATTACCAGCAGGATTCAGTCGCTGGCCAGGTCCAGTGCAAGTCAGGTCCGGCCCACGCGCTCCACAAGCCCAACAACAGTTGTAGTCAGGTTGGGTCAGATCGGGTCAGGTCCAGCCCGACCCGTTTCGCAGAAGCCCAGTAGCAGCCAGACGCTGACGTCACCCGGACGCCAGCAGTACGGTCAAGTATGACTGATTCCAAGGGCAGATTTGTTTCCTGATTTCTGAAGCCATCTGAACTCAGAATTGCACTTCGTTTTTTTTGTTGGATTCGTCTCGACGAGATCTACAAGGTAGACGGAACGGATTGACAACTTGACAAGTAGAAAAAATTCCTCAAGTAGATTGAGCTTGGTTTGAGTGGGAGCCATGACGGACGACACAAAGCTCACAATTGAGAAGTTTAATGGCACAAACTTCTCGTACTCGAAGATGCAGATTGAAGATCTCCTCTATCAGAAAAATTTCTACTTGCCGCTTGGGGGAAAAGCCAAGAAACCTGCAACAATGTCAGATGCAGAATGGGAGGTACTCGACAAGAAAGCCTTAGGTACGGTTCGTCTCTCTTTATCAAAGTCTGTTACATTCAATATATCAAAGGAAAAAACCACTAAAGATGTCATGGATGCCCTATCACGAATGTATGAAAAACCTTCCGCCTCAAATAAAGTTTTCTTGATGAGAAAGCTGTTTAACATGAAGATGGTTAAAGGTGGGGTTGTTGCTGAACACCTGAACGAGTTTAACACGGTGATGAGTCAGTTATCCTCGGTTAACGTACAATTCGAAGATGAAATTTGGGCTTTGTTGGTTTTATCTTCTTTACCAGACAGCTGGAATGGTATGGTTTCATCACTGAGTAATTCTTTGGGATCAACCAAACTGAAATTTGATGATGTTGTGAGTGCTATCCTCGATGAGGAAATTTGCAGGAAACCTTCAGGTGAATCATCAGGAAGTGCATTGAATGTGGAAAACAGATGAAGATCATCTGAGAGAGAGCAAAACCGTGGAAGATCAAAATCAAGGAGCAAATCAAGATCGTCAAAAGGCAAGATCGAGTGCTGGAATTGTGGTAAGAAAGGACACTTGAAAAAGGACTGCAGAGCTCCACCAAAGAAAAATAAGCAAAAGAACGGTAATAAAGACAATGAAGCCTCCGCAAATATCACAGGTGATACTGTTCGAGATGCTTTAATTCTTGCTTTTGATTATAAATCTGAATCTTGGGTTATAGATTCTGGTGCGTCCTTTCATGCTACTGCACATAGAGAATATCTCAAAAATTATGTAAAATGTGACTTTGGAAAAGTTTATCTTGGTGATGATAAACCTTGTGACATAATTGGCAAGGGAGATGTTCAGGTTAAATTGCCAAACGACGGTATATGGCAATTGAATGATGTCAGGCATGTACCAAACCTGAAAAGAAACCTCATATCAGTTGGTCAGCTTGCTAGCTCTGGTCATGTAACTGTTTTTGCAGATGATTTCTGGAAAGTTACAAAAGGGAGTATGGTTGTTGCTCTCGGTAAGAAAGAGGGAACTCTTTACTTGACTAACAGCTCTACAAGTTCACTTGCAGTTGCAGATAAAGGCATTGATTCAAACACATGGCACTATAAATTCGGACACATGAGTGAGAAAGGGATGAAGATTCTTCATTCTAAAGGTAAGCTGGAAGGACTCAAGTCCTTAGATTTAGAGTTCTGTGAAGACTGTGTTTTCGGAAAACAGAAGAAAGTTACTTTCTCTAAAGTAGGCAGGCCACCGAAGTCAGAAAGGTTGGAACTAGTACACACGGATATGTGGGGACAAACTCAGGTACCTTCTCTTGGTGGATCTTCTTACTTTGTTACATTCATTGATGATGCTATAAGAAAATACTGGGTATATCCTATGAAACACAAGTCTGACGTGTTTGATGTTTTCAAGAAGTAGAAATCTTTGGTTGAAAATGAAACAGGTTTAAAATTGAAATGCCTAAGGTCTGATAATGGGGGAGAGTACTGCAGCAAAGAATTTGAGGAGTATTGCGCTAACAATGGCATTAAGCAAGAGAAGACCATTCCCAACACACCACAGCAAAATGGTGTGGCAGAACGTATGAACAGAACAATTGTTGAGCGTGCCAGAAGTATGAGGATACATGCTGGATTACCCAAGCAGTTTTGGGCAGAAGCAGTGAATACTGCGGCATACTTGATCAATCGGGGGCCTTCAGTACCTTTGGATGGTGGACTACCAGAGGAAGCTTGGACCGGAAAAGAGGTAAACCTTTCACACTTAAAAGTATTTGGTTGTATCTCTGATGTTCATGTTGATGCTGAAAAAAGAGACAAACTAGATTCTAAATATAGGAAATGCACTTTCATTGGATATGGTTCTGATGAGTTTGATTACCGCTTCTGGGATGATGAAAATAGAAAAATCATTAGAAGCAGAAATTTAATATTCAATGAGAAAGTGATGCATAAAAATAAGGACAAGGTGCAGGAGGACAGCAATGAATATTTAGAACTGGATGACACTTCTGAAAATGATGTACCTGAAGTGCATGAAAATGAAAACCCACAGGTGGACCGTCAAACACCTGCCCCGGTAAGAAGGTCATCTAGGACTCCTAAGCCTACTCAGCGTTATTCACCTTCTTTGTTTTACTTGTTGTAACTGATGGTGGTGAACCAGAATGTTATGAAGAAGCATTACAGGTTGAAACTCGGGCTAGGTGGGAACAAGCCATGGAAGATGAGATGCAATCCTTGTTATCAAATCAGACATGGGATTTAGTTCAGTTGCCTGATGGAAAGAAAGCATTGCACAACAAGTGGGTGTACAAATTGAAGGAAGAACATGATGGTAGTAAGCGATATAAGGCCAGATTAGTTGCAAAGGGCTTCCAACAGAAGGCAGGTATTGATTACTCTGAGTTATTTTCTCCTGTGGTTAAATTGAACACAATCAGAAGTGTTTTGAGCATTGTGGCGGTAGAAGATTTACATCTTGAATAATTAGATATGAAAACTGCATTTCTCCATGGTGATTTGGAAGAAGACATCTATATGCATCAGCCACAGGGATATGTTGTACCAGGAAAGGAGGAAATGGTGTGTAAGCTCAAAAAGAGTTTATACGGTTTGAAGCAAGCCCCAAGACAATGGTATCTTAAATTTGACAGGTTTATGTGCCACACAGGTTACAAATGATGTCATTCAGACCATTGTTGTTATTTCAAAAGTTTTGATGACTGTTACATTATTCTACTCTTGTACGTAGATGATATGCTTGTTGCAAGTTCAAATATGCTTGAAATAATCAATTTGAAGAAACAGTTGTCACAGGAACTTGAAATGAAGGATTTGGGTGCTGCAAATCAAATTCTTGGCATAAGAATTAGCAGAGACAGGAAAAATCGAATATTGAAGTTGTCTCAGGCAGAATATGTTGAAAATGTTTTAAACAGGTTCAACATGCAGAATGCTAAGCCAGTTAGCACTCCACTAGCCAGTCACTTCAAACTTTCAAAAGAGTTGTCTCCTAAGACAGAATAGGAGAAGGAGAACATGTCCAAGGTCCCATATGCTTCAGCTGTTGGCAGCTTGATGTATGCTATGGCTTACACTAGACCAGACATTGCTCATGTAGTGGGAGTTGTAAGCAGATTTATGAGTAATCCTGGAAAAATGCATTGGGAGGCAGTTAAGTGGATTCTCAGATATCTGAGAGGCACCACTAATGCATCATTGTGTTTTGGAGGATCAGAGATCAAATTGCAAGGCTATGTTGTTTCGAACTTGGCAGGAGATCTTGATAGAAGCAGAAGCACTACAGGATATGTCTTCACATTGGGTAGTGCATCAATCAGTTGGAAGTCACAGCTACAGGACGTCGTTGCACTTTCAACAACAGAAGCAGAGTATGTTGCCGCTACAGAAGCTAGCAAGGAAATGATTTGGTTACAGGAGTTCATGGAAGAGTTGGGTAAGAAGCAAGAGTCCTGTAGACTTTACAGTGATAGTAAGAGTGCCATTCATCTTGCCAAGAATTCAGCCTTTCATTCGAAAACCAAATACATTCGGATTAAATATCACTTCATACGGTGGCTTGTTGAAGAGAAAATGTTGAAACTGGAGAAGATTTTATCAAGTGAGAATCCTGCAGACATGTTCACAAAGGTGGTGACTATAGAGAAACTGAAGCAGTGCTCGGCTTCAGTTAGTCTTCAAGCATGAAGATGAGGAATCGAAATTCTTAGCCGTGTTTTGTTATTGTCAAAGTCATTCAGTATGTTCAGTCTTCAAGTGGGAGATTGATGGGTTAGTGAAGCCTGATCTATACTTTAGTTATTACAGGGGTTTATCTGTAATTTGTCGGTTTAATCTGGACCATCTGTTATAAGGCCAGATCTGACGGTTGTGGGTGTCTAGAGGTTTAGGGTTTCATATATTTACACTAGGTGGTGAGAACATTGTAATAAAAGGGTGATATTGAGAGAGAACAAGAGAGACGATGAGGGCTTCTACTCTTGTGGAAATCTCCAATAATAGTGAACGGCGTGAATCTCCCGTGGACGTAGGCAATCTTGTCGAACAACGTAAATCCGTGTCTCGTGGATTGGTTGATTGTGTGTGATTGTGATTGTCTCGTAGATCGTGCGTGTGTTTCCGATCCTAACACATATTAGGGTCTCTCACCAAAATATATCCAGCTGTCTGGACTATAGACATTAGTGAAAAAGTTGTTGTCTTTGATGCCTTAAAAGACCGTGCTCAGGGACTGTTTGCTAATTTACCCTTATTTTAACTTTATCTTTTCCTGTCTTTTATATTTTTTTTTTACTTTTCTTTTCATTTTATCTTTCATTCTTTTATTTAGTTTCTTTATTCTTTCTTCTTTAGATTTTAGTAGTTCTTTTATGTTTTTCTTGTTTTTAGTCTTCTACACCTTTTCCACATATTTGCTGAGATTCTCTTTTTCTTTTTCTCTCTTTTGACCTTTTTTTTTTTTTTTTTTAAATATGGTCAAGAGTTTCTTTCAAAAAGGTTGATTGAAATTAGTAAATTGACCAATGATTCTCATCGATCCTCTTTCCCTTTCTTTTGATTTTATTTAAGGGGCCGTTTGTTTTCGTGAAATTGAATCCCTAGGAATTCAGGATAAAATTATTTGGTCATGCATCAGCCACAACCTAAGAATCCTATGAAAGAATAGTATGTTACCTGTTAGTCAAAGAACAACATCAAGGCAAGGCATACGATACACAATCATATAGGTGCACCCATCAACACCCCTCATATCAATGTGTTCCTTTTTAAAAGAAAAAATAGTACATCGTTGTTGTTGTAGTTGTTATTTTACCGGAAGAGGGAAAAGATCACACATTATTTGGGCCATTGTAAATATCTGATCTTGCCCCCAGAGACCATTGATAGGTGATTTACAGATCCTTGCCATGTTTATGGAAAATCCTTTCCAATGTTCCAACTCTTTTCAATAAATAAAGATGCCACTAGGATCCAATGAAATGATCCCATCACAAAATCTTAACTCTGATTAGGCTATTAAAATACCATTTGGCTCCATTTCATTGATTTAAGTTAGGCAGTGAACAATTTATATTTTAATTTTGAAACTTTTCTTTGTCATTTGTCTTGGAGATGATTTCATGCTTGACGGCATCAACAATGGCATCACCATCATCGTTTGAATGGCCTTCGTGCCACGTGGAGATTTGTCCTTCTCAATTGTTGCAAGTTGCAGTGCATGCATGTATGAGCCCAAGTAATGAGCAAAACCAGCACGGAGGATCTTCTGTTTGGGAGTAAAAATCCTGAGTGCCACGGCATCTTTGTAGCTGGGAAAAAGAAAACAACAGTACCGACCGGCCAGTCTTTTCTTTCTAAAACACAACTTCATAAATGTTGTGATTTGGGGCTTACGAAAAATCGATCAATCACGCACAAGAATACAGAGATCTACGTGATTCGGCTTTTAACCTACGTCCACGAGAAGACAGAAGAAATCACTATGCAATCAGAAGAAGAGATGTACATTCTAGAGACTCTGAGTCTCTATCTATAATATCAACCCCAAACCTTGTTACACTTAAACCCGACTTCTTATCACAGTTTAACTTGGGCAATTCAGAGCCCAGTTAGCCAAGACTTACTAACTTCTTTTAAGCCATACAAATTAACAATAAAGATTTGAGTTGGAGTGAAATGAACAAATGGTTGATGAGGCTTTTCTTCTTCTGCTTCTGGAGTCAATTTTTAAAATTATGGACATTTGACCTACCAGGAACCATGAATTGAACATTGATTGTAAATAGTGATTTGATACCTTAGATTTTAGTTTTAAAGAGAAAAACCTTTCAATTGAAGTTTGGGACAGTATGCACAACATAAACGTGCATGAAAAAGGTTTTGTTGATTGACAGAATTGGTCAGGACTCATGAGCCCCTCCTTTTATTTTCTGTCATCTTGGTGCAACCGACCTGTATATACGGTGACACCCCACTGGAGTTCAGATCGGTCTAAAATGTTATTTAATTCGATGGAAGTTGATCTTTGGCACCCATTTTTAAAAGCAAAGTGTGTTGTCAACCTAATGATAAATTTAACTGGTGGGCATGGCATGTAACCTCCAGATTAGCACTCATCCAAATTCAATCTAATTAGAGTGGGAGTTCCACGGTTAGATTTACCTCATGTCAACGAATAAATTCGTGAGTTTTACAATATTGTTATCAATCCAATACGAATAAGTTTGTGAGTTTTACATTGTTATCAATCCAATAGTTCTTCCTACTTAAATAGAGATGTAAGATTTCTATGTTGACGTTAGATCTAACAGCTGAGATTCATGAATCGCTATGAGTCAATTGGGAGCCTGAGAAAGTGAGGCCAACTCTCTTCTGAAAGTGGGATTAGCTGCGTATTCTTCTATGGGATTTTTATTTGGAGGTAACAATGCATGTTGGTTTCGTTCTTTGAAAGGAGGGAAGCAACCGGATTACTGCAACTCGACCGGGTAAATTTCAACAGTCCTATTTATTTTATGTTCATCGTGAGATGGAAACTATTGTATGTTAAAAAAAAGAACAAAATAATTTAATTTTTTGAAATCCAATCCTAATTGCAGGAAAAACAACCTATGCCAACTGAAATTGAGACCACGGATTTTATGAAACCAATTGCAGGAAAAACAACCTATGCCAACTGGAATTGAGACCACGGATTTTATGAAACCATGTGCTATGGCTTGAATTGGTAGCCAATCTTCTAATAGGAGCCATTCATAATTGAATTCAATTATTTCATTCTTTTTGTATCCATAATAGTGCAAAAGAAGTCTTGGCCTTGGCTCCGAGTTGCTCAGGGATAGTGATGTTGAGTTTCTGAACCCTCTGCCTTAAGATTAGTCAGTTCTATTTCTTGATGGGGGCATAAAAGCGATATAATCATGCCATAGAGTGTTACCTTGATGTGGTGGAAGTCATCAGTTCGAGTCTAGCAATGTGAGTTTTTCTATTTTCATGTGCTCCACCGCTGTAATTGAATGAAAACGGATAAGAGGTGCGATGGATTGATGTGAAAGGGTAGGGATGGCTATAATGGTGGAAGCAAACTCCATGCTAATAAGAAGCGCATGGATACAAACCTTAAATAGTGAAACACCTTCTCCGGCTTGTTTAATATTAAGTTTTTAGTATCCTAAGCATATTCCTATCAAAGGAGCTAATATTGAAAGTGTAAAGGTGAAGATTTCTGAATTGTCGTCAAATAGTGGTAATTAATTATACTAGTTCCACCCTTAGTAAACCAAATGTGGATCGTACCTACGAAAGAGGGGCTCTTAACTACACCTACACCTTACATCCTTCGGTTCTCACCTCTTTCAATTTTCTCGTTCTTTAGACCTTAATTTAAGGTGAGATCAAACAAACAGATGCCTAATAAAATATCTAAAAGCCAACACATTAACAAATTTAACCCATATTGACCATGATTCTTTTATGCAACTGTTTTCCCTTCCATTCTCTTAACAAGTTTAGACCGTTCGTCCCCACAGTGCCATTTTGAAAGGTACAAGTGGGGAGAGGTACACAATCAAACTGAAGGGTAGATTTACAATAAAAAAGAGAGCGATCAAGATGCCTTTTTCTGATGATTTGCTCGAGGTACATCAATCAAACTGAAGGGTAGATTTACAATACAGAAAGTCTATCTGTCCTGACCGTATATCCCGACCGTATGGCCCGATCCGACGTGGCCGACCCACCTGGCGCTGACTGTATGAAGGGCCCATTCATCTTTTGTTTGGGCGGGAGAAAGCTGAAAAGAAAAGGGGGAAATCGGTGGAGAGAGAAATCGTTGGAGGAAAAAGAAAACCTTGAGTGCAGCTCCTCTCCTTTCTCTCTTGAAGCCCAACGAAGGAAACAAGTGCTCTGGAAGCCTTTGAAGGAAACCCTTGAAGCCCTCTCTTGCTTTTCTCCTCTCTCTCTTGAAGCCCTTGAAGCCAACGAAGGAAACCCTTGTAGCGTCCATCTCTTCTCTCTCTCGAGTTGCAGTGCAAAACCATCTCCTCTGTCATTCTGGTATGTGACCGTTCTCTCTCCATACATTCTCATCATCTCTTTCTCTCTCTCCTTAAACCTAGATAAGTATTGATTCAAGAAAAACATTCATATGAAAATACACAGATGTCAGATTCTTGAAGGAAGAAGGGAATACATGTATTTCTTGAATGTTCCCAGTATCTGTTATTTAAACACCACTGGGTTTAAAGAAGGGAATAGATGTGGCTCGGCCACTGGGTGTTCTTGATGTGCATGGATGTGATTAGAGCTTTTGAGCTCTTGTCTGTTTGAAGTGGGTTTTCTTCATCCTGTTGGATTATTTTTTAATTGTTTTATCTTTTCCCATTCATATTAAAATTTTGGTTTTTACTGTTCATGGTTCTGTTGTCAATGTGTTGGATCTGTGTTTTGTGTTTCTTTTTTTTGGGTCATTTATAGAAGGCTGGGAATTCAAGAAATATGAGAACTTGGAACTCATTTATTTTTTCCATTACAGTTGGAATTTATGTGTGAAATTGTGATTGACAATTGGATATTTGGTATGGAACTTTTCTATGGGAGAATGGAGAACTGTATCTTTTTGCCTACAGCCAACTGTCATCTTTTGGTTTCTTCCATGGTTGATTTTGTAGCTTTTGATTGAATTGAGAGCTTGAATGTCCACGTTCTTTGATTTCTTACCAGTAAAACAGCATAAATCAGTGAGTTTTTGGTTCACTGTATTTCTAAAACCTGTATGTGCTTTGAAAATTTTTGATAGTTTCTCAAGGATTTTCAACTTGAATACAAATGAGAACAGGGCCATTTTTGTAGACAACTTCTAAAAGAATTTTTACTGGAATGTAAATGAGAGTGAGGCTCTGTTTAATCAATTTCTCATACACTGCACTACTTATCGAGCCTGGTGCCCCCTTTTTTTCTCAATGCTAGTGACTTTCCTTAACATTGGTTATATCTCCCAAACCCTCTTTTATAAGGTAGAACCACCCAAACTACATGCTATGTGTCCTGTATTTCAACTATCATTATTGTGACAATGGAAGTACATCATTGTGCTAGAATTTTTCGATATAATTCTCATAGGTCAAGTGGTCTTGACCATCAAAGCATTTAACATAGAAATACCCATGAACTGGATGGGGAGGATTGTTCAACTCTTATCTTTTTTGTATCCTGTGGTGCATTTATGGAACGACCTTATCAATCTATGGCTCAGACCATGAACCAATTTCTCATCCAATTTGAGTTCAACGCACCAGATACCATAGCTGAACTCTACATTCAAGTTACATATTTTCTTTATTTTTATCCATTGCGAACAAATTCTTAAACCTCAGAATGATCTTTTGCAGTTGGTGAACATATTTTTCAAGATAAAGTACATAGCTTTTGTATTGCAAATATATCTATTATACTTTGGTATTTGGAATAAACCTTTGTTACATATAAGAAAAACAGCCTTATCTATGTCAGACTTTTAGTTGAACTGGTGTTCTTTTGTCATTTTATCTTTTTGATTGGTTTAATTGTCTTTGATTGGCTCAACTTTATTAGCTATCCATCCTTCAAGATGGCAGTGCATATACTAAGGTTGATATCTTCATATACCGAGGTTGAAGCCTAGATTGAGAAGGTTGAATGAATGAAATACTGAGGTTTCACTGTGGTCATTTGGCAAAATCCACCTCTATTCGGTATAAATTCATCACTAAAAATCTTCGGACTTCAAGATGGCAGGGCATATACTAAGGTTTGAATCATTATATACTGAGGTTGAAGCCCCTCATCCCAATCCCCTTTAAACATCCCCTTTATACACAATGGGAATAACAATGGAAGTGGGCATTTCAACTATCTTGCAAATGGGATGTTTAAAGGGGATAGGGATGATGGGATACAAGTAACAACATGAAATCACCATCTCATTCCTACACATTTTCTTTCATCTTTGATTAGATTATTAAAAGAGTATGTCAGGGATTTGATGTATGAAGATGGAAACCGATTGTTTTTTATTCACTAGAACTTCAATCACTAGGCTTCATTTTTTTTTTTTTTCTAAATAGAGATGTATTCATAAGTCCTATGGCATTTAAGTATGATTTGTGAATAACCGAAGACCCAACAATCATCTAGTGTCCTTTCTAAACTCAATATCTTACACTAATGAGTATTGACTGAAATGGGTAGTTGGCTAATTGCAGTTTGATTTAGGACAGAACAGAATCTATTTAGTTTTTCCAAGTGTTCTTATTTCTTTTTTTTTTTCTGTCTCATCTGTACCTCCCAACATGCTCCCTGCTGCTTCTTATGCTTAATTGATTGTGCAATTGGCAGATGCTCTACAACATCCCATGAATATCATTCAAAGCCTAGTTTCCATGATTAGCCTCCATTCACTTCACCACACACCACCTAGATTAGTTGAACTATAGTCAGATTATTAGTATACAAAGCCTCTTTCCACCTTAATAAATACATGGTGCATGTTTCTGGCGGCATTACATTATATAGGAATTGAATACATAAAAATTCATGTTAAAAATAGTTCCGTGAAAGAATTATTAAAGAGGTAATATGTGAAAGATATGAGCTGAGAGGTTAAGGGTCTAAGGCATATCAATAAGACCTGGACTTTCTTAGGATTTGAATTAGGAGGATGATGACTGAATATCTATTTTCTATCTTTTCTTGATCCAGGTATATCAATAAGGCCTATGGCATTTAAGTGTGATTTGTGAATAACTCAAACTGTGTGTCCATGTATAGACAAACAGCTGCAGCTTTCCTCATTTAACTTTTGTTTAATTATAAAGGAATAATGCAATTTTTTACCTTTGCACTGTTTGAGCATGATGTCTTTACGCTGGATACCAGGCCCCACCTCTGTCACCTTTTGTTGATGATTGTTACCGTATATCAAGAGATTAAAATATTGATGTTTAGACCAATGTGGCAAAGATGCCTATTTTTGTTGATTCATATCATAGTCAACAAAGACTTTCCATTCATGTAGAGGATGGTATACTGATCAATGAATGAAAAATTTGTTGAAAAGTGAAATTTATGTTGCTGTGACACATGGATTTGTATAGACATGCAAATTTCTTGACCTTAGGTATTTGTATAAAATCTTAAGATGACTACTCTATCTCATTGTGGTTCATTTTCTTATTACAGGGACACTGATTCTGTTTGAGGATAACAAAATAGCATTATGGTAATCACTGAACATGACTTCAATTCATTAGTATCTTCTCATTTGAATTTTGTGTTTATTTTATTTTTCTTTTGTTGTAATTTGATACAGGCCAACCAAAATACAACTGAAATTGTAAAATTAGATACTAAATGCTGCCCTTCAAGGTTTGTCAAGTTTATAGAAGATTTAAAGTTAGAGGATGTTCATATTGATGCGATTGGAGAAACACCTTTTAAGCACTTCACAGAGCTGCCTGCGAACTTGAAATGCCAGCGAACTTTTTTTATCAACGATAATAACTAAGTGGGATAATGAAAAAAGTGCATTTCAACTTGGAGGAAAGCTCATTCGAATTCTACCTCAAGACGTTGCGCTTATAATGGGGTTGAATATGAATGGAGAAATAATACAATTAGGGACAAGAGTTTTGACAGAAGAATGTGAATTTTTGGAGAAATATATCGAAAACAACTATATAGGAACGGAAAGTTTAGAGAAGCATTTAAAAGTAATCTCGAAGAAGATTGCATCGAACAAAAAGAAGTCGTTGGATAAGAAGGGGTTGGATTTGATTGCTGATTTCAAGAAGCTTTACATGCTGTATGTTTGTAGTACCCTTCTTTTTCCAAAATCATGTCGGTCATTTCCATTCAATATCATATTCATGGTGGATAAGTTGGAAAAAGTTAATGATTGTGCATGGGCTATTGCTGTACATGAGTTCTTGATAAAAAGTATACGCGAAAGCTCAGGGAAGACAACTGGATTTATAAATGGATGTGTCATGCTCTTGGAAGTAAGTAGTTATCCTATTTATTTTATTTTTTAATAATTGTTCCAATACAATGGAACTTGTGACTTTCACATCTTCACTTACATTCTTATACCTTTTCTTACAGCCTTGGTTTTATGAACATGTTAACCGATATGTTCCTATTCGTGCCAATTCTTATCCACGTTATATGCGATGGGCTAAGATTTCGAAATACATGCAAAGTAAGTCTTTTAAAGCTATATTGGACAATCTTAGCTATACGGAGGTATGTATACCTTCACTTTTCTCTATGATTTACTTCTTGTAGTAATTTATGATATTGACTGCAATAAATAAAACAAATACTCTATTTCTTAGGTCATTGAGGAAATCACTCCAACCAAAGAAGAAATGACCTTGTTATCTCCCCCAAAAGTGTCTCAGGTATTTTTAACTAATATTTATTCTTTAATTTAAAGTACTTGGTCATGGTTGTATGGTTGCATCCTTCTTGTGACTTATACTTGTTTCACCTATGGGTTACAGGAGACAACGGCGATGGCTGATTTCATAGTTAGCAGAATGGAGGAACGCATGCCAGATATCATTGTAATTTTATTCATATTTGCTTAAAAGTGGAAAATGCTATTCAAAATCTTTAATATGAACTTCATGTTTAAAATCTATTTTTCACTTACTATTTGAAAGTAACATAGGGTGGTCGCGAGAGCTATATGAAGAAGATTAAGGATCTGGAGCTAAGGGTTTCCATGTTGGAGGAAGAGAACGAACGATTAAAGAGTGAAAATATGGAGTTGCGAAATGCGGGTTTCTCGGTGCCTCACTCACCCGTGGATAGTGTTGATGCTTCACCCCGTCGCATGGATCATCCTTCTTCTCCAATGTCGTCAATGTCTGGTTGCGTTGAGACATCAAGAGTCGCCGAGATTATTTCAAAGAAAAATGGGGGTAGAGTTCGGAAGCCATCAAAGATGTTACGGACCCCATATGATCCATGCACAAAAGCAACATTGAAAAGAGCGAAGAATAAAGCAACTTGCCACAAGAGAGAAAGATTGATTGCGGATGAAATCCAATCAAAGATTTTTATTTCGAAAGAAGAGGAGGACGCAATTGCAAGTTTTGAAGCTGAAGTTGGAAAAGAGTATGACTCATTATAAACCTAGTAACTTTACACCATAGTACTCACAGTAGATAATCAGTATTTATATTTATTAATTACTAAATAATAAGTTCTATTTCTTTAGTGCTGAGGAGGTGGGCAAGTTAAAGATTTGGCGTTCAGAAATCAATGCTTTATTGGATGAAGAAGGTTGGATATCTGATAAGGTTGGTAGTTAATTTCACATCTTATTATAAGCAAACAATCATGTATACAATTTGGAACCTTGACAACTAACACTGAACATGCTATCTTGACTTCTAGATTATTGACAGCTATGCTACGTTGTTGAGTGGGAGAAAGCCAACTGAGAAGTTGAATTCATTGAAGTGTTACTTCTTCACTTCGTGGTTTAATGTAATTATTCTTCTTAATATTTGTAGTGATTTTTATTTTTTGAATATTAGTGCTAACATGTAGCTTACTAACTCCCAGACGGCATTACATTCCAACAATGAAGAATCAATTAAAAAGCATTTAAATGTGAAGAACTTGAAGTCCATCTTAACCTTGTGGGATAGAATATTCATCCCAATGAATTGGGCTTCAAAACATTGGCTTCTCTTGTACTTGATTCAAACAAGAAGTTGTTTTGTATATACAACTCTTTGAAGTCCTGTGGTGACGTTGCATACGTGAATGAAACGGTGAGTACCCATATTCAAGTATATTCTCCCGTGAAATGTTCGAAATAAACAATGCACCTGTATATATAACTTAACTGTTATATTTCCTTTATGCAAGTATCTGTCTTAAAAGAACAATTTAAACAAAGGAAGATTCATAAATAGGATAAGGCTGATATTCATTTCGTTGATGACTGCCCTCAACAAGACAATGGGTATGTCTCTCTATTAGAGGCTCGTATGTGAATTACATTTTCTATTCTAATTGGTATAATAATCCATCTTATATCACTATTTTAATAGTTACGATTGTGGCATCTTCATGATGAAATTTATGGATTGTCTATCGCGTGGCGATACATTTGATTTTCAGCCGGTAAATGCGGTGATTTGTTAGTGATGATTTACGTACACTTCGAATGAATCTTATTGTTCTAATTTTCTGTCTGTTTCTTTGATTCCTTCTTAGTATCTTTCTTTTTTCTTTGTTCTTGGAATAGGATGAAATCTGGTCTTATAGAAGAAAAATAGCAGCACATTTATTACTTGCTCGAATACCGAATGACAAACATGAGGACTCATAGGCTGACCTTGCAGAGTTTCTTATGGAAAGGGTATTAACAAAAACTCTCGTCTGTTTAAAATTTCTTCTTAATGGTGTTGGTGATCAAATTAATACTCTCTTACATTTTTATTGTCCGGTGATTCCTTTTTCTGTTTTCTAACATTCATCTCATATTTATTGCAGGTGGCGTACATAATTTCTTGTATAGAAATGTGTGCTGATGTGAGGGAGTTCAAGAGACTCTAAACGATGATGTCCCTATTTTGGGATTTCAGAACTTCAGTCGTTCAATCTTTTTTTCTATCGATTACAACCTAGGCTGACTTGAGAATTTTGTATATCAACTAGCCACACTCCAGGCTCACCCGACATGGAGAAATTGTAATTTTATTGAATTATATTCGTTGAATGTAATTGGAAACTTGGCATCTCTGTGAGTGTTAGAATTAAATTCAAGAATAAAAAGCGGATTTAGTACTTCACAATGGATGTTGGCACCGGGTGTTGATTGTCATTGATTAATTGTTAATGCACGTATTTTGATCAATTGATAATGGAATATTCGATGCATTTCCCTGGCTAACGAAACACTGAAGCCTCAGTATTTCACTCAAACAACCTTCTTAAACTGGGTTTCAACCTCAGTATTTCATGATTCAAACCATAGTATACTATGCTCTAACATGAGACTGATACTTCTTTAGACCTTTATACTAGCCTTCGCCCTTTTTGATACAGGAAATCTCCTGGCTAATACTGAGGCTAATGATTGGATCGAAACATCAGTATTTCATTAGAACGAACTTCTCACACTATAACATGATTCAAACCATTGTATACGCGGCCATCATCTGAGACAATAACCAAAGTATTTCATTCAATCAACCTTAGTACACAGAATTGAAACCTGTGAATATTGTGAGTCATACCTACAAATTGTAACCTGTGAATTAGTTACACAGAAACCTCAGTATTTTATTCATTCAACCTTCGCAAATTGGATTCAACCTCAGTAGATCACGATTCACACCTTAGTATATGCCTTGCCATCTTAAGATTTTATATTGGAAAAAAAAAACACCAGTCTTAGCCTTAACACAGGCTTAGGTCCCAACCATCCTATTAGATTTCAAAACAGAAGAAATATTCTCATCCCATGCACGCGCTCGAGCGCGTTAGCCTACTGTTATTTGCATTGTGCATATTTTATATACCTGCGCTCGAGCGCGTCCTCCTGTTTGAAAACAATGCATGATGCGCTCGAGCGCATATACATGCGCTCGAGCGCACACAGCCTCTGGATGCAATGCCTCTTGTATGCGCTCGAGCACATATAAGCGCGCTCGTGCGCGCTACCCTACTGTTTCTTGCATCGTGCATATTTTATTTGATGCGCTCGAGCGCATGTATGCGCGCTCGAGCGCGTCCTCCCACTGTTTGAAAACAATGCATGATGCGCTCGAGCGCACACAGCCTCTGGATGCAATGCCTCCCGTATGCGCTCGAGTACATATAAGCGCGCTCGTGCGCGCTAGCCTACTGTTTCTTGCATCGCACATATTTTATTTGATGCGCTCGAAAGCATGTATGATGCGCTCGAGCACGTCCTCCCACTGTTTGAAAACAATCCATGATGTATGCGCTCGAGCGCACACAGCCTCTGGATGCAATGCCTCCCGTATGCGCTCGAGCACATATAAGCGCGCTCGTGCGCGCTATATAACGCCCCAATTCCTGATACCGGAAAAACCGTCAAGGTACCCGAATTTGGCGCGCTACTTCCCGAATAACCCAGGAACTTCCAAGATCGTAGGTCCGCAGTGAGGTCCAATTTAAAACTTTTTGACCGACATATAATCAATAGTTAAATTTGCGGAAGTGTAATGAGTAAAGCGGAAGCATAAGGTATCATAGAAATATATCAAGTGTAGCAGGGCTGAAGTCCAGCCTAAATCTCAAGGTATAATTAAGAATATATTTATAACATATCAGTCTAACTCCCTGCTCACCACATAAGAAAACACTCAACCCAAAAAAAGATAATCACTCAATCCCCCAGTACCGGCGCTCCATCCTCCAGCTCGACCCCCTGGTCGGCTGGTCCCCATCCATAGTCTCCAACTATGGGCGCCTCGACGAGCGCGTTGTCCTCATAATCGGGGTCATCACCTAAGCACTAAGAATGGGTTAGATCCAAGGATCTGGCAAGTTGCAGTATACAAATAACATAGGATGTATGCATCAAAGGAATAGAGACAGTAATAAGATCAATAAGAATATCCAAGGTACAAATACTAGGCAATTGAGCAAGATAAACATTTAGAGTCAGGAAGATAAGATAGGCCAATCTATCTACACAATATGGCACATTCACACAAGCTGGATACCGCGGGATATTATGCCGCGGCCCTCCCATACTGAACACAGTCGCGGTGGGGAAATCTCACCAGTGCTGGGGATAACTAACCCTGTAAATCACTCATCAATCTCAAATACTCATCACTCGGGAGACTGGATCGGTATCGCACCGTCCGTCTAAAACATAGCTCATCGCTCAACACTCAAATAGCTCCTACCAGTGATGATCAGTCAACAGGCTGAGCTTAGAACAACTGAGTGAATGTTAGTGCCGACTCAGATAATCAAATACAGGTCTGTGTCTGTCTAGACTTGCCTTGCACGAGCAAGGTCCTAACAAGTCCCTAAGAGGTCCAAGTACAATACCATGGAATACAGTCCAAATCCAAGTCCAATCATTGGATCCATACTAAGGCCCATCAAGCCATGGCCTTAGTCTAAACAGTCCGGGAGAGATCAAAATCTCAATCCAATACTAGTCAGTCCATTCTCATCCATATTGAATCACAAGTCCAACCTAATCAAACCTCTTCACCTAGGGTATCATAAATCCCAACTTAGGCCGTATGAGGGCCCGCCTAGACACAGACACGGGTTATTGATCA
This sequence comes from Umbellularia californica, assembly GCA_028538565.1. NCBI lineage: Eukaryota > Viridiplantae > Streptophyta > Magnoliopsida > Laurales > Lauraceae > Umbellularia > Umbellularia californica. The sequence continues at coordinate 6,171,879 of JAPQWN010000003.1, forward strand.
CCAATCACATCACCGGATCACCTCTAAGTAATCCTAGGTTCAGGTCCTTCATTTTCCACTTACATTAATAGGTTTAAGCAAGAACAAGGATATGAGAGTGATAGTAGTGAAACAAACTCACAGTAATTGAATCAAAGGGGATATCAAAGGTCCAATCCTAAGTAATGGTCCACTCTCAGGTTCAAGGCCTCATCAGATAATTGGATCCCTAACTGGAGTCTCAGATGCCAAAAGATACCGCGTTTGGTGCTCCTGAAGTTACGGGCATCTTTGACTACATTTAAGGGTCAAATCACTGACAATTCCAATCCCTAAACTCTATTTGGTGGTCCCCACGAGTCAAGGGTTGAGCCACACCATTGACTCGTACTTGGCACATTGATGGAAGTTCATTTAGATGGTCAATGAGTATGATTTATCCAATTAATAGGGTACAACAATATAATTTAACATATAAAGAAAGAACTAAGGAAATTTCATGATAATTAAAGAAGAACAATAATAATAGAGAAATCAAACCTTAGTCTAGCACATTGATAATCAAGGACACCATCTAAAAATAAATAAACAATTAATGATACATAAAAATCTTAATTGATAATTCTAGAGAACCTAAGAAATACTTTTTCAACACTCAAAATAGTTTAAGGATCTAATGGGGTTCATTAAATGCTAAGTAGTCCTTTATTTCCAATTCCTAAAATTAATGGGGTCAAGAAATATTATAAATGTAGCATGTCAAATTATTTAATTGGGTTCCTTAAAAACTATGGGGCTTATTTCTAATTTTTGAGACAAATAGGCTAAGGTATTAAAATAAATAAGTTAATGGGTCATCATGTATAGAAATTCCCATACACCCTCATACCACTAGACCTACTAATCATTCTTCATTTCTTCACATGGCATGTCCACCAATTCTCATGCTCTCACAAGTCACTAAGCCACTCACCCACTTTATCTTTTCCCTCACTTATCCCACGTCAGCAACTTCATCTTTTCTTCATTCCCAAACGTTTTGCAACAGCACAAAGCAAACAGAGAGCACCTCTCACACGCCTGGGACATTTGCTTCACAGAATCGTGGTCCCCACTGATCAAGGACCAGATCAGACATCACCATTGAGGTCGCCCAGGGCCCTACTACAAGATGTAGGGTCCAGATCAAAGTTGGTGGCCCACCTGGGCCCCACAGATAAAAGAAACAAAATCCTTTCTTTCCTAATTTGTTACTGTCATGTCATCTTTGGGCATTTGGATGGTGGACCAAACGGGGTCCACACCACATGGGTTCACATGCCTAACGTTGCCCCACCATTTCCAGCCCAATGGACGGACCGGATCGGCGATCGGATCAAACAGTGGGCCCCACAATCATATGCTGCAAAAACTGATTTTTCCCAAAAACACATCCTTTGTGATCAAGCTAATGGGTAGAGTGCCAGGGGTGTCCACTCCCTATGGGACCAGCTCCTTTAGGGTCGCCCGTGGGTCCTCTATCAGATCCACGGATCAGATCGATCATCGGGTGGCCCACCTGGGTCCCGGCCTTAACGCAAGGAAATTGGAACATCCCTTGTTTCCATGGAAGAAACGGTAACAGTAACCCATTTCCATCCAAATTCTATTCAAATCAATTCCATTCACCTCCATTCATCAAACAAGCAAATAAAATCATAAAAACACTTCAATGCCCAACCATCCATCAATCCATCTGGACCATTGATCTTCCAAATGAGATAAAAACTCATCCATCAATGGCCAAAAATTATAAAAACAAGCTCAAAGGTAATTCTAGAATTATACATACATCAATTGAATTAAAGATATAGAATCAATAGAAATAAATCATGCATTCTATGATATTAGTATATTGCACTTGCCTTGATTGGTAAAAGAGAAATAGATTGATAAGAGAGGTAGAAGATGACTCCTCCTTCTTCTTGCAATTAGGGTTTTGGACTTAGGGATTTTAGCTAGGGTTTTGTGACATGAGAGGTAAATTAAAGATAAATGAGAGTGAATTTAGGGTTCATTTCCCAATGCAATAGTGTAGATTATATAGTATAGGGCTTTAGAGACAATTACCAAAATGGTCATTTTGATTGCATAGGAATGTGGATAAGGACATGGTCATTTAGGTCATTTGGTGAGAATTCTAGAATGTTCTCAAGTGTGGAAAACCCCCTATATAAAAACTTATTTACTAGCAAGGGCCTCAATCCCTAAAACCCTACAAAAATTATAAAAAGATACTCTATAAATCTATAAAATACACAATAGGCCTAAATCCTATAAAATAGACTAATACTTAGGAAAATATCTATTTACCCTTACTAACCCCTATTAATTAGTATAATTATGCTATATTAACATAATTAATAGTATTCAAATTCAAAATGAGGGCCCACCAAAGTGGGGCCTCACACGCTAGGTTACTGTTTCTTGCATAGTGTATATTTTATTTGATGCGCTCGAGCGCATGTATGCGCGCTCGAGCGCGTCCTCCCACTGTTTGAAAACAATCCATGATGCGCTCGAGCGCGCGTCCTCCCACTGTTTAAAACAATCCATGATGCGCTCGAGCACATATGCCTAATGTTTCTTGCAACATGCATATTATTTGATGCGCTCGAGCGCAGGTATGCGCGCTTTAAAAAAAATGCATGACGCGCTCGAGCGCATGCAGCCTCTGGATGCAATGCTTCCTGTATGCGCTCGAGAACATATGCGCGCTCAAGCGCGTCCAGCCACTGACTGAAAACATATACATGATGCGTGTCTGTCTGGAATTGTGAAAACAAGTCACTCATCTACAACATTCAAAAATTCAAATCCAGTTTTGTCCACAACCCATTGAATTTGCCAACTCACTCATAAAACCTAACAAACACAGCCTTTGGAAAATCATGGACAAAACATTCTAATTACAAGATAAATCTACCAAACATAATATCCACAGACAAAGAAACAGATAGATCTTGGACGTTAAACTTCGAAGATAGTACCTGCAGGTATACTCATCCACAATTTTAGATTGAAGTGTAAAATAGATTGTTATAGAAACAGGAGGATATATGATAAACAAAATGACAATGACAAAGTGCCCAAAATGATCATGATAATGATCTCCCCCTTTTTGTTCATGAATAACAAAGAGAAAGAACTGCATAGTTTTCAAAAAAACAAATCCTACGGAAGACTGATTAGATTATAACACGAAACCAAAAGTCATTGATGTGTTAAACGAGCTAGAATGATAGCGAGGGATTCATCCACAGAGGAAAATCGAGCATTAATGTTGTCACGAAGACCATGTACTTCATTTTCCAGTTAGGTGATGCGATCCGACACACCATCCTGCTCCCCCTCAGCAGCTTCATCAATATCCTCTTCATCATCCGCTTCAGCAATGTAAGCTTCTGATTGTTGCAAAGAGCGGCGATTGATGGCACCCCTAATTTTGCGAACCTCATCAAGTTCACGCCAGTCGACTTCCTTAGAGAGCAGAAATCTAGTAATCAACACCCCGAATGGTAAAGTGGCATTTCGAGCTGCACTGGGAATTTTTACCATAACATTGTAAATCATGAGGGGAATATTCACTGGATTTCCCATCCCAATATGATATAAAACCATTCCATGTTGATGATTTACAGTTGCAGTGTGTCCCCGAGGTTCTAAATTGGCGGAGTAGAACCAGTTGAGGAACCGATACTTTGGAGTTAAGAGGCCATGAGAGATGGTCCCTGTTGCCCATGGGTGCATAGCACCAACCAATTCAGTGCCGAAAATACGAAACATGCTTTGAGGAAGAGGCTGATTTGGTGGAAGGGGATAATCCCATTGCTCAGGCTGTTCAATGCCAATGAAGGATGCAATCACTGAAGGAGAAATAGCTAGAGTCTTTCCACGCACAAAGGTAGTGAAATCAGCATCTCGAAGTGTAATGTTACAGTAGAATTCCCGAACCCAGCTGACATTGATTTCATTGACGTCGAAAGTGTAGAGAAAATTCCAACGACGACGCATGATTGATCCATACTCATCAGTAGAGGTAAATGAGGCATCAATCTCTCTTTCAGAACCAACTGAACGATGCGCAAAAAAGGCCGCAAAAGCTTCTGATTTTGCGATAGAAGGAAACAATGTTGTATCAAATCTTGGTGTAGATGAAGAGCCAGCAACGTTTTTACGTTTCTTCGGAGCTATTGAACCAACTACCTCGTTGAGAGAATTTCACAAACACCTGGTGAGCAGTAGATAGTTAATGTAGAGCATAGAGGCAAGAGATGAGAAACAGAACCAGGCAAAACACATCTTGCATAAGATAGAGATTGTGCTATCAATGTAAGAAAGATTTCCATCTTGTATCAAACCAAACATCAAACCAAATAGTAAATGATCAACCCATTTCCAACCATTTCCAACCTCCATATAGCCTCAAACCAAAAGTCATACCAACAACAAAGTCAATCCATCCATCGGAAGACAATGAGCAATGCAACAAGCATAGAAGATAAAAAGAGATTGCAAACCCCAACATTATTCAAATATAGTGCCAAGACGAAATCCCATAAACATTACCCAAACCAAAACATTTGAAAGGAAAACTCCCCAAGAGCTAAGCACAAGGACATTGAGAAGACTCTAAACGATCAAAAGAAGAGATATAGGAGAAAAGAGTACTTCTTTGATGGTAATGAGTGTGATGCCCTAAGATGGAACCAGGAAGAAGACTTACCAATGAAAAAGAAGATGAAACAGAGAAATAATGAGAGAGGACGAGCTTTATAAAAATGAAGAGAGTGCGCGCGCGCACGAGCGCAGGTTTTCGCGCTCGAGCGCATATATATGTTGAATTTTTTATTTATTTGTTAAGTAACAAATGGGAATGATAGAGAAAGAGTACCACACCACCAAAAATATTTTTAACCAAGCTCAGACATAAACACATTAATTTGTAAATCAGTTTTTTCAAACACAGCCGTTAAAAAAAATATCTTGAATGGAAATTCCAGAATAGAGGAGTATTTCATTCAACGGACCTTAGTATACAGAGTTCAAACCACTGAATATGTTTTGTCAGACCTACGCATCCCATCTAATAAATAGATTTATATCGAATAGAGTTTTAAAACCTCAGTATTTCATTCATAAAACCTTCTCATACTGGGCTTCAACCTCAGTATATAACGAATCAAACCTTAGTATATTGGATTCTGAATGTTTTTAGTGATGATTTTATACCTTAGTATATGCCCTGCTATATTGGAGTCTGAAGATTTTTAGTGATGATTTTATACCGAATAAAGGTGGAGTTTACCAAATGCCACACTGAAACCTCAGTATATCATTCATACAACCTTCTCATACTGGGCTTCAACCTCAGTATATAACGAATCAAACCTTAGTATGTGCCCTGCCATATTGGATTCTGAAGATTTTTAGTGATCATTTTATGCCTTAGTAAATGCCCTGCCATATTGGAGTCTGAAGATTTTTAGTGATGATTTTATACCGATTAAAGGTGGAGTTTGCCAAATGCCACACTGAAACCTCAGTATATCATTCATACAACCTTCTCATACTGGGCTTCAACCTCAGTATATAACGAATCAAACCTTAGTATGTGCCCTGCCATATTGGATTCTGAAGATTTTTAGTGATCATTTTATGCCTTAGTATATGCCCTGCCATATTGGAGTCTGAAGATTTTTAGTGATGATTTTGATACCGAATAAAGGTGGAGTTTGCCAAATGACCACCCTGAAACCTCAGTATATCATTCATGCAACCTTCTCATACTGGGCTTCAACTTCAGTATATAACGAATCAAACCTTAGTATATGCCCTGCCATATTGGATTCTGAAGATTTTTAGTGATCATTTTATGCCTTAGTATATGCCTTACCATATTGGAGTCTGAAGATTTTTAGTGATGATTTTGATACCGAATAAAGGTGGAGTTTGCCAAATGACCACCCTGAAACCTCAGTATATCATTCATGCAACCTTCTCATACTGGGCTTCAACCTCAGTATATAACGAATCAAACCTTAGTATATGCCCTGCCATATTGGATTCTGAAGATTTTTAGTGATCATTTTTTGCCTTAGTATATGCCCTGCCATATTGAGTCTGAAGATTTTTAGTGATGATTTTGATACCGAATAAAGGTGGAGTTTGCCAAATGACCACCCTGAAACCTCAGTATATCATTCATGCAACCTTCTCATACTGGGCTTCAACCTTAGTATATAACGAATCAAACCTTAGTATATGCCCTGCCATATTGGATTCTGAAGATTTTTAGTGATCATTTTATGCCTTAGTATATGCCCTGCCATATTGGAGTCTTAAGATTTTTAGTGATGATTTTGATACCGAATAAAGGTGGAGTTTGCCAAATGACCACCCTGAAACCTCAGTATATCATTCATGCAACCTTTTCTTGGTTTGCCGTGAAAGGCGATTTTGTTTGGCATTTATAGCCAATTTTGGCGTTTATAGCCGATTTACAATTCTCATCAATAATGAAAGACAAGAGTTGTGATTTTTGTCTCTTTTAGAAAAATACAAACTACAATGAAAATCAAGAAAAGGAGGATCTAACTTCTCAGGAGATTGTGGGGGACTCGTTCAGATTGACGGTCGCAAGTCATGTATGGGCTTCGCCATCATCCATGCAGATGAGAATAGAGGATGCTCTTGATTCGCTTGGCTTGGCTATAACCTCAGGTTTTTAGAGGACAAAGACCAAGAGAAGGTCCTATGTCCAATAAAAAGCTAAGTAGACGGGCTGAAAAGCCACGTCTAAGCCATTGGAGGCAGCGGGAGAAGGCAAGGACCTTGGGGGGGTGCCCCCCAAGGGACTTTTGTCACCTTGTAGTGGTGGCCGGTGCAGAACTTCAGCAGAGTTTTTCTCTCTTTTTCTTTCTCTGGATTCTTTCCGCTCTCTTCCGATCCGATCTCTTTTTTTCTGATATGATCTCTTTTTTTCTGATCCTGATTTCAATGGAATGCTCTCCTATTTATAGGCTTTTGGTAGCCATTTAGGAGAGTTTATGGGCTTTAATGGCTTTAATGGGAGGAGTTACAAGATTTATTTCTTTGATTTTGTAACTCCTTTTTCCTTGAATCTGATTGGCCGATGGAGATTAAGGGCTTTTAATCACCTTAATTACCATAATGGGAGGAGTTTCATGGGTTAAATGTCATGAATCAATTGACTTGTAACTCCCAAATGCTTGCTTCTGATTGGGCCGTCCAAAGAAATGAATTAATGACTGCAATAAAGCTAGTCAATTAACCACATTAATTGGTCGCCGAGCAGTCGAAGAGTCGCGGGCCGTGCTGTGTCTTCTGGAATTCTTCTGGCGATGATCATAGATGGATCTTCATGCTGATCGACATCGGATGAACATGTAACTTCAGATAGTGATAGCTAAGAGCGGGCCGGTGACATCTGTCCTGTCGATTTTTCGATCGATCGGGCGGAAAGTATACTTTTTTGGTCGACCGGTTGGCGATCAATGTTGATTTTGATACTTTTGGAGGTTGACCCGTGATTTTGACGGATGTCGGCGGACATGAGTCAATTTCAAGCACTAAAAATCACATTTTCAGGAAACCACATGGGCCAAAGTGCGCGAAACGCGAAAAAGGACGGAAAAACGGGTCACCGGCGAAAAATCCGGTGACCCGGACTTCCATGGTCGCCGGCGACCATGGGCCATGGTCGCAGGGGCCTGCGACCCTGGGGGAATTTTCCCCTTCGGAGCCCGTTTTGCGGTGGTTTTGAGGTCTTTTTCGTCGTCGTTTTCTTCTGTATTTTTCCTGACATTTCTTCTCATTTATTGGCTTGATTTCCCTATAGAAAACTTGATGAGAATCCTTGCATTTTTAGAGTGCAAAGTTTCTAATTTTCCGGGAAAGCCGAAGACTTTGTCGCGTAGAGCTGCTGATTTTCCGCTAGAAGCTGAAACTTGGTCAAACGATGTCGGAATGACCTGAAATTTGAGGTGAAGCCTCCTGAGCAATAAATAAGACCAATCATAGGCTTTTGTTTGAGTTTTGAAGCCGTTTGGGGTCCCGTCGATGCTTCACTTGATTTTGCTGCGGGGAAAATGCCGAGCTTTGATATGTGGCCAAACGATGTCCGATTGACCTGAAATTTGACGGGGAGCCTATTGGAGTCATTTTGAGACGTTCCATAGGATCCGTTTTGGATGTCATGGTCCCGGGTTGCTCCGCCGCCGGTAGGCTTGATTTTCTCTCGGAGCATCGAAACCTGGTCAAACGTTGTCAGAATGACCTGAAATTTGACGTGCAGCCTTTTGGAAGCATGTTGAAGCCACTCGTGCACTTGGTTTGATGAGCGAAGGCTTCGGTGGTTCCCGCCGCCGGGAGGCTTGATTTTGCTGCTCGAGCATTGATGGAGGGTCAAACGTTGTCGGTTTGACTTGAAATTTGGCATGGAGCCCTTTTGAGACATGCTGGAGTCATCCGTAAGCTCTGATCGAAGTTTTGACGTCTCCGATGATGTCGCCGCTGGGAGCGCCATTTTAGCTGTCGGAGAAGCGAAGTTAGGCCAAATGATTCTGAAATGGCCCGAAACTTCATGTGTACTCTTCTCTTGGCTATCTTGAAGGATCTTGCAGTTTTTGTTTGATTCTGACAAGATTTGATTTTTTGGAGAAATTGCATTGCCTATTTATGGCAGGTTGCTACTTCATGCAGCTTTCTTGATGTTGAAGAGGCAAAGTGACATTTTTGGTGTCAACAAATGCCCCCTCGAGGTACAGCGACGAGTTGCTTGACTTTTGTAGTCGATGTGCCTCGAAGAGATTTTTGAAGGAGAGCTTGTGTCTTGACCAAGAGTCTTTGAGCAATCTTTCCTTTGGTAGAGTAGCCTTTGAGCTTCTAGGGGAATTTTATGGTAAATGAAAGGAATCAGGGACCATCTCGAGGCAAAGTTTTGAAGATGACATCAGGGATGTGGATTTGGGCTTTTGTTTTTGACCTTGTGACCTAACAAGCTGTATGTGGCAGGTTAGGGGGGTCGGGTTTTGGTTTTGATCTTGTGACCTAACAAGCTGTATGTGGCAAGTTAGGGGACCAGGCTTTGGTTTTTGGTCACTCTTTGGGACTGTGTGGGTCCATTGGAGTGGTTTGGATTTTTGTGGAATGTCAATTTCAAGATTTTGGCTCAATTTGGTATATGAGGCTGGATGGTTTGATTTTTGGAAGCTCATGGGGCTTGGAATTTTTTGTATGGTTCAATCAACTCAAAAGAGGCATGGAACCATTTTTGTATGCTCTTGGTAAGAGGGATTTTTTTTCTCTGACTAAAAGCCCTTTTTTTTTTTTATAGCGCCTAGGTGGTCAAACCTGGCTCATATGGGCTAGCCCATGGGACCTTAAGCTTTTTAGGATGGCTTAGATCTCATGTGGGGCCATTTTTGTAAAGAATATCTAAAGATATCTCATTTGGATAGAGAATATCTAAAAATATCTTTATGAGAGAGAATCTCTCATCTTCCCTTAATTTGGGAGAGAATATCTCAAGGTATCTTTCTTTTTGGGAAAGAATCTCCAATCTCCTATTTTGTTGGAGAGAATCTCTCATTGATTGATTTTGGGAGAAAATCTCTCAAAGACATCTTTCTTTTTGGGAAAGAATCTTTCTAATTCCTTCTCTTTTGGTAAGGTTACTAATTAGTAACATTTACCTTTCTTCTTTGTTTCCTTCTTTGATTTGCTCTCTCCTATAAAAGCAAAGGAAGGTAGGATCTCTTGCTCTTATTGTTTTCTTTTGCAACAATCTCAAGAGAGCTCCAAGACCAAGAGTTCTTCTTCTTCAAGGATCTTCAAGCTTTTTCCTTCTTCTTCTCCATCAATGGCTTCAAGTAAGTTTTCTCTCTTTTTCTTTCAAGAAAACTCCATGTAGAGAATAGGATGGAAAAAAAGTGTCTCTTCTCTTTTTTTTTTTTTTTTTTCTTTTCTTTCTATTCTTCTTCTCTTTTTTTTTTTCTTTTCTTTTCCACGTGATTTCTGTTTTTTTTTTTTTTTTTTTCACGTGTATCTCTTTTCTCTTTTTTTTTTTTTTTTTTTTTTTGAGAAAATTTCTTTTTTTTGCTCATCATGATAATGCGTTTTTATGCAAATCTAGATGTTCATGCATGTACTTTTTGTAGATTGAATTTGAGAGCATGATAGCATACCTGAAAATGTTTGCAAATTTGGGAATTTGGAGCTCGCAGCGATGTTGAGCCCTTCTTGATTTTGCGGAGATTTTGAGGTTTCGAAAGTTTGGAGTTTCGGAGCTCGCAGCGATGTTGAGCCCATCTTCAAAACTTTCTGTTTCTTTCGGGGTATTTCCCTTTTCTTCGGAATTGCCCCGGAACCATGCCAAAATTTCGCCAGATTTGCTTTTAGCGAAATTCTGTCATTTTGATGATGATCTTTTTTTTTCTTTTCCAACCTTTGCAGGTGGTTCCTCCAGAACGAACAAGGGTAAAGAGCCTGCTACAAGCGTACCTCGTCGATCCGCCAGATCTTCTAATGTGGCCGTTCAGCAGGCCTGGGAGAAGGTCCAGTATGTTGAGAGAAACTTGGAAGAGTGCGACTCTCTCAACAGAGATGAGATGAGGCAACAACTGATCCAGTGAGGAGTCAAGTGGGAGACCTGACTCTGACAGTGGGGCGGGTTCTTCTAGGAAGCGAACCCGTAGAGGTAAGAAAAGGAGGAGTCATCATCACAGCGAGGGGCCACATGAGGACTCTCCTGACATGGAAATCCCTCTTACCATCCACGAGGAGGTGCCAGAGGCTGTCGACGAGCCTCCAGAGAAGAGGAGTCGTGGGGAAGAGACCATTGGTGAAGGTATGATTCTTCCTTTTTCGTTTTCTACTTTTTTCATAGGGCTTTCCATGTTCTGATTTGTTTTCTCACCCTGCTGCTGCTTTTTTTTTTTAGCAGAGGATGAAGACTTGGCGATGCCTGAGGTTCCGACCGATGAGGTGGTGATGGAGCCGGTTATGGCATCTGAAGAAGAGCCGAAGGACTCTGGAATGATTCCAGAATCTCCAATTGGTATAACTTCTTTCGCTTTCTCTTCTTTTTTTTTTTTTTTTTTTTGCCTGCGACTTGATTTGCTAACATTTCTCTTGTCAGCTGACTTGCCACAGGATTCCGATGACTTTGAACCATCAATGGACGCAAATGTTGACGATGCTTCCGATGAGTTCGTGGAGGAAGAGAGTGTTCCGCCAGTCGTCGAAGAAGGTACTTTGTAGTGATGACCCTGATGATTTTTTTTTTAACAGGATCATATTCATACCTTTTTGTGTTTCATTTGCAGGTTTTGAAGTGACAGAAGAGAGTCCATCGCCTTCTTCAGAACCAGAGCAAGGGATGCCAGAGGTCGATCCGGAGGTAGAGACTCCTACAACCAGTTCTGACGCGATAGAGAAGATACGTCGTGCTGAGATTCCTTCTCCAGTGGCTCCAAGTGGAAAGAGTTCTTTTGTTACTCTTCCAATGGGACATGACATGAGCAGCCGATCAGCGGAGAATGGTGAATCTTCATCCAGTTCGTCTCTTCAATTTGCGAAGAAGGTGTTGGCTCGGGTTTTGAGTTCTTGGGTCAAGACTCTCCTTTCTGGACACTTGGAGGCAGGATTTGGCATGATCCCACATGTACAGGAGATTCTCACTGATACCGAAGAGGTTGGTCTGGATGTCACAGGTGCCAGGGCGATCGTTGATAGGATCATTGCACTGGGTGACAAGTGGTTTGAGACCATGGATTTCCGTGACGACCAATTCTTCAAGGAGATGTTCTTGGACCCTGCTGATAAGGCTAAGTCTGACCTGAATGAGGCTACACAAAGCAGGAAGCAGGTAGTCCGAGAGAAGAATAAGGAAGAGCTAGTCATCCTTGGATTAAAGCGCGACCTTGACATCCTTGATGGAGAGGTCGAAATGGCCAGGAAGCATCTCGAGCATTTGAAGGCACAAGTTGATGCTAAGTGGACTGCTATAACAGAGGCTCGTGACAGGGAGAGTACTCTGATTCGCAGGGTTGCAAATGCCGGTTAAGTTCTTGAGAGGAGGACTCTAGAGAACGAGCAATGGCAAACTGCTGGGGAAAAGCTTCCCGGTGTAAAAGAAGGGTTACGGCATTCACCAGCATCTCATGGCAAGTTCCTGAAGAAGCGTGCCTTGGAAACTCTCACGGCTGATGCCAAAAGTTTGCTTGAGGAGCTGAAGCTTTGGCTGGAGACCATTTTTGGCTAAGCTCCTAATTTTTTGTAGCAGAAACTATTCTTCTTTTTTTTTTTTTGGTACCACATGTATATTTTTGGTACTCTTTTTTTTTTTTTTTTGTAGTGCTTGTGAACACTTTTCTTTTTTTTTTTGGTACCACATGTATTTTTTGGTACTTTTTTTTTGTTTTGTTTTCCCTACGCTCACTCAAATCTTTTTGTGTTGAAAGCAATTGCTAAATGGGATTTGATCAAAAGCTTTGTCATTTTGTGAAAATCTTTTGTCAAATGGTTGTTTTGGTAGGGGAAACGAATTTGGCATGAAAGTCGGATTTTTGTGGCATTTACAGCCAGTTTGGTGGCATTGATAGCCAATTGGTGGCATTTATAGCCGGTTTTGACATGAGAGTCAGGTTTTTTTTTTTTTGTGTGGCATTTGTAGCCTAGTTTTTTGAAAACCAAGTTTTGTTTTATTGGCATGAAAGCCGATTTTGGCGTTTATAGCCGGAAATTTTTGTTTTGGCATTTATAGCCGGATTTTGGCATTTATAGCCGAGTTTTGGTTTTCAAAATGCAGGTATCGACTAAATGTCGCCTCCCCGCTGAATGGTCTTACAAGTATCGATGGAATGTCACTTCCTTGCTCATTCGGTTTTGCGAGTATTGATGAAATGTCACTTCCTCGCGGGTTAGGTTTTGCAAGTATCGATGGAATGTCGCTTCCTCGCGAATTGGGGTGCAAATATCGACTAAGCGTCGCTTCCTGCTTTTCCCAAAACTTTTGGTTTTGCGGGTACTGACTTGATGTCGTTTCTCCGCTATTTTTGAAATTTGAGGTTTTCTCGAACCATTTGTAATTTTGGGTTGTGGATAGCAACTGGTATGTTACATCTCCACAATTTTTGAAATTGGGTTGTGGATATCAGCTGGTTTGTTGCTTCTCCACGGTTTTTGGATTTTGCAAGTATCGACGAAATGTCGCTTCCCTGCGATTTTGGGTGCAAGTATCGATGGAATGTCGCATCCTTGCTTTTTTTCAAAATTTTTGTTTTGCGGGTACTGACTTTGATGTCGTTTCCCCACGATTTTTGAAAAACCATTTTTTTTTGTTTAAAGACACGAGGGTCGTAAATTTTGACTTAGAACCATTTGGCGGTAAAAGGTAAGGTGGACTAGGGTGGAAATCCCTGAATCCGGATTTTTGTTTCAAACCATGAATTTTGGTTCAAGGATCGAAAGTTTTGGTCAAGTCAGGGAGAGGCTCCTAAACTTGGATTTTTTTTGTTTTTGAACAATGAAACGATGAAAGTAAGCATTGTTTTTGAATTTCTAGAAATTTTGACATTTGATATGAAAATTCTAAAGAGAGTGGGTTTGACGAGCGAGTACCTGAGAACAGGTTTTGGCCATACAGGCATTGCTCTTACCCAGTTGGGTAAGTCTTCAAGGGTAGTACCGCTTCAAGAACTTGCCGTTGATAGGCAGCATACATCTGTCGCCTTCCATGTTTAGGAGGGCATATGCGCCGTTGGAGAAGACCTTGTCGATGACGAAGGGTCTCTCCCATTTTGGTTCAAACTTGCCTTTGGACTTGTGAGCGAAGACCATTGGTCTTTTTACCGCAAGAACCAAGTCACCCTTTTTGTAGGCGCGTTGCCTGACCTTTTTGTCAAAAGATCCTGCCATGCGTGCTTGGTAAAGTTCAATGCTTTGTCGAGCTTCGAGCCGTCTCTCGTCGAGATTGTCCAGCTCATGGAGTCGCAATTTGACATTGCTTTCTTGAGTCATGTCATTTTGTAGAGATACCCTCAGAGAAGGAATTTGTACCTCTAGGGGCACGACAGCTTCGCATCCATAGACCAAGGAGAATGGTGTGCTATGGGTTGGTCCTCGAACGGTGGTTCGATACGCCCACAAAGCTTCAGACAATTTGTCGCTCCAGTCTCTTTTGTGACTAGAGACCATTTTCTTGAGGATTTTGCAGAGTGTCTTGTTGAAGGCTTCTGCTAATCCGTTTGCTGCCGGATTGTATGGAGTCGAAGGACAGCTTTGAATTTTGTATTTGTCGCAGAACCTGTAGAATCGATGATCCCGGAATTGTGGTCCGTTATCATGGACGAATCTTTTGGGTATGCCGAAACGATAAATGATGTTGGTGCGTAGGAATTGAAGAACTGATGAGGTCTTCATTTCGTTGAACGCAAATGCTTCTGACCACTTGGAGAAATAATCTGTAGCGGCGAAGATGAAGCGATGACCTTTGCTTGAAGGGGGAGAAATAGGACCTATGATGTCCATACCCCATGCTTCGAAAGGCCATGAGATTGCTGTAGGATGCAGCCATTCCGGAGGCATGTGAATGTCATTTCCGTGAACTTGGCATAGCTGGCAGCGCTTAGCAAATTGCATTGCGTCGGGTACCATGGTAGGCCAGTAGTAACCCAACCTTTTGATTTGGTCGTAGAGCTTGGGACCAGCCTGATGAGCTCCACAAAGACCAGCGTGAACTTCTTTGAGTGTTTCTTCAGCCTCTTGTTGTGACAAGCAGCGTAGAAGTACTCCGTTGAATGATTTCCTGTAGAGGATTTTTGAAGGAATATCCAAATGAAAGTTTGGGGCTCGCCTTTGTATGCTTACCCGTTCTTTTGGATCTTCAGGTAGGATTCCGAACATAGTGTAATCAATGAACGGATCCCTCCAGTCGCCGATTGAAGGTTGAAGGATAGAGATCCGACTTCCAACCACTAGGTGGCATTCAGCAACTGCTTGGTGTGTGTTAAGAGGAGGGAGGATCCTTCTCTCGCACACTGTAATTTGCATGTTTTCCCCTTCCTGGATCGCCATTGATGTGGCAAGTCCGGCCAGGGCATCTGCACGGATGTTTTCACCTCTACGAATGTGGGTGATGTTGCAGATGTCAAACTTTTGCAGAAGCGATTGTGCCTTGTTGTAATAAGGCAGCAGATCGGGCTTCCTGACTTCATATTTCTGATTCATCTGGTTGACGATCAGTTGAGAGTCTCCAAAGACTTCCAGCATGGTGATACCGGATTCAATGGCGAGTTCCAATCCTAGGATCAGAGCTTGGTATTCAGCTGCATTGTTTGTGCATGGTTCCAGTAGCGAGAAAGCGTGTGGAATCATGTATTTGTCGGGGCTAACAAAGAAGATGCCAACTCCCGAGATCAGCTTTCTGTTTTCATTTGTCCTGGTTGCACCGTCAAAGTACATGTCCCAGGAGGCATTTGGCGAGAAAGTCTCCACGTTGTAGATAGGTTCGTCTGGGAGATCATCTCTGAGTGGTGAATCTTTAGGCAATGGATGCTCTGCGAGGAAATCTGCTAGAGCTTGGCCTTTGATTGCTTTTTGTGGCACATACCTAATATCAAATTGTGATAGAAGGATGGACCATTTTGCCAGTCGGGCATTGAGAGAACCTGCCTTTGTGACAAGGACCTTCAAGAGGTTGATCCTTGAGACGAGGTAGACTGTGTTGGAAAGCAAGTAGTGACGTAGCTTTTGTACGGCAAACATCACTGCAAGGCATTCCTTTTCGACTGGGGAGTAGCGATGCTCTGCACCTACTAGCATGCGGCTGAGGTAGTATAGAGCAGCTTCTTTTCTTTCATCATTTTCTTATGCAAGCAGAGCACCCAGAGAGTGATCAAGGGCTCTTGTGTACAAGATGAATGGTTTTCCAGTGGCAGGGGCAGCTAACACTGGAGGTTTGGTCAGGTATGACTTGATATCTTGAAATGCGGCTTCACAGTCGGCAGTCTACACCCTTTTTCATCAATCGAGAGAATGGACGGCATTTCCCCGAAAGATTGGAGATGAACCGTCTGATGTAGGCCAATCTCCCTTGGAGCCCTTTTAGTTCTCTCAAGGTTCTTGGAGAGGGCATTTCTAGAATAGCCTTGACTTTGATGGGGTCAAATTCTATTCCGGCTTTCCGAACTAGGAATCCAAGGAACTTACCCGACGAGACGCCGAAGAAGCATTTTAGAGGATTCATCCGCAGTTTGTGTTTGCGGAGTCGGAGGAAGACTTCCCGAAGATCTTTGAGATGGTCTTCTTTTCTTCTGCTTTTGACGGCGAGGTCATCAACGTAACATTCGACCGTCTTGTGCTGCATATCTTGGAATATTTTCATCATAGCCTTCTGATATGTGGCACCGGCATTTTTCAGACCAAATGGCATGACAGTGTAGCAATACACGCCAAATGGAGTCCGAAATGAAGTGTGTTTTTCATCCTCGGGATGCATCTTTATCTGATTGTAACCAGAGAAGCCATCCATGAATGTCATTCGCTCGAATCCGCAGGTATTG
Organism: Umbellularia californica; assembly: GCA_028538565.1. NCBI lineage: Eukaryota > Viridiplantae > Streptophyta > Magnoliopsida > Laurales > Lauraceae > Umbellularia > Umbellularia californica. Next base: position 6,188,483 of record JAPQWN010000003.1, read on the forward strand.
TCAATCATCACCTCCGGTATGGGGAGCGGGAATTCATCTTTAGGGCAAGCGCCATTCAAGTCTCTATAGTCAATACAGACTCTGATCTGCCCATTTTTCTTTGTCACGGGGACAATGTTGGCCAACCATTCTGGATGTTGTTCCTCACGGATGAAGCCGACGCTTTTGAGCTTTTGAACTTCTTGTTCGATTTTATCCATCACATCTGGACGGAATCTCCTTTGGCCTTGTTTGACAGGCTTGATTTTTTCTTGAAGATTGAGTTTGTGGACTGCTACTTTGGGGTCTAAACCAGGCATTTCAGCGTAGGACCATGCAAAGCAATCAACGAACTCACGAAGAAAAGCGATATACTCGGGTAACTCATCATCCTTTATATTCTTGCTTATGAATACAGGACGTGGGTTATCTGGTGTTCCCAAGTCTATCTTTTCAACAGGATCTTCTGTTAGAAGGTTCGAAGGTGGTTCCTTCACAATATTTTCGGAGGCTTCCAGCTCAACAAAACCTTCTGGGATTCCAAGGGCATTTCTAGACCGAGGGTTTGTTCCTTTCCACGGGTCTTCTTGATTGGTGATCTTCTCAAGGCTCGCTATGAGATGGTCCTAATCGCCTGTCGAAACTAGATCGAAGTAAGGTACTTCTTTTGGAGACGAGGGCTCTTCTGGGTCAGAGTAGCACAAGTCTGTATTATCGGACGATTCCTCTTTATCATCAGAGAAATCGTACAAATTGGATGAGCTTCCTGGATCTTTGTCAGGTAACTCTTTAAAGAGATATCCAGGGAGATCGATGTCTTTATGGACTTGAGATGTTGAGGCTTGGTCGGTAAAACGACTTTTAAGCTTTTGTGTCAACTGTCCCAGAGGAGTGTCGGGATCATACCCTAACCCATATGAAGACTTTTCTACATGACCGTAGAGTCTCTGTTGACACCAAAAATGTCACTTTGCCTCTTCAACATCAAGAAAGCTGCATGAAGTCGCAACCTGCCATAAATAGGCAATGCAATTTCTCCAAAAATTCAAATCTTGTCAGAATAAAAAAAAAACTGCAAGATCCTTCAAGATAGCCAAGAGAAGAGAACACATGAAGTTTCGGGCCATTTCAGAATCATTTGGCCTAACTTCGCTTCTCCGACAGCTAAAATGGCGCTCCCGGCGGCGACATCATCGGAGACGTCAAAACTTCGATCAGAGCCTACGGATGACTCCAGCATGTCTCAAAAGGGCTCCACGTCAAATTTCAGGTCATTCTGACAACGTTTGACCAGGTTTCGATGCTCCGAGAGAAAATCAAGCCTACCGGCGGCGGAGCAACCCGGGACCATGACATCCAAAACGGAACCCATGGAACGTCTCAAAATGACTCTAATAGGCTCCCCGTCAAATTTCAGGTCAATCGGACATCGTTTCACCACATATCAAAGCTCGTCATTTTCCCCGCAGCAAAATCAAGTGAAGCATCGACGGGACCCCAAACGGCTTCAAAACTCAAACAAAAGCCTATGGTTGGTCTTATTTATTGCTCAGGAGGCTTCACCTCAAATTTCAGGTCATTCCGACATCGTTTGACCAAATTTCAGCTTCTGGCGGAAAATCAGCAGCTCTACGCGACAAAGTCTTCGGCTTTCCCGGAAAATTAGAAACTTTGCACTCTAAAAATGCAAGGATTCTCATCAAGTTTTCTATAGGGAAATCAAGCCAATAAATGAGAAGAAATGTCAGGAAAAATACAGAAGAAAACGGCGACGAAAAACACCTCAAAACGACCGCAAAACGGGCTCCGAAGGGGAAAATTCCCCCAGGGTCGCAGGCCCCTGCGACCCTGGGCCAAGGTCGCAGGCCCCTGCGACCATGGAAGTCCGGGTCACCGGATTTTTCGCCGGTGACCCGTTTTTCCGTCCTTTTTCGCGTTTCGCGCAGTTTGGTCCCTGTGGTTTCCTGAAAATGTGATTTTTAGTGCTTGAAATTGACTCATGTCCGCCGACATCCGTCAAAATCACGGGTCAACCTCCAAAAGTATCAAAATCAACATTGATCGCCAACCGGTCGACCAAAAAAGTGTACTTTCCGCCCGATCGATCGAAAAATCGACAGGACAGATGTCACCAGCCCGCTGCTAGCTATCAATGTCTGAAGTTACATGTTCATCCGATGTCGATCAGCATGAAGATCCATCGATGATCATTGCCAAAAGAATTCCAGAAGACACGGCACGGCCCGCGACTCTTCGACTGCTCAGCGACCAATTAATGTGGTTAATTGACTAGCTTTATTGCAGTCATTAATTCATTTCTTTGGACGGCCCAATCAGAAGCAAGCATTTGGGAGTTACAAGTCAATTGATTCATGGCATTTAACCCATGAAACTCCTCCCATTATGGTAATTAAGGTGATTAAAAGCCCTTAATCTCCATCGGCCAATCAGATTCAAGGAAAAAGGAGTTACAAAATCAAAGAAATAAATCTTGTAACTCCTCCCATTAAAGCCATTAAAGCCCATAAACTCTCCTAAATGGCTACCAAAAGCCTATAAATAGGAGAGCATTCCATTGAAATCCGGATGGATCAATCGGAGATCACTTCCAAAGCACCACAGATCCAGAAATCTGAGAGAAAGAAAAAGAGAGAAAAACTCTGCTGAAGTTCTGCACCGGCCACCACTACAAGGTGACAAAAGTCCCTTGGGGGGTACCCCCCCAAGGTCCTTGCCTTCTCCCGCTGCCTTCAATGGCTTAGACGTGGCTTTTCAGCCCGTCTACTTAGCTTTTTATTGGACATAAGACCTTCTCTTGGTCTTTGTCCTCTAAAAACCTGAGGTTATAGCCAATCCAAGCGAATCAAGAGCATCCTCTGTTCTTATCTGCATGGATGATGGCGAAGCCCATACATGGCTTGCGACCGTCAATCTGAACGAGTCCCCCACAATCTCCTGAAAAGTTAGATCCTCCTTTTCTTGCTTTTCATTGTAGTTTGTATTTTTCTAAAAGAGACAAAAATCACAACTCTTGTCTTTCATTATTGATGAGAATTGTAAATCGGCTATAAACGCCACAAAATCGGCTATAAATGCCAAACAAAATCGCCTTTCACGGCAAATCAAGAAAATGTCTCTTTTCTTAAATATTTGTGCAATGGAAAACTTGAAAGAAGTTGATTTCCTTTTTACTTGCGAAGGTTGATCTCCGGATCACCACTTGCAATTCCAAGTAAAAATAGAAAATCTGGCACACCCACACAAAGAGATGTTGATGCACGCTTCAGGCCCGCCAGGGTGCGAAAGGGCCGGACCTGACGGACTCCCACGTTCCGCCGACCCCGGTAGCTGCCCCACGGCGCCTCGGAGCGCGTTCCATCAGTCTCCAATCTTCCAGCTGGCTTTTGGTCAAGGCGGGCCCCAATGGCGTGAGAATACCGCGGCCTTCTCCCAAACCGACTGGGTTCTGAGCGTCAAAGCCCATTTTCTTCATGATAGCTTGTGCCACAGGACTATATAGAGATAGTTGAGGCATACCTTCATTTTGGAAGGGTTCAAGCAAGGAATTTGATGAAGAAGCATCCGATCTATGGAAGAAGATCGGCTTTTGCTTTGGTGATGTTGTCGGAACAACAAAGGTAGCAGACGTAGGATCTTCTACATCAGCAGGTGTCTCCGTCGGAGTGAGAGCAGGCTGAACATGCTGAGCGTCAGCTTGGCTTGACGATGCATCGTCTTCTGGCTCTGAGTCCGAGTCTGTGTCTTGCATGATAGACACGAGAGAAACAACAAATTTGCCCCCAGGCTTTTGCTTTGCCTTCTTCACTCTGGTTGTGATGACCAAAGGTTTTGAAGATTTGAGGGAGATGACGAAGGGAGATTGACTACTCTCTTCTAATTTGCCGGAGGGTTTGTTTTCTTCCGGTGATTTTTGAGGAGCCTTGCCTTTATCTTTCTGGAGATTTTCAGCAGGGGGTGCTATTTCCTCTTCTTCTTCTTTTTCGCCTTCATACATTTGGGAGTCTGCGAAGTGGACTTCTTTACCTTTGAAGGGTTTTCTGTCCGCAAAGACACGATGTACCATGCCGTCGTCGCCGACGAACTTGATGCATTGATGTAGAGTTGAAGGGACAACACCATTCTCGTGTATCCAAGGGCGTCCGAGAAGGATGTTGTAGCATGAAGGGGTTTTTATTGCATACACAGTGACTTCAGAGATAAGATCACCGATCTGCAATTTGAACCTAATTTTGCCGATAGGCCTTTGAGTGCTCCCATCGTATCCAAAGATAGATACAGATGTGTGGCTTAGCTTGCTGGGTGGGATGCTCAACTCTTCGAGAGCCGAAGTGGAGATGAGGTTGAGTGCAGAACCTGGGTCGACCTGAACTCTGTGTATAGGCATTTCCTTGATGTACCCTGTGAAGTACAGGGGTCGGTTGTGCCTTGCTTCGCCAAGTAGGAGGTCTTCCTTAGTGAAGGCGATGGTTGCACTGGCTGCCTTTTGAACCGAGAGGCATTGGATGCATGATCCCTCGCTTTTCTCTTTTTCACCTTTTAAGGAGGTTTCTGAGTTTTTGACCCGGTAGTCCATTTCAATTTGGAGGACTTGTGGGGCATGTTTGTCGACATCCTCATTCAGTTTTTGTAATTCTGAGATGAGATTATCACGAGTGCGTGGAGACATTCGCAATAAGTCTAGGATGTGAAGACGTGCAGGTATGTGTTTGAAGTGCTCAACCAAGTCATACTTGAAAGCCTCCTTAGGGCCTGCCTGTTCATCATTGTTGCCACTGGGGGCGCTTACAACATCTTTTCCCGAAGGATTTACATAAGTAAAGGAAGATTGGTTGTAATTCTTGTGGTAGTCCCGGCCAGAGCGGGTGCCTCTACCAACTTCGAGAGCTTCTTGAGAAGGATCTTCGTTTGGAAGATTGTCTTCAGGATCAAGAGGCTGTCGTTTTTCATCCACTGAGGCTGTATCTGCAGCAGAGTTGCCATCCTCAGTGATTGTGTTACACGGAGCATTTTCCGGGAGCAAGTCCTGAACATCATCCAGCAGCTTTTCTTCTGTGTTGACTATTTCATCATCCCAAGCATCATTATCTGGGTTTTCTTCATGATGATCAGTCGGGAAGAATGTGTATCCTGAAGTCACAGTCTCAGGAGAAGAAACCTGAGAGGGTGTCATCTCTGTGAAAGTCACGTGAGACGAGATAGCTCCAGAGAATACATTGCTAGGCGTTGTCGGAGTATAGGTAATCTCATCAGACGACGCTTCAGAAGAGCTATAGTCCTGATATATTACATTATAGGCAGCTCTGATAGGAGATGTTGCCTGCTCGGAGTCAGACTCATCCTCGGATGTAAGAGGATCGTCAATCCAGCAATATTCTCCATTTTCAGGAGTTAAGGGTGGATGTACCTGATTATCTTCAGGGACTTTAGGCTCTGGGTTGCGAGGAGGCTCGTTAACACGATCTTGCTCTTGTTCTAGAGCGAGACGCTGCAAGATCCTTGCATATTCTTCAAGATCAGGCATGGGAGCCAGATCCTCTTCTTCGTCTTCTCCGTGTGGCTCAACATAGTTGATTTCCACTGGAGCAATGACAGGTGCTGGGTTAACAGCATCTTCTTGTGCAGCCTCTTGGTCTTCTTCATCATCAGACCAGGATCCTTGTGGTTGCAAGGGGTTATACCAGATTACTGGCATAAGGTGAGTTTCAGGAACCCATTCTTCGTCGGAGAGATACTCTCCTGTTTCAAGAGATTCCTCCCACTCGCCGGTGTAGTTGGGCTCGAATCCATCGTCGATGTCGCTGGACTCGTATCCATCAATGGAGAATCCAACTACCGAGTTGCAAGAGTATAATGCCCCCTGCATGGCTTCTTTTTTGAATTGAGGTGGCATGAAATCACTGAGAGTGAAGTTTCTTACCGCCTTTGAAGTCTCTGGAAGGGACGTTTTTGTTGCCCCAAGTGAAGTGGTAGAGGAGGCCTCTGCCTTTTCATGGACTTCTTGTTTTGGCTGGGTCTTCTCTTGCCGTTTGAGCCTGAGGAGATGTTTCCTAGCCTGCCTTCGCTGTTGAGCTGTCGGCTTTGTTTTTACGATGTCCCAGTTTTCATCTTCCAGGAGATCAGGATGTACCCATATAGGTTGTCCATCTGGTGTTGGATAGGGAACCAGCTCCTCGGACGCTTGAATTTTGTTTATCACCATGAAGGAAGTAGTGATCTTCTTCTTCGGGGATTTTAATGTTTGTCCACATGACACCATGTTGACGGAGGCAGTCCCATAGTTTTTGTCAAAGGTGATGACTCCGTTTTTCCACATCTCATTGATCTTCTCTCTCACAACAAAGCATTGATTGAGAGGATGCGAGATCATCTGGTGGTATGGACAGTACCGAGGATCGTTGGTTTTGCCAACATCGCCCGGTCTTTTGGGTTCAGGCAAGGTGAGCTTGCCGTTTGCCACGAGAGCCCCGAAGATTTCGTCAACATCTTCATCGAACGGGTATTTCTTTTCTACTTGCTCTTTGAAGGCATCAGAGAGTTCAGGTCTCTTACCTGCAGCTCTGTTTTCAGCTTTCTTTGGTTGCTGAGGAGCTGACTTGGTTTGCACATTGAGGACCTCTTTCTTCTTTGGTTTAGAGGTTGCAATGGCGGTTGGCTCTTTTCTTGATGACTTCTGACTGTTGAGGTCTTTAATCACCGTTTCAGCTTCCATAGAAGCTTCCAGGAGTTCTCCCAGGTTTTTTGATTTGTTGCCGATGATCATGGAGCGTATTCTGGCTCTCATGTTGTTTCAGCAGATGTCAACTAGCGACGCCTGTGGCAATACATCTGAACATTTGTATGCCATTGCTTTCCACTTGTGAATGAAGTCATAAGTTGACTCATTCTCTCCCTGTTTTAGGCTGCAGAGCTGAGCCATAGTAACAGGATGATCCTCACCTTGGAAGTGGGTCAGGAAGCGTGTCTCTAGCATAGCCCAGTTCTGAATGGAGTTCTCCGGAAGAGTGGAGTACCAATCGAAGGCCGTACCTTTTAGGGTACTTGCAAAGAGGCGGATCTTGAGTGCATCTTGATCCGCGATAGCTCCCGTCAAAATCTTGAAGTGGATGACGTGCTGTCTGGCTGATCCTTTCCCCGTATATGTTTGGAGAGTAGGATGCTTGAATTTTGTGGGGAACGGGACCAAGTCCATCCATAAAGGATATGGTGGCTTGATCCCATGCTCTTTGAGTATATCCTCTTCTTTAGTTTTGGCGAGGATACTGTCTACGTCCTTTTTGGTAAGGGCGCGTGACTCATTTTCTTCACAATTTTCCTCGTTATTGCCATGATTTGGAGGAGGCTCATTGTTCGCCTGATTTTGGACGACAAGGAGAAGGTTTTCCATCAGAGTTTCAATCCTCTGCTGGCCTTGTTCCAACTGCTGGATGCGTGTGAGCGCATCATCTTGAGGTGGATTCTGAGGTGGTGGCTCAGAATTTATAACCAAGACGTTCATCCCTCGGGATTCGAACGAAGAAATCGTCCTGGTGACCGAACTGGGGCTCATTCTTTTTGATGAAGAGCTTGATGAAGGATTACTCTCCCGTCCTTGGCTTGAAGGGGCAGGAGATTCTTCGGGATGTCTTTGTGTCCTGGTGACGCTACGGGTCACCGGACGTCGGACATGGATTTTTGATGCTGACCTTTGGCGTCTTCTGGTTTTTCCAACCATATGGACGGCAGCAACTTGGTCGGGTCTTTCTTTTTCGACCCATTTGTGGGAGACTTGAAGTGTAGGAGGCTGGATCCGTTGCTTCTCTAGTCTCTTTTGTCGATATGAAGCACGGCGGTGTGCTCGACGAGCGATTTGAGCTTCAGTCAGCTCTGGCTGGGCTCTGACGATGAAGGATGTGCTCCCTCGGGCGCAGCAGCCGAGCCTGTCTTCTTTGTAGCTAGGCAAGGACAGGATCCGGACCCGGTCCTTTGCCTGTTGCAGCGAAGCTTTGAACCTTTCGAGTTCGGCCCCTGTAGAGATGAAGGGTCGAACTGAAGGAGTGTAGGCCTTGGCAGGTGCTTGTAGAGGCCTGGTGATGCATGATCTAATTTTGGGCCTGTAGGAACAGGCCGGTTCATGCTGGGTTGACTTGGGAGTCAAGTTGGAGATGGGTCTCTCCTCTTTCATGTAGGAAAGAGGGTAGAACTGGTTCTCCTTGAGTGGGGCCAGGTATGCTGGCTTGGTGGATGTTTGAGACCCTCTTTGTTTTGGGGAAGGTCTTGGAGACCAAGTCTTAGGGTAGACCTGGTTGGTTGTTGGTTGAGGTTTCGCGGGGATGCCGCGGGTTTTGGGCTTTTGGGCGCTCGCCTTTGGTGTCACGGGAGTGACACGTTGAGAGGCGATCTTCTGGTTTTTAGCAGGCGCAGCTTGTTCTTCGGGAAGTGGGAATGGTCCCAGTGTCCCGAAGACGATGGTCCGGGGAGTCGAGGTCGACCCAGAGTTCAGAGAGTTGCCGAGGGAGTTGACGCTTCGGCAGCTGGCAGGGCGCTTGTAAGTGCGCTTGGTTTGCTTCTGTTGAAGCATGAGTTGGTGCTTGTTCTCATCGAAGATAATGGTTAAGGCTGCCATTGTTACTTTCGAAAAAAGTTTTCTGAAACAAGACCACATCCATTAGTAACCACAAGAATATAATGATCATAAATGGGAATTTCTATGGTTGTCTTTTCAAATCGCTCAAGGGATATGACCTAAGCGACATGAAGAAGGCAAAAAGTCATAGATGGTACAATTGTTCTGACAGTAAGTATGGTGAGCCCAGAATGAGCGTTCCAGTGACTGCTAGAAGCAATTGTAAACCTAAATTCGACTTATCGAGAAGCAGGGCTTGCTCGAGATAAGAAGAATATAAGGTAGGAGTTACAAATGTGCCGGTCACAGATACAGTAGACCCTGAAAGGGCGTACCAGTATTGCTAGGCACAAATGTTGGAGATCGCATCCATGAGATGGGATTCTTTGTTTTGAAAGGTCAGAAATGGATTCGTCAAAGAGAGCAGGTGGCATTCCGATTCAAATACGGGCTCAACGATTTCCGCGAGCGCCAGTACTCAGAAGGGAAGAGACCACAATTTCTCGAATCTGAATCCAAAAGTGACGAGTTTTTTTTTTTGAAATGTCAAGATTGGTTCCATTAAGGAGAGCAAATGGTATTCTGATCTGAACACGGTCTCGGCGATTTCCGCGAGCGCCAGTGCTCAGAAAAGAAGAAACCAAAATTTCTCAGATCTGAAATCAAAAGTGACGAGTTTTTGGAGATTTTTTTTTTGAAATGATTTTTTTTTATTTTATTATTTTTTTATTATTTTTTTTTAAATATATTTTTATTTATTTTTTTATTTATTTTTTTTTTTTTGAAAATTTTTGTTTTTTTAAGATTTTTTTTTTGAAAATCTTTTTTTTTATTTTTTTTTATTTATTTTTTATTTTTTTTTAGATTTTTTTTTTTGAAAATCTTTTTTTTATTTTTTTTTATTTTGATTTTAATTTTTTAAGATTTAAAGACGAGAGAGTACACATAGGCCTCCTAACCCGGTCTTATGAAACCTCAATTGATAGAATTGCCCCCAGGTAAGGGTAGGATTACTTAATGAACCCGTTTGGAGGACCCTTGCCTAGAACAGTCAAGCTGTCTCCACACTCTGGACAAGGCTTTTCTTGAATCAATCGTGATCAAAGAACGCAATTGGTTTAACCTTAGTGGTCTATGTCCTTTTTTTTATAAAAATCCCAAATAGACTCATCGAAGAGAAACGATGGCCCAAAACCTTAGTCGAACGGGCTCAACATTTCTGCAAGCACCAAAGAACGATAGGATAGGATCAAAGTTTCTCAATTTTGAATCCAAACTAAGAAAGCTGATTTTTTATTTATTTATTTATTTTTTTGAAATCTCTAATGAACTCATCGAAGAGAAACGATGGTCCAAAACCTTAGTTGAACGGGCTCAACATTTCTGCAAGCACCAAAGAACGATAGGATAGGATCAAAGTTTCTCAATTTTGAATTCAAACTAAGAAAACTGATTTTTTTTTTTTGAAAAGAGAAAGAATGGAAACAAACTCAAAGAAATAGAAATTTCCAAAAAATCCCATCTCATTTTTTTTAGGATGTAAAATCCAACATAGGCTACCAGCTAGAAAGTAGCCAAGGAATCCGGAAAAGAAGTATAAGCATAGAGCAAAAAGTATGATATGCAAATATTTCATTTCCAAGCACCGTGTTCTCAAATGAACGAGTCCCACCGGGTGTGCCAGCTTGATGGAACGCGCTCCGAGGCGCCGTGGGGCGGCTACCGGGGTCGGCGGAACGTGGGAGTCCGTCGGGTCCGGCCCTTTCGCGCCCTGGCGGGCCTGAAGCGTGCATCAACATTTCTTTGTGTGGGTGTGCCAGATTTTCTATTTTACTTGGAATTGCAAGTGGTAATCCGGAGATCAACCTTCGCAAGTAAAAAGGAAATCAACTTCTTTCAAGTTTTCCATTGCACAAATATTTAAGAAAAGAGACATTTTCTTGGTTTGCCGTGAAAGGCGATTTTGTTTGGCATTTATAGCCGATTTTGGTTTTTATAGCCGATTTACAATTCTCATCAATAATGAAAGACAAGAGTTGTGATTTTTGTCTCTTTTAGAAAAATACAAACTACAATGAAAATCAAGAAAAGGAGGATCTAACTTCTCAGGAGATTGTGGGGGACTCGTTCAGATTGACGGTCGCAAGTCATGTATGGGCTTCGCCATCATCCATGCAGATGAGAACAGAGGATGCTCTTGATTCGCTTGGCTTGGCTATAACCTCAGGTTTTTAGAGGACAAAGACCAAGAGAAGGTCCTATGTCCAATAAAAAGCTAAGTAGACGGGCTGAAAAGCCACGTCTAAGCCATTGGAGGCAGCGGGAGAAGGCAAGGACCTTGGGGGGGGTGCCCCCCAAGGGACTTTTGTCACCTTGTAGTGGTGGCCGGTGCAGAACTTCAGCAGAGTTTTTCTCTCTTTTTCTTTCTCTGGATTCTTTCCGCTCTCTTCCGATCCGATCTCTTTTTTTCTGATCTGATCTCTTTTTTTCTGATCCTGATTTCAATGGAATGCTCTCCTATTTATAGGCTTTTGGTAGCCATTTAGGAGAGTTTATGGGCTTTAATGGCTTTAATGGGAGGAGTTACAAGATTTATTTCTTTGATTTTGTAACTCCTTTTTCCTTGAATCTGATTGGCCGATGGAGATTAAGGGCTTTTAATCACCTTAATTACCATAATGGGAGGAGTTTCATGGGTTAAATGCCATGAATCAATTGACTTATAACTCCCAAATGCTTGCTTCTGATTGGGCCGTCCAAAGAAATGAATTAATGACTGCAATAAAGCTAGTCAATTAACCACATTAATTGGTCGCCGAGCAGTCGAAGAGTCGCGGGCCGTGCCGTGTCTTCTGGAATTCTTCTGGCGATGATCATCGATGGATCTTCATGCCGATCGACATCGGATGAACATGTAACTTCAGACAGTGATAGCTAAGAGCGGGCCGGTGACATCTGTCCTGTCGATTTTTCGATCGATCGGGCGGAAAGTATACTTTTTTGGTCGACTGGTTGGCGATCAATGTTGATTTTGATACTTTTGGAGGTTGACCCGTGATTTTGACGGATGTCGGCGGACATGAGTCAATTTCAAGCACTAAAAATCACATTTTCAGGAAACCACAGGGGCCAAAGTGCGCGAAACGCGAAAAAGGACGGAAAAACGGGTCACCGGCGAAAAATCCGGTGACCCGGACTTCCATGGTCGCAGGGGCCTGCGACCATGGGGGAATTTTCCCCTTCGGAGCCCGTTTTGCGGTGGTTTTGAGGTCTTTTTCGTCGCCGTTTTCTTCTGTATTTTTCCTGACATTTCTTCTCATTTATTGGCTTGATTTCCCTGTAGAAAACTTGATGAGAATCCTTGCATTTTTAGAGTGCAAAGTTTCTAATTTTCCGGGAAAGCCGAAGACTTTGTCGCGTAGAGCTGCTGATTTTCCGCTAGAAGCTGAAACTTGGTCAAACGATGTCGGAATGACCTGAAATTTGAGGTGAAGCCTCCTGAGCAATAAATAAGACCAACCATAGGCTTTTGTTTGAGTTTTGAAGCCGTTTGGGGTCCCGTCGATGCTTCACTTGATTTTGCTGCGGGGAAAATGCCGAGCTTTGATATGTGGCCAAACGATGTCCGATTGACCTGAAATTTGACGGGGAGCCTATTGGAGTCATTTTGAGACGTTCCATGGGCTCCGTTTTGGATGTCATGGTCCCAGGTTGCTCCGCCGCCGGTAGGCTTGATTTTCTCTCGGAGCATCGAAACCTGGTCAAACGTTGTCAGAATGACCTGAAATTTGACGTGCAGCCTTTTGGAAGCATGTTGAAGCCACTCATGCACTTGGTTTGATGAGCGAAGGCTTCGGTGGTTCCCGCCGCCGGGAGGCTTGATTTTGCTGCTCGAGCATTGATGGAGGGTCAAACGTTGTCGGTTTGACTTGAAATTTGGCATGGAGCCCTTTTGAGACATGCTGGAGTCATCTGTAGGCTCTGATCGAAGTTTTGACGTCTCCGATGATGTCGCCGCCTGAGAGCTCCTGTTTAGCTGTCGGAGAAGTGAAGTTAGGCCAAATGTTGTCGAAATGGCCCGAAACTTCATGTGTACTCTTCTCTTGGCTATCTTGAAGGATCTTGCAGTTTTTGTTTGATTCTGACAAGATTTGATTTTTTGGAGAAATTGCATTGCCTATTTATGGCAGGTTGCGACTTCATGCAGCTTTCTTGATGTTGAAGAGGCAAAGTGACATTTTTGGTGTCAACAAGTATATAAAGATATGCCCTGTTATATTGGAGTCTGAATGTCAGACCTTCGCATATGCCATCTAATACCAAGATTTTACGTCGAATACAAAAGGGGACTAATTAGCACAGCAAGTACTCTAATGAAGTACTGCTTACATTGATCAAATTTACAATACTTACATTAATCAGATCCAATCTGAAAGATAGTTCCAGTCATATACAAGAGATTAATTAATAGATATCTGCAAATTGTCTGTACAAAAGATTTTCCTTGTGAACACAAAAAATCTGTCATAAGGAGCTCAAAATAGCAGAGCATGTGCCAAAAATCCATCTTGTGAAGAACCGTCTTCTAAAACTTGGTCCTGCAACACGAAATATCTTGAATTAATCTCAAGCAAAATAAAAGTTTACTAAGATAGTATGAACTGCATTTTAAACAATGCTTCTCAAATTGAGATTATTTACCCAATTGGTTGAAACTGCAACAGTGGGAAAAAATTCGAGATGGTAAGTTGGTACGTGGATGGCCAGGCTTCATACGAATTTAACAAAAGAAGATAAGAAAGCATGGGAGTGTCCAGTGGAAAAAATCCCAACATATGCGTGCAAATACCACGATTAACATTGCAAAATCCATGTTTCATTCTTACAGATCTTCTTAAAGATTCAATTCAAGATCTACTACCGAAACCTGCATATGTAACAAAAGGATATGAGGCCATATGCAAAAAAGTATTGCACAACATATAGGAAATAGGGGGCATTCTTACTGTTAAATTCATAGAATCTTCCGTGGTGATCTCGTCTCCCTGATTGCTCACCGTCGTACCCTGTACATGCACGAAGTTGATATCAATCACATTGTGAGTAATTGAATGATGTGTTTATTTGATTTATAGAAGAAAAATCTTAGACTAACCTTCTTGGTCAAAGATTTGCTTGTTTTCCGACACTTCTTCATAATTGTCTCAATCTTAGACTGTCTTCTTTTTTCTGGCGGCCGGCCCTTATGGCGGCGTTTGATTGGATCACACACGCGGTTATTGCTCTCATGCCAAGAAAGACTATCATCATGACATGACGTTGAAGCTTTATGTACACCTATAGACATTGGTCTATTGCATACAACAACCTCTTTAGTCACATCTAGCTCAGCTTCCACTTCTAGCAACGAGGACACTACCATCTGACACTTTTCATCGGAATCCATGGCCTTATTGCTGACCCGATTGAAAATAGTCAACATCTTGTCGTAACGACGTCCTTCAGGCTTCCTCTCCCAATTGTCATACTTGATCTTGATTTTTGTGTGGTTTCTTCTCACATTTTTACTCCACCTTTCTAGAATGTATTTTCCCGGTATTTGATAAACCCTCTTCTTCAAATAAACAACGATGATATGCTTACAGAGAATACCTCTAAACTCAAACAACCGGCAACTACAATTAGATTCTCTTGATATCTCATCAAAATGAACATAGAAAGTAAAAGGTTTGATATTGTCTTCTCCCACTATCACATCTTCCTCGACATCAAATTCAGAAAACTCAAATCCTACCTTAACTGAGAAAATTTTGCAACGGATCGTACCGGCTATTTCATTCTGAAAATCCTTAAATTTAGCAAGAGTATACGCTTCTTGAAATTGCCTTTCAAACTCGTAAGGGGTCACACGTGGAATGTATACATTGAAACAACGGGCGTCTTCCTCAGCTTCTATTTGCATCTTTTTAGACAAAGCATTATCATATTGCTCGACAAATTGCTTCAAGGTGGTCTTAAAATTAATGTAGCCATCAAAAAAGGCATGCATGCTTTCACTACGCTGGGTTGTTGACATCCCTGCCCAAAAAATATCCTTCACAAAAGCTGGCACCCATCGGTACCTCTCATAATACAATCCCGCTAGCCAATCGTTGTCCTCTAGATGATATGCCCTAACAAACTTGGCCCAATTAACTTCAAACTCCTCTTTTTTCATCGAATCGTAGACAACATGAAGAAGATGAAATTTAATTGAATCATAGTCATTATACCCTCTCAATTTTTCAAGCACCTTTTTCAAGATATGCCACAAACACCACCGATGTCGTGCTTCAGGAAATACTATTCCTATCGCAATTTGCATAGCCTTATCTTGGTCAGTGATTATGGCACTAGGAGGACACCCAGACATGCAATCAAGCCAGGACTGAAACAACCAAACAAATGTGTCTGTGTCCTCTCGTGATATCAATCCACAACCTAATAGCACCGACTGTCCATGGTGATTCACACCCACAAAAGGAGCAAAAGGCATGTCATATTTGTTAACCAAGTAAGTGGTGTCAAATGTGACAACATCACCAAATTCAGCAAATGCCGCTCTACTTCTCGCATCAGCCCAAAAGATGTTCCTTACTCGATGCTCTATATCAAGATCCATGACATAAAAAAAGGATCCGTTGTCTTGCTGCATTTTTTTGAAATAGCTTAGCATTGCCTCGGCATCCCCTTCCTTGAGTTCTAAACGTCTGAGTTTATCCATGTAATTTCGTGCTTCCTTTGCTAACCATGTTAGATTCTCATGCCCCCCTGCCTCTACCACACATGAGCTAACAGTCTTGTTCAATCTAATACTCGCTTTATCATTCAACTCAAGTTGCCTCTTCACATGTGGTGGGATTTTCCGATTACTCTTGTGATATTGAGCTTTGTTCGGACTCATATCATGGTTATGCTCAAGCACAAATGAGTTCAGAAGCCACTTCCCGTCCAATTGCAGAGAAAGATTCAACGCTGCTTTGCAATTTGTTCTTGATTGTGGACGGGGTTTAACTGGGTTACTTGCACTTGGGTTTGGCTTTTTACCCTTAGTGTAAGCAATTGTAATAAACCTCTTCTTTCCATCTGATCCTTTTTTAGAGGTTTTTTGGGCGACAGCAAATCCGATTCGCCTAGCATATCTTGCATAATATTCATGTACTTCTTCAATGGAACCAAATTTCATTCCTCTCTTAGGTTCCATTACTACCTCTTCTAAGTTTTCGCCTCCCTCCAAGGGCTTCTCCATCTCAACGATGTTTAATTCATGCCCAGCCATCTCCATTTCAATTTCATTGTTGTCTCCATCAAATTCACGTGATAATCCATCTTCTTCCATGCTCCTAAAAAACAAATAAAGCATTCAGGTGTTTAGAATAACTCGATAAAAGAAATGCATGGTGTTGAGAAAATGAAGCATCATTTTGTAAATCTATGCTATAGCATTCACTTTTTATTCTTTTTCATTAGCAACTTAACTTGAGCCTACATATCATTCATACCAAACCACCAACGCACCTGTAAGCACACTGTGAGTATGTGTGAGAGCGAGCCAATAAACTCGTCAAACAAATTTGAGAAAACATCATTTTATTTCATTTCAACAACAGAGGCAAACGTGATAATGTGGAAAAGAAATGGAATAACATGTAAGGGTATTAACAAATTCATCGGGGAAAAGAAACGCCCAAAAATATTTCTTTTTAGTAAAAATAAATAATAAAGGGAATTGATTGTGATTTATTATATATATAATAACGGGAATTGATTGTGGTCTAATTCTAACTAATGCTTGATGACTTGGTTGCCTAGTTAGCTATTTAAGGAGTTTGGAAGGTTAGGAGATTATGGTAGTAAGGAGTTTGGGAGGTGACAAGATTCTGTGGTGGTGTGAAGGAAAAAAAGCTTGCAAAAGAGTCTCTTAAGACTCTCTATCTCTCTCTCTCTCTCTCTCACCTTTTTATGTTAGTTTTGGATTTATCAATCCATTATGTAATCCTTTTTTTTTTTTTTTTTAGGGCTTATGCTATCTTGATTTTGAAAAAATCATACTGGGGTTGTGAGGTTCTCGATTTGGGAAACGAGGTAGAACAAAAAAGAAGAAAAGATGGTAGCTCCCCTGTCAGCTTGGACTTGGGACAACTTGGGTAGCTTCAATGCATGGATGTTCATATCACAGCCAATACTTTCTATTTCTATTTCATGTTTCTTATAGTTTCTTTATTGAATTATGTTATTTTTTTCTAATGTGCTTTAGTTCTCTTCTGCAGTATGTATTATATGGCCCTCTTGTTGCAAAGACTTTCCACTCATTGGTGTATGAAGATGGCCAAAGAGAATTCAAGTGTATGCTCATTCTCATCCAATGTGGTCTCAGTGGCCTCATTTTATCAGCTCTGGAGTTCATATTCAAACATGCTATTCTTTACTAGAAACCGTAGAGTTCTCAAGCAGGGTTTATTTGAAGCAAATAGACAGAGAATGGAACTAGTAATGCTAGTTGGATCCAACTCTCTTGGTTTTCCATTCAGTCAAATACTATTTTGAAATGGGTTAGTTGTATTTGTATTGATGGTTTTGGAATTGTAACTGAATTCTATCTTATGTTTGGGCAGGGATAATTTCATACTACTTCATGGTCTGATGGCAGCAATGGCATGTTACACTTTGCCATTCCTCACAACTCTTCCTCTTTGGAATTGGAAATGGTGTATCTATGCATTCATTCTCCACATGGGGGTCTTAGAGCCTTTATATTACTGGATACACAAGAGATTACATACTGGCTATCTAAAACAGGGTAGTCATGTAAAGACTAGTTACTGAGGTGTGTGCTTTCTAAACCATTACTGGCAAACATTAGGAAAAGGCAAAATTTTTGGTAGAAAAAATGATCAATGGTCTACATTCAATGGTTGGAAGTTAACTGATTAAATGGCTAGGATTGTCCAAGTTACAAGATTATGTCCCAAAACATGGTGCATGTAGGATCAATGGTGTTCATTCCCCAGAGGCCCGAGAAAGCAGCCTATGGTGGGTCAACTGAGAAATCGTCATTGACAGCTCTTCTTAGCTAAATTTGAGCTTCCTGGATTTAAATGTCAAATTTATGATAGAGAGGGAAATTTAGACATTGAAGGATGATTGATTTGTATGAATGGAAGGCCACAGGTTGGTCTCTTGTTTAACGAAACAGTGAAACCACAGTATTTCATTCAACCAACCTGAGTATACAGAGTTCAAACCACTGAATATGTTTTGTGAGACCTACACATCCATCTAATAAATAAATTTTATATCGAATAGAGGTGGACTTTGCCAAATGACCACACTGAAACCTCAATATTTCATTCATACAACATTCTCAATCTGGGCTTCAACCTCAGTATATAACGTTTCAAACCTTAGTATATGCCCTGTCATCTTAAGATTTTGAACTGTTTGGATTTAAAACTACAATCAATGAAACATGTCAAGTTTCAATCTTTCACTCTTGTTTCAAACAAATGCGACAAATTCCGGGATATCCAGGTACAAACGAATGCATCGTCTCAATAACAAAGAAAAAGAATGGAATTGTGAAAAACCGACTCTATACTAATTGTGGAAGTCCACGTATTGTAGAATAATGCAACATCCCCAATTCTCACATATTAATCCACATAAATAGGAAGTCAGATTTCTGAATGGGCTCTCTCAAACTGTCCATCTCCTTCCAATCCTCACACCTAAAACCCTCAAAAGTTGAAAATCCCATTCAACTTGTTGATGGAGAGGAAATAGGAAGTCCTGTAGGTGAAAAGCCCATTCAACATTTTTATAATTTAATTAAATAATAAATAGAGATTTGATGAGAGTGAAACAGAGGGAACATTCAAGAAATACATGTATTCCCTTCTTTCTCTCAAGAATCTGACATTTGTGTATTTTCATATGAATGTTTCTCTTCTATCGATACTTATCTAGGTTTCAGGAGAGAGAGAAAGAGATGATGAGAATGTATTGAGAGAGAACGGTCACATACCAGAACGACAGAGGAGATGGTTTTGCACTGCAACTCAAGAGAGAGAGAGGAGATGGACGCTACAAGGGTTTCCTTCGTTGGCTTCAAGGGCTTCAAGAGAGAGAGAGGAGAAAAGCAAGAGAGGGCTTCAAGGGTTTCCTTCAAAGGCTTCCAGCGATGTGGAGTCTTGTCTGGGAGGGGAGAAAAAACAGAGCACACCAGGTCAAGGCTTCAAGAGAGAGAGAGGAGAAAAGGGTTGCAGCAGAGAAAGGAGATTTCTGCAGGAAGTTGTTTCCTTCGTTGGACTTCAAGAGAGAGAGGAGATAAGAGATGCACTCAAGGGCTGCAAGTTGCTGTTTCCTTCGTTGGGCTTCAAGAGAGAGAGGAGAGGAGATGCACTCAAGGTTTTTTTTTTCCTCTAACGATTTCTCTCGGTGCAGCGATTTCCCTCTTTTCTTTCAGCTTTCTCCAGCCCAAACATCATACAGGTCAGCGCCAGGTGGGTCGGACACGTCGGATCGGGATATACGGTCGGAACAGATAGACTATCATTTTACAATAAAAAAGAGAGAGATCAAGATTCCTTTTTCTGATGATTTGCTCATTTATTTACAATAGTACATCAGACAATGAAATGAAAGATATGGCAAATCATTTCGCAAGACCACTTGCTGTGTTGAACCCAATTTCCCAACCCCCCACGCCAAGCCACAATTGGAATTGGGAGCTGGCCTCATTTTGACTTGGGTTTGACTGATTTCCACCAGTTAGACGAAGTTATTCAATAGTTTACACTGCTAAATTTAGAGGCTATGAATCTGCTTCTTATAGCCGGACTCATGATTATTCAAATGTGTCACAAAAACAACATGAAATCCAAACATCTCACAATAGAGTCCCCAAAATTGGGTGGGAAAATAAAAATCAACCTTGAAGAAAGAAAAAAAAAAAAAGTTGAGTCAGCTAATTCTGGAGCTATGCTAATCCTCATAAAATTTATATGATTCCATTCCTGGCATCAGAGAACCTGATATGATTGAAAAAAAAAAAAAAAAAAAAAAAAAAACAGAGGACGAATGGTAGGTGGAAGGAGACCCGTGATGTCCCAACAGATTCCAAAAAATGCTCTTCTGCTTCCCCCAATAAAAAAAACACACCACCCATTTAAGTAATGATAATAATAAAAGCTATAATAATTGCAAAAACAACAGAGAATATCAAAAACCAATACAAACATTTATTTCACCACAATTGTTGAAACAAGATAGAAAAACAAACCTTCAAGAAAAAAAAAAAAAAGCCCCAAGAAGAAGCAAATCTATGATCTATCATCATCATCATCTAATCAATTGAAGAAGAAGAATCATCATGATCATCATCAAGGAACTATCCTATTTCCCTTAAACTTGTCTATCCAAGAAGAGAAAGAAGTGGTAGAATTCCTAAACCCCAAGAACCCATGTTCCTTGCTCTTATTCATGCTATCCAACACAGACTCCTTCAAACCCAACATAACATCCACAAACCAGAAATTCCCAATCTCCTCCAACTTGGTTGGCTCCAGCTCATTCAATATCACAATCTCATCCCAAACACTTGACTTATCCTTCATCATCTCCACCATACTAAACCCTTCTTCTTCTCCCTCCTCAATCTCCACCCCAAACTGCTCTGCAAGAATCTTCCAAAGATGCTTCCACTTGAACACGTCCCCATTGCTGCAATTGAACGCCTCGTTCTTCGCATACGGATCCACCGCCGCCCATATCTGATGCTCCGCGATCAGATCCGCATCCGACGCGTCCGAAAACCCGTTCCACGCCTCTCGGGTACCCGGGAACCGCAGGGGCTTCTTCTCATGCTTGCAGATGGCCGCGTAGATGCAGAGTGACCCGACAATGTTCATGAGGGCGTAGGGAGAGAATCCGAATATGACGGCGGGCCGATGGACCGTCCACGTCAGCCCTTCCTTCTTCGCCACCTCCTCGAAGAGGATGTCTTCCTGGGTGTAGTAGAAATTGGGGGCGGGTAGTCGGGGCAGGTCCTCGTGGAAAGGCGGGTCGTGGGGTCGGATCTTGCCCAAGGATTCGTAGGATCCAATATAATGCTTGCCGCCCGTCTGGAGGCAGATGTGCTGGAGGTTGGGGGCGTTGGGGATTACCGATTGGAGGACGTGGCGGAGCATCGAGCCGTTGGTTTCACAGTTCTCGGCTTCGGTGCGGCGGTCGACCCAGGCGACGTAGAAGATGTGAGTGATGTCGGTGAGGGGTGAAAGCTTGGATTCGGCGTCGGAGGGATCGGATACGTCGCATTGGATGTATTCGATGGGGTGGTCGAGGGCCCAATCGGGCCGGGGGCGGCGGGCGACGCCGTAGACCTTCCATGGGCCGCCGGGGGTGTCGGACAGGGGGAGTATCTCCGCCAGGCTGTTGCCGACGATGCCGGTGACGCCGACGATGAGGGCGACGCTCTGGTATTTGGGCGCGCCTTCTTCTTCATCCAACTTCTTCTGTGGAATCAAAGGTGAAGACGAAGAAGAAGAAGAAATTAAGGGTTAGTTAGATTTAGATGAAAGAGAGAGGGATTGGAGGAGGAATTGTTGGGGTTTTTGTGAGATTTTACCTTTGCAGCGCCTATGGCACCTGCCCACCACCAGCTCATCATGTTTGGATGATCTTCCCTTCCCCTCCTGCTGCTGCTGCTGTTTCTGTTGAGATTTGACTTCTCTTCTTCTTCTTCTGCTGTTTCTTTTTTAGATAGAGAGAGATTTGAGTAGGGAAGAGAAGAAAGAAGGAGTTGAAATAGAAATAGAAATGGGCAGCTGGGCTTGTTTAGTTTGATTTTTTAAGTTGTTGGAGACAAGGTTTGGCAGCTGGCAAATGCTGAGCCGTACACGTGGCCCATGTCATTGCCAGTTCAGATCGCTCGAATTGTGGGGCCAGGGGGCGGTTGGAGTTCGTCACGAAAGTCGTCACACTCTAAAAATATGGACCTCTTTCTGAGACGGCTGTGGTTTTCTAGCAATGGGTGTCTCTATTGGGGCCCACAACTTTGGACTTTAGAGGATAGACACGACCGTCTTCCTACGTGTAGTACAATTGCCATACGTGTAATCGAACAAACACAGCCACTAGTTGGTGGGCCATACATGTAATTTCTTTCAACGGCCAGTATAGAACGTCACTGAATTTCCTTTCGGAGATGCTGACCGTCCATCTAATTTGAGTCGCTTTTTTATGTTGATTTGCACCATTACATCAACATATTAACTCAAGTAAATAGCAGTAATGATGAAACGATTCGAGGATTCTAGACACTTGACTCTTTTTTTTACTAGAGCACGTGATTTAATTTCATTTTATACTGATATTCATGGGCTGACTACAGTCATGATCTGGACAATCTTGGGTCCAGCCATACTGATATTCATGGGCTGACTAGCCATGATCTGAGCCTGACTCAGATTGGGGTGGACTTGGTCTGTCTTTCTACGTTTTTATGGGAAAGAGAGAGAGAGTTCGTAGCGTGAACGTCTGACATATTGAGCTGGACAATCTTGGGTCCAGCCATATATAAAATATCTAATCACAGCCTTTAAGAGCATCTCCGGGCGGCGACACTTCAAATCCTCTTTTTTTTTTTTTTTTTTTTTTTTCAAAATAAATATTTATATGACACAAAAGACATATGTAAATTTGGCATCTCACTAGGACAACTCGAAGAGAGATGTTAAATTATTATTTTATTTTTTTTCATTTAATCCCCATTTACTTTATTACATATATCTCACTTATATTTAATGGAATTTTATACGATTTAAATATTATTAAAGTAATAAATTATTAAAAAAATAAAAAATGCACAAATTGTACTTGAAACCCATTTTTCATTGAAAATGTAAAATTAAATTACATAATATTATAGTCAATCACAAGTTTTTTCATAATGACCTTGGAAATGCCATAAGTGCTCCATCAGATCGGCTTGAAGTTGAAAATGCATTTTCTTATCACGAATACGCAAGTGGTTTTGAATGAAATCTTGAAATTCTGTAATGTAATCACGTGACACAGGAAGGTCACTGCATTAACACTCTCATGCATCGTAATTGGGTGGAAGACTTTGATCGCGTTCATCTTCGCTAATCATGTTATGCATTATGATGCATGCCTTCATTATATGCTGAAGTGTTTGACGATCCCAGAAACAAGCAGTCCCACGAACAATTGCAAAACGTGCCTGTAGCACTCCAAACTCACGCTCTACATCTTTCCTTGCGGACTCTTGAGCTGCAACAAAACTTGTGGCCTTTGAGCCATTAGGACATGGAATTATTTTGACAAATGTTGCCCACGATGGATATCTGTCATCAGCAAGATAATAGCCAGTTGTATATTCATGACCATTGATTGAGCAGTTAGCGGAAAGAGTTCGGCCTTCAACGAGGTCGGTAAATATAGGAGATCGATCCAACAACTTTATATCATTGTGAGATCCCGGTAGTCCAAAAAAAGCATGCCATATCCAAAGATCATACAACACCACGGCTTCAAGAATCAATGAAAGCTCGCGGTAGTCTATATGAGTATACATGCCTTTCCACGCAACTGGACAGTTCTTCCACTTTTAGTGCATACAGTCTATGCTACCCAGTATCCCAAGAAACCCGCGTCTCTCACCTTCTGATAACAATCGACAAATGTAAGCATTATTTAGTGTTATCAAAAATTCGTTGCCAAAAACATCAATGATCGCTTGAATAAACTTTTTCAATGATTCTATAGAAGTACTTTCAGCAATCCTCACGTAATCGTCCACAGCATCCGCCGCAACTCCATAAGCAAGCATCCTCACTGCAGCTGTGACCTTTTAAAGAGCGGATAAACTAAGACTACCTTCACAGTTTCTTTTTTGTTGAAAGTATGGGTCATGAGCCTCCATTGCATTTACAATTCGAAGAAAAAGAGGTTTGCGCATTCAAAACCTCTTTCGAAATTGAGATTGAGTGTAGACAGGGTTTTCACTGAAGTAGTCATTGTAAAGCCTGTGATGTCATGAGATTCGTCCTCTGTGGATGATTGCATGACTTTGAATAGATCCACGATGCACTCTGTTCTCCTTCGTAAGTTTTCTCTTTCTTTTTCCAGAGCAGCCCTACACAACATCTGCAACTCTTCATCCGAATCGGAATTTATGACGGTATACCATAGCTCATTCGTC
This sequence comes from Umbellularia californica, assembly GCA_028538565.1. Lineage (NCBI taxonomy): Eukaryota > Viridiplantae > Streptophyta > Magnoliopsida > Laurales > Lauraceae > Umbellularia > Umbellularia californica. The sequence continues at coordinate 6,212,347 of JAPQWN010000003.1, forward strand.
GTGCCAGAAGAGGAATCAGTATAATTTTGAGACATCTCCGAATTGATGAACCAAAGATTTTCTTATTTTGGGATGAAGAGAAGTGAGAAGTTTGGGTGTAAGAATTTTTTTTCCAGAATATTTTGTATATATGAAATATTCCAACGGCTAGTTTTCTCCAACTGCTATAAAAAGGATAGTTTTCTCCAACGGCTATAAAATGGCTAGTGAAATGACAACTTTATAAAATTGAAGTACAACATTATATTTAAACAAACAATAATTCATTAATTAAAATAAAAAAATACATTTTAATTCTAAAATAAAATACAATTCAGAAACCACCATCTAACCATCCTCTCAGAATTTCAAGTCTTTTTTTAGCATTGTATTATTGTTGCTCCTCAGACATATTAGACGTATTCATACTTATGATCTCTATCTCCGTATGTATTATCTTTAATTTCACCTTCTTCTCATCTTGCTCGATTTTTTTCTTAAGAAGCTCTAATTTTTTTTCATCTCTTTCCTTTTTCTCATCCATCATTTTTTGGATGAGATCTGCAACAGGTGAGGGCTCGTTGATAGTGGTTTGCTTCATCTTTTTTTTCTCAGCTTTTCTACCTGGTGGTCGATCTCTGCATGGGATCATACGCATTGTTAATTGTCTCATCCTTCTCAATATTTATGGGTGCTTGGATTAGAAGATGATGAGTAGCCAGAAGTTGAAGATTTTGCTCTTTTTACGGATGTCTTCTCTAGTACTTATTGCTGCAGTTGTATCCACTTTGGTTAGTGCCTCAACAGAATCCAAGCATAGTCCAAGGTGAATCTTAATCCATATAGATGTTCGTAAATTTTTGTTTTTTGCTTTTGCAATCTGAAAATTAAATATAAGCTCAAATTAAGAATAAAAAAAATTTCTCACACACACACACATAGATATATATATAATTTTACCTTATCTTGTTCATTTGTGCCACTTTGATATCTGGAAATAATTATGGTAAGACATCCACAAAATTTGTTAATAGAAGCTTGAATCTTTTGCCATCGTTATGACAACATTTTGTTTGTTCGATCACTGGAAAATTGCTTATTGTTGTGATAGTATTCTCCCACTCGTTCCCAAAAAGCCCCAAGTTTCTGCTCGTTTTCATGCACAGCATCTAGACTGGTGTTCAACCACGAACCTATAGAAGACGGTCTTCTTCTATACTGAAGCCAGCACCTCGACCAACAACCTTTTTCTTTGGGGCATCATCAGTAGGGAGTTCGGAAGCCTCACCGAAATATTGTGAATATTGGATAGAAAAATTAGGAAATTGAGAGAATTGAGAATCCATAATGTGAATGAGGAAAAAATGGACTTCAAACACTCCTTATTTATAGATATCCCACACTACAACAATTTGCACTTTTCCCGGCGTTTTTTCCCGGCGCAATCAATAAACGCCGGGGAAAGTATAACTTTTACTGGAGAAAAAGCTTATTTCACTAGGAAAAGATAGGGTTTTCCTGGCAACATATATTTCGCCAGTAAATGTTAGGTTTTTCTCGCGATTTGCCTTTTTCGCCGGCAAAGGTCAAGGTTTTCCCGGCATTTTGTTTTTTTCGCCGGCAAAGGTCAAGGCAAATTTCACCTTCCATCCCCGCCAAACGATCACGCCTTATTTTTCTTTTGCCGGAGAATAAATTGTACCGGGCAATGTTTTAAGTCACTATATTACCAAACCTTTTCTCCGCCCATCTATTTTCCCTCTTTAATTCCCCATCTCGCCTCCATCCCTCATCCCTCCCTCACCCATCCGTCTCTCGCCCGCCCATCCACTACGTCAAAACGTGCATAAAAACCACATCATTTATGTGCAAAATACCTCCGTCCATGGATGTGGCATTTTTAGCGACATTACTTTTCGCAAACCACAACCCACCCATGCCGTCTATCTCATATAAAAAGGAGCAAAAAAAAAACAAAGAAAAAAAAAAAACCCTCCCTCTCCTCTCTCCCGCCTTCACCCTCTTTCTCGCCCTCTTACCCTCTTTCTCTCCCGCCCTGTGCCCTCTTTCTCTTTCAATCGAGCCATCTCTAAAAAAAATTCCCTGAAACCTATTTCTCCATCATCGAACCCTACCTCTTCCTTCCTTACAATCGACCTCAAAAATTGGAAAAGCTCCCGAAACTCATCACCAATCTCATCAGCCATTCATTTAGGTAGAACTGGTATATTATTATTTGCATTTTTTTTCTTCTTTATATCCTTAGGTAGCGTTTGGTTCGCTGGAATGGTTGTAGGCAGGAATGGAATGGAGATCGGAATGACGATGGAATTGAATGAGGCATGAATAGTCAATTCCATTCCAGCGTTTGGTACGCTGAGGAATCAACCTAGTAATGGAATCTGATTCCTATTCCTGTGTTTGGTACGTTGGAATGCTGCCTGGAATGGAATCAAATTTACATAAGATTGATCAAAATACCCTTGTTAGATTCTACTGTCACATTTGCATTGTTTATGGTGGATGATTTGGGGGTGGGCCCCATAAAGGTGTAGTGAAAAAGTTTGTAATTTCTCATAATAATATATTATTATATTATATTATACTATTTGGGGGTGGGCCCCACAATGTGTAGTGAAAAAATTTACATTATAATATTTTAGGATGGGCCCCACAAAGGTGTAGTGAAAAACTTTGCAATTTCTCAAAATAATATATTCTTATATTATATTAAAATATTTGGGGGTGGGCCCCACAATGGTTGGTTGAAAAAACCATGCAACATAGCCTCTTTTATAATAGTAGATAGATAGATAGATAGATATAATATTTTGGGCGGGCCCCACAATGGTTGGGTGAAAAAGATATTATATTATTATTATTATTATGATATAGTAATATATTATTATATTTTATTATAATATTTTGGGTGGGCCCCATAATGGTTGGGTGAAAAAGATATTATATTATTATTATATAATAATATATTATTATATTTTATTATAATATTTTGGGTGGGCCCCACAATGGTTGGGTGAAAAAGATATTATATTTGTTATTATTATGATATAATAATAATATTACAAGTGAGGGTATTTTGGTCTCAACAAAAAATTAGAAAGGAATAGAATGGTGATTCCTTCTGTTCTTGGATTGAATGGTGATTCCCTCACATAAAGGAATGTGATTCCGGAGGTAATGGCCATTCCGCCCCTTTTTGGCGAACCAAACGCTGGAATGGTCATTCCGTTGAAATGACTATTCCATTCCGACCTCCATTCACGCGAAGCAAACGCTACCTTATTTGGTTAGCCCTGAATCGACTATTCTCTCTCTTTTACTTATTTTGGGCGTGCTTATGAAGATAAGGTTGATTGATTATTATTATTTTTTGCCCCGTTAGATCTAGTTACAGATCGAGTTACCTACTGCTGAAGATCTTCTCTTTTTTCTTTTGTGTTATGTGTTACATACATGCTTTGAGGCAGTGTTTGCCTAGTTTTTAGGTTGCAAACCGACATGGATTCTATTGAATTGTGTTTGGTGATGTTTTTTATTGTGTAGTTTTTGAAGTAAATTTTTTTTCTTTTCATAGTTACAGATTTGGATCACTACAGCAAATTGCATATTTGCCGACGAATCTTGCCGACGCAGCTAAACACGTCGCAATAAATGTGTTTAGCTGACGCATCATAGCGTTGGCAGAACGATTATGCGACGCTACCTTCTGCGCGTCGGGATATCTCGTCGGTAGAGAGGATTGCGCCATCTCGATTTTGGAAGGAATGTTTTCCCGACATGAATTGCTTTTTCCTGATGCAGTACAATGTCGGGAAATAAATGTCCGAAAAGACGACGCACTAACGACATTGGGAGTTATGAAAACCCCATTGCCGACGTTGATATGTGTTGGAGAAAGTTCTCAACAATAATTAACAACACTTAAGATGCGCATCAGGAAATATGTTTTAATCTAATTCTTACCGTGTGATGATTAACCTACTTCTCTAAAACTAAAAACTCCAACCATCATCTCACAAACTCCAGCTCACATGTAATTAACTGGGGGATGAAGCCCCTCACCAAAGCAAAACAAAACCCACCAAAAGCCTTTATTAAAAAAACATAAAAGAAAAGGAAAACCGTGCTCCCACCCCCTTTCTCCTATCGCACTATAACCTCGTCGCCTCCCCTACGTTCTGTGGTCCGCCTTCCTACTGTTGCTTCTTCTCTTCTTCTGTGGTTCGGACTTCTTCTTCTCTTTCTGTTATGCATTTCTTCTTTACTCTGCAGCTTCTCCTTCTCAGTTCCTAAGTCAAGAGATAGCTCATAAGCACCAGGTCTCTCTCTCCCACCATATCTTTCTCTCTGTATGCATAGTCGATATAAAGAGTACTATGCATATCTTTCTCTATGTATACATTTAGTCTTTCCGTTTTGATGTTGGGGGGTTTGTTGCTATTTTGGTTTGGGGGTTTTTGGGATTTTAATCGGACTTTAGGGCTTCTGGGGTTGGAATTTTCAGGGCTCTTCTCTTGGAATTTTTTATTTCTAGTTTTGTGGATTTTTTTTATAGAAGAATCTTGGGGATTCAAGGGGTATTATATCCAGGCTTTTGATTTTAGGTTTTAGGGCATTTGATGGAGACTTCTGTTGGGGCTCTGATTTCGGGATATGAGGGATTTTGAATTTGGCGGTTTTTATTCTGGGTTTTGTCAAATTTGATTTGGGGCTTTTGCAGTTTACAGAATTTTAGGTAATTTTTATAGATTTTTCATGGTTTGTTTTGTACTATATTTGCTTCATGCAGTTTCTCAAAGCTTGTACTTTGATTTGCTATATTGGGCATATAGAATTTTAAATCATGTCATTTAGGTTACATTTTTGAAGCAGATTGTGCTCAGGCTTTTATATGTTTATATACATGTATCACTCTTTTGTGTAAATGTTACTTGTAAGTTTTGTATTTGTAAAAATGGGACTTTAATAGGAAAATGGACGGGACATCGGGCACAGTAAGCAACGGTGCTGATATGTTCATAGGGAAGGGCATTTGCACCCCCAACCGTTCATAGACATATTCAAAGCATATTTTTTTCTCAAATCCACATGTGGCAGACAACACTTTGGTTGGAGTTCTTTGTATGCTAACTTAGAGAGAAAAAAAAAATGGAAAAGAGATGGGTCTACTTGGAGTTTTATGTATCCAACTTTCATCCGTCCATGTCAAGGAGTTTTGAGTGTCGAGGCTTAGAAATCTCGTGGCTCTGAGGCATTTCCCTCAATTCCCCTTTTGTGCTCCTTGGCATGGTCAAAGGGATGTCAAGGACCTCTAGACAAAATTAAATCAATGTTAACCCAAAAATTTATCTGCTTTCTTGCGTGATGGCATTTTATTTAGTGTTCACACAACCATTGCGGTAAAGTTTGCAAGCCTTATGGAGACCACTTGTTCAAATTTAGTATAGATTGATAGAATATCATTCAATTTATAAAGATTAAGCTTGAAGAACCCAATGGGCAATCATTTTTCTAATTATCAATCAGTAGTTGTTCCAAGAAGTATTATGTAAAAATTGAGGCATTCTCAAGGTGATGAAAGAATATTCTTATATGCCCATTTACTGGTAATGAATTCAGTCCTATTGGAACCACAAGTTATTGGTACACAAGACATTCTCTGTGTCTGTCTATATTTCTACCCTTAATATAATTTTGAAAAGTAGTGTGTAGAAGTATCATATTTGCTCTGATTACATTTTATTTTTCAGTCTTTTTAGCTCTTTCTTAGCTGTTGGTGTCTCTTTGTAAATTTTTTAAAGAGATTTTCACTTTTGCTTATTTGCCTTTTCTAACTAGTTTTTGTAAGTATTAAAGAGTAACCTGTAAGCCGGGCCAAGAGATTTTCAATCAGAGAGCTTACAACAACAACTATTTTGGCATTGCTTGTCCAGGTAAGTGGAAATTATTTTGAAGGTCTTCACATGTAGGAACATAAGACAAACCTGAGCCGGCTGATGTGGAATTAAAAGCTATTTGTCGCTTTTTAGAATACAACAATGTATGTCACATCAAGCTTAGTGATTTTCAAATAAAAGAGGATTTTTTAACTCAATGTGTGATGTTGTCTCAGCGGCTTAGTTTTTTTTAGACTGTGTATGATACAACAATGTATGATTATCCATTGGTCCGTTCACATTGTTGTGTTTGGTAATCAGGAAGTGGCCAAAAGTCATTCAAGTGAACATGACCACATCAGTTTGTCAAGGGTGATCTGATCCTATCATAGCTCAGAACCTCAACACCATTTTGCCAACAGCCCCAAGTCCGAACCCCCTACAAATTTTGCTTTTATCACTTTGCTCCACCTCACTATATGTAATTTCCTTCTGTCACTTTGCCTTCCTGTAAGAAGTTTCTTCTAATTCAATCCATTTTGCCAACCACTGCTATCTGTATCTTATACTAGGAAATATAATAATACACTAGGAACTTGGAGATGTGATGCCACATTTGAAACTTAAAGAGCAATCACTCTCTGCTAACAACACCAACAAAAAGCATGAATTACCTGATTCTATTGAAGGAAACTCGGAAGTTAGCACTCTTACTTTTGATTTTATTGCTGGTTCTGTTGCCATAGATGAGCAACAATTGGCATTGCCTGAATTCAAGGGTCTTCCAGGCCATGGTGTTCTTACAAGATCATCTAAACACCAATATGATGGTAGATTGCTGCCCCCTACTAATTTTGAAACTTTTGCTAGCATTCTCAATTTTGAGAGGCAAAATCTTCATGAATTTGTTGAACAAGATGGTGAAGGTTAGTTATCTTGATTGATTTGGTTAGTTTTAATTTCCATTTGAACTCCTTTGTTATGTGCTATGGATTATGTTTTCATGAAGTTCTACAGAAGTGTTTCTTTCTGGGGGGCTGGAAGGAGCACTGGAGATCCTTTGGGAAAACTGGTTGAGAACCTTCATGATCCATTACGGAATCCAACAAACCAGCTTTATCTGGGAAATGAAGCAGGAGAAACTGCCAAACCCATACCTTCTGTCACTATCATTTTCACCTCCTGTAATGCATAGAGTGGTAGCCTTTGTATTTTATCAGCTCTTTTCATACCTATTTAAGGACAAATGGAACTTTAATACTTGAAGAGTCATGCTTTATTCTATAGTTTCACTAAAAGTTGTGCATATGACATTCTTAATCATATGTTAATCTTGCTATTTTTCTTATGCAGATTGAATGAAAATTGAAAAACAAATTTTGTTGAAAGAGTCCATGCAGCTAGGATGTAGCCAACATGAAGGCCAAGTAAGCAGAGTAACAGATTACTATATGTTAAAATGGGATGCATGAAGTTTTTTAAAACAATGGTGCAGGTGTTGGAATGGTGCAACAATAAAATTATTATATATGAATATGTAAATTTTTATTGGCATTTGAATGTTGGTACAGAGTAAAATGTTAGCATTTGTTTTAATTTTGTAATGGTAATGGTAAAGTGTTTTCAATGTTGCAAGGATGTTTGAATATTAATATGAAGTGAAATGAATTTTCTTGTTTCATTTTTTGATGATTTTGGAATGGAAATGGATGTAGGGTATGTAGTAAATGTGGTCTTGGATAATGGAATTAGAAATTTCAATTTATTCATGTGACAAACCAGAAAAGAAATTTAAAATTAAATAAAAAAAATTATATTTAAAAAAAATTATTCCCGGCGAGAAAAGGCTCCGGCAAAAAGATTTTGAAAAAATAATTTTCGTAATTTGTAAATCTTTTCCCGGCCAAAAAAACTCCTGCGAAAGTTTTTCTAAATTTATTTTTAAAAAAATAAACCACTTTTCCTGGTGCAAATTAATGCCGGCGAAAGTCTTTCTAAATTTATTCTTGAAAAAATAAACCACTTTTCCCGGCGCAAAATAACGCCGGGAAAAGTTTTTCTAAACATATACTTTTAAAAAATAAAACTTTTTTCCCAGCGAAATAAACCTCTTTTTCCGGCGAAATAAAACGCCGGCAATGTATGGACTTTTACCGGCACTACCTTTTTTTCGCCTGCAAATGCTATTACTGGCGAGCTTTTCCTAGCGCATTGTCGGTAATAGACATTGTCGGCGTTTAATGGACCTTTACCGGCGCTTTTTTAGCGTCGGCAGAAGTGAAAATTGTTGTAGTGCCAGCTCCAAAGATTTCTCAAATTAACATAATCAAAATTTTCAAACATTAAAAAAAAAAGTCCAACGAGTGAAAATAGCATGTGACTGTTGATTCAAAAAAATTCCCAAACGGCTCTTTCATTCCTTCTTCCAACCATTATTTAATTTAAAAAAATTATTCGGCATGTCACTTTAGCCCATGCCATTTTTTGCATACCTGATGGAATGTCAAATGCTAGCAAGGCTTTGGCTGCTCTCTTGGACCATGTGCAACATGCTTTTTCTAGCCGTTGGAGGCTTATGTAGCAAAATAGCGTGTCTGTTGTAGTTGCTCTCAATTGCTTCTTTAAAATAAATAAAAAATAAAAAAATTAAAGATGAGATTTTATATAACTGTCAAATATGGGATTGATGAAATACTATCTCCCTGTTTCCTGTTTTATAGAAATAGGAGATCCGGATTCCGAGTGACCAGTGAGAATTTTCAAAAAGTGTCATTATATTATCAAATCACTTTTTAAGAGAATTTTAACACTGAATTGAACAGCCTTTGGCTCTTTATGCTGTTAAATGACCTAAATCATGTAGGGTTTTGGTTGTCTTGCAATTTTCTATCTATGGGTCCACAACTTTGGACGTTGGCAATCTTTTATTGATATGTCCAGATAGACACGAGGATCTGTCTACGTGTACGCAACAGGGATAATCGTATAAACAGATCTACTGGATTATAGATAACAGTACCAACCTCTGATGAAACCATTCGGAAATTCGAGACCACTTCACCAAATTTCATTTTATACTGATACTCATGGACTGGACGAACCCAGCCCTAATGCGAGCGTGACCCAGATTGACAATCAAATAATAACCCTTTGATGGAAAATTTATTAATAGAAGAAGATGAAAAATGAATATCCAACCATCACTCTAGTAATTCCATATCCTTCACCACTCTCCTATGAAGTGATGCATATTTCAGCAAACTGGCATTCTAGTGATGCATATCCCATCTCAAGCATACAAATTCATCCACTTAACAAACATTTTCAACAGCTTGAGCTTTGCCCCTGTCAAACTATCAAATGCCGTCAATGAAGGTAAGACAAAGAAGGTCGACCTCTTAAAGAAAGATAACGCAAGCCATGCTTCATGCTTGCCGAGATAACTTCAAAAGTATTTAAATGTGGAGTACTCTTCCAATTAATGGGTTTTTTTCTTGTAAAGATTTGGACACTGTGATGTCCTTTGCTGTATCCAGGGTTCGACAAGTGGTGGTGTATCAGGGCTTGAATCGTAGATAGCTAGAAGAGAATTGACATTCCTTACCACTCAAGTAAGGAGCCGTTCTCGATCATTAATAATTTTAAGCCTGAGAAATGTTCTCTCGTGAGCAACCTTATATTAAGTCCAGGTTTGTGGGGCCTCTTTGTCCCACCTATGATGAGTTTAATCCATTTCACACATTTAAACCCTCATTATTTGGAACTAGCCCAATTTCACTATTATCAAACGTTTTGGATTGAATTTTTAAGTATTCTATTGTTAAAAGACCACAAAATTTTATGGCTATTAAATTAAGAGTTAAGATAATCCGATGGGACTAAAATCTTTCTTTTTGTTATTGTTGTTATTGTTATTAATTGTTGATCCTCCGCCGTAAGAAGACCTATCTATCTTCTCCCACAGATTAGTAGGCATTTAAATGGCCCCACATGGCGCCAGACTGCATATGAGTGGGGCCCACTATGCATTTGGGAAGGGCATTTGGCCCCACTTGCTGCATTCTTCGTCTAAATGGTCCAAGTGGGCACCAAAGTCTACAAGACTACAACTGGTTGAGATTAGATTGAAAAGGTAAAGAAGAAAAAAAGGGCTTCTAGAGCAATCTTGATTCTTGAAGCTTACGGCATTCATGTTGTATGACTGGCCAAGTGGCCAGTGAAGTGAGGTCACAACTCACACGTCAGTCCAGTGGGATGCTGATAAATTTATTAAGAGAAAAGCCAAATACTAGGATAAAAACCAGAACACGTGATTTAATTTCATACTGAACTGAACTCAAGCCATGATTGGCGCCTGACTCGGGTCGGGCTGGATTTGGGCTCTGTTTATAGGCAACGGAGATGGGTTCCGGCATAAACTCTTAATTAAATGGGCTGGTTGATGGCCGGGCCCGGTAAACTTATGTTTACCACAATGTTTTTTGCAAATATGATGGGCCTAGGCATCACTGCATTAGGGACTCAAGATTAACTTTGACGTATAAATTTCCTGAGCGCAGTGCAAGTGCTGTTGAAGATAATTTTATAAACCAGCTTTCCAAATTACAATTTTGCAGGTATAGAATTATCAGAGACATCCATTCTGGAATGCTAATCAGTACTGGGCATTCTAAAATAGCTTTATACATGTGGGGAAAGAAATAAAAAATCAGTGTGGATTTAGCGGCTCTCAAGTGAAAATCAAGAAATGAGGTTAAGGGCCTACTTGTTTGCATGGTCTGCATAACTGGTTTTTATTATTATTATTATTATTATTATTATTAAGAAAAAGATAAGGGAACATACATAAGCAGTAGAATACATATAAACATATGCCATAAAAAATAAAAATGAAAATTCAAAGTGAACATACAAATGATGAACATAAGATAACCGACCAATTTATTTTATTTTATTTTAATATACGTTTTTTTTCCTAGAAGGATGAATCATTGAACAAAACACTAAACGAAACGGAATATGAGAAACATGAATTGATAAAGGGGGTTGGCAATGGGTTTCATGTTGTGACCACTTATGTGTTTGAGGAGATAGATTGTGCCTTTATATAAACTTTCATTTTCTCGATTCTAATAGTGATCTCATCAATTGATTTGTAAATTTCTTCTAATAGTACACAACCAAGTGAAAACAAGCAGAAAAAAATACTAAAATGCGGGCTCCAATGACAAGGATTTCTAAAGGTGTGACACATGTTCACAACCACAAAAATGACCCCACCTTATAATTCTTTTGTTGACCCTTATCTATAAGAAGACATTTCTATGTATTCCACCCCCACTGATAAATAGATATCTAAGTAGGCCCCAAAAAAGTCTCGCTCATAGGACGACAAGAAAGTGGGCCCACCATAGGCTTCTTAAGGGCGCTGGACACCTGCATCTGCTATTAGAGCATCTCCAAAAGAGGCTTTATTTGTCCAACTCAGTCCATAATGTTTGTAATTGGCATATGGTTTTGCCTCTAAGGTAGCGTTTGGTTCGCGTGAATGGAGGTCGGAATGGAATGGTCATTACAACGGAATGACTATTCCAGGTTTGGTTCGCCAAAAATGGGCAGAATGGCCATTACCTCCGGAATCCCATTCCTTTATGTGAGGGAATCACCATTCCATCTAAGAACGGAAGGAATCACCATTCCATTCATTTCTAACTTTTTGTTGAGACCAAAATACCATCGCCTGTAATATTATTATTATATCATAATAATAATAATATAATATCTTTTTCACCCAACCTTTGTGGGGCCCACCCAAAATATTATAATAAAATATAATAATATATTATTATATAATAATAATAATAATAATATAATATCTTTTTCACCCAACCATTGTGGGGCCCACTCATAATATTATATCTATCTATCTATCTATTCTACTATTATAAAAGAGGCTATGTTGCATGGTTTTTTCAACCAACCATTGTGAGGCCCACCCCCAAATATTATAATATAATATAATAATATATTATTTTGAGAAATTGCAAAATTTTTCACTACACCTTTGTGGAGCCCACCCCAAAATATTATAATGCAAACTTTTTCACTACACATTGTGGGGCCCACCCCCAAATAGTATAATATAATATAATAATATATTATTATGAGAAATTACAATCTTTTTCACTACACCTTTATGGGGCCACCCCCAAATCATCCACCACAAACAATACAAATGTGACAGTAGAATCTAATAAGAGCATTTTGGTCAATCTTATGTAAATTTGATTCCATTCCAGGCAGCATTCCAGCGTACCAAACGCAGGAATATAAATCAAAATTCCATTACTAGGTTGATTCCTCAGCGTACCAAACGCTGGAATGGAATTGACTATTCTTGCCTCATTCCATTCCATTGTCATTCTGGTCTCCATTCCATTCCTGCCTACAACCATTCCAGCGAACCAAATGCTACCTAAGAGAATGGTCAAATCCCACCTAACATTTAAAGGTTGTGTTGGTATGCTAAATTTGACATACCATAAAATGAGATGCATTTGCTTTCATTTAAATAAAATAATGGTGATGGGAATAAATGCATTTGAAGTTGGTATAAGTAGATGTTATGTTTGAAATGAGAAAATAATAAAATAATAATTTAACACCTCTCTTGGAGTTGTCCAAATGAGATGTTAAATTTAAATATACCTGTTTTATACCACATAACCTTTATTTTGAAAAGGAAGTGCCCAAATTTGAACCGTCTTCTGGAGATGCTCCTACAATGTGGTCATAACAAAATGTCGGTGGTCCTGATCCAAGTGGGCACCAAAGTCTATACTGGTTGAGACTTCATGGGGCAGTGAGGCCACAAACTTCTGTGAGGCAAAGAGAGGAGTTTTTTTTTCTCTCTTCAAAAAAAAAAAAAAAAAAAAAGTCTTGTCCATTTCGCTAAATTACTAAAATGCCACGATCCCTTCTCCCATAAGTAGAGCATTTTTACTTGGACACACAAATACACAATTACACCCATTCAATGAAATATGGAACGGATCAAGTCGTTCTTCATCGCCAAACCAGAAGCTCCCACTCTACCCACCCACACCCAGAGAAGCCTCACCCTAACTTCTCCCATAAGCCTCACCCTAAAATAACTTCATACATGTGGGGAAAGAAATAAAAAATCAGTGTGGATTTAGCAGCTCTCAAGTGAAAAATCAAGAAATGAGGTTAAGGGCCTACTTGTTTGCATGGTCTGCATAACTGGTTTTTATTATTATTATTATTATGAAAAAGATAAACATAAGCAGTAGAATACATATAAACTTATCCCATAAAAAAATAAAAATGAAAATTCAAAGTGAATATACAAATGATGAACATAAGATAACCTACCAATTTATTTTATTTTATTTTAATATACATTTTTTTCCTAAGAAGGATGAATCATTGAACAAAACACAACACAAAACGAAATATGAGAAAGATGAATTGATAAAGGGGGTTGGCAATGGGTTTTATGTTGTGACCACTTATGTGTTTGAGGAGATAGATTGTGCCTTTATATAGACTTTCATTTTCTCGATTCTAATAGTGATCTCATCAATTGATTTGTAAATTTCTTCTAATAGTACACACAACCAAGCGAAAACAAGCAGGAAAAAAAAATACTAAAATGCGGGCTCCAATGACAAGGATTTCTAAAGGTGGGATAATGTTCACAATCACAAAAAATGACCCCACCTTATAATTCTTTTGTTGACCCTTATCTATAAGAAGATCTTTTTATGAATTCCACCCGCACTGATAAATAGATATCTAAGTAAGCCCCATAAAAGTCTTGCTTGTAGGACGACAAGTAAGTGGGCCAACCATAGGTTTCTTAAGGGCGATGCACCTACTATTAGAGCATCTCCAAAAGAGGCTTTATTTGTCCAACTTAGTCCCTAATGTTTGTAATTGGCATATGGTTTTGCCTCTAAGAGAATGGTTAAATCCCACATAACATTTGAAGGTTGTGTTTGGTATGCTAAATTCGGCGTACCATAAAGTGAGATGTCTTTTCTTTTAAACAAAATAATAGTGATGAGGGTAAATGCATTTGAAATTGGTACAAATAAATGTTAAGTTTGAAATGAGAAAATAATAAAATAATAATTTACCACCTCTTTTGGAGTTCCCCACATGAAATGCGAAATTTAAATATATCTTTTTTACCACATAACCTTTATTTTGTAAAGGAAGCTTCGAAATTTGAAGTATCGCTTGTAGATGATCTTACAATGTTGTCATGATAATATGTGGGCGGTGCAAGTGGGCACTAAAGTCTTCTACTGGGTAAGACAATGTTCAACATTCATGGGCCAGTGAGGTCACAAACTTGGAGAGAGGAGGAGGCAGGCGGCTTTACCGAGTTTTGTCGGACTCGAACTCGACGGATTTCGCCATATTACTGAAATGCCACGATCCCTTCTCCTATAAGTAGCGTAGACCATTTTTAATTGGGCACACAATTACACCCCATTCAATGAAATATGAAACGGATCAAGTCGTTCTTCATCTCCAGACCAGAAGCTCCCCCTCTACCCACCCACACCCAGAGAAGCCTCACCGTAAATTCAATGAATATGGAACGGATCAAGTCGTTCTTCATCTCCAAACCAGAAGCTCCCCCTCTACCCACCCACACCCAGAGAAGCCTCACCGTAAATTCAATGAATATGGAACGGATCAAGTCGTTCTTCATCTCCAAACCAGAAGCTCCCCCTCTACCCACCCACACCCAGAGAAGCCTCACCGTAAATTCAATGAATATGGAACGGATCAAGTCGTTCTTTATCTCCAAACCAGGAGCCCTAACCCGGTCGTCGTCGTCGTCGTCGTCGTCTATATTCAAAGAACAGGACATGGGGAAGGCAATCCTCAATATCGCCTTCTCAGCAACCATCGGTCTCGTGGTTACTCTCTTCAACCAAGGCTCGTTGACGACCGAAGTCGACCCCCCTTTGTCTCTGTGTATCCTTGGCATAGCTATATTGATCGCCTTCTCGGCTTCCTTCATTGCCATATCTCTCCGTCGCAGCTGCTTTTCTAGATCTGCTGAAGTGTTGGAGCATATAGGCATTGTTTCTACGGTGGTAGCCTTCTTTATGCTGATGAGTTTCTTGCTCCCGTCGAATTTCCAGTGGCTCGTTTTGGCTGCGAGTGTTGTGTCGTTGCTGGGATACGTTATAGCCCATGTTGAAGGATTCTGTGTCACTGATGCTGGTGTCGAAGGAGAATAGCTCTCTCACTTGACACTTTTTAGAGTCCAGATCACCTATCACATTTATTATGCCTTTGACGTGAGTTGACCAATAATACTTCGCTACGTTATCAAAAAATTTTGGTGATTTTCTTCCATCTAATTTAAACTTTTTAAGCTTCAAAATCACCAAAATTTTTAGATGACATGGAAGAGTATTATTGATCTACTCACAGGAAATATATATAACAAATGCGATAGGTGATCCGAACTTCACTTTTTAAGTTATAATATGTTACCTGCTACAGTCAAGATCATGGTTTTAGCAATGATGTATCATGTAGGTTTGCAATAATTATTGCCTTTGAAACGGGCCCTGCTGTTTCATCACTTTTTGGGGATCCGGATTCTTCACTTTTCTGGTCTGTCCCTCTCTGTCTATATGTATGTATGTATTTTTTTTTTTTAATATCTAGCCTTTTCATTTTAATACCTTTGATGTACTCAAAATTAGCCATGTATATATAGTTCAATTGGGTTGTTATTGGTTACAGTCAGACAATTTTCATTTGCACTCTCCATTCGTATCTGTGACCGATAAGTCCTTGCCCGGTCAACCTATTTGCTACAATAAGATGCCAGGCTTAGGTCAATAGGCATAACTTTAAACCCCGCAATAAGATGGAGAAGCTTTGGCCTAGCATGACATCCCTGATAGATTTGCATATGGAGGCTCCCACGGGCATTCGGAGATCTACGTGTGTTCCGACGATTGAATAGCTCCTTGAATCTCTTTGCATCTATCTAATTTATGGGAATGGAAAGCATCCAACCCTAGGGCTCTTTTATATTTTATAAACAAGTCCTAAAATGTTACACTTATTGGGAGTCTTATTTGTGGGGGACAAATCAAGTCTGACCGTAAGTGGGATTGTATTCTCTACTCACCTACGCAGTACTTAATCTTACGTGGGACCCGTGGCATTTGGGCCACGCGATTTTGCTACACTCCCCCATAAACATCTTACATCCCTTGCCAATTACCCCTCGACAATAAAGAAAAACTAGGTTAAATTAATGTTGGATTTAATCCCAATTTAAAGGAGAATGTTGTAGTAGTCAAGAGAAATACAATCCTCCATAGTCCCATATTATGAGTAACTGGTTGGACGAACATTGAGGACATGTTTATTTCATGAAATTGTACTCCTATCAAGAATTCTAAAATTGTATTTCTATTAGTAGTTTAAATTGAGGAATTTGAAGGTGAATATCTAAAAAATGACAATCAAATCACCTTTAATGAAAGTAAATTACGAGAAAATGAGAAATGAATATCCAACCAACAACTTAGCTAGTAATTCAAATCCTAAGGCTGCCAATTAAGGTTTCATCTTAATTTATGGCTACCATGTATCGTTAAGTACCTCTAACTTTAGTGAAGCACATCTGAGCATGAATTCCTATGTGCTAGATATCAAAAAAATAAATAAAAATAAATAAAAGAAGGTCGACTTTGAAAAGAAAAGAACTCAAGCTTTGATTGCCGAGATAACCTCAAAATTATATAAATGTGGACTTTCCCAAACTGATATTTTCTTTTCTTCAATAATTTTGGAAGCTGTGACGTGATCTCTGGCGGTTCACAGATGGTCACTTGGTCAGTACTAATGTTGAACATAACGATTTTCTTTTGTAGATTGTGGACTACATTTGGTCACACTTATAAGAAGGAAGGTTCCTGTGCATGCTGACCAAAAACAACGCGGCAGGTGCCACATAAAATGCCTAATACTGGTTGTTGAAAGTAGAAAATGATAGTGTGAAAAGAGGAAAACCAAGAGAGTCGGCATTGTTTGGCAATTCTTATTATCTATATGAAACTGATATGCTTGAAACAGATCCATTTCAAATAGCCCTAATTGAAATAGATGCTATCGAAAATGTCTTTTTGGTAAGACAAAAAATATGATTAAAATAGACTCTTTTAAAATCAATGGTTGATATGTTTTTTGCAAATATCTCAAGATCTACAAAGAATAAGGGGCTGAAATTCAACCCCCTGACCGTGTTTAGCCTTTCAAAGAGGATTAACGGTGTGGATCTTGATATAGGGCCCCAAAATATTTAGAAACTAACATCAAGTAGTTCACATTTGTCTTCTAATATCTAGAGATTGGTGAAGGATCAATAGTTAAAAATTTGTGTGGTAGCCATTTTTAGTCTTCTTAAGAGCTTTTACAAATCAGATTGCAAACTAGGGTCCCACAATTGAAGAAATTAAAAAAATCCGACGGTGTGAACAGTGTCCAAAACTTCGTCAGATAAGCACATACAATCAATGGTCTATAGTTTTTTGCTAATTTCTTGTGATCCAAAACGAATTAGTCAACAAAATTTGGGGTAGTAATCGTGTTTATCCTTCCAAATAGGATGAACGGTTCAGATCTTGAGTGTGGGGCCCACAAAAGTTAGAAACGGTGATCTAAACTTTTAGGGTTTATTACAAATATCTCAAAATATATGAACATCCAACGGTTGAAAATTTGACCCATAGCCGTGTTTGATCTTATAAATCTATCCAACGGTTTGGATGCAGCTTGAGGGGCCTAAAAATTTTTTTAAAAAAAAAGAAGAAATCGGACTGCCCTATGATAGTCTCAAGTGCAATGTAGCTAATGATGTCTATCCGCTTCAGCGTGGGATGTCTACTTCAAATCTTGGCAATTTCTTTGCTCCTTGAAAAAGACGCTTTATGTCTACTCTCCAATTGAGAAAGACACGTGAAAAGTAAAACCAAACACTCTGAAAGCAGTTTGAAGCCATAATAAGTCTATAATAGGTAAATTTAAGAGATGCCAAACTGAACCAATGTGTCAGTGCTATTATAAAACGATCTTTGAGAGATTGAAGCTTTCAACACTCATTGGCCAGTGAGGTTACACGTGGTCTCAAGTGTGTGAATGTATTTTTCAACTTTTATGTTTAGAAAAGAGTCAGGTGCATGAACCTCCAGCAGAGAGTTGAAATTAACGTGCGAAATTAAAACATTCTGGAAGCTTTGAACTTTCATAATTTTTAAGGTGGATCCATAATTTTATCATTATTTTAAGTGGACTTGGGATTTTCATATATATTTTGAAAGTGCAACGTGGTTTGACAGGTGCGACCGCACCCACATGCCTAAACTTGGGTTCAGCCCTAGGTGCAAGAGCGAGGAGAAAGAAGAAGACGAGGGAGAGGGTTTACTGAATTTTGTTGGACCGAGCCTCCGCGGACTTTTAATAACCTAGTTCATTGGCCATATTATCTATTGAAAAATGCCACGATCCCCAGTTAGGTTTCATTTTTGCTATAAGTAGAACAAGTTTGATTACTCATGCCCACCCGGAGCGGGTAATATCGATTAAAGTTTCAGAGTACTCGAACCATGAGAGGAAGAACTTATACTGCCAGAATCTGATATTGGGTTTCTATTTAGATGGAGTGTCTCTCTCTTTTGTTCCGGTCAGTATTGGCTTGCCAATATGCCTCACGACCCCAACAGTTTTTATACATGAGGCCCAATTGTTGAATTGAATTGGCTTAATATGTTTCATTTTCAGCACAGGGTTGTATTTAAAATTGAGGAATCAAATGTGAATTTTCCAAAAATAACAATCAAATAACTTACCCTACCCTTTAATGAAAGGTGAATTTAGAGAAGATAAAAAATGAATACTCAACCATCAACCTTTTAATTCAAATCCAAAGGAAGTCTAAGATTCATCTTCATTACGGCTACTTAATTACCTTAAATCCCTTTACCCTCTCCTCTATAATGAAGCACATTTCAACATGATTTTTTATGTATAAAAAAAAATCCTATGCATACTATGCAAACAAACCGGCTCTTTCAGCGAACAAAATGGAGTCAGTGGGTGAAGTTTCATCCCATCCCAACGGCAAATTCATCCATCTATAAACATTTCAACGGCTTAGCAAGTTCTCGACAAATGTCGTCAGTGAAGGTGAGAGACTAAAAACATGACACTTATCTTATCTCCAACACATTACACACACCGAGGTGGGCCATCAATACGACTACATTACATCACAAATAAGTATTAGATCATATTTTTATTACACTGAATTATCACTGTAGACATTTTCCGGCCTTGTGCCAATGAACCAAGAAGAAAAATCCAGCAATGCTTGCCGACAAGTGGACTTCTGCAACTGATGTTTTTCCTTCAAATGCAAACATTCTGGAAGTTGTCGATGTGTTTTGGCGACTGGATAATTTGCTGGAGGTAGGGTTTTAATAATGTTAAATATGCATGACAAGTGCATCAAGTTACCAGAACAATGATAACTAACAATGATAACTAATAAAAAGTGAAAAAGACAAAAGGGAAAGTCATTCACCATTCACCTTATCATGACACGGTGAATGACTTTCAATTCGATCATTGCAACCATCAATGTCTATTGCACCATCAACCATCAAACAACGATAACTAATCAAGTAATGGATTTCATGAATTAATTGTGGGTGGATAGGTTACCATGTAAATAATACGAATGTATCCTACTTTCGTTAGAGTGAAATTCAACTTTCAATATTAAAATAAGAAGAAAAAAATTATTTTGAATAGTTTGAATTTATTAGGTGAGACCTAGTATTTACATATTTTAACTGCGCTCACAAATTTTTAAGAAATTATGTCTTAGAACATGTTGGGGATTTTCAGATTTATGTTTTTATTTTCTTTTAATATGATGGAAAAACCTATAAAAAATAAGATTATTTTTAATAATTAATAATTAATAATATATATAATATTGGTCGACAGCAGTAGTACAAGACTATATATATCTTATTTACAAATTTTCATCGCCAAACACGTTAGCGGTCCATGTGGCCCACAACTGGTTGAAATTCATCGTTTGAAAAGGAGAGATTAAAAAAAAGAAAAAAAAGAAAAAACTTTCAACACTCATTGGCCAATGGCCAGTGACATTTACACATCAGGTCTCAGCTGGGTGCATGACTGAATCTACCATTATATTATTTATTTATTTATTTATGGTAGAAATGAGTGTGTATGTACATGTAGTAGAGAGTCCAAAATCCAAATTGATCTTTTGAAACAAAAAAGAAAGAAAGAAAGAAAAAAAAAACCGCACTATTAAAACGATGTTGAAGCTTTCAACATTCATTGAATGCCTCTTACCCTAGTGGTAAGAGATGTAAGTTCTTACCTGTGTATTATGAATTCGAATCTGGGTATGCACCTTCCCTCACCCAAGGATCGTTCTACCTTTCAATCCTGGGTTCGGATCCTCTATCCAAGTTATTATATGGAATGTGTACCAAATTTATGAAACTCCATCACGGGCACGTATAAAGATAACTCAATACTGTTCAAGATAAATCACATGTGCTCTAGAACTAGATCCTCAAGTTTTAATTCAAAAGTCGTGGGTTCCACTGTCTGACTGAGTGGATAATAGAAACTAGGACTAGACACTGGAGGGGCCATCACGGCTAACGTGATGTTAATCACAATTTGCAGCATGTGATTAATTGTACAGGTGATCCTCTCCTTTTATACCGAAACTTGATGATTTAGATGTAGAGAAGATGTGATTCATCTTGAACGTTCAGATTATTTCTACGTGGATCCTACCATAGAGTTCAAGAACTTATTATAAATTTGCATGCTTTGTAATTGATTGCCAGTGACTCAGTGAGGTTGCACAACAGGTGGTAGTGGCTTCTGCTAGTCAAATAGTCATCCATGGGCTCTCTAGTCAAAATGACATGTCATGCCTATTGCCGATCCCACATGGCGTGTAGTGTAAATGTGTAACCTCACGTTCAAGTTTCATTTCTTTGTACATAAGTAAAAATGGATCCGAACAGCTTCCAAGTTCCATTTCTCACTAATACAAAAAACTTCCCATTCGATCATGGAACGGCTCAAATCCTCCTCCTTCTCCTTCTTCGTCTCCAAAACAGAGGCCCCCTCCTCTCTACCAACCCACAATCAGAGAAGCCTCACCTGGTCGTCGTCAACCACATTCCAAGAACAGGACATGGGGAAGACGATCCTAATTCTCGCCTTCTCAGCAACCATTGCACTCGTCGTACTTCTCTTCAATCTGCGCTCCTCGGTGCCCCAAGTCGACCCGCCTCTCTCTCTCTCTCTCTCTCTCTCTCTCTCTCTCTACGCTTCCTTGGCATGGCTATATTGATCGCCTTCTCGTCTTCCCTCATTGCCATTTCTCTCAGACGCAGCTTTCCTAGAGCTGCTACAATATTGGAACATATAGGAATTGTTTGCACGGTGGCAGCCTTCTCTATGCTGATGAGTTTCTTGCTGCCATCCAATTTCAAGTGGCTTGTTTTGGCTGCATGTGTTGTGTCGTTGCTGGGATATGTAGTACCCCACGTGGAAGGATTCTCTGTCAGTACTGATGCTGATGCTGGTGTTGAAGGAGATTAGCAGCTCATTAGCTCTCTCACAGTCTCACTCAGCACTTTTTTAAGTTATAATCGCCGATTTACGGCGGCCACAAGTCTTTTTTGTGTCGAATTTGCACCATCGATAGTTTTGTAACGCGCACAACTGCAATGCACCCAGCGCTGCATTAAAGTATTGAGCAGTGCCCAGGTTACACTGTAGATGTGGCACACAGGGCGTGTGGGTCGAAATGGGCTAGACCCTCCTAAAGTGCATCGGACCTATTTATTAAATGGGTTAGAAACTCCGAACCTGCATCCACTTTGAGTCAACCCAACCCAACGCATATTAACCTGCATAACCATTCGGGGTTTACTGCAGGTTGGTTGACCCACATTCAAATCTAAATTTATCAACAAGAATCTATAAGGAAATTACCTTTAAGTCTATTACTTGGACCACAAGTCATTTCCTTCCCCGAATTGTGGTCATTATAGGAAATCCGTTTTCATAGGATATATGCTATTAATTACTCAAAAATGTTTCTTACTCAAAAAGGTTTCTTAATGAGATGTATTCCATAATATTTTCTACCTTGATGGATGGTTGAGATTAAGTCTAAGGAAACCCTAATTGGAAATTCGGTCATCTTTCCACCTATAAAACAAACCATTTCGTCCATCACAAAGGGATACACAAAAATCAACACATTAGGTTTTATAGGCAAGGGAAGAGAAACCGAAACCATTCACCTAGCCTCTTCCTTGACGGATCACAGCATCAATCAGCAATAGCACCAGACTGCAGGGTCAGAAAGCTCTCTGCATCAGGATGTCTGGAGGTACTCTTTAATTTATTTAAGATTAAATCCTACACGTGATTATCATGTTGTTCACGATCTTAGGGTTCATGTTAATAATAGTTTAACAGAATCCTCTAAGACTCTAGCCATACCCCAAAATATAAATTAGGCACAAACCAATAAATTAATTAAAAAAATGAGATAGGATCTAAATGAACAGTCATTAACTTTTTAAATTCTATCAGTGCAATTTAGAACCTATCACAATGGGCAATATGGACAACCTTTGTTTGGGTTATAATAAGCCTAATTTTAATTTGCTTATGATAAGATCTTAAACCAAACCTAGGCTCGACTGATATTGGGTTGAAAATTTAGTGCCGAGCCTAGATAATAATATCATACTTTGACATTCTCTGCAGCTAACTAGCATGAACTCACTACAACAATCTGCACTTTTGCTGGCCCTAAATAAGAGCCGGGAAAAACTATTCCTGGCGATTTCTCTTACGCCGGCAAAGGTACGCCACTAATACCATTTGCCGGCGAAAAAGAGGTAGCGCCGGGAAAAATCTAAACATTGCCGGCATTTTATTTCGCTGGAAAAGGAGGTTTATTTCGCCGGGCAAAGACTTTTATTTTTTCAATAATAAACTTTAAAAAACTTTTGCCGACGTTTGTTTGCGCCGAGAAAAGATCTTTATGTTTTAGAGAAAACTTTTGCCGGCGTTTTTTGCACCGGGAAAAGATTTACAAATTACAAATAAAAAAATTTTCAAATTTTTTTTGCCGACGTTTATCTCACTGGGAATAAAAAAAGTTTTAAATAATTTTTTTATTTATTTGATTTTTAATTTTATTTTCCTTTATATACATCAGTTCATTACAACTTCCAACCTGTGTCACATGAGTAAATTGAAATTGCTAATTCCATTATCCAAGACCAAATCTACTACTGTACACACCCAAGATCCATTTCCATTCCAAAATCATCAAAAAATGAAACAAGAAAATTCATTCCACTTCATATTAATATTAAAACATCCTTTCAACATTGAAAGCACTTTACCATTACCATTACAAAATTAAAACAAATGCTAACATTGTTGCCGATGTACCAACATTCAAATGCCAATGAAAATTTATATATTCATATATGATCATTTCATTGTTGCACCATTCCAACACCAACACCATTGTTTTAAAAAATTTCATGTAATCCCATTTTAACATATAGCAATATGTTACTCTGCATACTTAGCCTTCATCTTGACTGCATCCTAGCTGCATAGACTCTTTCAACAAAACCAGTAAACGAATTAAATAATTAACCACATCATGCGAACAAGAACTATCTCATCTAACAAATAATTTTTGCCGTCATTACTTTTTTGAGCGAGTCTCATCATATAAACATAAGAAAGGAAAAACCAGCTACTTGTCCTTCATACGAATCAGGACCCTCCCAGCTTCTTCTTTTGCCTTTGTTTCAACCACATTTCTTGCATAATCTGATATGCTTGCAAGCATTTTATCCACGGTTTCTTTGTCTATATCGAACCCAGATAGGGCAGAAGAAAGACCTGAGCCTGCAGATGTGGTCTCACGTTGAATAAGACTTTTTATAGCAGGCCAAGTATCATCACTAGCAGAATCTAAAAGAGCTTCCACAGGTTCAAAAGGTGCCACAATATTCAGTTGCCACAACCACAGGCAAATAACATGGTAAAGACACCAGTTGATGACTAGAAGATTGTCAATGTTAGCAAATTTTGTGGGGAAAGGTACACAAGCAGAAAATGAAAAAGTTTAATAAACTAACAAGCATCATTTTTAACTACAAAAAGAATATAGGCAGTTCATATTATTTTGCATATACCATGTGTTATTAAACTAAAATGTTTCCTGATAAAGATCATCTGTCATAGGGAAGCACAAAACTCAGATCTACTAAGCCAACCTGCCTAGATTAATTTGAAATTGGCCTACATAGGCATTGGTATTTCAGCCGCTAAAAGCTGGCAATATAAACACATCAGAGCATGTTATTTCTGAATTATGTGGTACAAGGAAAGTTCGCATAAAAGATGCATCTTATTTCAATTGAGTTTGTTTGAAATTGAATGGTTGCACTCCT
Source organism: Umbellularia californica (assembly GCA_028538565.1). NCBI lineage: Eukaryota > Viridiplantae > Streptophyta > Magnoliopsida > Laurales > Lauraceae > Umbellularia > Umbellularia californica. Next base: position 6,236,855 of record JAPQWN010000003.1, read on the forward strand.
TTTTACATAAGTTAGACATTGCACCCTGGTGATGGTTGCACTCTTTTTTAATGGTATACTAAATCAAACTAATATCTGAGTTTTAATTGAAAATTTTTCATGGGAAAAGAACAAAAAATAGCACATATGGTCCTCAAACAACAGCCACAAAGAAATTAATTATAAGCACCAACTTCTGATCTTCTTGTGGAAAGAAATATAGTACTGACTGCAATTTTTGTTTTTTTTTATTTTTTTATTTTTTTTTAAAGATATGATGGGAATTCTGTTAGAATCCTTAGGATAAGGAAAAAGAAAAAGAAAAGAGAAACACAGTACCACCTATTAAGTTAATTGACAAAACAGCAATATGAGCGAGGATTGCAGTAAAACAATAGGCTTTTAAACATCTATTACAAGCTCAAATTTGTGCCACATTTTGGAGTTTAACAAGATACAGCAAAACAAAGTACAGCTAAAACAATATGCTTTTAATTACATTCATTTTGGAATTTAACAAGATACAAAAGAGAATAAAGTAACAGTGTTGACAAATGAGGAAAATACGCTAACAATACTCTATTCATAAACAAAGAAATGGTTAGAGAGGTTCAATGATATTGTTGTTTCATCATAACAAAGGTAATCTCATACCTCCAGCTCCCGTGAAAGGCCTCGCTGACCTTGCTCAAAATCAACAATGACAATAAGATTCTGAACATGACAAAGATATCACAATTACATCAAAATCTAATCTGAATAGAAGGTAAGAGATCATTGGCAGAGAAGAAAGGGAGTTAGAGGATCGTACCTTGGAAAGCTTCTAAATTATAGTAAAAATAATAATCCTCTGCTGACTGCCTAAGTTGAGATGCCCAACACTAACTATTCAGAAACAAGAAACCATGCATTAGATGAAATTCTATCAAATCCCATGTATACCCATTTGCAAACCACTATAGCCATATCAATTAACACATCATTAAAGCACCCCATCACATCCCAACCCTCATATGAGCATTGCCTGCAACACCCAAAACCATAACTTCACATATGCTCTGCAATTTGTTTCCCATCAAAACCCAACAAAAATGAGAGCCCCCCACCCCACCACAAAACCCATCAATAGAAACAACAATAACACTCCCATTTTTGTTTCTTTATTTCTCAATTCTGCTCTACAATCAAAATCCATAGAATTGAGCAGAATTTCCCTGCTTCCGCTGTAAAATTAAGAACGGAATAAAACAACTCTCATGAGAAAGAATGATACAAAACAATCTCAAAGAAATGGGGCTCTTTGGTTTTCCTCTTGTTCTTCTCCTTTATGAAGATTTCAAACCCCAAACCCCCTACAAATTAAAACAGACAATAAACTAATAAAAAATTTAATTATAACATTTTTCTACAATATCTCTAACAGTAACTTTCATTTCCCAGTATCAAGAAAAACTCATTTACTAAACTCTTTTCCCAATTCAAATCAAGCAAACACAAACTCCAAACTGTAAATTAGAAACTACCTACAAAACCCCACAATGATACAAGCAAAACAAAATAGAAATCAACCACTCTGAGGCTCTTATTCACATGAGAGAAAAAAAAATCATGGAAATATCAAAACCTTCATATCAACAATAAACAACCTTGATTTAAGCAGAATTCAAGAGAATTTTAAACTAAAACGATTCACATACTTTTCATCTTAAAAATAGAACTACACAAAGAAGAAAAGGCATGCATAATACCAAAGCAAGCAAAAAAAGAAAAAGAAAATTGAAGTGAGAGAAGAAGGAAAGCATCTTACCCAAAATCCTTGGAGAAAGATATGGCGGATCAAGCCGGAGAAGAGCAGTGGATCGCAACAAAATAAGTGTTTCTGGTTATAGCAGACATGAGATCCGGGCGAACTTGGTTTAGCTTCTCCCATTCTCTCGAGGCTAGAGAGTGCAGGGGATCGGTGCGGACATCAAACTTAAAGCATATGTAGGGAAAAGGGAAGAAAAACCTTTGTTCCAAGAATAAGATAATGTCTTAAACAGCTGGTGGTATCCATTTCTAGGTATTTTGCCGCGAAGTGCAAAATAGGATTGTTTAATGTGCATTGGGATATACCTGAGCAAGCTGGCTCCTCCCAAAATATCCACCCAGGCATCAAGGAATGAAATAAGATAACAAAGATCATTGAAATTGCACATCAATGGTGCCCATCTTTGTAGTCGAAATAGCTATGAATGAAAACAATGCATTGGGTAATCTCAAAATACAAGAAAAAAAAAAGTCCAAACCCTAGATTACAAAGGAGAAAAACAGAAACAGAAAAAATCATGTATCAGTGGGTTCAATAGGTGCTTGTGCCAACATCCCTATCTCGGACTCTTCAGATTAAAAAGAGAAGAATAATAAGGGATTTAGGGTTGTCACACTAAACCACTGCAATATGGTAATCCAAAAAAAAAAAAACAATGCAACCCTCCAAAAAAATAGCACTCCCTAGCAGACCATGGGATCAAATTCCCCGATCAAATGTCTGGCTTCCAAAGCAAGAAGATTGCAAATAAAATGCTATTAAATACATGCACACCAATCATTTGGCAAAGAGAACTAGAGACAATCAACAAATTCACGCAAGAGTTATTATTGGTGCAAGTAGAAACATACAGAATCAAACAACAACAAACTCTCTTGCTCACACAATGTCGCTAAAATCCAATGATGGTAGCAATCCCTCAAATGGTTCTTTACACTAAAACACAAAGATTATGCAATCAAAACTCAAAACAAACAGTAAGGAAACAGCTTCTGCACAGGCTGTAATCTTTACAAAACCAGTATCAATTCTGGTCTCTCTGAATCACAACAGTTCCAAGAACCCACACCTTGGAAAATACCAATAAGATTATTTCACGATTGTATCAGTTCCCAAATCTATGAAATTGCAATCATAGTCGAATTTCTCATTCCAGAAACCACAGGAAACACAAAAGTTCCTGCAATAGAAATATATGAAAAAGAACCCAAAATGAAACACCTGTAAGATTTCTCCAACTCTTGTTTTAAAAACAGGGAATTTCTTTCCACCCTTGTACGATCAAACAGAACAACGTTCCAAGTAGAGATAGAACCTAACCCAACCCTTGTATCCTTCCCAAAAAAAAAAAAACCCAGCTTCCTCAGCAGCATCCAAACACACCCCAAATCATATTTCATCAGAAAAACCCATTATAAAATTTTAATTTCCCCACCCCAAACAGAACACCTATAGTAACAAATACTAATCACCCTAACATAGGAAAAAAAAAAAAAAAACCCAAATTTCACAGAGGGATGAAAATCAGATACCTTAGATTCATTGACGTCAATCTCGTTACCTGAAAAAAAAAACCCATACCTTATACCTGAGTTTTCAAGGCGTTTCTTTTCCTATTCCTCTCTCCTTTCTTCTTCCTCTTTTCCTCCACTTCTTCATTCCCTTCCTTTGATTTATGCTGCGTGGAAACCATGAGTTCGAGGGTTTTCCATGATTTGGGGGTTTTCGAATGGAGGGTTTTCAGATGGACGATGGTTCGAGAGAGACGAGGGTAAGGGTTGGAGATTTGGGAGTTTTCGAATGGAGAGGATGAGAGAAGAGGTGGATCGGCTGAGAGGGATGAGTGAGAGAATAGGTGGATCGGATGAGAGGGATGAGATGAACCCGCTGGGTGTGGACAGAGACAGTGGTGACGATGGCAAGGTGATGGGCTTCTTGCGCTGGAATGGATGTTGGAGACGACGACTTGCAACGCGAGGTGGAGGGCTGGTTTTCTGCCTAAGACGTTCTACGCCGAGATGAGGGATGATGGAGGGTTGACGGAGAGTGTAGGAGGGGTCGTGCGATGGATGAGGGATGCGATGAGGATGAGATGAGAGGGTTGCTGGGCGTGGTGATGAGAGGGATCGTGAGATGGAGACGATGAGAGGGCACAGGGAAAGGGTTTGTCGACTGAGAATTGCAAAGGGAATATAGATGGGCGCGGAAGGGAAAATAATTTTGAAAATATATTGAGATAAAATATTGCCTTGTGGAATTTTGCGCCGGCAAAAGAAAAACTGAAGATATGACGGAGTCGGCGGGGTGACATTTGCCGACGAACTACTTAGAGCGCCGGTAAAAAAATGACCTTTGCCGGCGAAACAAATAAAACGCCGGGAAAATATTGACCTTTGTCGGCGAAAAGGGCCAATCGCCGGGAAAAATGAAATCTTTGCCTGCGAAAATGTATCGCCGGGAAAACCCTACCTTTTCCCGGCGAAAGATGCTATTTCGCCGGTAAAAGTTATACTTTCCCCGGTGTTAAATGATTGCGCCGGCAAAAAATGCCGGCAAAAGTGCAAATTATTGTAGTGACTCCACCATTACTTGATTCTTTTCTTTTATTTATGTCATATATATATATATATATACACATTGCATTTTCTTTATTACAACAATCCTCCTAAGAAAGAAGAGCACACAAAAATATTCTTAAATAAGCTAATAAGTTGTCCACTTGAGAAAAAAAATAGAGAGAAAGAATTATTTATACCATGAACATAGTATATAGCGGCTATAGAAATAAATAACAAAACTAATAGAAATAAAAGAAAGAATTCATAAAAGATTTAAAAACATCGTATTAACATAAGAAAATACACTCATTATATTAATTACTCAATATAAAATTTAGGGTTTTTTTTTTTTTTTTTGGAAAAAACCGTTGTGACTCTTACTAGACCAAAAATGACCTAAAATTTCGTTAGTAACCAAATTGGTCTACCTGCCACACTTTACCTCTTTTTCTTTTTTTGCACTTTTTCGCTAAGCAATTGTATCACTCCTTGTTTTGGACGAGCAGTGATATCGCTACATACAGAGTATTTAAGCGACTCTAATTCCCTTTTTTCATTTGTCATCTTTTTTGTCTAAGAAGAGAATCTCTGTAACCTTTTCCATCTCAAAACCTCTTTTGAAATTTTATCTTTCATTTCTCTACTAAAGTGGAAGGTGGACTCCAATAAAGAGGTAGGAATCAAAGAGGAAAGTCAAACCTAGGTCGTTCACCCGTGGGCCGCAAAGAGGAAGAAGTAGACAAGAAAGCCCACAAGTGTTTGGTAGGAATCAAAGGTTGGAAAGTTCTTACAATGGCTGACCTAGAGGAGCTTGAGACCACAGTAGCAAGGGGGCGTCTCTGTCGATGGAGAGGAAAAGGGAAGAGATGAGGAAGAGCAACAAAATAAGCAGAACGGAGAGCGTTTGGGTTTTTATCGCTATGAAGCAAGCAGCATATCGTTACTCGTGGAAAAAAAGAAGAAGAAGAAGAAGGGAACAAGCGCAGGCGACTTCTCCAGGACATAAGTTTTTTGGGTCCTTTTTTATCTAATAAAAGTCTAAGGGGTTTTTTTTCGGAAAACCCCCTAAATTTTAACCGCAAAAAAAGAAAATGGTTATGCGGGTTTATCCTCACCCGACCCATTTAAATGCGGGTGAGGAAAGCTTCACCCGCAACAAACTTTTATATCATACGGGCAGGCTTGTGCACGTCATATGTTAGTCAAGTCGGGTTGGGTTTTGCCGATTCTAATTATACACTTGTTTGCAGGCCACATTTTGAAAATTCAAACCCTTTATCATTACTTATATCCTTTATGTTATTGTTAGGCCAGGCATAACATAGGCCTTTGTTACTAGTTTTATGTTAAAAAGAAAAAGGAAATGTTTGCTTGCATAGGCAGAAAAAAACTTAACCTTTTGCAACTTTTCCTTCACTCCAAGATGAGGAAAACTTGCAAGCAGCGTCACCAATACGTATGAGATGAAATGTAGCTTTTACAACTTTTCCTCCCCTCTAAGAGGAGGAAATCTTGTAAGCAGCTTTAACCCCACTAATGCATGCATCGGCTCCTATTTATTTTGGGATGGAAAGAGTAAAATTCAATCTTCAGTCTTACGATTGGCCAGCTGAAAACTAAGTTTGAATATTTACATATAAAAGATATAAGGAGTGTTAGACATGACAACTGATTTGGGCTTTTTGAAATATGGGCCCCACTCATGTGTACAACCAGTGTGCATCACCATATTTCAATGCAACAACGCTACACTGTAGTTGTGCGCATTTTTAACTACTCTGGATCCCCATGGCAACTATTACGCAGGAACGGTGTAACATATGGTATGAATTCTTTCGTGGGTCTACAAAGAAATAATATGGACTATTCAATGTGAATCTCATCTCCTTCAATGACATATTCTCTTATGGCCCTACCATCTTGCATAGCCCCTGACATGGCGATAATAATGTTTGGTGATGTGATCAACTTATATTGAACTGAAATTTGAGAATATATTACATGGATTCAACCCAAGTAGTCAAATTATAACTATTGGGCCCTATGATGGAGTTTCTGTCCTGTATTATACAATTCGCGTGTAATAGCTGCCAAAGGGGATCCAGATCCAGTGGAACTTATTGGTGCTGTTAAAAAAACATTTATTGTCACTTCAACTCACGTAAATAACTCAAAAAAAAAAAAATCAAGTAGATAATAGTACCAAGATCTGAAGAAATCATTCGAAGATGCTAGACGCGGGACTAGATTCCATTTTAGAATGATACTCATTGGCTGGCTGAACCCAGCCCTAATATGAGCCCTACCCGGATTGGGCTAATTCGGGCTGTATTTTAGGCAAGAAGGATGGGTCCTGGTGTCATATTAGATAGTCAAATAGGCTGGGTAAAGTCCTAGCCCGGCCAACAGATTTACCACAATACATTTTGCAAAGAAGCAGAGGCTAGGTCGGTAAGCATAACTTTCAGGCCCAGGACAATGTACCCATGATTGATTAGGCCTGATGTCTAAATGAGCCGGACAAGCTTTTCCCAAGCCTGACCCGCCCCGCAAGCATCTCTTGCATGTATGCTCACGACCAAACTGTTTACATATGGGGCCTAATTGTTGTAATAAATTGGCTTTTGTTTCACTTTCAGCTTAGGACCCAGTAATGTTGAGCAAGGGTTTGCTGGGCTTTACACCCTGCTTATAGCCATTTGAGCGTTCATTCGTTGACAAGAAAGAAACGAAGAAATGTCCCACCAAATCCCAGTTTTAAAGGAGAATGTTGCGGAGGGCAGGAGAAGTACTAAGTACTAACCACCACTGTCCAGATAATGAGTAAGCGAGTAGGATGCCAAAGCAGCAAATAGCATGTCTGTAAACACTCATTTGCACGGACACAGAAGTCCAGCACGTAATGTGGCAGCAGAAAACTGCCATAAATATCATCTACTCAGTGGCGTACCTATATGGTATCGAAATTGACATATGCATAGATTTCAAGGGCGAGCACTTTGGCGCACGATCTAGGGCAGTTGCCCCGTGTCAAAATTGAAACTTTCATAGAGTTGAATAGGGCCTTAGAGCATGCCCCACATGTCTGAACTTGTCACATATGTCTAAAAATAGCCCCACATATATAAAACTTCATTGATAAAAGAAAAAAAGGAGAAAACAAAAGGAAAAGAAGACGTGGTGGGAATACATCGCTTTCCTTCTTCTTCGACCTCTTCTTTTGAAACCTCTTCACACCAGTTGTCGATCGAGCTCCTCGTCGCCGGTCTCTATGTACTTTGTAGACTACTACATCTTTATCTGGCAAACTTATCTAGTATAATCCTTCCTAATTACTCTATACATAAATTTAAACGCTTAATTTCTAAATCCTAATTCCAAAAACTGAACCCCCAAATCCTAATCCATACCCTAAGCCTTAAACCACCAAAATTGAACATATCTACAAAAACCCAAAGATAATCAAGTCCATTTATGTTATCATGTCTTCTTACCCTACTATAATCCAAAGATGGAATTCCACTCTCATTATCCAAAAATTGTAGGCTTTGAGAAAGTGAAAAGGGAAAGGAAGGGTGTCCTCAAAATGTTCCTGTATTCAGTTTTTCTCATACACCCACTCACTTTGAATTTGTAGCCCCATTGGGCATTGATTTTGACATATAAATTTAGTGAAATATGATAATGTAATTTTGAGCATCTAAGATTAGGTTAGAATTATTTTTTTACCCAGCTAATACTTTTCGGTACTTCTGATTAACAACCTCTTCATTGCTCAATCTTCACTAACTTGATGCATCTATTTGAGTTCCATGAGTTGGATATTTTCTAAAGAAAGACGTATAGGTGCTATTTGGTAATATAAAAAAAAGTCAAGCAAAATTTTATATTTTTTTTCAAATGTCAAGTCTAGCAAAATTTTAGCCCCACCCAAACGAAAATCCTGAGTACGCCACTGCATCTATTTCCATATTTATATAGAAATTGAAGTCCAATAACTCTCCATTGAAGAAGTGTTTCTGAAAAAGAGGTCCGTGGCTTTCCTCTTTGACTAATGTACACAAACATGCCCTTGGTAGAGGAATTTCACTTGGGAAGGACTGGGGGTCTGTCCTGATACCCAAAGTTAGACCCACAATACCATATCACTCATCCAAGTTAGGGGAGAAAAACCTAGTTAGATTGAACATTTAATAGGGAAAGTTTATTTCATGTAATTGAATTCCTGGAAGTTCTAAGACTTTGTATTTCTATTAGTGGTCAAATTGAGGAATCAAAGGTGAATATCTCAAAATTGACAATCAGATAACCTCCTCTTTATTGGAAAAATGAATGAGGAGAAAATAGAAAATGAATACCTAGCAATCACCTTAGTATGTCAAATCCTAAGAAAATGAAGGCTTCATCCTCATGGCTATCTTTTATCCTGATCTCATGTGTTCACCGTAGGATTTCCTTTTATATTATCCCCTACCCAATCCACCCTCTAAATTTCAGAAAACCCCTTTAGATTAATGGAAAGTTAGAGCAATTTTTAATAATGGCCCCTCCATGCATCCAGGTTCCGCCCCTGCATACACCTAGATGGGCCGTTAATGCCAACCAGTATTATTTCACACATGAATCCCATCTCAGCGAATCAACTTTCTATAGCACTGTTTTATCACATTGTTACTTATTAATCCAAGGGGTAGCTCAATTGGCCTAGGACGTACGGTTTACACCCTGAGGTTGTAGGTTCGAAACTCCAATACCAAACTGAGGCTACTGGGAAGTTTACCCGACTTCCCTCTGAGTCCGGAGGGATTAGTCCAGCCCAAAAGGGTTACTTATTAAAAACAAATAAATAAATAGGAGTTTAACTTTGCAAAGAAGAAAACTGAAGCTCTGCTTACCGAGATAACTTCGAAAGTAAGTGCATATGGACTTTTCGAACTAATGGTTTCTTTTCTACAATAATTTTGGACGCTGTGATGTCTTTAATTGGCAGACTTAAGTGGCTCACTAAGGTGATTAATTAATAATGTCAAACATGAGAAATGCTCTCCTGCTAGCAACTTTATATGTAGTCCAGTATGTGGGGTCCACTAGGGCCCACCTTATATCAATGCATGCGCGTTCACACTGTCATCTCCCATGATTTGGCACTGGACCCAATTTCACCATCATCAAACCTTTATCCACCGTTGCATTGATTCTCTCATAAATTTTTTGTAAAAAGACCACTAAACTTTATGTTTATTAAACCAAGGGATAAGATGACCTCGCTAACTCTTTTGTTGGCACTTATATATAAGACGACCTTTCTATGTATCCCAATTCCCATCCCCACTGATAAGTAGTTATCTAAGTGGGCTCCACATAAGTCTGGCTAGTAGGACGACAAGTAAGTGGGCCACGCCTTAGACTTCATAAGGGCATTGCACCTGCTCTTACAATGTTTCGTCACTGCTCACGTAGGTGGTCCAAGTGGGCACCTAGAACTGGCTGAGATAATCGTTCAACATGACAACATTCATGGGCCAGTGAGGTCACAAATCACACGTCAGGTGGGAGGGGATGCAAACACTTGCAAAGTGTTGTCACTAACTCAAGCCGAGCCGACTCAGATTGCACGTCGAGTCGCATTGACTGCCTTTACTTGCTGCTGTGAGACACAAAAGAGGAGGAGGAGAAGACAGCGGCTTGCTTGGACTCGAACTCAACAGACTTTAAATACTCTAGTCCATCTCTCCATATTACTAAAATGCCACCATCCCTTGTTAACTTCACCTTCAAGTTTCATTACTCCTATAAGTAGAGCATTTACACTTTGACACGCAATTACACCCATTCAATGAATATGGAACGGATCAAGTCGTTCTTCATCTCCAGACCAGAAGCTCCCACTCTACCCACCCACACCCAGAGAAGCCTCACCCTAACCCGGTCGTCTTCTTCTATATTCCAAGAACAGGACATGGGGAAGGCAATCCTCAATCTCGCCTTCTCAGCAACCATCGCTCTCGTGGTTCTTCTCTTCAAACAGGGCTCCTTGATGACCCAAGTCGACCCCCCTTTCTCTCTATGCATCCTTGGCATAGCTATATTGATCGCCTTCTCGGCTTCCTTCCTTGCAATATCTCTCCGTCGCAGCTGCTTTTCTAGGGCTGCTGAAGTGTTGGAGCATATAGGCATTGTTTCTACGGTGGTAGCCTTCTTTATGCTGATGAATTTCTTGCTCGAGACGTCGAATTTCCAGTGGCTCGTTTTCGCTGCCTGTGTTGTTTCGTTGCTGGGATACGTTATAGCCCATGTTGAAGGATTCTGTGTCACTGATGCTGGTGTTGAAGGAGGATAGCTCTCTCACTCGGCACTTTTTAAGTTATAATATCTTACTTGCTACAGTCAAGATCATGGTTTTAGCAATGATCTGGGTTTGCAATAATCATCCCCTTTGCTTTTGAAAGGGCCCCTGTTGTTTCATCACTTTTAGGGGATCCGGATTCTTCACTTTTCTGGTCTGTCGCTTTCTGTTTATATGTATTGGAATTTTTCTTGTATATATAGCCTTTTCATTTTAATACCTTTCATGTATTCAAAATTAGCCCAATATATAGTTCAATTGGATGGTTATTGGTTAAAGTCGGACAATTTTCTTATGCACTCTCCATTCATATCTGCCCGTTGAGTCCTTGCCCGGTCGACATATTTGTTACATTAAAGCTGAACATATTTTCTACAATAAGATGCCAGGCTTACGTGGGAGGCATAACTTTAGACCTCGCCATGTGACGTCTAAACGTGATGGAGAAGCTTTGGCCTGGCATGGCCTCCCTGATAGATTTGGATACGGAGACTCCGACACGCGGCCAGAGATCTATATGTATTGTGTCAATTGGATAATTCCACAAATCTATTCGCATCTGTCTAATTTATGGGAATGGAGAGTATCCAACCCTAGGACTCCATTATATTACATAAACAAGTCCTGAAAGATCCAACAGCGAAGCGTCCAATGTATGAAAATCAAAGAGTGAATCCAAGAAAAAATGAAAAGACACTTCAAAAAATTAGCATTCTCGGATTTCGCAGGCAGCCCAAACATTTTGAAGGAAACCAAAGAGACACCAATGATGCGGGAGCATTAAAAGACTTTGGAAGTTGAATTATGTGTTTTGGTATTTGCAAGTATAGTTGAAAGTCTTTGTTATTTCTTAAGTGTCTTAGATTTCTTAGGGTGTTAATGTCTTCGTTTTCCTAAGTTATTAAGTATTTATCTTAAGAGCTAAGTTTAAGGGTCCATATATTGTAATCCTATTTTGGAGTTAAAGAGATATAAGAATTTGAATGAAGTTTAGCCTTTTGGCTTTTAGAAGAATGATTTCTTCTTATTATTACTCTGCATCCTTTTGGTGGATCTCCATTGGGTGGTGAGTCGTGCTATTCTTGAGTATTCACTTGTGATTTCCTTCTATTTCTTCCATGTCCTGGCGTCAAATTGGTATCAGAGCCTAGGTTGTCATGGCTGGACGTCACCGACGAGTACAAAACGCTGAGGAGGTAGTGGTACGTGAATGTGACATTCATGACATCGAGATGGATGATTTGAGAAGACAAGTGCAACAACTCCAATGGCGTCTCGCACGCTATGAAGATATGGAACATGATGAGAATCATCATGAATCAAATGATGAGGAGGAGGTTAACCCCTTTCATCGAGCTCCTAGTGAGTCATCTAGTGAAGAGGCTTCTCCTTGTCATCAACCTCAAAGGAACCAAGGTTTCCAAAGAGATTTTGACATCAAAGTTGACATCTCGGAGTTTGAGGGCAGAGTCCAAGGACATAAGTTCATAGATTGGCTTAACACAGTTGAACGGGTTTTTGATTTCAAAGATGTGTCAGATAATCGCAAGGTGAAGCTTGTGGTCATTAAGTTGAAGAAACATGCATCCATTTGGTGGGAACATCTCAAGAAACAGCATGATCGTGAAGGAAAAAGGAGAATTGTGACATGGGAAAAGATGAAAAAAAAGCTTAATAAGAAGTTCTTACCAGAACACTATCGCCTAGATGCATTTCTTAGGTTCCATAATTTCAAGCAAAAAGAGTTGTCTGTGGAAGGGCATACAACAGAATTTGATCATCTTAAGATGTGTTGCGATGTGTATGAACCTGAAGAACAAACCATTGCTCGCTACCTTGGGGGACTTCCTTCGGACATTGCCAATGTAGTCCAATTACAACCATATTGAACCTATAACGATGTCTTCAAGTTGGCAATCAAAGTGGAGTTCCAACTTAAAGAATCACAGGGGAATAGTTATCGATCTTCAAATTGGAAAGGTGTTTCCAACCAGGGGAGTGGTTCTACTTCTAAGCCTTCACCAACACCTAAGCCAACCAATTTCAAGTCACCTCCCAAGAAAGATGGTGGCGGTAATCCAAGTCGACCCAGCACTTCTAATTCCAATAATCGACAAGGCTTCAAGTGTCATGGATTTGGACATATTGCCTCTGAGTGGCCTAACTGCAAGCTTGTCTCTCTAGTTGAAAAGGATGTGAATGAGGAATCGGAACAAGAGTCGCCGATTAATGAAGAGATGGAGAATGAAGATGAAATCACCTATGGGGACTAAGGAGAGTGTCTTGTCATTCGTCGCAGCCTAAGGGCAGCCCATGGAGAGGAAGAGAATTGGCTTCATGACAACATCTTTCACACCTGTTGCACATCCTATGACAAAGTATGTGATGTTATCATTGATAGAGGGAGCTGTGAGAATGTGGTAGCTACAAAAATGGTGGAGAAATTGTAGCTTAAAACGGAGGACCATCCTCAACCTTACAAGCTTTCATGGCTTCGCAGAGGAAATGAGGTAAAAGTAAATAAAAGGTGCTTAATTCAATTTTCTATTGGGAAAAATTATAAAGATGAAATTTTGTGTGATGTTGTTCCCATGGATGCTTATCACTTGCTTCTTGGACGCCCATGGCAATTTGATAGGAAGGTTATTCATGATGGACTCAAGAACACCTACACTTTTAAAAAGGATGGGGTTCAAGTCACATTAGGTCATTCCAAATTGGAAAGCATCCCCAAGCCTTCTAAAGGTTAGGGAAATAATTTACTCTCTAAAACAAAATTTGACCAAATTTTGGATAGAGTTAATGAGGCTTATGCTCTTGTTGTGATGGAGAAAAATGAAGAAAGTCACGAAATCCCACCTTTGATGCAAATCTCTTCTACATGAATTTCATGATCTTATTACGGAAGAAATTCCAACCTGTCTTCCACCAATAAGAGACATTCAACATTGCATTGATCTTATGCTCGGTGCCATTCTTCCAAACAAGCCTGCCGATAGGATGAATCCTAAGCAGCATGAAGAGCTTCAAAGGCAAGTTGATGATCTTTTGGCCAAGGGTTTGATTAGAGAAAGTATGAGTCCATGTGGTGTCCCCGCCCTTTTTGTACCAAAGAAAGATGGGTCTTGGCGTATGTGTGTTGATAGTAGAGTGGTGAAAAAGATAACTATCAAATACCGCTTTCCTATTTCTCGCCTTGATGATCTTCTTGACCAACTACATGGTGCCACTATCTTCTCCAAGATTGATCTTTGAAGTTGTTATCATCAAATCCGAATGAGAGAGGGTGATGAATGGAAGACTTCTTTCAAAATAAGGGATGGCCTATTTCAAAGGATGGTTATGCCTTTTGAGCTCTCTAATGCGTCTTATGAATCATATTTTTAAACCTTTTATTGGTAATTTTGTTGTGATTTATTTTGATGATATTCTTGTATATAGCAACAATCAGGAACAACACTTGGAGCATCTTCGCCAAGTCTTCAAAATGCTAAGGGAGCAGAAATTATATGCCAACTTGAAGAAGTGTCAATTCCTGACAAATAGTCTTGTCTTTTTGGGCTATGTTGTCTCAAGTGAAGGAATAAAGATGGATCCTAGTAAGATTGAAGCAATCACAAGCTGGCCTACTCCTAGTTCTCTTCATGACATCCGAAGCTTTCATGGTCTTGCCTCTTTCTACCGCCACTTTATCAAGGGATTTAGCACCATCATCGCTCCAATCACCAAATGTTTGAAGGGAAGAACTTTCACATGGAATAATGAAGCACAAAGAAGCTTTGAACTCATAAAGAAAAAGATGACCAAAGCTCCCATTCTTGCACTTCCAGATTTTAGCAAAGTATTTGAAGTGGATTGTGATGCCTCTAATGTGGGAATTGGTGTTGTCATTAGCCAAGAAAGGTAAGCATATTGCCTTTTTTAGTGAAAAGTTGAATGGTGCCTGTAGAAAATATTCAACTTATGATAGAGAATTTTACGCTATTATTAGAGCTTTGAGTAATTGGCGCCATTATCTTATATCCAAAGAGTTCTTGCTCTTTTCGGATCATGAAGCTTTGAAAAATATCAATGGCCAACACAAGCTCAATAGGAGGCATGCTAAATGGGTTGAATTTTTACAAGGTTACACTTTTCTCATTAAACACAAGTCGGGTATTCAAAATCAAGTGGCTGATGCATTAAGCCGAAGGCATTCCTTGTTTGTCCCTATGCAAGTGAAGGTCTTGGGTTTTGAAGTCATAAAGGAACAATATCAAGATGATCCATACTTGAGCAAGATTTGGAGGGAATGTTCTAATGGTCCTTATTTGCACTACTTGTTGCATGATGGGTATCTCTTAAAAAACAACCGTTTGTATATTCTTGAATGTTCTTTAAGGGAAGCTATTATTATAGAAGCCCATGGTGGTGGACTTGGTGGACACTTTGGAAGAGATAAACCTCTTGCCCTCGTGGAGGAAAATTTTTATTGGCCTAAAATGGTGAAAGATGTCACTCAACATGTGGAGAGGTGTAGAACTTGTCATATTGCCAAGAGTCATGCTCAAAACACGGGGTTGTACACTCCATTGCCTATACCTACAACCCCTTGGGAAGATGTGAGTATGGATTTTGTTGTCGGCTTATCTCGGACTCAAAGAAACAAAGATTCTATTATGGTGGTGGTTGATCGTTTTTCAAAATGGCTCATTTTGTTCCATGTTGTGTGGGGGCATTCCTCGAACACAGAGATTGGGCTCACTCCGCTAGTAATGAAGGAGACATGTGAAACTTCGGAACCGAACTTGTTAATATTCTCGGTATCGGTTATAGCACCTTAAGGTCCTTCACAGTTCGGCGAAAGCTTGTCCTTGCCACGCAGCTCGGTGGGTTTGCTTGCATTGCTCACGCACCTCCCTCGGCTCGGTCCTACCTCAGTTCGGATATATCTTACCTCGGACGTCCCAGCTTGGTCTCGGTCACCTATCTCAGACAAAGGGCATCGCCCATCATCCCCGATAGAGACGTGGCGTAACGACCGAGAGACGTGGCGGAATGGTTTATGAGGCAGCGAACGTTAAGGGGAATGGGCGACGTTACGACTGTAAATGAGAGATAGGCATTGACTAAGCAGTTACCCAAATCAAATGAGCGGGATCGACTGAAACGGTTGCCCCGATTAAGGGAATCGCATCGATCGCTCTGTGAATACTTATCCACGATATTGGATCCTTGTAACTATATAAAATGGAGGACTTAGTCTCCTCAAGAGGTACGTATTTAGACAACCCATTACTTACCGAGCCGTTACTGTCTCTCTCAGTTCTCTACCCTACTGTTACGTTCTTACACTAACTTAGGCATCGGAGAGCCTTGCGCTGCCCACAGCCAGGGTCTTTGACTGATCTTTTCTTCTTCCTCCTTTCAGGTTCTATTCAAGGCATCACATCTTCTCTTCTAGTGGGTCTCGAGATCACCACCTCCGTGTCCGTGAAATTTCGTGCACCTACACATGTAATAAGACCTTGGATGCATTTCATGTGGCTGATCTTTATTTTCAAGAAATCGCTAAGTTACATGGCATTCCAAAGACTATTACTTCTGATCATGATTCTAAGTTTGTTAGCCATTTTTGGTGCACCCTATGGCAAAAGCTTGGCACTTTTCTTCAATTCAGCTCTTCTCATCATCTACAAACAGATGGACAAACTGAGCCAATTAATCAAAGTTTGGGAAATCTTTTAAGGAGTTTAGTTGGCAACAATATCTGTCAATGGGATCTTATCTTGGCAAAAGCTGAATTTGCCTAGAACAAATCCACTAGTCAAACCATGGGTATTAGTCCTTTTGAAGTAGTCTATGGTCAAAATCCCAATGGTCCTTTAGACTTGGCTCCACTTCCTATCTGTCACAGCCCCGCCCAACTCAGTATGAAATTGTCCGCTTTGGCCCACGTGCACACTCGGGGACTTCCCAGGAGGTCACCCATCCTAGTACTGCTCCCGCCGAGCACGCTTAACTACGGAGTTCTTACAGTTTCCGGGGCCGCACAGTTTTAAAAGGCCTCATGCTAAGTTAATACGAGGTTTGACTTATAAGCCCAGGGTTAGGACTTGGATATTTCTAATGCGGGCGAACGGAGACTCACCGTTTGAAGCCCGTGGTTGACACGCTCCGCCCCGTGGTTAAAGGTGCCGCCCGGACCAAGTTCTCACATTCTCCCCCACCGGAAATAGAGTCGTCCTCGGCTCTGATACCAATTGTCACAGCCCCATCCAACTCAGCATGAAATTGTCCGCTTTGGCCCACGTGCACACGCGGGGACTTCCCAGGAGGTCACCCATCCTAGTACTGCTCCCACCCAAGCACGCTTAACTACGGAGTTTTTACAGTTTCCGGGGTCGCACGGTTTTAAAAGGCCTCATGCTAAGTTAATACGAGGTTTGACTTATAAGCCCAGGGTTAGGACTTGGATATTTCTAATGCGGGCTAACGGAGACTCACCGTTTGAAGCCCGTGGTTGACACGCTCTGCCCCGTGGTTAAGGGTGCCGCCCGGACCAAGTTCTCACACTATCACTCATCATTGTAGTGGAGATGCTGCAAATCAAGCCAAGTACATTCAAAAGTTGCATGAACAAGTGCGAGCCCAAATAACTAAGCAAAATGAGAAGTATCGTAGAAATGCTAACAAGCATAGGAAGCCTGTTGCATTTAAGGAAGGAGATTTGGTATAGATTCACCTTCGCAAGGAACGATTTACACCTAGATGTTATGGTAAACTCAAGCCCCGACCTGATGGCCCCTTCAAATTCTCCAACGAATTGGTGAAAATGCCTATAAGATTGAGCTTCTAGGTGATTATGGTGTTTCAACAACTTTCAATGTTGCTGATCTTTCTCCATATTATGATGAGGAAAAAGACTTGGACTTGAGGGCGAGTCTTCTCCAACCGGGGAGAATGATACTGAAGCATCCTATGTACGAAAATCAAAGAGTCAATCCAAGAAAAAATGAAAAGACACTTCAAAAAATTAGCATTCTCGGATCCCGCAAATAGCCCAAACATTTTGAAGGAGACCAAAGAGACACCAATGATGCGGGAGCAGTAAAAGACTTTGGAAGTTGAATTATGTGTTTTGGTATTTGCAAGTATAGTTGAAAGTCTTTATTGTTTCTTAAGTGTCTTAGATTTCCTAGGGTGTTAATGTCTTCGTTTTCCTAAGTTATTAAGTATTTATCTTAAGAGCTAAGTTTAAGGGTCTATTAATTGTAATCCTATTTTGGAGTTAAAGAGATAAAAGAATTTGAATGAAGTTTAGCCTTTGGCTTTTAGAAGAAGGATTTCTTTTTGTTATTACTATGTATCCTTTTGGTGGATCTCCATTGGGTGGTGAGTCGTGTTATCCTTGAGTGTTCACTTGTGGTTTCCTTCTATTTTTTCTAACTCCCTGCATCAAGATCACACTTATTGGGAGTCTTATTTGTGGGGAGAGATCAAGTCTTACCATAAGTGGTCTCTACTCGCCTACGCCCCGCTTGATCTGACGTGGGACCCGTGGCATGTGAGCCGTACGATTTCCTACACTCCCCCATTAACATCTTACATCCCTAGCCAATAACCACTTGACAATAAAGAAAAATTACGTTAAATGTTGGATTTAATCCCAATTTAAAGGAGAATGTTGTAGTAGTCAAGAGAAATACTAACCTCCATAGCCCAAATTATGAGTAACTGGTTGGATGAACATTTAGGACATGTTTATTTCATGAAATTGTACTCCTAGCAAGAATTCTAAGATTGTATTTCTAGTAGTAGTTAAAATTGACGAATTTGAAGGTGAATATCTCAAAAATGACAATCAAATCACCTTTAATGAAAGTAAATTACGAGAAAATGTGAAATGAATATCCAACCAACAACCTTGCTAGTAATTCAAATCCTAAGGCTGCCAAGGTTTCATCTTTTATGCTACTTTGTATCCTTCAAGTACCCCTAACTTTACTGAAGCACATATGAACATGTATTAATTCCTATGTGTTACATATCAAATAAATAAATAAATAAATAAAAATAAAAATAAAAGAAGGACGACTATGTAAAAAAAAACTCAAGCTTTGCTTGCCGAGATAACCTCAAAAAGTATATATACATGTAAACTCTTCCAAATTGTTGTTTTCTTTTCTTCAATAATCTTGGACGTTGTTATCATATAATGCCTTTACAGGCTGGGTGGACCGAGGGTCGCCTGGCCAATGTACTAATGTTAAACGAAAAAGACTAATTGTCCCGGGACTTTATCCCGCGGCTTGTCCCGACTTCACATGGGATTTGCCCCTCCCATGTGGAGTCGGGACAAGTCGCATGTCCCATGTTAAAATGACGACTTTTCCTTGTAGGCTGCATTTGGTCCATTCACACTTAAGGAAGGCTCCTTTGCATGCTAACCAAAGACAACGGGACAGGTGCCACAGGCTAAAGCTGGTTGAAACTTGAAAGTAGAAAATGATCGTGTGAAAAGAGGAAAAAGAAGAGTCATTTGTCAGTGTGAAAAGAGGAAAAATAAGAGACTCATTTGTCAGTGCTGTTATAAAACAATCTTGAGATTGAAGCTTTCAACACTTATTGGCCAGTGACGTGACACCTGGTCTCAAGTCGTTGAATGTATTTTTTTAGGGGGCCAATTTTCGCACCCCACTTTTTAAGGGGGGGGGGGGGGGGGGGGGCACCACATTCCATTGATAGAATGTGATATGAAAGGAATCACAATGAAGTCACCTCACCTCTCACCTCACCTCACCTGTGCGGCCACCGCCTAAAGGGGAAGATTTCACGTTCCCATCTGCAAACGCATGAAAGAGCTGAACCTGTCATGTGGCAGATTAAACACCTCGACATGACATGTGAGGTCCCATGCACTAATCAAACCATTCATCTTCATTTACAGTGTAGTCAGATTAGTTGATATTGCACCCAACAAAGTCAAAAAGTGTTTAAACACTCGGATCGTGAGATTTTGCCTTCCACAGATTGCACTGTGTCCGGATAAGATCCGGTGAGAGAAGCTGTTTTCTGTATTTATTCCTGTGTGACGGTGGAATACTTTGTCCACATATATATACTAATTATAATGCCCATTGGGGCATTTGCTTGGAAGATTTTTTTTTTTTTTTTTTTTTACTAAGATTCTAAAGGATGAGCCCAATGTATGTATGGAATTTATTGTGTTGATTGACTTTGTAAGAATGCAAAATTTGTAACTTTGTTGGCTGTCACTTTAGCTTAATTGGATACTCAAATTTCAGGCCTCTAAAATATTGGAGGACAATTGAATTTTATGAATCTAACTGGGGAGAGAGCATTTGTTAAAATCAAATATCCTCCCACAAGAACTCTCAAATACCCCCTACAAATAAATAGGCTGCTCAAAAGAAGAATTGAAGAAGCGGGCATGGGTTTAAGCTACGATAGAAGAATCTACATCTAGGTTTTAATGTTTTAATTAAATATAGATGTAGATATGGATCTCGTAACCTTGACTAGAGTTGGTCTGGTACATGTCCTCACTATCAATTCAGGTCCAAAGTCTGTGTACATTGTAGGCATGACCCTTTTTTATATATATTTTACTTTTTTTAGGTACATACTCACGCATCCACACACAACCTAAACTCAACACCTTATCCAATGGACTCTGGATCAATTTCTATTCTATCTGTGGGAGATGCACCGCAACTCAAATCATAGGACCTATAAATGTTTTGGGGGCAATCACCCTCTCCCATCTTGTCCTCTTCCAAAACACACCGTAAATAATTGATCCCCTCCTAAAACCCACATGAAAATCACGAGCCCACTCCCAAAGTTCACATGAAAATCTTAAAGTTTCCGAAAAGCCCAGCTACCTGTTTGAGTCTATCCCCTCAAATAATGAAAATCCAATGCTTGCTGCTCTGTCACTAGGTCACCCGTAGATCCGCAAATATCATATCTTCGTGATCATCATCAAAACTTTTACCCAACTATACTGGGTCCAGCAAAAATGGAAAATAATGCTGATACCATCTTCATTTGTTGCTTCCTATAATAATACATTATTAAATCATACATTTTAAAAAAAATTATAATAAGATCTTGTTTTGAAAGGCTATCAAGTTCCGACGGACGTGCATCCATGCATCCTCACCAAAACCAAGTAACCCAGCAATAGCTCGAAAGCCACAAATTCCATCAGCTCTTACATCTTTTACTAACATAATTTGAGAATGCCTCCATAAGGTGGGACACAGTGGATGCATCGTATTTCGCAATTATTTGATCATAAATTTCTTTTGTTGAACCCAGTTGCTCAAATTGCTGGACCAAATCATTGGAAATAAATCCAAGTACCAGATGCCTTGCTGATTCATTATCATATTCCCAAGTAGCATAGAAATCTTTACTTCCTTGGAAGCATCATCAGCAAGCTTCTCAGGTGTATTTTCTTTAATAACATAAGAAAGACCCTCAAAGTGCAACAAGGCATCCATCCGACGTTTCCAAATGGGTAAGTTCCTCCCATTGAAAATATCGACCTTAGCCAGATCGTGCAGAGTAGATTTAGCATTAGACATATCTGAAAAAAAAAAATTAAAGTCCAGATACCACTGACCGTGATCGCAGTCCAAAAAATTTCTGACCGTTGGAATGCATATCTGTCGCGTCTACCAAATAGTGCTCGTCACCACGAATCCACAGAACCAAACCGCTCGTCGATCGGAGGTCGGATGAAAGAATTACGGCCAGTCAAAGTTGCTGTTGACTGATTCGATCGGGACCCGCACGCGCCGACGTCACAAGTTGGTAGTGGCACCGTTCCTCTTCCCTTGCCTTGCACGCGTTCCGAGGCAG
Source organism: Umbellularia californica (assembly GCA_028538565.1). Taxonomy (NCBI): domain Eukaryota; kingdom Viridiplantae; phylum Streptophyta; class Magnoliopsida; order Laurales; family Lauraceae; genus Umbellularia; species Umbellularia californica. The sequence goes on from JAPQWN010000003.1 coordinate 6,258,420, forward strand.
CACCAAAGCACATGAGTTGAAACCAACTGTCCCTTCTTTGCTTTCACGCGTCCCGAGGCAGCAAAGTCCCATCGTATAGGGGTGGCACAACTAAATGTTGTGGTGGGAATATGAACGCCCATTTTTTTAACATAGAGGTTTACGAAAGAGTCAGGTGCTTGAGCCTGCAGTTGAGACTTGAGAGTTGAAATTAACGTGCCCATTGCCGATTAGAATTTTCCTTTGATGGGTGCGGATATTAACTGGTAGTTTGGTTTTAGGGGCAAATTAAGAATTTTAGTGTGAATTTTTAAGGTGGATCCATAATTTTATTATTTTTTTAAGTGGATTTAAGATTTTTATATAAATTTTAAAAGCGCATCGCGGTTTGAGTAGTGCGACCGCACCTACATGTCTAAACTTGGGTCCGCCCCTAGGTGCCATACTGAGGAGAAAGAGGACGAAGAGGGCGAGAGGGTATATTAAATTTTGTTGGACTCAGCCTCTGCAGACTTTTTAATAGCCTTGTTCATTGGCCGTATTATCTATTAAAAAATGCCATGATCCCCTGTTAAGTTTCACTTTTACTATACGTAGAACTAGTTGGATTACTCATGCCCACCTCGAGCCGGTGAGATTAAAGTTCAAAAGTACTCAAACCCCGAGAGGAAGAACTTTTACTGCCAGAATCTGATATTGGGTTTCTATTTTGATAGAGGGATTTTTTAAATGCACCCACCCTAGTTACTAAATGCACCCACCCTATACATTATACCTATGTAATCTAGTGTCTTGTCTTATCACGGATGTGATAAGAATGATGTGCAAAAAGCCAATGCCTTTGGCTGCTGGCTGCTATCTGCTATCTGCTATCTGCCAAATCAAATCCAACGCATCTTTCAATCCCTATACAGTCATTTATCCATTGGATCAAACACGACCTCTCCCCAAAAGACATGGACACTAACTGTCACACCTGAAACACAATACATCCTGTTCATTTATTTTCTAGTATTAATATTTCAGTTTTTTCTTTTAGAGAAAAATAAATAGTTGAAACAAATCAAAACAATGTTAGACCATGCATGTATTAAACCATTTCGCTACTAGCTAGATGATCAACAATGCCTGGCAATTAAATCTTTTTAAAAAATGCTCTGTACTTGTTAAAATCTTGAAGCAATTTTTTTTTAAAATACTCTCTTCCACAAGACTTTTATTTTTATTTCATTTTATTTTTTTAAATAACCAGGAAAACTTTTTTGGATCTGCCACTTACCATCAATAAAGTCCAAAGAAAGTAACCAGGCAAAATGCAATCTAATGGCCAATTCGAATCTTCCAAATTCGTAGGTATATGAAAATGAAATGGTACGAAATCATGAAGATGTTCAGCACATAATTTGGCAACGTTTAAACAAGAAACAGAAATTAATCTGCTAGCTATAGATAATAACTCTTGATTCCTAAAATGTCCATTTTCATATATTTCCATAAAAATCTCAATCCTTGGAACAATCAAAGCGGAGGACTGAGATGCAGAACACCGGATGCTCAAATCAGATCCAGTCCCTTCATCACAGAAATAGTGGGCCTCACCTTAAACATTATCAGAAATCGTGGAGCCCAGTATGTCATGGGGGCTCAATCAAATTAATGCCAAAGAGTTTAATCTCCGAAATACCTTTAGGGCCTGTTTGGATGCACAAGAAAGCACAATGATTTTTTTTCAAAATATGAAAATAATAAACAACTTATTGATTTTTTTCGATACACTCCGAAATACCTTTAGGGCCGTTTGGATACCGAAATACCTTTAGGGCTTGTTTGGATGCACAAGAAAGCACAATATTTTTTTTTTCAAAATTTGAAAATAATAAACAACTTATTGATTTTTTTCGATACACTCTGAAATAGCTTTAGGGCCTGTTTGGATACCGAAATACCTTTGGGGCCTGTTTGGATGCACAAGAAAGCACAATATTTTTTTTTCAAAATATGAAAATAATAAACAACTTATTGATTTTTTTCGATACACTCCGAAATACTTTTAGGGCCTGTTTGGATACACAAGAAAGCACAATATTTTTTTAAAACAAAGTTATTCAAATATATTAACACATGTTACATTCCTAATCTCCCAACACAATGGTTTCAGAAGGAAACCTAGAACGCATATACATGAACGCATTAATTCTCTCCGCATACGGGGTAGCCCATGCAGCTGTACAATCATGCATGAAGTGAACCCATTTAGGCATAATGGGAGGCATCGGGTAACCATCAGTCAATGCAACATGGACGTAGTGATTATTATTTATGTACCCGATAGCGATTGCAACATGTTAATACGACAGTGGTGGAGTAGATCGAAGTGGCAAATACTTAAAGCTTTGTGCAGCACTTAAAACGTGTAATACAACATTGAACTTCGAAACAATTAAGAGACCCATGTCTGATGTGGAAGTCAGGAAGAACCAAATTGTGTATCTTTTGAAATCATAGATTCAACAGTTATGATTACATAATCCAATGAATTGTGTGGTTTGGATGGTCCGACGTATGATGCGTGGGCTTGTCATGTGGTTTTCACACCCACCATTTTTAAATCTATCATGAATCTTTTAAAAACACCCAAGCACCCAATGAGATGGAAAGGGTGTCGCGTGTGGGGTGTCATGTAAGCACGAGTAAGTGGGGCCGAGGGAGGTGACACGTGTAAGACGATGTAGTGGATGTAGGGGGGAACTGTGTGTAGTTGCTGGAAAAGGCTTAGGTGCAGCGTCGCCGCACCATATTATGGTACAGCAACATATCCCAGTCAATAACAAATCACCACGTACTTTTGAATTTCAAAACCCCTTCACATCTTTCCAGACACTCCTTTGTAGTTGAAAATTTCATTTTATTCCAACATTGCCCTTCGACGGCCAGGGACTGGGAGCCCTTCCCAACGTCTCTCACCCGCTCTTCCCAACTTTATCTCTTTCGCTGGCTAGATTCGCTCGGAAAGAACAAGTATATCATGCAGTACACTTCAGGAAAGAAGAAGAAGAAGGAAAAAAAAAGAAGCAAGCTTCCCAGTGCTCGGTCCAAACCAGCCCAATCTGCCACCTTTTTCTTCTCAGTTCTCACTCGATGTACACCCGTTTTGTCCATCCCCACCATCATCTCTCTTTCTCTACAAATCCAGCCTACTACCACCAGTCCCCCCTTCCCCGTCTACATTTATGAAACTTTATCATCATCATCATCATCTTTGTCTCCCTATGTTATTATTCTCTCCATTTCCTCTTTTTTTACTCCCTCTCTCTTCCATTTTCACTTCACATCTTCTCACCCACTCTCTTAGCCTAACCCACCACACCACCTCGAACATCATCACCCACTCAAGGGACTCCATCTCCTTGGGGGCCTGCCTCAAAAGGCAATTCGACACTCGGAAGAAGCTTGTGCACACAACACACGACTCAAACTCATGTAAAAGCTCCGAGGCATTCTCCATCATCTTCTTCAGCTCAGACTCATCGGTCTTGTCCGTGTCGATGCTCAACCAAACGTTTTTACGGGGGGATGAAATGGAACTAAGGGGAGTTGTGGAATCCAGTGGCTTGGAGTATGTCTTCGACTTGGTAGCGGATGAGACCCGCGTAGGTTGTGATAACAAGCTCGTACTTGCAACCAACCTCAACGCCAACAAGGTCAACGAGATGGGGAGGTGGGTCCAAACATCAAAATGGAGGAAGACGACATTTCATAATGGCGAAGGAACTCCAAGTATACGGCCATGTTGTGCATGATGGTGTAGGACACCTTTGAGGGCTTGCACATAGGCATTAGGTTGAGTTTGAAGTAGCAGTTGGAAAAGGCGGACATGGTGAATGGCATTGGCAGGCCATTGCTGAAGTATAAGTGTGGGAATGTAATGTGCCATGGCATCTATTACACAAACATCCAAGTACTTGCTATTTGGCGAAATCCCAGTGATGATCTCTTCCCAATCCCTGCCAAGCACTCATTGACGATGATTGAACAAGTTCAAGCTCCAGTTTGTTGAGAGATGATACGGATTCTCGAACTCTGGGGTTAGTGATCTCGGGATTAAATGTCCCAATAGCGATGTCGTGGGTTAGATTCTTCCAATGGATCTGGAGAAATCATGTGGCTCTGAGAAGACCAGAGGCCAAAACAGTAGCAACCGGAAGAACCACAATGTATTGGTGGAAGCCACAGAGTATCGACACAAAGAATGTCCTCGCTGGGGCTAGTGTAGATATTGTAAGGGAAGGGTCATAAGGTCCGATCTTGAAGTGGTCGCTCCAATAACTTGTAAACACAGGTTGCACGATGAGCCCTTCTGGTGCCTTCAACTCTTCGTCCCTGATTGAAGTGTCTTTCTAAGAGAATCTAGCGAGAGATCAGAGTCGAAGATGTGGATATGTTGGGAAGGACTCCATAGCCATAGAAGGGCAATGCTGGGATAAAATAAATTTTCAACTTCGAAGGAGCGTCTGGAAAGATGTGAAGGGAGTTTTGAAATTAAAAAAGACGTGGTAATCTGTCATTGGCTGGAGTAGCGACGCTGCATCCAAGCCTTACCCAAAGAGAGAGAAGGGTGGGAAGGGAAGGTGACAAGACCGGTGGAGGTGTGGTCTTTTATGGAGGCAGATGATGGCAAGGACAGGTGGATGATGATGCTGTCAGCAGACAGCAGCCAAAGGCATTGGCTTTGTACACATCGTTCTTATCACATTCCTGATAATGATAAGAGTACACACTTAGATTACATAGGTATAATATATAGGGTGGGTGCATATAGTAGTGAGTAATGCTACTTGTCCCGGGACTCATGTCCCGGGACTGGCCCGACTCCATAGGAGGAGGGCATTTTGGTCATTTGGCAAATGACCAAAATGCCCTCCTCCTATGGAGTCGGGCCAGTCCCGGGACATGAGTGCCGAGACAAGTAGAATTTTTGTATAGTAGTACCTTGATAGAGCGTCTCTCTTTTGTTACGGCCAGTATTGGCTTGCCAATATGCCTCACTGACAAAAAAGAAGAAATGGTGCATCATACAAATGAAGTGAGCCAGCACAAATCATGCATACCAAATGATCAAAACCAATGAATCTGGCAACCATGTAAGTAAGAATCTCAAATTCTTTCTCTTTAAAGCTGAGCTAGCATGAAAGCCCCTGCGATGCACGCTTAAATATCAACTGAATGTGCTTGTATCAATAACCTCAGGAGAAATTAGGATCTTCTATTGGTAAAAACTTAATCAAAATAAAATACTGCAGAAAGAAAACTCCCAATTTCTTGTAATACAATCACTTGACTATAAACTACATAAATATGGTCCAAAATATTATTATTTATTGAAGATGGTGAAAAGGTCAAGATAAAATACAACCAACAAAAAAACCCCAATTTATGTACTTAAATAAATTTGGCCAAAAAAGGATTTAATTTAGCATGAGTCCATCTTGGTTAATGGTAAAAGGTCACAGCCGCAAAATAATCTCCAATTTCTTTGAATGCAATTAAATCTTTGAATGCCTGCATACCCAAGATTGCTAGAGCATTACACGCAGCAAAAACATAATTTGCTTCAATCATAAATTGGCTCTTAGATAAATGCAATTATATATTAGGATACCCAGACCCAAGAATCTAAACAGCATTCAAACAATCTGATGAAGTAAATAAGATCTAAAAAAATCAACGAAATCAAGAATATCAAGCAAGAAATTGAAAGACATAGAAGTAGAAATACAGATGTCATCCATGATAATAATAGCAAAATTTGCTGATTAAAAAGATCACATGTGGGCCATAGCCGTTAAATAATGCCCAGATTGAAAGATCCTCTCCTAACCAGCCATGTGCATGCCAAAAAGGTTGGCCCCACACAACATGGAGATCATACACTGCTCACATGTGCTATACAGGGTGAACTTTTCTAGAGAACAAGTAGGACACGTACATTGAACTCATTCCATTTCATTATCAGATTTTTAAGGAAACCTTCTATTGCCTCCCAAATTCCATTATACGATCTATTTTTTTCCTACATTCCATTTTCATGCTCAGATTTATGTTCTTCTTTGTCTTCTTTCTCTCTTCATCTCATGCTCATATTTCTATTCTTCTTTGTTTTCTTGCTCTATTCATCTCTTCTTCCACATGTAATAGAAAAATTGCAGGTGGGGATAGAGAGAGATGGATCATGGAAGGTAGTCATGAATGTCATTTTTGGAGTCTGCGCATATGTAGGTTTATTGCAAAGCTTTGAGTTTAGGGGAAGAAGAGGTGTTTCTTAACTGGAAAGATGGGTCGTGACTTGAGATCATCATGTGAAACGTCAAGAGGCACTGAAAATGTGAAACGTTATTATAAGAGGCCCTAACTGATGATGTGGCATAAGATGATGATGTGGCACAATGAATTATGAGATATGAGGGTTTTTTTGTGAAGTTTGAGGGGTTTCTCCTCAACTGTTACCCAGTTCTAAGGAGAAAGAATGTTGGTTGCAAAAAAAAACCTCATAAAAAATCAATTCTGGTCTTTGGAGAAGCCACATTAGCTTCTTGGGGCCTATTTGTGGATGTGTCCTTTCAAAAACACACAAATGTGCCTTTTCAAAAAAAAAATGTGTCTCTTGAGCAACATATGTGCCTTTTCAAAAAAAAAATGTGTCTCTTGAGCAACATATGTGCCTTTTCAATAATGTCTCTTAGGTCCATTTGTGTGGATGTAACCAAATTCAAAGGGATGCCTTCCAACTCTATAAATAAATGTTATTTTCAAAGTTTTTATATAGTATTTAAAACGTGCAGAAATGCATACGATTCCTTTTTTTTTTTTTTTTAAGATGAAATGTATATGCTGGCGTTGATTAAGAGAAGAATGGTTTGATTTTTATAATTTTTTTGTTGATTTGAGTATTTTAGTTATTTTATTATAAATAGGTTTATATGAAAGGAATATTAATTTTAATATATTATGCAAGTCACACGAAACTTAACCAGTGCGTTGCACAAGGGCTTCATGCTAGTCTATCAAACATAGCAACATGATTCAATTTCAAGATCGAATAGTCAACGGAGCCAACTCATACAAAATCTGTCAAGAATAGGGCCAAATTCATTGCCTACTCAAAGATATGCTATGTTTGATAGATTTGAGATTTTTGTTGACTTGGTTGCCAGGTTCAATGGTTTTGAACATTTGGTATGCAGGACATGTGCTTGCCCACTCCATTTGTATGATGGCCCATTTCTTCTTTCTTGTCACTCATGACCCCAATAGTTTTTATACATGAGGCCTAATTGTTGAAATGAATTGACTTAATATGTTTCAGTTTAAGCACAAGGTTGTATTCAAAATAGAGGAATAAAATGTGAATTTTTCAAAAAAAACAATCAAATAACCTACCTTACCCTTTAATGCATGAAAAGTGAATCTAGAGAAAATGAAAATTGAATACTCAACCATTACCCTCGTAATTTAAATCCAAAGAAAATCTAGGTTTACTTCATTTTCATCATGGCTACTTAATTATCTTAAATCCCTTTACCCTCTCCTCTCTAATAAAGCACATTTCAACATAATTTCCTATATACTAAAGAAATCATATGGATCCTATGCAAGCTAACAGGGTCTTTCAGTGAACAAAATGGAGTGGGTGAAGTTTCATCCCATCCAAACGGCAAATTCATCCATCTATATACATTTCGACGGCTAGGCAAGTTCTTGACAAATGTCGTCAGTGAAGGTGAGAGACTAAAAACATGACACTTACACATTACACACACCTAGGTGGGCCATCAGTACGACTACATTACGTCACAAATAAGTATCATCTCTGAGATCATCTTTTTATTACACTGAATTATCACTGTAGACTTTTGCCCTCCTGTGCCATTGAACCAAGAAGAAAATTCCAGCAATGCTTGCCGACAAGTGGACTTCTGCAACTGATGGTTTTCCTTCAAATTCAAACATTCTGGAAGTTGTCAATTGATGTGTTTTGGCGACTGGATAATTTGTTGGAGGTAGGGTTTTAATAATGTTAAATATGCATGACAAGTGCATCAAGTTACCAGAACATTACAAAGACTAGATTGATCCCCTTCTAGAAAAACTTTGATCACGTTCACACATACAAGGAGGGGTCAAGTCATGCCGACACTAACTCAAAGAAGATCAGGATAGGGTATAATTTGTAAATCTGAAGGCTCTTGTTCCATTTCACCAGTAACATTACAAAGACTACATCGATCCCCTTCTAGAATAACTTTGATCCCGTTCACACACATAAGGAGGGGTCATGTCAAGCCGATGTGACTAAAAGAACATGAGGATAGGTCCGTTAATTTGTAAATCTGAAGGCTCTTGGCCCAAAGGTCACACAGAAATCGGCCTACCAAATGGGAGAAGCCCATACCCATGTTTTTAAATGTTAAAGCATCGAACTCGAAGGTCCTCCACCTGTAGAGAAGTTTAGGCCCCCAACTAGGTCCATGGTCTGAAGATCGATCCGATCGCCCTAGAATTCTTAACCTACGGCTGCAATTAAATGTTTCCAAGATCAGGTGCGGAGCCAAATGGAGTTGAGTGGGGCAATTGGCCCAGTCAACTTGACTATCAAACTCATCTCTATAATAGGGCAAGTAGAATTTGGGGATGGGACTCCACCTATTGAAAATCCAAACCGGCTAAATGAAGGTCCTTTCCTTCAAATGGTTGCCTCTAAATTTTACTCAAAAGAAGTTGGTCTCATCATAAGATTGGGCACATGACATTCTCAGTCAGCACATAACATTCTCAGTCATATATATATATATATATATGGGCAAGGCTTTCTTAAGCTTAAGCTTAGGATAAGATCCCGTAAGCTAATGCTTCTGAGGCCCATCCTTGGTCCATCCAAATGGACCAAACACACGACCTCCTTAAATTGCACATGCCCACCAACTTTTGGTCAAATCCAAATTTACTAAACCGTTGGATCAATTATGTACCGATCCGAATGGACCGTTGACCATTAAACTTTTGGTGCCCAGATGTAGATGATAGAAACCACAGTTGTGGCTGATTTTTTGCGCCCCCCCCCCCCCCCCCCCGAAGCACTTCCCTATATATATATATGTATGTATGTATATATATATATGTATGTATGTATCTATATGTATGTATGTATATGTATGTATGTATATATATATATGTATGTATATATATATGTATGGGAGGTGCTCTTGTGAGAGATGTTCTTACCTTACTGTGGATATAAGAGCCCCACCTTTATCTCTCATAGTAAGGTGAGAGTGTCTCTCACAAGAGCACCTCCATATATATATATATATATATATATATGAGGGATATTCAAGTGCATCCATCCCTCACCACAATGTACTTGAAACTTCTCAAAAAGGGGTTGTCCCTCACCACAATAGTGAGGGATGGATGCACTTGAATATTCTCCTATGTATATTTGGAAAATATTAAAGTGGGAACTAGTTTTCACCTATTACATGAGAATTCTTTTACGAGACCCGAGACCCAACTAGCAACCCATCCAAACCTAACAATCAATAGAAAACCCCCTTATAGTCACTAATCCCAAGGATTGGCACACACCCTAATGGACTGAACCGTTGGATCGAGGGTTAAATATTTTTTTGAATATGAAGCCATTAAACTTTTCGGCCATGGATGAAAAGGTTAGAAGCATGAGTTTGGAGTCAAACTTGATATTTGGGGTGGTCTCACATAGATCTTTTCATCCCCGATGGTCTTATCCCCAAATGGGGCCCACAATTGGGCCCCACAAAAAGATTCTCACATAATATGTGAAAACAGTTTCCACCTAAATATTACCTTATATATAAATGGAAATGCTCTTATGAAAACATCTCTCACCTTACTATGAAAGATAAGATAAGGTCCTCACATCCATATCCAATGCCAACAAAACAAATTAAATGTGAGGGGCCCCACCTTATAGTGAAGCCAACTCTTATTGATTTTTTGGTAAATAACTTATGTTGGTTTAAAATATGGGGAAAGCCCGTTGAAAAGGAGGGTGTTGAAAAGGAGGGTGTTTATTTGAACTGGCTCATATAACCAATAGAAAAGGAGGGTGTTGAAAAGGAGGGTGTTTATTTGAACTGGCTCATATAACCAATAGATGGACCACACTATAGGGTTTTACACTCCTCACGGGGATTCACCATTCACCTTATCATGACATCGTGAATGACTTTCAATTCCATCATTTCAACCATCAATGTCTATTGCACCATCACCCATCAAACAATGATAACTAATCAAGTAATGGATTTCATGAATTAATTGTGGGTGGATAGGTTATCATGTAAATATTACATGTATCGTATTCTGATTAGAGTGAGATACAACTTTCAATATTAAAATAAGAAGAAAAAAATTATTTTGAATAGTTTGGATTTATTAGATGAGAACTAGTATTTACATATTTTAACTGCTCTCACAATTTTTTGAGAAATTATGTCTTAGAACATGTTGGGGATTTTCAGATTTAAGTTTTTATTTTCTTTTAATATGATGGAAAACCTGTAAGAAATAAGATTAATTTTAATAATTAATAATATATATCTAATATAATATTGGTTGACAGCAGTAGCACAAGACTATATATATATTATTTACAAATTTTTATCGGCGAACACGTTAGTGGTCCATGTGGCCTACAACTGGTTGAAAACTTGAAATTGATTGCCTACCATAAAGATCAAGTACTTATTGTTATACTATTATTAACATGAACCCTAAGATCGTGAACAGCATGATAATCACGTGTAGGATTTAATCTTAAATAAATTAAAGAGTACCTCCAGACATCCTGATGCAGAGAGCTTTCTGATCCTGCAGTCTGGTGCTGTTGCTGATTGATGCTGTGATCCGTCGAGAAAGAGACTATGTGAATGGTTTCGGTTTCTCTCTCCTTGCCTATAAAACCTTAATGTGTTGATTTTCGTGAATGCCTTTGTGATGGACGAAAGGCTTTGTTTTATAGGTGAAAAGAGGACCGAATTTCCAATCAGGGTTTCCATAGACTTAATCTCAACCATCTATCAAGGTAGAGTTTGTTATGGAATACATCTCATTAAGAAACCTTTTTGTGTAAGGAATAGCATGTATCCTAAGAAAACAGATTTCCTATAATGACCACAATTCGGGAAAGGAAAGGACTTGTAGTCCAAGCAATGGACTTAAAGATAATTTCCTTACACTTATTATACATTTGCATGCTTTGTAATTGATTGCCAGTGAGGTTGCACATCAGTTGGTAGTAGCTTCTGCTAGTCAAATAGTAATCCATGGGCTCTCTAGTCAAAATGACATGCCAGGCACATGGCCGATCCCACATGTCGTGTATAAGTGTGTTACTTCACGTTCAAGTCTCATTTCTCTGTATATAACTGACCCAAACACCTTCGAATTTCATTTCTCAGTTCTCACTAATACAAAAAATTTCCCATTCGACCATGGAACGGCTCAAATCCTCCTTCTACTCCTTCTTCTCCAAAACAGAGGCCCCCTCCTCTCTACCCACCCACAATCAGAGAAGCCTTACCCGGTCGTCGTCATCCATATTCCAAGAACAGGACATGGGGAAGACGATCCTAATTCTCGCCTTCTCAGCAACCATTGCACTTGTCGTACTTCTCTTCAATCTGCGCTCCTCGGTGCCCCAAGTCGACCCGCCTCTCTCTCTACGCTTCCTTGGCATGGCCATATTGATCGCCTTCTCGGCTTCCTTCATTGCCATTTCTCTCAGACGCAGCTTTCCTACAGCTGCTACAATATTGGAACATATAGGAATTGTTTCCACGGTGGGAGCCTTCTTTATGCTGATGAGTTTCTTGCTGCCATCCAATTTCACGTGGCTCGTTTGGGCTGCATCTGTTGTGTCGTTGCTGGGATATGTAGTACCCCACGTTGAACGATTCTCTGTCAGTGCTGATGCTGATGCTGATGCTGGAGGAGTATAGCTCTCTCAGTCACAGTCTCACTCAGCACTGTTTTAAGTTATAATCGCCGACTTACGGCTGTCAGGATTATGGTTTTAGTGATGTTCTGGATTAGATGTCGGCCTTCCTCACTAATAGGCCCTGATGTTTCTGTCTCGGTTTATATGTATATGAATTACTAACATGAAATTCCCGTGCGATGCTCAGGTTAAATACCATTCAAAGTAAATATTTATTTTATCTAGTACCCCATGCTTTTTTTTTGGTATGTTTTAAAAAACCTGAAATACATAATAAATGCTTCCAGATTTGGAGTACAATCAATCAGTGCTACACCAAGAATACCATCCATTGAAAACTCGTGAAGGACATACCCATGAACCTTTTTACCCAAACGAAAAGGACCCAGTTCAGAAATAGCAGAGATAATGGCTACCAAAGTCCTTTTGTCTAGCTTAAAAAATTGAATCTCACATTCCTATTTAGTTGCTTTTTAACTTATTGAAATAAGAGATCGCAAGCAGGACCAAATATTTGAGATTCAGAGAGAGCACTAAATATTAGAAATGGAGAGAAAGATATAAGAGAGATAGAAGAAGAAGAGGAGGTTTAGAAAAGAAATGAGAGAGGCATAGAGGAGGTTAGATGGAGAGCAAGGAAAGACACATCTGTTCAATGAGTCATTTCAAGATGGGTCCCAATTCCAACTGCTGATGTGGCTAGTTGTGGATTGATAAAAAGTCAAAAAAATTGAAAACTGGGTCTCAACTGCACCGTCTTATTATACCTTTCAAGAGAGGATAATGAACAGTAGGGATTTTTTAGAAAAAAATATATATATGTTACACTTCTCTGCACTAACACGTTCGTTGCAATTAGATATTCAGGTTGTAAGATTATCTAGACTTTTGGCCCGCCCCTACTTTAAAGTAAAGACCCACCATTCATGTGCAGTATGCTAGATATCAATCAGGTAGGGATCCTACCATGCTGGCTGCACATATTTTACCGGATCATGACCTTTCATTTCTTGAAATAAAAAAGAATCTATCAGCTTCCAGTTTCCTATTGAATCATGACCTTGGATGTCTTTGCTTGGTAAAATTTGGAGCTGAATTCTCGGAGTGAAGGGTTTTGGCGTGCTTCATATCAACAGCTTGGATCACCTAGTCAGGGACCTGCTCGTCTGAATTGAAAACCCAATCAAACTGCATGTACTGTCCAAGAAAGCTTGGGTCATGGGCTGGGCCCAGAGCCAGAAAGTTGCATAAGCCATATGGGTGCCGCCGCATAGAAGGTGCATTGGTTAAGAAATATGGCAGTAGCCATGTTTTACATACCCCATCCAATCAAACTCCTCCTTTGGTTATTTTGTTTCTTTTTACCATAAACCTCACTCAAAAAACTGACCATCCAAGATTTGGCCAAAGGATCAGGGAGCTCCGACAGCATGATCATAATGTTTGCCAGAAAAGCCCATGGAGTGCAATAAATACAAATGAACCAACCACACAAAAAGGCAAAAGGCCCATTCCATTTCTAACTGTTCATGTTCACCTTAACGACAAGAAGACTTAAAATCACAACAATGAACCTATTGGGTCTTTACACGGTAAACAAAGGGACTAGAGAAAATGAGTCTATACCAGCTTCGTCAAGAAATCAATTGCAGCTTCTTTTCGCCAACATCCCTCTCTTTAGTCCAGTTATGTACAGTGTCTCCTGTATTTTTATTCAAAACTCAGCTCTGCCTCTACGCTGTCGGAGATTAAGCCCATTTCTAGATGAAACTTATATGATATTATAATTATTTCCTTTTTTTTTTTTTTTTTTATTCACAAGAAGTTAGTGCAATACTTGGTGGATTATCATGTCATCCGCTCACGACATGGGGTGGAGTGGTTCTTCTGACTCGTCTGCATTATAGGTGAATATGTCAACAGGTGCTTTGGTGCAATCAACAGTGCTCCCCTTCAACTTAGACGAGCTATGGTGGTGATCAAGATAAATCACAACAACAGTAATGTCATCGTGAAAATGGCGCCTTATACCCTTCTCTATCCTTTTTATATCATCATATCTCATTTCCCGCTTCTTAGCGGCCTCATTTAGAGCAGCTCTCACCAATCGCTTGGCTATCCCCTGTAAAAATTTAACATACAGTCGTCATAAAAAATTTACACAGCAGGCAAACATAAAAGGTTAAAAGAGTGTAAAGGTATCATATAATGCTCATGCAAGAAATGGAATCAGCTAGGGGAGCACTCCATGCGGGTAGGGAATACCCAGTAATCCATAACAGTTGATCCAATTTACTTGCTTGGAGACCAGTGCATAGACAATTACAGCCAACTGAAGTGATTAACATGGGAAAATAAAAAATACCCAGTGCCTTACTGTTTGTATTATCTCCACAAGGTGCCTGTCAGAAGGATAGTTTTAATCAATCATGCAGTGCATAACAAATAGAAACTCACCGCTCTTGGGTTCTTGAAAACAATCTCTACTGCAGCTTCATCACTTAATTGCTCCCAAAGGCCATCTGATGCAAAAATCAAGAAGAGGTCTTGCGGCTTGAGCTTCCGAACCTCAATGGATGGCTCAGCTGTCATTACTGGTCGCTTCAAAGGAATTGGAGGGCCAAACTGCTGGAAAAGAGGGTCCCTACTAAACTCTGGCTTCTTCAGATACACATCTCCAATAGATCTTGAAACCTGAAACAAGCAATACATCAGAATGTGATCATTTCATGTGTCTTTCCAAAAAAAAAAAAAAAATCTGCTGTGCTAGTTATATCCAAGTGAATCATGCCAAAGTGGCACCCATGTCTAAAATCAAAGCCACTAGTGAGGAGGGAGAGGGAACCAATAATCAGCAAAGTTACACATAGATTGACCACGAATCATTGGTGTTATTATTCCTTCTTAACTATGCATTTTCAAGATAGACATGTGGCCCAACGTCTGATCTTTCTTCCAGGGTTCTAAGGCGCAGGGGGTTGGCGCGCATCTAACTTATGGACCAGATTTCCTACATGTGTGCTGTGCAGAAATGTTCATGCACTAACACAAATATCAATCCCATTTCAAATAAATTATGGATAGTGGGGACCCAATTTCATAGTAGAAGGCTATAAGCTCATTGTGGGTGATGTTTCAGCCATACGGAGTTAAAATCTCTTTTAGACATTCTTCACAAGTGTACAGCTTGCACAAAAGGAGAAATGAAAGAAATAATTCTGAAAATTTTTAAAAGTAAACTAAACAGATAATTAATGTGTCTAACCACAACACCAACTAAAATGAAAGAAACTTTCCAACCATTCATGGTTCAATGGTAAGGAAACTTCCTTCCCATAGGGACAACCAGGGATCGGTCCCTGTTGTTGCATTGCTGGGGGAATGAGGAAATGGAAGAAACTTAAGAGAAAATCCACCAAGTCATAAAGTATTCCAAGAAAGGACCTGATATTGTACTAAGAGTCTCTCGGATGAACTTTTCTCTTCATCCATATTTTGAATGGATACAGCAGGGACATGCCATGGTCATGGAAAGGACACAAATTTTACACATAAAAAGTAAAGTCTCAGATACGATATGACATGACGCTCTGCCCATTTTGAAGTATCCGTGCATCAAAGGAAAAAAGGAGGAGAAAACCGTCCATAGTTCAATTTTGTACCAAGCAAAGTTTCTCCACCTATTCTCTCCAGTCCAAATGGCCCCAAATACTCTGTATGCAGTGGGTTTGTCAAGGATGTGGATTAGAGCATTTTGGCCAATTGATCCGGAGAAAATCATCCAAAACCTTCTGGTGCTACTTATCTTCATGTCATTTTGAGTTTTTTAAGGTAAAAGAACCACACCGCTACAAGGCTTGCAGCTAGTTTTCGGGGTTCCAATTTTCAGGATCACAAATGATTACTACAGATGGTTTTCTTTTTCCCCGTCTTTTTTTTTTTTAATCTATTGACCAGTAACAGTACAGATGATTTAAATTAAGGACATAGCAATTGGTCACATCCCCATTCCAACCTCTGCAGAAGAAAGGGTCACATATTCCACATCAATTGATTTACACCTAAACCAGAATATCAAAACTAGCAAAGAACATAAAAACTTGCCAGTACAACATAAATAGACAATGATCATTACAAAAAAGGGATTATACAAATGAAAGGTAATTTATCAGCAGTTCATGTGAAATGATCTGTTTGAAAAGAACAGCATGCAATATGTTTCTAAAATGATGATGACAGCCAAAGCGAAAAAAAGGAAACATTGCAACTAAAAGTGGGGTGTGTGTGTGTGTGATTGCAACTAAAAGTGGGGTGGTGGGTGTGTGTGGGTGTGTGACAAAAACTCCAAAAAGGCCCATCTTTGCTTTCTAGAAAAGTCGAACCCTTTCCATTCCTTTGGGGGGGTGGTGTGGGGGGGGGGGGATAAATTTCCAATCGTCCCAATTTGTGGGGGGTGGGGGGGGCACCTGGCTATTATCAGTGCAAACCACGCATACCTACACCCATAAATTTCCAATCGTCCCAATTTGAGACTGATCCGACCATCACAATAAAAAAAAAAAAAAAATTGCACTTACAAAACCATTTAACTATGAGATGCGAAAAACAATGAGTTGGGTTTATATGATTAAAATGATATTTGGCCAACATACAAATTGGGGTGTGCTTTCAAAACGTTCCCTTTTCTTTTCCTTTTTTTTCCTTTTTTGGTAGCACTCCTGTATATATTACATTACCACTAAATGCATATTTTTCTGATAAAATAGAAAGAATACGCTGCAGGAAAAATGAAAGATGTGATTGCTATCAAACATTACTGAGGCAAGATAGATTCGAATCACTTTGTTTGACTCATGAAGATAGCAGAGGACTAGGGCTTTCCAAGTCAGCAAAAGCAAAAACGTGAAAAATAAATCAACAGCTTCCTTCTTTTAAGAAGTATATATTCCTTAAAGCATGATTAGATATTTGTCTGCAACTGTTTGCTTTAAAAAGTAGGATTCCAATTCACATGGCATACTCTTTCAATAGAAAGGTGCAAAAAAATTAATGTTTTAAATTCAACAGCTTCTTAGCAATGTTATCATCCTGCACAAGAGCTTTGACTTCAGCTAAAGTTTAGCTTATTATTCAAGGTCAATATATGATTTTAGAAACAACAAAATAATAGCATTAGAGGTAAAATATTTCAGAATCTTATATAACTGTTGTGTGTGTGTGTGTGGCAGTCAGAACTTCCATATTTATATCAGCAGTGTTTCAGGTTGCAGACTGAATCTGGTATTAATGCGAACACAAAAGCGGGGGACACAAAAGTCATATCCTGGCTGACTAGTTCCAGATTTCTGCACAGCCTCAAACTCTTTAGTGGAAAAATATAACAACCCATTGCGCTGGAATAACCCCTCAGATGAATGATTTAGGCAACATTAAACCTACCTTAAACTGAACTAACACCAGGCTTGATCTCCATTTGGAGCACCCAGCACAGATATTGGAATTTATTAATAAGAAGGCAAAAATGACTGGCAGAAGCAAACAAAATATCCAAAAGCCATGAAAGTAAGCGTATCTTCATAGCAAAAGATGCTGTCCTCACACCATTTACCTAGTTTACAAAACCATAGACTTCTCAATTGATAAAACCATAGACTTCTCAATTGATGGCAGCTTTACAGTGCTCAAACAAAAGTTCATTGAAACAGCACAGTTATGCAATTGTAAGTCTTCTGCATAAAAATTTAAAAGGAAAAGAGAAAAATAGGACCTAAAACAGAAATGGTCTCAAGCGTTATACTTGACATGAAGATAGTAATCTCTACCTATTCTAATGATTATTCCTGGTAGACTTCATTGTGTACACTAATAAGAGAATGCATATCTTAATTAAAATTTTTAAGTTGAATGGCTAATTGATAAATCAAAATGGAGCCGAAGTTCAAAGGCTCATGAATTTACCATTAGGATCACAACTTCTAAAATATTTTTCTTGGTAGAAATTCTTGATTCTTTTCAACTCTTTTTTGATAGTCTTTGAACATAAAAACAGATATTTGTAGACATGTTTACAATATATACACTTCCACTAGCATTATTTGCAAGTTAAATCTTCCCAAAGGTAATTGCGAGTCACTAGGGTTAAGACAAATTTCCCAATAAAAAAGATTGCAAATTTATACTCTCAGCTCAGACATGTGATTCAAGTACCAGAACAGGGTAACTTGGCCATATTTCAAATGGGTTGTGCGATTTCATGTCAGTGAACTAAAAAACATTCCTAGGAAAGTAATGTCAGCAACTACATCGATAACAAACCCAGCCCCTGGTTATTTTCTTCTTAGTTTTCTTTTGGTCCTTCTTCTTTCACATCCTGGCGGATGTGGTGAGTATTTGCAAGCTCAGAAATGATAAATTTAGTTTCTTCCTAACACAAAAAAGAGAACCTCTAATACACTGGAGGGCGTGTCCTGTTGAGAATATTATCAGTAAAAGGAGTGGATTATAGCAATTTTGTAAGATGAAGCATCCTTTTGGGAGTCCTTGATAAAGTTTCCCAACAAAAATGAATATTGGTATAATTGGTGGTGTACTGGTGATAAGCATGGTAAGTGCAACAAGATAATATACAATTTAATGCAGTTTCCCAATTTCCTCATAAGCAAAGTGGAAAGGTTCTGAAAAACAAACAAATGAATGCAATCTGGGGGGCATCCAAATTGACCAAGATGA
Organism: Umbellularia californica; assembly: GCA_028538565.1. Taxonomy (NCBI): domain Eukaryota; kingdom Viridiplantae; phylum Streptophyta; class Magnoliopsida; order Laurales; family Lauraceae; genus Umbellularia; species Umbellularia californica. The sequence goes on from JAPQWN010000003.1 coordinate 6,277,165, forward strand.
TCCAAAAGCATCCTTTTTCTCTTGATTAATATACTTTTCTCTCTGCTACTCTTGTACTCATTTTTAACACAATTTGTTTGTGAACTAAAGCATTAAAGAGGGGAAAATCAAATCAGCAACTGATTAAAAACAAAATTATCAAATATACAAGACTGCCAGTATCAAGGGAAACATGAAACAGAGAGAGAAAGCAAAAGAGAATCAGAAGAAGTGGCTTATACCTGAATTATGCCCTTAATCCGCCACACTCCGCGCGTATACACCACAATATGCGAATCATCGGGATGCATAGCCTCCAGCTCCTTCCTCACCTCTTCCTCTGCAACATTATGATCCGACGACAACCGCTCTGCCACCACGGGCTGCCTCCGCCCCTCCGCTACCTTCCGTCCCAGCACTGCCCTTGAATCCCCCAAATTCGCCACGTATAGAACATCATCCGCTATCGCCCCGACCAAGCAACACGACCCCACCGATGCAATATGCGGCCGAGTGGGCCAAGAACGCTTAACCAAATGAAAGAATTCCTCTTCCGTCGCATCAAACGCCTTCTTGATAACGTCTGCAGACAACCCACCTTGTTCCAAAGAAATCCCTACAGAGAAAGAGACACAGTAGAAGAAGATGATGATGAAAATTCAGAAGATGGGGTACTAAGAAAATCGAAAAATAAGATCTGGGGTGCTGAGAACTTGGGCAAAATCTTACTGTGGATATGGGGGAAGAGACGGCTGTTGATGAAGCGGGAAGCTTCGGGTCCTCCATGGCCGTCGTAAACGCCAACATAAGTTGCAGATGGATAAGTGAGGACCTGCGCCTGGTCCTCCAGAGAGGAATTCGCTTGCACCACTGCGATCGAGAAATCTCCCGACGCATGGGGCTTCAAATCCGTGTGCCACAGCAACCCATCACCTCTGCGTCCGAAGCACCGACTCAGCGGCCTGCAACACGAATGCAACATCTTCTTCTTCTACTCTCTACTCCTCGTCGATTCCCTAACCTAAAAAAAATCAATCTAGGCTCGTTTCCCTCTCCTTCTAGTGCCTTCTTTCTTCTTTTTTCAATGTTGCAGGAGAGGTGCCTGTGGAAATGTAAAAACGGAGACGCAGTGAATGGTTTTAGTAGGAAGCGGAGGGAGGGAAGAAGAGGAAAGTCGTGGCGAAGCCGCGTGAGATGCAAGACTTGGAGCAAATGCGCGTGACTTCTCTTTTCCGTCTCTTTAAACCGTTGTACTTTTTCTGGGCACCCACTACCTGGCTTGTGTTACGCGTTTCTCGAATTAAATCTCTCATCATGACCGTTGAATCCCACTGTTCCTGATGTTGGCTGGCCCACTCATTTGGATTCAATCAGATGTAATTTGGGGGCCTTTTAGAATGAATTTCAAGCAACTACCAGATTGTTTCCAGCTAAATGTTGGTTGGCCACACACAGGTGACAGGCCTTGAGTAGGGTGGATACTGGTGGCCCCATTTTTTACTTCATAAGACTCCTGAGTCTGGACTGAGGGCTTCTTGGAAAATTCCAGGGGGGTATACTGATTAGACGTAGCCAATGGATTTGGGTCAAGAGGAATTTGAAGGACAGTCCACAGGTCATCACCACCGCAGATGCAGATGGTGGACCATAAAAGGGGGCAACTATGGATTCAAACTTCAAATGCTTCCACAAATGCCAACTACTTTGGCATTGACGTTGACTCCCCTGTCGTTTTTCCCGTTGGTGATGGATGATGTAGTGGTGCTATTGATTGGAGCCCAAGATGGAAAAAGATGGGACCCTATCATTCTATGTGCTGTGCAGATGGTGTGGTCCATCAATTTCCCGACGCCAAGCTGAAAGTTCCGCGAACCTTTCCTCTATAGAATTATTCAACGAATCATGACTTGGAATAGTTTGAGTTGACCTCAGATTTGGATCAAATACCTTCAAAGAGAATTTCAGAGTTGATCACGCTGTATAAAAAACCCAGTGTCATTGCTAAATCAAACAGAACTGACCGAACTAGGTGGTTCGGATCAATTTTATAGTAGATCGATTCGGTATACGATTTGAAAATCGTAAAAACCACTTAGATCGGTTTGTTATCGGTTTAAACTAATCGGTATATAATGTTATTTGAGTATTTGACTATTTAGATTTTATAGTTTTATTTGGCTGGCATTCGACGACTCATGCACCTCTTGTGCCTCTTCTAGGGATGTCATTTTTTTGATATTTTTTATTTTTTATTTTAAAATAATAATAATAAATAATTAAAATAAATAAACGGTTTAATTCACTAAACCAAACCGATTACTTCAGTTCGAGCCCTCTCCATCGATTGAATCGGATTGGTTAATTAAAAAATCGAAAGATCCGGTTTTGTAGTTGATTTTAGTGCTAAACCAATTCGAACCGCTCATATATAACCATAATCGCCTGAGTCTTCCCGCATGCTTTTCATACGTGGAAGGAGTGAAACTGACAAGTGAGACCCACCTAATGAAAATTCAAGCGGCTTAAATTTAAGGGCTCCCCATTTAAGATTAGGCATATGATTAAGAGCGTAACCTACCGATCAAAAAAAAAAAAAAAAGAATAGGACCTATGTATATTAATCACAATGGTAGTCATATCCTTCATTTCCTTCTGGAAAATAAAAAAACTCGATGCCCCAGCCAGGGGCTTGGGACCCTATGATAGCACCTATGTAAGGGAAGAGAGCCCGCATATGCGGAAAGGAAGCCTGCATATGCCGAAAGGTATAGCATGTTGAAAAATTAAGCCTTGTACAGGATTGCTAACCGAGCAGCCCTGGATTCTCACTACCAGATAAATACATATTATACAACATGCAAAAACACAACATTGATTTTGACAAGTTCAGATTTTTCATCAAGTATACCCCACAGTGAAGTTGTATTCCTATCAAAAAGCAAGACCAGAAGTTCCATTCCTTCCCTCCCGGGAAACGTGAGGGAGATAGGGCCAAGGGATCAGACTCCAGATTCATTTTTCCAAGGCACCCATGACTTACGTAACGCGTGGTCCATTGAGGATGCCCCAAAAAAGAAAAATTCTCCCATTTATGAAAGATTTCTTCACTATTCATGTCTTCTTAGATCTGAAACCACAACTGAACGTTTGGGGAATCATCATATTATTTACATCCATCCGTTTCTTGCTGTGGTGCATGGTGATGGTCCATACTCCATAGCCTCTCTCGCTGTTCTACTGTGAGAGTACCAAAGCTGTTAAAAAAAAAAAAAAAAAAAACATTATTCATAATATAATATTATCTTGCATTATCATTTCATCTATGATGTAACCCCATTAACTAGATCCATTTTGCTTCAGTTTGAGTTTCTTATCAGAAAAAAGAAATCTAGACATGGTTTTAGAACATTTTTTCTGACATCTTATCAGTTATGTTGAAACCTTCATATGTGGACTGATATATTATTAGTTCTCAATTTATTTTAGCCCCTTTAAAAGTTAATTTTAAAAACGCATTTATAAAATGGAAAATTTTCGCATATTTTCATTTTATAGATTCAGAGTATGTTTCTGATTTTAATATTAATAAAATAATAATTAGTTATAGCACAAAGGTGGTGAGATCAGAGTTTGAATGCAATTTCGGCTTTACAACCAAGTAACGCAAGCATCAGTACATGGCCGTTCCAACGAAGTGCAAGTCGTGGTTGAGTTTTAAAATCATAAATCTAGATGATGATGACGAATATCTATATCTATACCCTTATATAAAAGAGGCATAGTTGTCGGGTTGCTTTAGTGCAACCACGGTGGGCCCACCAAAAAATTTATAATAATATATATATAATAATATAATAATATAATATCTATACCCTTATTATATATCTATCTCATACAAACTTTTTCACATACCATTGTGGGGCCCACCCCCAAATATTTAATATATTATTTTGAGAAATTGCAAACTTTCTCACTACACCTTTGTAGGGCCCACCCCAAATTAATATAATGCAAACTTTTCACTACACCATTTTGGGGCCCACCCCCAAATATTTATTATCTGCTATCTACTACTATACCATCATAAAGGAGGGAAAGTTGCAAACTTTTTTCACTACACCATTATGGGGCCCACCACCAAATATTATAATATAATTTAATAATATATTATTATGAGAAATTACAAACTTTTTCACGATACCTTTGTGGGGCCCATCCCCAAAAAAGTATAATATAATATAATAATATTTTATTGTGAGAAATTGCAAACTTTTTCACTACAACATTGTGGGGCCCACCCCAAATATTATAATATAATATAATAATATATTATTTTGAGAAATTACAAACGTTTTCACTACACCTTTATGAGGCCTATCTCAAAATATTATAGTGCAAACTTTTTCACTACACCATTGTGGGACCGACCTCCAAATATTCACTATCTACTATCTATCTTCTACTCTTATAAAAGAGGCAATGTTACATGGTTTCTTTATTACAACCATTGTGGGGCCCACTAAAAATTTTATAATAATATATTATATAATAATAATAATAATATAATATCTATACCCTTATTATTTATTTATCTCATACAAACTTTTGCACTACACCATTGTGGGGCCCACTCCCAAATATTTACTATATGCTATCTACTACTATACCATCATAAAAGAGGGAAAGTTGCAAACTTTTTTCACTACCGCATTGTGTGGCACACACACCCCAAAATATTATAATATAATATAATAATATATTATTATGAGAAATTGTAAACTTTTTCACTATACCGTTGTGTGCCCAACCCCAAATATTATAATGCAAACTTTTGCACTACACCATTGTGGGGCCCATCCCCCAAATAGTATAATATAATATATTATATTATTATTATGAGAAATTGCAAACTTTTTCACTACACCTTTGTAGGGCCCACCCCAAATATTATAATATAATATAATAATATATTATTTTGAGAAATTGTAAACTTTTTCACTACACCTTTGTGGGGCCCACCCTAAAATATTATAATGCGAACTTTTTCACTAAACCATTGTGGGGCCCACCTCCAAATATCTATTATCTACTATCTACTACTATTATAAAAGAGAGAAAGTTGCAAATTTTTTTCACTCCACCATTGTGGGGCCCACCCCCAAATATTATAATATAATATAATAATATATTATTATGAGAAATTATAAACTTTTTCATTACACCTTTGTGCGGCCAACCCAAATATTATAATGCAAACTTTTTCACTACACCATTGTGGGGCCCACTCCCAAATAGTATAATATAATATACTAATATATTATTATGAGAAATTACAAACTTTTTCACAACACCTTTGTGGGGCCCACCCCAATTATTATATTATAATATAATATAATCATATATTATTATTATATTATAATAATAATAATATAGAATCTATATCTATACCCTTATTATAAAAGAGAAGAGAAGTTGTATACTTTTTCACTACATCTTTGTGGGGCCCCCCAAATATTATAATATAAGATAATATAATAATATATTCTTATTATATTATAATAATAATCATATAATATCTATGCCTTTATTATAAAAGAGAAAAAAGTGTCATGCTTTTTCTCTACACAACTGTGGGCCCCACTTAGTATTATGATATTATATATATAATAAAAGAAAACTACACATATGTGGGTCCCAATAAAAGAGAAGAACTTGTCATGCTTTTTCTCTACACATCTATGGGTCTCACTTAGTATTATTATACTATATTATGTATATATAAAATAAAAAAGAGAACTACATGTCTATGGGCCCCACTTAGTAGAAGAACTTGTCATGCTTTTTCTCTACATCTAGACGTCTGTGGGCCCCACTTAGTATTATTATATTGTATATATATAAAATACAAGAGAACTACACATCTGTGGGCCCCACTTCGTATTATTATATTATATATATGTATAAAATAAAAGAAAACTACACATCTGTGGGCCCCACTTGGTATTATTATATTATACCACTTAGTAAAAGAACTTGTTATGCTTTTTCTCTACACATCTGTGGGCCCCACTTAGTATTATTATAATATCTGTATGCTCCACTTAGTATTATTATATAAAATGAAAACTACACATCTATGAGCCCCACTTAGTAGAAGAACTTGTCATACTTTTACTCTACATCTACACATTTGTAGGCCCCACTTAGTATTATTATATTATATATAAAATAAAAGAGAACTACACATTTATGGGACCCACTTAGCAGAAGAACTTGTCATGCTTTTTCTTTACAAATCTGTGGGCCCCACTTAGTATTATTATATTATATTATATATATAATCAAAGAGAACTACACATCTGTGGGCCCACTTAGTATTATTATATTTCGATGAAATGCTTAGCTCAAATGATTATGAAAATGGTTGTGTTTGAAGAATTTGTTCATTCATTACAACAATTCAAATGAGAAATTTTAGTTGAGATTATCATGTATAGAAAAGTTCAACTTCAATCCCAATGCCTGTAGAGATACAATTTGCTTGGAATCTTTGTGATTTGTTGTTGATTCGTTTAAAGCTATGACTTGTGTACTGTTTTGGTTGGTTAGTATTTTGTTTAATTGAATTTGGTAGGTATTTGGCGCTAGGTTTTAGACAAATTTTAATGGAAAATGGGTCGGGAAATTGGTGAGTGTTTTGTTTAATCACGTATGGCCATAAAAGGTTGGTTTTCAACTTTTTTTTAAAATTAGTTTCCTTCCATATATCTTGTTATCCTATCTTCTTTTTACTTTTTTCTATTGAAGCTTTTACTAAATTTCATAAGAACAATGAGTAATTGTAAATTACTTAATTTGCCAAAAAAATGAGTTATATGTAATCTGGTCATTCTCCATTAGGATAGTTAATATTGAGTTTGTCAGCGACTTTATTTTTCGAGATTATCATACTGAAAGAGTATGTTCCTTGCACATGTGTGCAAGACTCCACTAGTATTTAAATAAATAGGACATTTTTTTTAATGTGAAACCAAGGAAGTGCAAGTCAACCTTCTATAACCATTCACAAGAAACAATGGAGAGAGATTAATCTCTCTCTTCAAGATTCGTACAAGTCGGGCAGAATCCCTGACTTGGCTTTGAGTGCTAGGAAAATGTTTACAATGGTAATAATATATGTAGAGAGCACAGGAAACATGCTTTTGTAGGAGATGATCAACGTCCCATTCGAAAGAGAAAAAAATAAAGGTGTAGATCGTGGAGGCCGGAAGGTGATTGATTGCATGCTTTGCAGCTTCCCCGATCCTTAGTTTCCCTACTCTGCAACGACTAGTCTTTTTTGAAATGTCTAGGGAGTTTTCAGTCCAGTTTGTGCACTTCAAAGTTGATGTACGCAACACACCTCCATATTGGCTCTTTGTCTGCAAAAGAGGTTAAGTCAAGGTCAGATTTTATTGGGGGGAAATTTTTAAGTGAGAACTAATATTCACCTATTATATCAGAATTTTTTTGCAAGGCCCAACTAGCAACCCATCTAGCAACCCATCCAAAGCTAACAATCAATAAGGAACCCTCTTAAAGTCACTAATCTCAAGGATGGGCAAACATCCAAATGGGCTGAACCGCTGGAGCAATGGTTAAATATTTTTTTGAATATGAAGCAATTAAACTTGTGGGGCCACGGACGAAGGGGTTAGGGGCATGGATTTGAGGTCAAACTTGATACTTAGAGTGATCTCACATAGATCTTTTGATTCCCCTGGTCCCATCCCCAGATGGGACCCCACAAAAAAGTTCTCACATAATATGTGAGAACAGTTCCCACCTGAATATTACCCTTCTTTAGAACTTTAGAAGGAAATATTCAAGTGAAAACTAATTCTCACCTATTATATGAGAATTTTTTTAAGGAGCCCAACTAGCAACCCATCCAACCCTAACAACTAATAGGAAATCCCGTTATAGTCACTAATCCCAAGGATTGGCACACATCTAAATAGACTGAACGGTTAGATCGAGGCTTGAATATTTTTTTGAATATGAAATCATTAAACTTGTGGGCCGCGGATGAAGGGGTTAAGGGCATGAATTTTAGATCAAACTTAATACTTAGGGTGGTCTCACATAGATCTTTCCATCCCCCATGGTCCAATCCCCAAATTTGGGCCCCACAAAAAAGTTCTCACATAATATGTGAAAACAGTTCCGACCAGAATATTACCCTTCTTTATAATGAGAAAAGCCAAAGAAAATATTTATTTCAAGTCCCAAGTTTTGTATTCGGTGTTCTTTGGCTGGTGATGGATACATCTAATTTTAACCAAATTTGCCATCTTGGCCCAGGCCCGCTTGATCTCCCACAAGGGCTTGGCTGGTTGGATTGAGACTGTGCTTTTAGGCCCGTGGGCTGTAGCCAAGCATAGTTTTCTCGCCTGATTATTAAATGGGCCATGGCTTTGCCAACATATTCATAAACACCCACTGCGGCCCGACATATTCAATCCAAACGTCACGTTAATTTTTCACAAATGGGCTGAGCCTGTCTTGATTTGCAGGCACATGTGCTCTATCTTCCCTGAGTTGCGGGCCCGAGAATTGAATGAGCCAGGCATTTGGCAAGCTTCAGCCTGGCCCTTTTTAGGCCCTGACCTTCCTTACGATTGAGGGCAGCCCTTCGTTCCATTCGTGAAAAAGGGTGCAATTGATAAATGCCGGTCAACCAGCATGCCCATTGGCCTCAAATTGACCATGGGTAACTTTAGGTCAAATCTTCTATAAAGAAAGAAAAGGAGAAAGGAAAAGTGGCAGCACCATCATTTCATATGATTATTGACCTAAGTAACCAATAAACCATCCTAACTTTTTTTTTTTGCTTTTCTTTTATTGGGACCCCTGAGAGACCCCCATCCGAGATAAATATAATATCTGCCCTTGCCGTAAGAATTCATGTTGGAATCCACCTTCTACTATCAAATAAAAGTTGGGATGGGGTATGTGCCGTATGACATTGGTGCCCCATTCAGGGCCGGAACCAAGATTTTTGCTTGGAGAGCCAATTCATAATCTTAGTGGTTCAATCATAGCATAAATACTCATCATTTTTTATACATGTAGTTTGTTGGTTACAATTTAAGATTTTATCATTTAAAATCTCAAAGGAAAGTAATGATAGCATTCCGTATTTAAAATCTAAACCATTCAAAAGTATGGTTCTGCTAATTTTTATCTCTTTGATATAAATTTATTTAATAAGATTTTTCTGAAATAGACAATAATAATCAAAATAAAAAAAAATGTTACAACTATATTTCTTTATCAATAAATGGATGAAACGCCAATTGAACTAAAACTTAATGTAATAATAGAATGCAAACAAATATTGATTTTAAGCGGATTAGATTTCAACATAAGCAACAAAGATTGAAAATACATAATGACTATAGTGAAATTTGTACATTTATGCAAAATTATAAAAGAGAAAGTGGGTTTTTCATTCTTCTTTTTTATTCATACCTCAAAATCAAATATGCAGCCTACAAATTCTTTCAATATCTCCAATAAGAAGATGTGCTTTCTCATCTTTCTCTCTTGCATCATAAGATTTGGAAAAAGTCTAAGAAGAGAATCACTATTGAAAAAAATCTCTTCCTCAATCTCCACCGAGCATTCTTTCTTTATTCTCCTTTTATTCATTTCATTTCCTTCCTTTTTCTTTCCATTTTCCTTCTAAGTTTTCCCTAAAATCGGCAATATTCTTTTTTTCTTCTTTCTAAGAGTCAAAACCATCTTAAAATAAATAAATAAATAAAACCACCTAAATAATGGATTAATGGATGGCCACACATGGAGGGGCCGAAGTGCTATTTTGAGGGTAGTTATTGATGTATGCCCCACCCCCCCGGGCCCCCAAAGGCCCTTTTTGAACTTTTCGGTAAAATTGTGTTGTAAGGTAATTAGCAACAACATCAGATGCTCGTTCCTAAGATGTTTTGGTTTAAAGAAGCAGGGTAGAGCGTGATGCGAGCATGGGCCCAGTTCGTTTGATAATTATGATGTCCACTTGTATTAGATTACTAATACTGGGCAAAGTAATAAAATGATCTTTTAAGGACTGATAGACCCAGGCACGGCCAATTCAATGAACGTACAGAACATTGGCCCGAATCCAGCCTGAAAAGCAACAGGCCCAGTTGTTGTGGGTGATCCAAAAATCGGTGAAAGTCTTAGATCAGACTGTGGCAGTCCATCATATATTGACTTCTATCCCTAATTCAAGTCATATCGCTCCCATCCCACATGCATCCATGCTGCCCTACAGAAAATGGGATGCACTAATACAAAGCGGGCTGAGGTTTTCTTGAATAGGAATCGGGACTTGTCCCGGGATATCACCCGGGACAAGTAGACTTTTTGTTCTTGAATATGGATTCAATTCCTCAGTGCTAGAGTTCGGTTTCCTTGAATTTTGTCTCTGTGGGCCTGATTTCTCAGATTCCAAGTTCTTTTTCAGGTTGTCATTCAGTTCTGAATGGATTTGAGTAGCTTGATCTACTACAGCTCTACCAACGGTGGCGATTCCAGGAATTCAAATCAGTGGAGTCAACAAAAGACTTATCTTCCACAAATTAAATAAATTTGTTTTCTCCTTCATCAACATCTGTCATCTACTTTCGATAATTCGGCAAATATAATTTAAAATTATCAAAAAATTTATTTCTGACAATCCGATGAAGATAATATTGATTTCTCAAACAAAAATAAACAGAAATGTCTAAACACGGAAGGTATTTAGAGGTTAAGTTAGGGTAAATGAAAAACTACTGACAGAATGTCTAAAAAAGAAAATTTTCTTTAAAAAATAAAAGTTGAGCAGAAATTTTTTTAAAAATATTTTTACAGATCTCAATGGGGTGAGATAAATGTAGCGCCGCTCATTTCTACCACCAAATTCCATGACAACTTGACTCGGTCCAAATCACACCTAATGGCCGCTGCTTCCGGTGCTGAGGCGGTAAGGGCTTGACGGGCCCATGATATGAGGTCAGGCTATGGTGACTTGCTTTTCTCTTCTCTAATGCAGTCGTATGTCATTATCTTCACTTCCAAAACTGTTTCGGTTCATGATGTCTGAAACTGAATCAATTTTCTCAGACCTGTAGTCTGGTCCAACCTAAATCAACTAGCTTGACCACCCGTGATTAAAGCAAAGACATTTGTCATAGTAGCCTTGATTAAGGTCAAAATCTTGAAGATGTAATTAGTTTTATGAATTAAACATTATTTAAATTTTATTGGTGTCAATTTTTAAACATTAAAAAATAAAAGGTAATAAAAAAATTATAAAAGTTCATTAGAAGTAAGAAATTAATATAAATTTTAACTACATATCAAGTAATTTGGTTTGTCTTTTATTTATGATCAAGTATTTTAAGCATGATCAATCTTACAGGTCTAATTTCAATTAGAGTGAAGTAATGAGATTTATTAAGTATAAGCCTAAAAAAGCCCCATTTATAAATTGAGAAAAAAAATAAAATATAAAGTGAGATTATTTTGGGTGAAGGAAAAGTTATATAAATGTAGAAAGTATATTATCATAATTTTGAATTATTGAGTGAAATGGACATGACGTGACGTTCTCTCTTATCGAGAAAGAAGAATCTCTCTTATAGGTATATTTTGATCAATGTGATTATAAATTAAATGAGGCAATTATGTTAATAATATTTAAAAATAAAAAATGACTACAATCACCCTTAAATGATTTCACAACTAACAAAAATCTAAGATTAAAGAAATTTGAAAGTTAGAGGTTAAGTTTGAAATTTGAAGGGTTAGAACTGAAGTTGGTTTAGTAACAACTTTAATATATAATATAATAATGGCTGAGAAGAAAATGGTCACAACATTCACATTTGTAAATAAATTATAAAAATTTATTCATTTGAAGGTAAAAAATATAGTGGTCAATCCAATTGTAATAAATGCATTAAACAAAATATCAAGCTTTAAACTCAACTAAATCATATGCAATGGATTGGCCCAGGATGAATCTCTAGACCTAATAAAGAACCACCAAGGTCGTTACAAACTTATAAATATAAAACAAAATTAGGTTGATGGAAACATGTTAGGCCTAGATCCAGTGCGAGTTACATTCTAATGAAACAAAAGTAAGATAGTTTTAAAAAATCTTTTAATTTATGATAATTAATAAGAGGTTTGTCATGAGGCAGTTGGTAAAATAGCTATAATCCTTTAATTGGAGAAAGTTTTAGACAAAATTGATAGGAGTAGCAATTTTGACCCAACTTACCAACCTAAAACTCCCTCCTTTTAATATAAATAATCATATGCCTTGCACTCACTCAATCAAGTCCCTCACCATTAGCACTACAGTTTGGGATTGATCGTTAGTTGTTTTTATGGAAGGGATGTGCCTCACCACTGAACTACTAGTGAATTGGAAACTTGAGTCCACTTGGTAATTCAAAGTTAAAGTTCATTTTTTTCATATGTTTGAGTTAACATTTCTTTAAACCCAATTAATCAATGGATTGGATTAAAGTTAATCTATGACATATGACCTCCTGACCCAACTTTACCTTGACCTTTCAACAATTTAACTTGAATGCGACCTATTAATTAAATGTTGAGTTAATCTTTATAACTTTAAAAAATATTTGGATTGACATCTTTATCATAATTAATGAATGAGTAAGCTTTAGGTCGAGTACACATACTATTGTGCACTATTCAACACATTCAATTCCATCTCCCTATCTTTAAATTATCACTTTTTTATTTGTCTATCATCTTTTTGGTGTGATGATTTAGATTGGTTATTTGTAATCAAGTTTCTTTAATAGCAATTTGATAAATGACACTTGCCAATCATTAACTCCTATTTTTAGACTATCATTTTTTCATTGTACTTTTTTTTTATAACGTAGGGTGTCCTAGCCCTTTGGGCCGAAATAATCCCTACGGGCCTAGGGGGAGTAGGGTAAATCCCTTGTAGCCCCAGTGTGATAGAGTAGTTTTGAACCCCGGGTGCAAGCATCTTTTTTGTACTATCTTCATGGTACTTGTAATCATCATTTTTATGTGGAAGTTTAGATTAATGACATTTGGAGCCACAACTTTTTTAATATCAATTGAATAGATAACACTTGTCAAACATCTATGAAACTTTTACCTAATAAATAGGATATGCTCTTCTGTTTAATTCAAACAATCCTATTCATTTTTCATGGATTAGTCTCTCACTCTTACCTAATTTTAATTCATTTTTTAAAAAGTTAGTTTATTGTATTATCCAAATCAAGTTAAGCCAACTCTAGGAGTGCTTGAGTCCATGTCAAAGACTATATGAATTCATCAATAATTTTTGTTTCAAAGGTTTTACTTTTACTTATTACTTTTTATGTATGTATTATATTATGCATATGTTGACAAAATAGAATACCGTATAAACTTATATAATTGAGAATAACCTACAATCATATAACCTAGAACCAAGTTAAAGTATATCAATTGCCTTTAAACAAAAGGGATTTGGACTTCTTTATTTCACAAATAGATAGACTAAAAGTTGAATAAGAATACAAATACAATTTGAATCCGATTTATTGATAGAACATATTTTCAAAAATCAATAGAGCATATTGAAATGATTATTTTCTATATGAAAAACTATTTGATTATATTTTTTTTAATTTCGTATCTATTCTTTTTATTTATGCTGATATTATTTTGAGATTTTTAATCTTATACTTTTTGAACATCTTCCATAAATATGATAAGTTCAGTTTTTAAATAAATTATAAAACTAATTACAAAATTATTTTTATATTGCAGTCATAAAATCTTTATCGGAAATGAGTGGCATTGGAAAAAGGTAAGATCATTTTTTTGACATGTTATCTGTCAATTTGTTTGGATGAATGTTCTCGTCGAGCGATAGTTACCCAGCTACCTGTTGGCATGATTTCCATAGAGGATGCATCAAGATCAATGAAAACAACTCATGCCCAATCTGCCTCTCTCCAATTTGAGATATGCTGTCGTGTTGATTTTTATCTTTTTTTGAAAAATGTTTGTAGTTAATGGTAGGACACTAGTGTTTATTGGCATTTCATTCATATAATGAAGTAAATATATCCATACATGCTTAATTTGGTTTACCTAGTGTTTATGAGAATTTCATTCATAAACTCAAGTAATTATATCTGGACATGCTTAACTTAGTTTTGAGTTCTAGTAAATGCATCCACACATGCTCAACTTGGTTTTGGTTCAGTGATGACCGATTATTTGTTTTCAGTATGATTTGTTGTTCTTTTATTTTGTTGATTTTACCAAGTATAGAAGTGTAATGCTATCTATATTTTAATACATTGTAGAAGTACAAGACAACTCAGAAAAGTAGAGGATATCTGGGACTCTATTTGGATGGATAGTGAGTTAGTGTTTGTATCCCCGCTAATAGAACAAGCCAATGTTGATACTTTTGCCATTAACGCATTAATGGACACACTTTTTGTATTTTAAGAATGAGACAGAGGCCTAGATGGCATTGCTTGATGTTGTACACGTAGATGTTGGATTTTCCCAACAGTAGATCCATCTTTATCGATTTACTACATTATTGACTATAAAATTCCTGAGTAACATGGTTAATGGATTATGTTCAGAAATCCTAATACTCTATTCACAACCTCAAATGACTCAAAACATAATATAATGGGGGCACGACTTCAGAACCAAACTCATCCACTTAATCTACAATTTATTGCATGTAATTATAAATAACACAAGATTTACATGTGTTTGATTCTACTTAAAATACAAGTTAGATATGTGTTTAAAACTACACACAATTCATGTTATGGTTGAAAACAATACCTTACATAGTAGGGCAAAGACTGAAGCAAACACACAATTAGGCAGTTAACACATACCTGGCTGTCTATGTGTGGAAAAGGATCCCTGGTTGGTCCAAATAGGGAAACCCTATTTGGACTAATGAGGGGGTGCCACATGGGAAAGAAAAAAAAATTATGTAAGAGGAAATGAGATGTCATTAATATGACATCTCTCCCCCATGTGGCACCCCCTGAGTGGTCCAAACAGGATTCCCCTGTTTGGACCAAACAGGGGATCCGTTTCTGTCTATATGCTCGTCTTCTAACTTGTTCTCTTGCCTCCCAGCCCCTTTGTGTGAGTACCCAAAAGTCCTCTTTGGAGGAAAAAAAATGTCATGATAATATTAATGATACTTGTTTTTGTTTTTATTATCCAATCACGTTTTTCTTTGCATGATTGTCTTTAAGAGGGTGAGTAAAGCTCCAACTCCATAACTTAAATATCGCTGCCACTGCGGGATTGCATGCAAATTGGTATCAATACTTAAAATCAATTCCAAATCTCGGTGTGCATTGAGAAAGAGGATAGTCTAGTTGGTTGGATATTGGTTTCTCACCCAACTGCTTAGATTTTCATTCCTTGGATTCTCTTCTTATATGAGCATTCTCTCCTTATATGAGCAGGTTCCCTCTCTTACCCCGTGCTCAATTAGTGACTTGTAGAGAAGAGAACACTTACTGAAAGTTCGGAATGAAGTCATGAATACCTTAATCACCTCAGTGCAAGCCTAAAATAATAATAATAATTCATGCAAAAGGGGGAAATTGCATAAACCCTGTCACTAGCTTTCCCGAGTCATTACCTGAATTCTATAACGGTAGAAAGAAGCCACATAACTATTCACTGAGATGGTAAAGAGGGGTATATTTTCAGATATCATAACCTTCAACATTCTAATGGATGCTCTTTGTAAAGTAGTGATGACGATGGAAGTTATAATTGACATAGGTCAGAAACCTGACTCGATTTCATATAGCATATCCAGGGATGGTTATGCTTTTTAGGCTGATTGGATTCAGAGTTTGTCGACAGGCCTTCGGCATGATACTAATATGTATAATGTTTTGATCAATGGATATTATCCTCATATTATCCTCCAAATAGATATGACCTTTTTTCTTCATTTGGTCTTTCTCATTGGGTTGAGTTTGGAAAAGAGAGGAGGAAGAAGATTACGGAAAAGTGTATCGATAGGAGCAAAACTAAAATGAAATTTTTGGTGCGTGTATTATGGTATTTTTTTTTTGATAAAATCCTCAATAAAATAATTAAAAAAAAAGAGAAAAGAAAAATTGAAAACAATGAGATGCATCGGTTCAAGTCAAAATGGAAAATATTGAAGTAGATTATCAAACTCCATTTTTTTTCCACGCAAAAAAAAAAAAAATGGAAGCCCGTCAATTGATTTAATCATGTAAGGACATTGTGCTCCATGTTTTCTACCAAGAGGGGCTAAATATACACTGATCTTTGCACGTTGCTACTCTCTACACTCACCATAGTTACTCTACACACCCTGTATTTCCAAAATACCCTAACCAATACTCCCTAAACTTCTCTGTACACTCCCTCTCTTTCCCTCTCCCTCTTCCTGCCTATCTGCGCTCGTCGCCCCGCCCCGCCTCTCCATCTCTCCCCCTCTTACTCTCTCCCTCTCCGTCTCTCTCCCTTTCCCTCTTTCTCCCTACCCACCGCCCTTTGACCCCTCTCTCTCTCTCTCTCTCTCTCTCTTTCCGGCAGTGCTGCCGAAAGGGGACGGTGGTGGCTGTGCGGGGTGGGTGGGTGGGTGTAGAAAGAAGTTGGGGATGTTGAGAGTTTGATAGATGTCTTTTTAGGTAATTTTCTACATGGGTATTTTGGTAAAAAAAAAATCAGTGTGCAGAAATCGATTTAGTGTGTATTTAGCAACTCTCTATTCTACTATAAAAGGCAAGAAGAGGCTTTTTCAAACATTTTTGCCCTGATTCTAGATCATCAAAAACATCTTTCTGTCAACGATACTAGCATTTTAAGACCAATAATGCTATCCATTTAACTATATGAAATACAAATGTGGGTATCAAGAAGAACTTTAATTTATTTTATTTACTTATTTATTTAACTTAAATCAGCTGTGCCAAAACCCAAAATCCAATACCCTAAACATAACCAATGCCCCCACCACATCTCACCTAATTTTTTTAAAACCAACCAAACAACCCCTCGAACTTCCCAGCATTTCTCTCCATTTCATTAACTGCACAACTAATCTCATCCTCTAGCCTCATGTGATACTAAACTGAAACACATCTCCTAATATCTCCAAATAGATTCCCCTATAGACCCGGGCAATCGAATTAGCCTCACAACTTGATTCATCATTCAAACAAACGAAAAAAAAAAATCGATTGAACAGTGAGAGAGTAGGAACCAATTGTTCTGTATAGAGAAAAAAAAATTCAAAAGAAAAGGAAGAAGAGAAAAAGGCAGACACATACCGTTATCTATTTCCTCTTCTCTGTTATCCCTTCCTATCTCCTTCACGAAGATGTGTTTTCATTCCACGCTCTCGACAAATAGGGTTTTATATAAAGAGATTTTTGTTGGCAATAAAAGACCATTTGGAGAAATTTTATCTTCAAAACTTGCCTCCGCCTCTACTTTCCCTAGAGGCATTGCCTTTGATTTCCAATCTACCAAGATTTGAGGCATTTCATTTTAAGTATTCTCTAAAGTAGACAGAGCTTTCAAATGTGTGCCAAACGCCTCTATTTTTTAAAAACTCTACATGCTTTAGAGCTTTAAAGAATTAGAGGCATAATCACTACTTTTTGCCTCTATTTGCCCCTGTTTGGAATTTTTATTTCTAGTCTCTAATTATCTAAATAACCAAAGCGGCTAAAGATTTTAAGAATATAGGCGTTTGATAGCGTGTTTTAACCTCTAAATGGTGTAGAGAAGTAGAGGCAATGCCTCCTTTTCCCACGGTCCACCATTAGATGTATGTAAGAAGGTAGAGGAAAAAAAAATAAAAGTAGGTATAAAGTGATTCTAGCCCAACATCGCCCCAGTCAAGTTTTTGACCTTTTTTTTTTTTCAAAATCTAAATAGTAGCTTAGATTTGAAACTCATCCAACTAGAAAATAATAAGGATTGTACATTACAACCATGTGGACATATTTGTGTTTCTTTTTTGTGATGGTTTGTCTCATATAAAAAAAAATAACCTCACCTTAACAACAGAGAGAGAGGTTGCTCAAGGGCTGGGCCCTGGCTGGATTTGGACTCTGTTATTAGGCCCAAGGACTTTAGCCAAGCCTATTTTTCTAACCTGATCATTAAATGGGCCATGTCTTTGCCAACATATTCTTAAACGCCCATTGTGGCCCGACATATTTAACACAAAGGGCACGTATATATTTCAAAACTGGGCTAAGTTTTTTTTCATTTACAGGCACATGTGCTGCCCATTGGCCCTCAAATTGACCCATGCTAGCTTTTGGTCAAGTCTTTCATAAAAGGAGAACTGCTCCTTAACCGAGTGGTAAGGAGTGGCAGTTTCCTTGAATTTTGTCTCTCTGGCCTGTTTTTTCAGATTCCAAGTTGGACTTCTAAGATTTTATTCCTTACTTTTCATGCTCTTCCACCAAATTCCATGATAACTTGAGACTCGGTCCAAATCACACCTAATGGCCGCTGTTTCCGGTGCTGAGGCCGTAATAGCTTGACTGGTCCATTATACGAGGTCTGGCTATGGTGACTTGCTTTTCTCTTATCTACTGCAGTCATATGTTTGAAACTGAATCAAGTTTCTCAGACCTGTAGGCTGGTCCAACCTAATTCAATTGTTGACTCCATCCAGGTATGACCACTATGAACAAAGGGACTAAAACAAGAAAAGGAGAATGGAACAGACACCCAAAACAGTAAAAACTAGTTTAAACCACTGGTTCCTACTTCCTAGACCAAAGTGCTTGGCTGGCTGGTTTGTGGTTCCGTTTGGGCCAACCACTCAAGATATCAGCTTGTGCCAAACCTGGCCCTAGATTTTGGGCAGCTCGTTAAAATGCTTGATCTCCCATTTGGGAACCTGTGGTTAAGATCCAATGCTGGATTTAGTAGTGCATATGGTTCAGGCCAGGCCAGCCCAACCCAATCCAATCCAGCATAGAATGGGCTTGATCGGGCTGTCTTTTATGCCTGTGGTGCTGGACATGGGCCCAGATTTCTTAAATGGCCTGATCATAGGCCCATGTAGCTTAAAGGGTCATCATTCATAAATACTTTTTGCAGACGGATTGTTCATGGTTCTGACTTTCAGATCTATAATAGATTGGGGAAGATTAGGCCCGGCCTGACCCATCTCATGAACGCCCCTTTCTGGCTTTGAGGGGGACCCACCGTTTAGTTTTCCTTATTCTAGACAAGATTTCCATGGAAAGGAAATTTGGTTTATCGACATTTTGTTGTTCAATGGAATCATTTCTTCTGGACCTTTAATTTGTAGGGAGAGCCATACTCTTTAGACTTCATTTTTTTTTTCTAGGTTGGTCTACGCACTTGGAGTGATACTACCCACCTAAAGGCTAAGAGATCAATCTTTGAGCATGCATGTGGTATCGAGGTGCGAACACCACTCAATCACGTGTGTTGGCCTTCATGCTTCAATTATTATAAAAAATTGGTTTGAGTTTTACTTGACTGGTACAAAACAAGGTTGAAAAACTCATAACTTGACTAGTCCATTGCTAAATAATTGATTTGGATAGTGTCAACGCAGAGACTCGGGAGAGTAATGTTTTTTGTTTAGAAAATAATTTAATTTTTTTTCGAAATGAATCTATTGTTTATAAAATATAAATATACATTTATTTACATGCACTCATAATAATCAACTTAAATTAATAAACTTATATATGGAAGAAAATTACTACAATAAGGAAAATGAAAGAAAACATATTGAATATTACATAATTTGTCTATGCAAATATCGAATATAAAGATCAAATATAAGTTTCAAATTACATTCTACCCATCCTCTTTAAATTGCTACTCTAAACATCATGCATAATTACTTATAAATAAATTATAATTTATTTAAAATTAGATATGTCTACCAAATGGTTCAGAATGCAACAACTTATTGAAATGAGGTGACTCGGCCAAGTTTACCTTGTATTTGATTCGGTCATTTGTAAAAATAAGATGACTCGAAAGAGTAAAGAGTCAACTCGGAAAGTTTTCCAATGTACAAAACCAATTTTGCAGGTGAAATTGAAGGATCAGGAAGTGAAAGACTCCGACACGCAGTCAAAGATCTATGAGTATTCACGACGGATGGGAGCCTCCAGGATCTCATGCACGTGGATCTCAATGCAATGCACGACTTAGGGCTGTCATTATAGACGAACCCAAGTAGTCACACTTGACCCAAGTCTCCAAACTAATATGAGTTTCCTACATGGAGATAAGATCCAATCCGTAAAGATTGGATTACTGCATAAACACATCTTATCTATAACATATGAAATCTTTTATTATAGTGAGATTCTTTTATCTGCCATGGGACCCATGGCATGCGGGCCACACGATGTCCTGATGGGGTTTTTCCTCTTTTTTCTCACATGCATCTCTTTTCTTTTGGAAAATCCGATGCCGTTTCGGCTATACGATGAAGTGTTCCTCTTTTTCATTTTCCTGCAATTAGGTCCTTTCGTTTTTTTGTGGATTTGCTAATTCCCTGTTCATAGACCTAGCTTCAGGCCTGTGGACTGGACCCAGGCCTGAATATTAGGCTCAAAAAATAAATGAGCTCGGTTTGAACAAACTTAAGCCTGGCCTGAACCCAGCCCATGAACACCCTAACTTTTACTCATAGGTAAGGCTGCCAACTAGCCATATTCATGGGTCCAATATGAACTATCAGCTATCGCCTAACACAGAAGCTACCTTACTAACTACTGCTGGGACCCGAATTGATCAAAAAGGAAGAAATTCAATCAGATGGCAATAGCCCACCTTACTGTTTTTTTCCCAATGACCTTCTCTGCCCTCTCCGAGACCTTGGGCGTAAGGGGCTCCTATAGGGAATTATTGGGCCTAAGCCCATTTTCTCATGGGTGGTCATTGCTTGTAGATAGTTTCATTAAATCCCAAGCATAATCAAGGAATTTAGCATAATCTATGAGGCAGAAGCCTGATTTGCCATGTGTTTCATGTAACCAGGCTTGGCCCCAATAGCTCGCTGGCCCTAGGCAATTTAAATCACAGAATGGGTTTTGTCTGTATCCCATAACAACAAAAAGTCACTTTAGCCAAACAGCTGCATCCAATGGAAGCCACTGATAGGACGGCTAGCAAGATCTCTTCACAGGTATCTACATTAACCACCCATTTAGCAAAGTGGGAAAAGCTCACAAGTTTCTATGTTAGCCACTCATTTCATCACTCTTCAGTGGCTTGGAGCCCAGATTGACGGATAAACATATCTGATCTCTCTTGCATTTGATGAGACCGTAGTGGTTTTGTTTGCACCCGATCTACTTAAGATCAGTTGAAAAACAGTAATCAGGCATTGCATCCCTCCCTCAGCCAAGCTTGAAATGAGGAAATCTGGTTAGGAATCCCCACAAATTTATTGTATATGGTCTACTGGGTCCATCAGACTCGGACCAATAGTTGAAACCCAATAGCTATAAACATAAATCAAATCTTTTGTTTTTTCTTTCATTGATGGCTAATGTAAGAACCCCTCCCTGTATTTAATATGCCATTGGGCACATCAAACATACACATGGTGTCCTATTATCAATCTAACATAAGGAGAGAGACAGAGAGATCTCTTGAGGATTAGCAAAAAGGATCATGTGAGCATGAAACTATCTTGGGCCGAAAGTGGATGATCAAGAAACCCATGTGGCCCACGTGAAGAGAGAACTGGTATTAATGTTGTCATAAGTAGATTCATACCCTGGGATAGGGGGAAGCAGAGAAGGACCACACATATTACAATATTCACCGCCCCCATGACAAACATAACATATATTGCTACTTTCCTAAGCAAAATAGTACTCTTTTTTTTTGCTATCGGAGGGTTCCCAACCCTTTGGGCTGGACTATTCTCTCCGGGTCCAGAGAGAAGCCGGGTAAAACCCCTGTGGCCCCTAGGTGGTAGCACAAGTTGACTCAACCTTCGGTTCTTGAAAAGGGGGGAACTGGGGGTTGATACCAAGACCTCTCGCTCCGGAAGAGGGAGGAACTGTGGTCCTGACAACGCGGCCAACCCCTTAGGGTTAAGAAGAGTGACAAGTGACGAGACCAGCAGCCATGGCCCATCTGTTGGGCGTTTTGGTCTCAGAGTCTCTCACCCTGGATTAAGAAATATGAATGACAAGTATTGGTACTAGCTAGCAGCAGTACACAAATGGCAGATCAACAGCTTTGACGAGCTTTACCAATTCTTTTCAATTTGTAAATTTCTACGAGAGGAAAGAGAGCATGTGAAATTCAAAATTCTAAGCATCTTTTTACTATATTAAGTAAGGAAGATGTTGTTATGAGATATTGACTGACCTTATTACGAAAGATAGAGGTGGGGCCCTCACATTTAAACTGTCGGGAGATGTTTTTATGAGAGATGCTGTCACCTTACTATAGTGCTATTTGGCTCAAAGAAACAAAGAATCTATATTGGACGAGAACAACATCTAACAAGAAATCTAATTTTATGATTGATACACACTTAATAGAAAAATAATATTTTAAAAATACAAAATTCCAATTTTTTGTTTTCGACATATAGATATTTTTTTTCAAGATTTTTACCTTTTTTTTCTAGAACACCAATGCACCAAACTTATAACAACATTTATCACCAACACGGTCGGTGTAAAATCAATGAAGGACCTCATATCAATACTTTGTTTGGGTAATTAAGTTGTGAAGTAAATTCAATTCGACCATTGATTGATCATTTTAATTGCCTGGGGCTCTTGACTTGTCATTTTATTCGAACTTTCCGACACTTGCAACTTTCGTATCCTCCCCACCACAAATACTGCCGCCCCGTACAGCCAAAAGACTCCAATATCTTTGGTGGGCCTACCATGAAAATCTAGAACCTAGTGATGGGGTGATTTGCATTAGTAGGGACTGCATCATATTTTAGAAAGGAAGATTTCAAATAAGGACTTTAAAATTTTACCTTAATTTAAAAATGACATAAGTTTCAAAACTTTTCAAATTAATTCCTAAGTTTTCAATTAAGGATATTTGCTCATTTAAAGTTATTTTTCCGTAACTTTTTTCCATCGACTTTTGTTAAATACTCAAATTATATTTCATTAAAATAAAACTCCCATCCACTTCCTCTGTATTATTCTCATTTCCTTCACTAGCACCCTCACAGTGATCAAAGACATTCGGCTTTCCCACGACGATCAGCTGTATGTAGTGGCTAGATGTCCTTCATAGCTTTAGATGAAGGGTAATATGAATATTTGAAAAAGAAAAAAAAGGAGAAAAAGTCGCCAAAAAATACCTTTAAATGGCTGGGTGTCCTTAATTGAAAGTTTACCAGAAAACTTAGGGACTAATTTAATAATTTTTTAAACTTATGCCCTTTTTTGAAATAAGGTAAAAAGTTAAGACTTTATTTGATTTTTCTTAAAATTAAATAAGAAGAATCATGGTTCAATGCCAAATTAAACCACAATAAGTGGTTACAAAAATAGAAAGATGACACAAAATCTAGCAATTTTACTTCATTAGTTTCCTATATCTTTTTCTTTCTGTTATATATTTTTTTTTCAATTTTTATTATATCTAAATTCATGATATAAAAAGAGGTAGGTTGACAACCTACATTAACTTTTGTCACAATCAATAAGGCTTTTATAAGGATGAAAATAATAGATCGATTTAATAGTGAACCTAATTTTAGTAGAGAGTAATTTAATCAAAACCTTTATTCATAGGATCTATCTATCTATATATATATATATATATTTTTTTTTTTTTTTTTTTTTTGTATTTTAATAAATGGGCCACAGTAAAGATATAGTACCGAGTACCGACAATACAAATATGATACCCTAGTATGGAACTGTGACAAGTATTACCCGCTGGACAAGTATTACTCGCTGGACTACCCAACCAGCCCCTTCCCTAGAATACCTTCTGCTTTCTAGTCAAAGTGTCAAACCCAACCACCTCCCGTTATAAATTCCCTCACATCTTTCTCTCCTGTTAAAATCCCAATATCTGGCAATATCTGGTGCCAATAGAAAGGAGAGAAGAGAAGACTACTGTCTTGTCTTGTCTTGTGATTTTCGATCCTTCTCCTTACATTCAACCCCCTAGACATAAAAATACACACAGAAATAGAGATCTAGAAGCTCTAGAAGCCCAAACACCAACTGCCCCAGATTTCAGATTACGATAGAAAGGTTAGATCGAGCTGAGCCAAACCGAGCCCGATAAAAATACTAGAAAAGCCGGCCCGAAAACTCCACCTTTCGGAATATAAGTCCGAAAACATTTGGGAAGCCTGCACCAGCTTTTTCCCATTTCTTTAACTTTTTTACAGACCTTTAACCCTCCATCTGTCTTTCTTCAAATCCTTTCTTCCCTGTTATAAATTCCAACCTCCTCTTTTCCCTTCTTTCCAACAGGAACAAGAAGGAGGAGAAGAAGAAAAGGAGATGGGTGTCTTGGAAAACAACAACTTCAAAGAACAAGAGCTAGAAAGGAAAGGTAAATTGAGCCAGGAGGAGGAGGAGGAAGAAGAAGCGCTCTCTCTCTGCGATCTTCCCATAGTAGGAAGAGACAATTGCGAGAGATATGAAACCAGCAGCAGCAGTAATGCATTCGAAGAAGGCGACTTCGAGTTCTCATGGATCGAAGAAGACCCCACTGCAATGTGCGCTGCCGATGACGTCTTCTTCCAAGGCCAGATTCTTCCCCTTCGTCCCTCCGTCAGCTCAGAAAGCGGTTTGCTTTCTGGGTCCCGACGACCCGACAGCCAGAAATCGAGCCGTTGCGGGTCGAGGTCGGATTCCATGGACCGCTCTCTAGTCTTCAGCAGCAGTGTCAGCAGCAACAGAAGCAGCAGCAGAAGCCATTCCTTATCAAGCAGCAGCAGCACATACAACTTCCATTCACACCCCACCCCAAAACCTCACATGGGCACCCACCCCAGAAGAAATGCAGCGAAACCCAGTAGGAAATCGAGCGGATGGGGACTCCTTCGATTGGGTCTGGTAAGAACACCTGAAATCGAGCTCGAACATCTCAAGTCACGAAAAATGAACAACATCAGCAAAAACGAGAGTCTCAGCAGCAGCATCACCAGTGGCAGAAGGAGCACCGGCAGTGATAGTGTGAAGAAGGTTATCGAAAAGAAGGAGAGCAAGCAGGAACAGGGACTGCAGAGATTTTTCGGTGGTGGGCTCAGTTGCAAGTGCTCTGCTGACGCTGTAGACACAGTCTCTTCGAGAATAGTAATCCTGAAGAGCAGAAAGCAAGTGGGAGATGAAGAGGAATCGTTCGGAAAGCAGGCCATGTCTCAGCGCCGTACGTTTGAATGGCTCAGACACCTTTCCATTGCTGAGACTCCTGTGGCTTAGATGGCCCCATCTCTCCTCTTCTCATCTAATCTACTGCTTTTGCTTATTCCTTTTTTCGTTTTTTCAACCTCCTTTTGTTAAGTAAATGATCCTTTTTCCCCTTTGTTTTGATTTTTGGTGTTGTTGGTACATGGAAGAGACCCATCTGTCTGAGTTCTCTAGAGCTTTGCTCTGACACGCTTCTTTGACTATGATATATTTTTTTATTGGGAGAAATATGTAGATATGTACGTATGTATGTATTTGAATGGTTGGAAGGATGAGATTCAGTAATCAATATTCATCACTTCTCTTTTTCCCCTCTTTGAGGTGGGGGTGATCATGATTAAGGCGTGATGCTTTTATTATGTTTTCTGTGAGAAAGGTGACACCAATGGCTTTGCGTGCCAAACATAGAGAGAGAGAGAGAGAGAGAGAGAGAATATGATTTTTAGAGTAACTATGTGCGTCTTGCACAGAATATAAAAGTATGGGAACTTGTGGAGCATGGACAGAATTTAATCAAAAATCCAAAGTTGCATGGAAGGATCCCTTGGAATTTTCTGATTCGTGAAGTTTTTTGGGATAATGCTGTGGGGCTCTGTGATTTGGATGGCTTGATTGTATATGCATGTAGACATTTTACACGGTTGACAGTTGTCTCCGTGTTTTCCTCCCAGGCCACAGGAAAGCCAACATGAGAATGGATGATCAGTATCAAACTATCAGCTCATGATTCAATCAAAAAAAATTGGATATTTCTCTCTGACTTCTCTCGCTTTGGAAATAAAGAGAACTTGTAGTGCTCTGCCACCAAGTTTCCAGTTTAATCACAGGTTATATACATTATCTAATGTTAGATGAATGAGAATACAAATGAATGAATAAAGTGGGAGAAGTGAGAACAGAACATTCAAATCTGGTCTTCTCCTTTTCTGCTTGGGAGGACGCACTCAATTCATGGAGGCAGGGGTTGTATTGAGGGAATATTGAGGAAACGGGTGGGCCCCATATAACTATAATCAGATGATTCCTACTCTTAGTTTTGAAGCCTGAAAGTTTAATGGTTCTTTTAGTGCATTTGTTTATGTGAATAAGTTCAAATGTGTTTAAGGGTTGGATCAGTGTGAAATTAGGAATAAAGTCAATTTATGTAAGGTAGGAGAGGGTCAATGACATGGATTTCTGAAAGGGATTTCTCAAAGGCAAGCTATTATAAAACAAAAGAAGTGGGACAAAATGAGGACTTAAATAAAAATGGGCTCAAAGAGAAAAACCTCATTTATGGGTTACAGAGTGAAGGTTACAAAAATATTAGATAATAATGCCATCCGGTAAACTTATTAATCAGTGTCATTTTCTAAGATAAGGTAAATCTGTCTTGGTAGGTTCCGTGTCCATTAGAGGATTGCTCTTGATCATTCACATTTATGTCAGACAGCGAATGCAACTTCACCGTGAGGCCCACTTGGGACCACAACCAGCACGTGTGAGTAGGAATGCAAATGGAATGGTTCTGAGTTAGAACTATAGTCGGGACCCATGTCTATATAACGGCTCAGATCCGAGTCCGATTTTGATTTGGAATCTGTTTTTTTTGAGACCAAGTTCTCATAGGAGAACTCAGAACCGGTTTTGGAACCAGGCCCAACTAGAGGGCCGGGATCTAGTTCCAAAACCGGTTTTAACTTCTTTTTCATTAAATTTAATTTTTTTTGCTTAAAATAAGGATACCATTCAACGTAGAATTCATGTAGCCAACTTCATTATAGTTGGGACAAAGCTTGGATGATGATGCTAATGGATATCATTCAACTTATAATAATGCATCAAGTCTACCACCTTCAGAATTAAACAGAGAAATGTCCAACTAAAGTTAATCTTCAGCTGCACTTTACAACATTAAAAACTCGTATACCGGGTCCCAAGTTCATGGGTCGAAACCTGCATGGACCCAGAACTGGACCGGTTTATTAATAGGAACCCAAATAGGGTTCCGGACACGGGCCCAAACTAGTTTATGAATCGAAACCTAAAATAGGTTCCAAACCTAAATTATTACTGATTAGAACCTTTGGATAATTTTTTTTAAGAGTCGTTTAAATTTTTTGAAAAGTTTTCAGATTTTTTGAAGAGTTAATTTTTTGAAGAGTATGGATAATTGGAGAGGCAGACACCCATTTTGGATCTCTACCTGTGAGGTGGGTTTGAAAGGCCCCCCTATCATGGATGACACTTGGTAAGAACTGAGTCCTTGTTGGCATTGAGTAGGATTAAAAACGGGGGAGCGCTAGTCAAATAGGTTAGATGAGAATTGATTCTAACGAGAGTGACGTTCGAAGTTGGATCGAATCATACTAAATTTACACTATTAAATCTTTGAGCACCCTTAAATTTGTAATTAACATCATCTAGGAAGGATGGATTTTCATCCCTGCAGGATGAAACATGATGGTGGTGGTCTCAAGTGGGCCCCGCAAAGAGGCCTGCGACTTGGTTTATATCCTCAGAAGTATATCATTTTCATGTGAGATAAGTCTCTCATATAGGAATAAGTTTGGATTATTTATGTTGTCGGTGGGGACCAGTAAACTCGAGGAACGACAGATTTCATCTAGAAGGAGATAGATGTGGAATTATTTTAGAATTGGTAGGAAAATGTGGATCCAAATACAGGTCAAAGATATATTTTGTTTTCTGTTTATTTAACATTGGTCCAGATTTATGCATCTCCACGCTCAAGCACTCACATTCGGATCCACAACAACTGACTGATGCATTCGAACTAGAGCTGGGCTTGATTTTATCAATCAGATCAAGATTCACTATTGTGGTTAAAATAAAATGATTTCTATGTCTCTTTTAAAATAGGTCATGCGATAGAATTGAGAGACCCCGCTGGCCTAGATAAAGAGACTTTAGAATTTAACCATCTAGCTGATTTTAATTTAATTATGTGTACCTAGCCATCCCGTGGAGGCTATGAAATGGGTAGCTAAAAAGTCTCTAATGAATCTCAATTTCAAGGCAAATGGTTGCATCTCAATGTCCTCTTTATACATACATACATACATATATATATATATAAGAGAGGGTAATATTCATATGCATTTATCCCTCACCATTTTTGGTGAGGGACACCCCAAAAGGGGAAGTTTCAAGTACAAAATTGTACTTGATGTGAGGTACAAAAGCACACTCTTGTACTTGAAACTCCCCCTTTTGGAGTGTCCCTCACCAAAAATGGTGAGGGATGGATGCATATGAAGACCTCCCTATAAGAGAATATTCAAAAAGGGGGTGTCCCTCACCACAATAGTGAGGGATGGATGCACTTGAATATCCCCCACATATATATATATATATATATATTTTTTTTTTTTTTATAACCCTCTTTTGTACTTAAAACTTTCCAAAAAGGGGGTGTCCCTCATAATGGTGAGGGATTGATGCACTTGAATATCCCCCATATATATGTATAAATATATATAGGGGCCAGCTCTCCTAAGCTGAAGCTTAGGATAAGGTAAGCTGAAGTAAACTCAATTGCGTGGTGGAGCCCACTTGGGGACCCATATGGGGATGGGGGTAGGGGGATTTCAAGGACTCCCTAGGACCCTCACATTTAAGTTAGGAGTCCTTGCATTTAAGTTGGTGAGAATGGATATGGAAGTGAGAGCCCCCACCTATCTCTCATAAAGTTGGTGAGAGTGTCTCTCATAAGAGCATTTTCCATATATATATAAAGGGTAATATTCAGGTGAGAGCTGTTCTCACATATTATGTTAGAACTTTTGTGGGGCCCAATTGTGGGCTCCATTTGGGGATGGGACCAAGGGAATGGAAAGATCTATGTGAGACCACCCCAAATATCAAATTTAACCCCAAATCCATGCCCCTAACCCCTTCATCCTTGGCCCACAAGTTTAATGGCTTCATATTCAAAAAAATATTCACCCTTCGATCCAACAGTTTAGTCCATTCAGATGTGTGACAATCCTTGAGATTAGTGACTATCAGGGAGTTCCCTATTAGTTGCTAGGTTTAAATGAGTTGCTAGTTAAGCTTCAGAAAAAAGTTCTCATATAATAGGTGAGAACTAGTTATCACTTGAATATTTTCCATATATAAATATAAGAATGACAAGCCAAATATGCACAAGACTGGTTCATTTATGATCGAGCTTAAGCTTAATAAAGTACAAAAGAAAGAAAAACCAAGCCGATCTCGGAATTTCCCTGGTACAACTAATGCCTATTTTAAAAGTTAGCAGAGTAGATTCATTCTATGAAAGTATTAGATGATTACCATCCTTTGTTCTCTCCTTTAGTTGATTTCCAAGTTTGCGAATGTTCTAGTAATTAATTAGTTGGCTCGTATCCATTATTTTGTAACCATGCAGTTTAGACCCAAAAAAAATATTCTGGAGCTCTGCAGCATAGGCCCGCATCAATAGTCCAAAAAAATCATAGGACAATAGTCAACTGTTGATGCAGCACTCTCGAAGGGTTCACTTGATTATCGGACCTGTTCTCTACCTTTGTATAATTTGCATCACCCCCGAGTCTAATGTCAGATATCCATACTCAAATTGAATTGTTGTAAGGGTATATTCTTTAAACTTTGGGGCCCAAAAATCTAAGCTAACACAATGGAGGAAGATGCCTTTTAGATTAGAGAATAAAGAGACACTTGCCCAATCTATTTGTAATAAACCATATACCAATCTAAAAGCTTAAGCTCTTAGAGAATAAAGAGACACTTGGCCAATCTATTTGTAATAAACCATATACCAACTAAAAGCTTAAGCTATTAGGTGGAAGGCCCATACAAATATATTAAGACATGTCAAGCCTATTACTTAGGCGATGTGGGATGTGTGATTTCCCAACACTCCCCCTCATGTGCAGGCCCTTGAAGCTTACTCAGATACTGACTATGCAAGTGATCCTGTGGATCGACGCTCCATAGGGGGATTTTGTGTTTATCTCAGCCACAGTCCCATTTCTTGGTCATCGAAAGCAATCAACGATATCTTGATCAAGTACCGAATCTGAATATCATCAACTTGCAAAAACAGGAGCTGAGATCTCTTAGCTACGGATCTCTTCAGAGACCTTCACATCTACCTTTCATCATCTCATCTTATATGGTGTGACAATATTAGCTCCATCTATCTTGCATCTAATCCCATGTTTCATGCCAGAACAAAATATCTTGAGGTAGATTACCATTATGTCCTCGAGAAAGTGGTTAACAAAGCTCTAGGCATTCGATACGTCAACACTGTCAATCAAGTTGCAGATATTTTCACTAAAGGCCTCACTACTACGCGTTTCAATCTATTGCGAGACAAGCTAATGCTCTGTCCACGACCAATTAGCTTGCGGGGGCATAATAGCTATGTCAATCTTACAGCTAATCATTCATCCAACTCATCATGATTATGATAGCAAATCATCCACCTCATTGTTACTGTAATTGTCTCATTGTTTTTTTATTTTTAGAAGTTATGCAATCAATGCCAAGAAGGCAAACTGTGTAAATCAATTCAATCCCTTTATCTTAGGGAATTTGTAACTTATAAATAGAGGAATGAATCACAAGAGAACCCATCAAATTGATTGGGGCAATCTCGCTTAAATCAATTATATTTTAATGTTACAGACATCACAACCTTCTAAGCTCCCTTGCTTTCATATCAAAATAAATCCAATGAGGCTTTGACAAACTCAAGCTTTCTTTTTAAAGCAAATCTCAGTTATGATTAGAGAGACATTTGGCCTCACCCATAGCCCACATCATATCCTTCTGAACCCATCCCCCCATTCTATAATCAAAACGGATCCTGGTGAGCTCCACATAAGATCGGGCAGGATTTCAAAACTGGCTCCTAACTTCCTCATAACCAAAAGGTGATTGGAGAAGATCCCACCGACATGACTCTACATTAAGATTATTCTTGTTTGTGGTGTGGGCTCAAAAATTAAATAGTAGCTACATACATTTATAGAATACATAAATGGGGAGAATTAGGGGTGTACGGCGGGCAGCTTAGGCGGTTATTGGGCGGTTTAGGCGGTTTTGTTTTATGGCGGTTTGTAAAAAGTAGAAACTGTTACTACTCAAAGTATAGGCGGTTTGGGTGGCTTTTTTAGCGGGCAACTTGGGCGGCATGTTGGGCAGTTTGGTATTTGTACCTATTTATCTCTTTTTTTTATTTTTTTTTATTTTTAATAGAATGTAACTAAAGTTTCAAAGTACTTAACATAAAGAAGAAAAAATTAAACATGATTTTTAATAAAAGTCAATAATCGATAATAAACAAAATTTTCAACTAAGTATATTAATGTAAAATTAAAGTCCAAAGGCATCACCAAAATTAAAAAATACAATCACTTATATAATCTAACGTCCAAAAGTCAAAAATCTAATTCCGAATATGAAGCGTTTTTTTAGCAACCATATATTTTTTGAAAGATGCGTGAAGTCTTTGAAGACTAGATGAAGAGTTTTTTTTTTTTAATGATGAGCGGGCGGGGTGGTTTGAAACCGCCTACTCAAATGTGAAATCATAACCGCCCGCTCATTAGTACAGATTGAAACCGCCCCGCTCGCCTAAAGGCGGTTTTGATGTATATCCGCTTGTAGCGGGGCGGGGCGGAGCGGAGCGTACGGGTTGGCGGGTTACAGTTATTTTTGTGCAGCCTCGGGGAGAATGGAGTTTCAAACTCATCAATCCAAGAAGAGACAGAGAAACTCGGTCTTTACTCAAAGCTGAAACCTTTTACCAACAAAAAGTCTAAATGGACAAACTTTTTGGCATGAATTTGTGACAAACTCCCATGTGGCACAATCTTAGAGGTGCAACTTTTGAGAGAGGGGGAAAAAGCACCTCTAGGATTGTGCCACATGGGAGTTTGTCACAAATTCATGCCAAAAAGTTTGTCCATGTAGAAGGGTTGTTTTACCAATCCGGCAACAGCACTTTGGTTTCAACACAGTTTCAATTTTCAAAATAAGACAATACCTGTAACTCTGGGGGACATCTGGTATCTATAATGGCACAGGACAAAACAAATGTAGCTTGCTCAGTAGTCACTCAGGTCGCTCGAATTACAAGGATCCAGACGGTCCCCTCTCTATAAATTTTACTGCAAACTTGAAGGGTAAAATGAAAAAGCAAAGATAATGCAATCACACGCACAGGGAAAGAGAAGGGGAGGTGTGCCCGGTTGTCTGACGCTGCATCCCATTAACATGGCAACATGTCTCGTTTTCTGCAGGCGAAGACAATAGAATAGTCAAGATTGCAACATTAAAATTCCAGTGAAATCCAAAATCCAGTCTGCCAAACAAAGGTTTCTGCATTGCACCAACTGCTTGCTTCTAAATAAATGGCGCCACCAACCTTTGATGACGAGGTTTGTTAGTTTTTTTAATAAACCTGCGAGCACCCACGGAAATCATGTTTTGTCCTTGCTTTAGCACGCTTCTGCACGTGTTTAAGTGCCATTATAGCTGCTAACATAAGATCTGTATGAAAGGTGGTGGATCCCACCAGGAGAGACAGATCATACAATACAGTCCACAACACTGCTGGATGGTCCGTAGATAATTGTATCAGTTGGGCAACCTGCAAAATCCAAACAGTTTAAAAACTCAACATCATATCTTGTGCTTGCACTAAACAAAATTTTTCTTGAATGGGAGTTTATACTTTGATACCCAACATTTAATAACAAGAGGATCCTTTGTTTTAATTAGTTTGATCATGTGGGTAAATTGTTTTATTATGTTAATCATGTGTGTTAACATCATGATGATATCCTGTGAAACTACATGATGGTAAAAAGAGAGAAAAAAAAAACACCATTATATGTGAGATGGTGAGATCGAGTGAGATTCCTTTAAAAGCCCGTCCACTGAATCAGTGGCAATCAAGAAGAGCAGGCTAGGGGAAGTTAAAAGATCTTGATGGGGCTAATTGAAACATCTTGATGTAATTAATCATGCAAAATCAATACCATCCAATTATATTTTGATATGTAAAAACAGAGTATCTTTATGTCATTCATTGTAAATGTGAATTGCTAAGATGAAGGAGGTAGGTCTACAAGCTTGACAAGTAACTGGGACCCAGATGCTGACAATTAAGAGATGCTAAGATAAGAGGGTTATGAAATATTATCCCAATGAAATGATCCCATTCCTTACTTTCAAGCCCTCAAAAGTTTCTTTACCAAAAAAAAAAAAAAAAAGTTCCTTAAAGTTAAATGGCCATACACTATGAAATGAATGGTCAATAGGCTCCACACCCTTGGGAAATGAGATTAGAATAAAAGGGGGCGTTTTGTATAATTCCAACATATATACACACAGGGATGGATGCACTTGAATATTTTCCTGTAAAAAATATGTTGATGAAGTTAATTGGTATTCAGGTCTTCTGGTGTGAAATCCAAGGGCATGAAATTGGGATCAA
Source organism: Umbellularia californica (assembly GCA_028538565.1). Lineage (NCBI taxonomy): Eukaryota > Viridiplantae > Streptophyta > Magnoliopsida > Laurales > Lauraceae > Umbellularia > Umbellularia californica. Next base: position 6,311,140 of record JAPQWN010000003.1, read on the forward strand.
AGGGTGAGTCAAAATCCAAATCCCAATTAAAGATTTCTCTAAATATTGAACTTGAACTTGAAATTTTATTATTATTATCTTTTAAAATTCAGGCCATTTGCGTGCTCGATGACTCATTTCCATCGCTGACTTCATTCAAATAGTCTTTCAGTATCTAGGTTTTCAAATTTCTTTTTATTTCTTTCCTTTTTTTCTTATCAATTGAGAGGTCCCTGTATTCTCCTATGTTTTCAATTTCTAAAAGCAATGCAAATGTTTGAGTTTTCCAACCGTTAGGATGTTTTGTTATCCCACAAGTTAGCCAACCACACACCTTCCACGAGTTTGCCTATGAAGAAGCATCTACCCGTGCTACTTCATGCCCCTTCAACTGCTAACCGGCTTTTAAATGGATGATTGGGTAGCTTGCTATAGATGGTGTGATTTTTCTTTTGGTTCTCCAAGGGCCCAAATCAGTGAAGGTTAGCTATTCTTTCATCATGGTGAAAATTTGTGAGAGCCATCCACATTTCGGGGTTTGGGCTTGACATGTCTCTCTCAATGTGAGCTGGTTACCATAGTAGGAAACGCTGATCATTGTGCATTCCAGTCTATCTCCATGTAGAATTGGTGATGAAAGCTTTTACTCGTATTCCTACTTCTCTGTGTCACAAATGATGTGGTGCGCCTGCTTGCACTATTCGATGATAATGACTACACATGCGTTGAGAAGAAAAGAGAGACGAGGCAGCAAGGTAGGAAAAAGAAAAGGCAAAGCAAAACGAACTTTCATTCCAATACAAAGCCAGAGGCAAATGGCATTTAATGTTATGTCGAATGTCTAATCTAACAGGAGTCGTCGTAGACAAGGTTAGATTTCACGCTAGTTTGTGCTTATCTTTTAAGTTGAGACGTTGACTGCAGCTGACTACTAAATCAGCCAGAGTATATGCATTAAGGACTTAATCAGCACACACTCGAAATATATTTAATTTGTATTTTGTTCAAACATGGTCCAGTTATCTATGTTCCTCTAATTTATTCATATCAGGACGTTTCTATGTTGAAAAATCCCTCCCATATGATGACCATCAGTAAAGTGGCAGTGTTTTCAAAATACCTTAGGCCATCAATTATTTTTAAACTTTAAAAGTTACTCAAGCACTTGGGCTCTGTAATTGCAGGCATTTAGAGATATGTTGTCAAGAGAATTTAGAGATTTCAAATGTTGGCCCCGCCAAAAGTGGAATTTCAAATGCTAATTATAATGAGGTATTCTGTATTAGGCTGCTCAGCTTCACAAATTTCAACCATGTAAATACAATCAAACAAAAAATTATGAATTTTCAGTGTATTTCAAATTGAAGTTCTCAAAAAGTGCTCTCAACCAAACAGGCCTGAAAACTATCCGAGCACTTTCCAAATAGAAAAACAACTAACAGCTCAAGAAGATCGCCAATTTATATATATTACTTCTGAACTCGGATGTGGGGATTTTTCTAAAATTGATAATTCCGAAATTGATTTTTGATGTTAGGAGAGATTTTAGGAATTTTAGATTTTATATTTATTAAAAAAGATGCCGGATGAGGATAGTCTTTTGACACATTTTAGGAAGTGCAGTAATAGTCAATAGCGAATCTTTCCTTTTTTTTTTTTAGTGATTTTAGATTATTTAGAATTTTAGGTAGATCTTGATTCTTTTGCATCTCACTCCAGTTACCAGTGATAATTTCAACTAACAAGATGATAGTCTGCTTAATCCATAATTTCATACTAAAAGTTCCGTTTAGTGCCTATCCTTATAGTCTTTGTAATCATATCTCTTAGTGAAAATTTCACATGTCTTTTAAGTATATCCAATAAAACTCTTTCCTAATTAATCTATTACATTATATACAGTTTCCAAATTTTTAATGGCACCATCTAACCAAGTTCTTTTGGGGGGATAAGCCGATGATCCGGATTCTAATCTAGACACTTTTTTATGCTTTTTGTACCTTTCTTCTAATCTAGAAAGGGATCAAATATAAGACTATACTACTTCTCTGTGCACTAAAGAATTAAATAAATGTTTATGATCCGTTCTTCCATCTCTGCTAACTATCTTTTCTTTTTTGGTAGTGCTATTTTGATATAATATTTTTCTTCAGATCTAAGAATGGACTATACAAGTGATATTTATTTTATATAACGTACGACTTTTCTGTATCTATAACCTATAAATATTAAATATATTTTACAGTGAGTTTATATTTACTAAGATTTTTTTTTAAAATTTGAATACATTGTATGATTTATTAATATTTACTAAACATACTTCTTTTTACCATGTAGAAAAGAATTATTTTTAAGCTTAGTTGCTTTTAAATTTTATATGTTTTAAATGAAAGTTCTTTAATCACGATGAAGGACTGCAATGGATTTTAAAAAAGTTACAGTTCTATAAGTCTTAATTAGAGCCTGGGTTTAGCAAAGTTACGGTTCTATAAGTCATGTAATATTTGTTGTTTAATGCATAGAAGTTATTTGGATTTTTTTTTCTTTAATTGTTGGAGCCTCCTATTAGTCTAATCTAATTATCTGTCAAGTTCATCTACTATTAAGTACTACATGTTTGGTTGGATAATGAACCAACATAATATGATCCATCCATCATTGGCCCATATGATGATTGATTGGCCGTAGCTAAAAAATGACTCCATTTCATAATCCCAACTATTAAAGTTGATGGATTGTATGATGATGAGGATGGGATTATTTTCCTCCAAAACATGGCAATAGATTGAACTTAAAAACTGATTTTCCTATATCCAATCAAACTAATTTTTGTTTGCATAGGCATAGCTGTATGAAATTAACAGCGTATACGTTTCTTACTTGATTCCGCCCATCCGAGCTTATTTAGTTTATACTTATCACGCTATTGACTTTGATTGCAAACCATCTCAAAGTGATTCGTACAATAATCTCATTAGTTTACTTTTTTTTTAAAATAAGATTTTAATCTTTTTTTAAAAATAATAAATAATACAAATTATATTGTCCATGCTAAAAACGAGCATAAAAATGTTTTAAGATGTGATACTTTGATTTTCTCAATTTCTATTATTTTCATTTATTAAGTGCTTTTATTTGTAAACTTAACCAATTATAAGTTTTTTTTATTATAATGATTGATTTTGATGATAGTTTTATTTTTTAATGTTGATGGTATCTCCGTGGTACTTTAACCATCTTAATATAATTCAAACGAAAAAGTTATTATTTTAATTTTTTTTTAAATTAATTTTTTGAGTTATTATCACGGGCATTGTTTGCTAGTTCTGGATGAACTGAAAGGATGGCTGATGGCTCAATGCAACACATCTGCAACAACCACTCACAGGCCACAGCACCTTGTCCCATGTCCATAATGATTAAAGTAGCAGTTAGATTGGACAGAACAGAATATAATGCTCCATTGCATTCGGGGGCTCTGAGTAGTAGACAATTAATACAAGAATCCAGCCACAGTAAAAGCAAAATAACGGATGGATATGAACTTTCAGCAAAGCAAAGGGGAGTACTTTCAGACCTGCTGCACTTAAAACCAACCCTCTGAATCACTAGTCGTTTTCAAAGGCTTATGATATCATGGGCTATGGCATCTCTTTATTGGAATGGAACACGCCAAAGCAAAGCAACTTACCGCGTTACTGTAGCATCTTTTTGTGGTTTTCAAAGCCAGTTGTTTTGGGACATTTTCTTCACATGAAGAGATCCTCACTCTATCATTTTGCCAAAAAAAAATGAAGGTACCTAATCTAAGATTACAAAATAAGTCTTTGATCAATACATTAATACATCAAAAGGGTTGCTTGGATGTGTAGAAAAGGAAAAAGAATAATTTTCCTTTGGAGAAACCTCTTTTCTCATGTTTGGATCTTTTAGATGCAAAATGGAATTCTCCAAACTACATCTCATAAAATCTACAAGAAATAGTTTTCTCCTCAAATAGGTAAGGAGAAATTCCTTTTTCTATAAGGAAACATTTTTTTTTCAACAGTTGTTGGTGACAGTTTCCATTTGAAGAAGTATTATTAAATGATATTTCACCAACACATCCTTGTCTATTAAAGTCATGCACGACAAAAAGAATCATGCTAGACAAAAGAGTATACATGGACCACATGGGATTTCATATTTCTATCATTTTGTCTCTTTTGCATTTTTCCACTTGGTGGAGGTTCTCTACTCTTGGATGGTAATGGACCAGTGGTTTTGTTTGAGGATATTTTGCAGGAGGAAGTTGCGATCTTGATCGTGCCCATGAAATGAGTCCAGATCTTTCGTGCCGTAGAATGATTTATTTTTAAGGTATAACTCCTTAATTTACCGGTTGAGCCAAGCTGGGCTGGGCTAAGGCATACTTTAGAAATACTGGCCCAGGCCTGACACGGGCCGTAAAAGCTACGTCAGAGCCTGTCCATTCAATCAATCGGGCCGGGCCAAACCAGGTTTTTAATCACTTCCATGGGCATTTGAGCAGTTGTTTGGATTAATTAAATTAAACTACATGCATTCCTTACACGGGCTGGGCAGGGCTTTGGGCTTTCTATCTCTTAATTCAAGTCGGCCTAAAGCAAGTGGGCCCGGATCGGAATTGGGCTGGCCCAGCCCATAAACACGCCTAGTTAGGAAGAGCACAATAATTGGATCATGCTGGATGGTGAGACTGAGATGTATATTTCTTCAAAGATTTTATGGGAAATCCTAAAAATACACGACATGTCCAAGAAGTGAAATTCTGTGAAGTCTCTAAGGGCCTGTTTGGATAGGCCAAAAATGGAGTAGAGTGAAGTTAAATGAGCCCTAATAGTCTAAAATTTCAACTCTACCATGTTTGGATGAGTTTGACCCAATAGATGGAGTAATGTTGTAAGCTACATGTACTCTATTTTACTTCAACTCTAAATACTTCCATTTCCTTGAGTAAAAGTGGATTCTACCTCAAGCCTTAACTTCAAAATAAGCATCCAAATGGAGTGAAATGAAGTACTCTATTTTAACTTCAACCTATTTCTTTTAACTCCACTCTACATGTGAAATCCACTTCATTTTACTCCACTCCTAATTTATCCAAACAAGCCCTAAGCCATTGATTGAGGAAGAACCTAGAAAAAGTCTAAAAAAAACAAGAGGCATCCGACATATCAGGATAACTTTTACAGTTTAACTGACACGGTTGATCATCTAGGACCCTTATCTAAGCCATTGATTGTAAGTGGGTTATCATTAGAAAAACTTAATGTTGATACAAGAGAAAAACAGAATGCTCTATATACTAGGCAAAAGTTTCATACAAAATGAAGAATTTTATTATAAAGAAACATTTTTCTCCTTTGTGAGACTCCATTTGGCTAAAAACCATGTTCTTATTTATGACCTAAAATTGCACTATTTGAACGAGAGAACAGCATTAATAACTGGTGAATTAGATAAAACAACCCAAGGGTTTATTGTTAGAGTTCATGCACATGAAGTCTGTGTGAAAATCTGAAACGAACCTCAAAACAAAAATTTAGGAAGTGAAACAAAGCCATTATAAGACTTGTCCGATTGTTAGTTAAATGTTGACAATATTTTGGTAATAAAAAGTGATACGGAAGCAAAATCCAACTAAAACGAGTAAGGAGGAGAGAGATCCTGCGCTCAAGATGTGAGAAAAATTATGGAGGCTTGATTGTGTACAATACTACATTTTGCATTCACAGTAGATATCATAAGTAAATTCTATAGTGACCCTTGGAAACTTCATTGGAAAGTGGTAAAGAGGATTTTGCGGCATATAGAAGGAACTAAACACTATTGTCAATGATATCCTCTTTGCAAATGATAAAGAAGACAAGGTGAAGATATTGGGTCATGATTCATGAAGCAGCATGATGCTTCCTAAGCAGCAATCGCTTCATCTCTGATTTAGAGAGTTATTTATGGATGACCAAGTCACTATGCCCCGGTGAGACTAGATGTCATTTTGTCAAAGATAAGGCTGACAAAGACAAAGTAATCTTAAACTAAAGGCAAGTGATGTTTACCCATCATACATAGAGGGATCTTGTAAACGATCTAGTTCAGTTTTAGTTTCTGTTTTAAAATTGAATGAAATGCCAACATTAAAAAAAAAAATAACTATATTCATACACTCATTTACTAGATTCCGAAACATTCCATTCTATCTTCAACTGTTATGTGGATTTCAAACTAGAAAATGTTTATAATATGTTATTTGAATTTCTCTATTGTTTTAAAAATAAGATATCTGACACAGTTATAAAAGTTTTTAGTTATTCTTCTATTACTATTGTCTTCATCATCATCATCATTATTATTATTATTATTTGTACACAGCTTAGCCCCTTGAGGTGAGAGAGCCCTCCAGTGAGGAATAGTGGCATGCCTAGGGTTTAAAGGTAAAAACTGATGCCTCTTACCACTGAGATATAACGCATTTTTATCATCGTCGTCGTCGTCATCATCATCATCATTATTATTATTTTGTTCAAGGTACTTGGCTAGTTTTTATTTACTTGTTGAAATTGCAATATTAATAACAAAAGGTGGGTTTAAGGATAGATATCAGACTGTAGCCAAAAGGCCAAAACTCGATTAATGCTATCAACCCAAAAGAAATATGTGTGTGTGTGTGTGTGTGTGAGAGAGAGAGAGAGAGAGAGAGAGAGAGAGAGAGAGAGAGAGAGAACTGCTTGATTTTCAGACTATAAAAGGTGGACTTCACTTGTATAGAGTAGAGGGACAATAAAAAGGCCTAAAGGGCACTGAATTGAAGGGAAAAAACCACTAGGCATCTGTTGGGATTGTGGAAAGAAAATAAATGGAGGCAATTGTCCTCGGCATCAGTTGGAACTGTCAACGGTATTCTCCACCTCCATGTTCCCTACCTTTACTCCACATCTAAACAGACCCTCAAAGGTTCAGACATATCTAAAATATGAACTCAAGTTTGGATTTGCATATTCTAGCCACTCAAATTCAAATTCAAATTCAAATGCTAGATATACATCCATGTTGGATTCATATCCAGATCCTGATTCAAAACTCTAATCACTAACACGATCAATTACAATACCTGTCCGACAATATGGGCAGTCTCCACATGCCTTAACCCAGGGATCCAAGCAATCGGGGTGGTACCTATGATCACATGGCAGGCAAATTAGCACATCTCCTTTCTGGAAGCTCTCTAGACAGATACAACACTCTCGCATAGCTCTGGACACTCCATCCCCTTCTACAACATTGAAAACCTCCCGCTGTAAACAATTGATGTCCTCAAGGCTGAGTCCAGGTGGCTTCTTCTTAGATGTGCGAAGAGAATCTGGAGTTGGCCGTCCTTGGACAGTTATGTCAGTATCCGGTGCCCCAGCCACAAACCATTCCGGTATTTCAGTTTCCCAGTCACCAGTGTCAACTATCCTGAAACCATCACTGATTGCAAATTCTTCCCAAGAGATTCCTGGATTCGTCCTGCTGTGACTAGATAGAAGTGAAAAACAGTCACCGCCTAAACCATTACAATGCCAAGCTTTTATATAAAGAGATTCAGTGTTCAAGCACCATGAATTTATAGGGTCACCACCATCCTTGCTCTTACATGGACAAGGATATTCCAAGATCTTTCAAATAATAAAACAGTAATTTGGCAGTCTACATGCTCAGACGTCTAACATCCAATAATCAGTCTCTAAGTTTCTATTTATTTATATATTCATTTCTATCTGAAAAAAGATTATTGCTGAGTATATATAGATTCTAAAAGAAGGTTACATTCCCTTTTCTTTTTCTTCCCTCAAAAAGAATAATATATGATCTTTTAATTATTAATATCTAAGTATCCAGCTTTTCTATGAACAAGGGACCCCTCCCAATGTTTCAATGCTCAAGACCATTAATACAATATGCCTTCAGTAATATGATGTGGACTGCTGCTGTATTTATTTGTTAAACATAATCAAATAAAGTTCTTATTGACTGGGGACTTATAAACCAAAGTCTATCCACAGCAGGGCCAACAGCCTGGATCACTGAAACATAGGTCTATCTTGCACATACTCAAGGTTCAATGATACATTAATATTCTTAGCTCAATGATCATACTACAACACAAACATGAAAATTGTGCTTTACTTTGAGAGAGAGAGAGAGAGAGAGAGAGAGAGAGAGCACCAACCTGTTTTCTGAAATAGACACTCCTCTCAGCCTCTCAAAAAGCCTGGCCCTTGCCTGCACTACAGCTCCAGGAAGTCGATCATTTGTAGTCAATCTCGGCCGACTGGTTCTACTACTTGAGGTGCCACCACTGCTACTGTTGCCTGTTCCAGGGCTGGTGCTAAGATCAAATCGAACAGATTCACGTTCCTGATCATGTCAAATGCCACATTAGCTTGGTCTGCATATGATCGAGTAATTACTGCCATTGAAACTTCACAATAGATATGCTTCATCGCCACATGGCCTGAACATAAATGGTTCTCCAAGGATTTTAATTTACTTCATTTACATAAAATGTTACCACCGACCACAGGTTTCACGTGCATTTTGATGTGGCAAACAATTTGTGTAGAGATCGAATCTCTCACAAGGATTCAAATCTCCGATGTCATTAGATAATGTTAAAGTCTAACAAAGAAAGTCGATATTCTTTTTCATTTTTCTTATATTTTATTTTTTGGGTGAGAAGAAATGAGGGATAGAGGAGTAAAGAAAGTATTAGAAGCGACAAGGTCAATCATGATCCTCACTTCCTTGACTGCTGAACCACAAGGGGATTAAGAAAGAATCGGAAGTGACAAGATCAATTATGATCCTAACTTCCTTAACTGCTAAACCTAATTTTTTATCAGAAAAAAGAAGATTATAGTCAGGAAAGAATCCCAAAAGGAAAGGCTGAGACTATTTCCCATCCTTTGCAAGTGACTCATCCAAAAGGAGAGGCTGAGACTATTTCACTCATTCCTTCAGCGTTCTTGTATTTCACTATTTCCAGAGTCCATTGTCCTAATTTTTTTCGAACATAACATTCTCCATAACATTTTATCATCTTGAAGACATCTGACGAGCACTCATCCACAAGGGAACAGGGACAGAGGAAGTCAGGAGAATGGTCAGAGTCATCGCCTTGATGTAGTCATGGAAAGAGGAGGGCTATAGTCTGCGATCACCCACTGACTGACCAGATTTATCTAAATCGTGATATATATATTCTTTCAAAGACCAAAAGTAGGCTAGGGCAGGGGATGTGACAAAAACATTCTCTATCACAACGAGAGTATGTGACAGCAACAGGTGAAACTTGAAGTCCTCAATCAGATATAGATCACACTCCCTTGCTAAGAGGAACCTCTAAGAAGGTGCTTGTAATTTCTTCCATTTTTTCTGCCAGTATAATTATTTGCTTTTGCTTTCTTTAAATGAATTGGGTTTACAAAAAAAAAAAAATCTAAGGAAGCTCAAATGGCAGAACTCCATATGATGAGTACAATTTAGGAACAACAATGAGAACTGTGCTAACTGCAACCTTCTCTAAAACGCTGGGACTTCCATATGAGAGTGGAAGTAATCTTCCTCACCCAAACAGACAATAAACTGTAGCCACTGCTTGTGACTGTCCTCTTGAGAACAGTTGGACCTGCTCCTACTCCTCATCAATGAAACGAAAGAAGATCTATACGACCTAATGAATTCAAAAGCCATCACGAGTCACGACTTTAAGTAGGGTCAAGTGGAATAGTAGAGCTTACAAAAGAGGCCCTGAATAGATGGGATATATTATGATTATGGTGACACAAATGATCCTGTGATGTAAAGTTGACAAGCCTAGCTATTTGGAGTTGAATGGTAAGTACCCCAGAGTAATGGGAAAAGGATAAGATGATTTTGATAATGGATCTTACCTTGGAAAATGATAAGTGGAGAAGAACTCACAAAGCCAAACCCAAATAGATGAGATAACGGTTTCATTATGGTGATAATTGTGAACATACGATAATATAACATTAAAAAAATGATGATGACGGTGAATACAGTGAGTAAATCTCCATATCTTGCAATCTGCAAGATAAATTACAAAATCAATTGAGCTACAATATAACAATTAACAGTTGGCATTGTGGGTCCTTTTTTGTTTTCTTTTTTTTCCTCAACCTATTAAAGGCAATGTTCTAACTCCCAATCTATAATGTCTTTACTCACTACACACTATGCCTTTGGTAGACTCTCTTCCCTAATCCCTTGATGCTGTAACACTTCCATATTTTCTACAGTGATTGTCTCCCATATTCTGTCCATCCCCAAACCATCACTGACAGCATTCCTTGTTGTTTTCTTTTCTCCTATAGAACACCAATATAACAAGAAAAATGATTCCATTCAATAAATAAATAAATAAAAAATAGCATAAATTTTAACTTGTTCAGATGCCACGGTTACATCAAACAACCACAGACACGCTCCAATACTAGCAAGTACCACATTTCCTAGTTTATTAAACTGATCTGATTAACTGTAGCACTTTGATCAGTAGAATTCTAGAAATAAAAGTGTGTCCACTCCATATTCATGTATATCAGTGAAATATAAATTGTAAAAAACCATAAATTATGTTGCATGAATTCTTTGAATAAGCAAAATGTCCATGTCAGGCCAACATTGGACACAATACCATATCAAATTATACATAGATTCTTCTATTACCGGTTGATACATTGGTTTAAAGTTGATATATGTTTTAACATGACTTCACGTACCACGTTTCATATGTTCTTCTTTTCAAATTATAACAAATTAAGCTAGGAGGTTTTGGATCCAATTTTGACCTGCGGTTATAATTTTGACCGACGGTTATGCAACTACTCATGCAACTACCTACTCATTTTTCCATTAAAACACTCATGTTTCAGTTGTTCTTATGTAACTATACCCTTTTCACTACAATTTCTCTATTTCAATTTTATCCAACTTGTCCTATGAAAAGAGGAAAAAAATTTTAATATGTGATTATTTATTTTGCAGTGCATGGAGATACCGTGCTCAGCACGGGTTATTGGGCTAATATTACTTAATGTTAAGATATTTATTAGATGATTATCTAGACTAAATTTGTACCCATATTATTTTTTTATTTGAAACCAAACATTTATTTAAAGAATTGGTATTAGTTTCAGATTCCAACAAAAGCACCCTTACTCATGCAAATTAAAAGTTGGAGCATACAGAATATCTGACATTCCCACTACAACTTTTAAGGCCAAAAGAGAGGAGAAGGAAAAGCTGTTAATTGCAGGAAAACTGTAGGTTTGGGGGGTTCCATCTTGTTACAAATGCATCCAATCAGAGCACTAATAAAAATCCAAACACAACATAATACAAAATCAAATCAGTGTCATATGATATGAGCCATAAACAGAACACAGCCACAAGGATGAAAATCATATCCCCTAATACCAACATTTAGGTTACAATTAAAAGAACCACAGAGTTGTTTTGAACACCAGAGACAAGGACATTGAGTTTCTGACAAGGATTGACAAAACCAAACACTGATCCGATTCTCTTTAAGAACCTTTCTAAAATCACCAACACATAATTTGGGGTAAATTCAAACAGGAAACTTTAAGACAAATTGAAACACGATTGACTCAATTCTATGCAAACAAACAGATCTATCTATATGTATGTGTGTGCATATGTAGAGAGAGAGAGAGGGAGAGACATATTTCATACCGTTTGGGAGACCCGGTGGCAGAGATGCCTTGCGTTCGGTGGGCCGTGGGAAGATCTACGCGGAACGGGATCGCAACCCTCCTCACGTGGATGGTTGTGATGATGGCGATGAAAATGATGATGAAGATTTCGATCGGGAGAGGGAGAGGGAGAAAACCCCAAATTAGGGTTTCGACCGATACGAGACCTCCTGGTGTAGAAGAGCTCCGAAGCGCTCGTCATGCAATTTTGGAGATCCTATCTTACAATTTCACCACAAAAACACACAAACACGCCCAAACAAACACACGATGAGAAAGGAAATATAAAGAAGAAGAAGAAAAGGAGGGAAAGTGCGTGGCAATTTCCTTCCTTTCCGTTTCTTGGAAGAGAGACAGACTCGTTGAAATACTACTTTTCCGTTATACAGCTCCATTTTACATATCATGTGAGCCAAAAGGTTGGTATTTCATTCCCATGTCACTCTATTTTGAGTCAAGTTTTTAATTTATATAAATTTATTTTTTTATATTTATTTGAGGATTTTACAAAAAAAAATCCTTTAGGCTCTTTGAAAATAAAAAAGGGCTCATAAAGTCTCCATGCACTCAGTGGTCTTAGAGGCTCGATTTGGTATGATTTTTATAGTTTTTCTTGAGAGGGGACATTTCCATTTGATATCGCGGCTCTTCTAGTATGTTTTCAATATATCATTTTTCCATTTTTTTTTTTTTCATCTTCCTCCTTTCACTCATCTCCTCAATTGATCTCAACCCAACTAGTCACAGACGCTCCCCATCGACTGCAATACTTATCTTCCACTTTTTTTTACATCTCAGCAAGCACGAGGTTTTTTCCAGCTGCCTCTTTCCTCTTCATGGCCCATAATTCATTGGAGATCAATGAAGGTTTGTGCAAAACTAGAAATCCAACTATATTCGACTACTGTAACGTTTAATGGGTGAGGTTTGAGTTTGAGCATGAGTTGGAATTGGAAAAAGAAGGAGGATAAAGAAACGAGCGGAGGAGGAAGATGAAGAAAAATGAGTGGAGACTCGTTACATAATACATACATGTATTTGCATTTCAAGGAGATGAGGCATGGAAGGGGTGTGAGATAGCTTACTCTCACGCAACCTGTTATACTTGACAAAAAGTTACTGTATGTATACATTATTAATAAATTTTTATTAGGGTCCAGGATTTTTAAAAAAATTAATTAGAATTTATCCTTATTATCCTTGTGCATTTTCAAAGCAAAAGGTGGCCAAGAGTTGAGAATTTAAACAAAAAAAGGTGGGTAAAGAGTTTGATGATAATAAATATAAATGTTCTTTTTAAGAAATAATGGTGTCAGTTTTCCAACTAGCGATAATGGTTCATCATAAGATAAACAATTTGGTTAGAAATATGATTTTCACTATCTTATTGGATATTCATTAATCATGTTTTTTTTTTTTTTTTACCCAATGGTCAAGTTATAGTGTGGCCAACTCCTATAGGGGTAATATTTTAGGATATTTAATAAATTGAAAAGGAGTTGATGATTTTGAGTAGCTTAAACCGTTAATAGGTGGGCCCTCCTCTGAAGTTCTAGGCTTTTAACTCAATATTTCTCTCCTCTTTGTGAAAAGGTCATGGAGGATCCGGATTCTATCCCCAAATGATGATGGAGAGAAGTTGTTCATTGAGAAGTTTGTTTTCTAATATTAATCCAGGGAGTTCTCTCTCACCACGCGAGACTGAGTTTTATTATTTATGTTTTTTAAACCAGTCAAGGTGGTTGGACCTTTGAGAGACCAAACTGATGCAAGAGTGAACCCCAACAGGCACATGCACAGGGAGAGAATGTCCTGCACACAAATAGAAAAGTACCCACCGATGAACAACTGAACAATTAGGTAAAATCATACTCCCAACTAGGGCCATCCCTTTATTCTTGAATTGGAACTTCAGACGGTATAGCCATCAATTCCCACTACCATTGGTAGCGCAATGCATGGGTAAAAATTGGAATAACTTTAACTAAAATGAGCTAAAATTTGGCTTTTTCTTGTTTTTAACCCCAAAACAGTAGCATGCTACTTTGCAAAAAAAAAAGAGAGTAATAATTTGCTTCCCTACCTACTTTACATTTCACACTAAATTCTTTTAAAATGTTAAGAACAAAATGTGGGAAAAGTAGAAAAAGGTTGAGGCAAAATAAAACTACATAAAAATCAAACGCTAAATGTTTCTTATGCAATTTATTTTTTAATCTCTAAATAGCTTCTGTTGTACAGTCTCAGATTTGTTAAGATGAAGAAATTGATTAAGGCCCCTATATAATTAACACCTGATAGTGGAATAGGGTTCAACCAAAGGAATGATGACATGTGGGCCGAGCCTGACACCCACTGTGGAAACCTAGTGCACTCGTTAGAGATTTTTAGCCTGAAACAATCGATCTTCCACTTTCATTTCATGGGTTTTTTCTTCTTTTTAGGTGTGGTCGGCTTCGTTGCTTTACAGCCAACTAGAGACCGTGCATCTTTAGCATGATTACTGAGCCAAGTGGACCCTAGTCTACACTCAATTGATGCTGATGGGCCATTGCAGTGGGGATTAAAAGTATATATATTATATTCACATATACAGTCTCAATAAGTGTTCATTTTTTTAAAAAAAAAAAAAACAAGGCATTCCGAACGACCACACAATACCTGTCTACTTGAATGAGCACTGCCTGATCTTTTTTCACACCAGAAATCACTTTCGAGTTGTGTGTGCACCCACTTGAGTGCAGGCGCCCATCGAGACAGTCAAAAATATCATAAATCCCCCATCCCCCCCGCCCCCCAACGAATTATTCATAAAAAATAAAAAAATAAAAAAATAAAAACCCTCTAAAAGTTATGATTTTATCTTTAATATTGTGCAATATCTTAGGTTTGTGAAATATTGCAAATGTGATATCCTATAAATGTAGGATATCGCACAATTTCAATAATTTTTCACCCTCTTCATTCCTTCTTTTCTACTTAAGAGTATGTTGCTTTAATGCTTTCCGATAAATAGAAAAAAAAAAACAATTGTAGTAAAAATCGTATTCACTGAAGTTCATTTTCTTCGATTTTCTTAGAGAAATTCCAGGGACAGTCGCCAGGAACAAACGGCGGACAGACGCCTGTGTATTTGGTGCCTCAAGAAGCGTACGCGCTTCAAGCGTTTGTCCGCCGTCTGTCCCTAGCATTACTCATTTTCTTATGATTCTCCCTCCCTTATGGAAGGAAGACATCCTTCAAATCCACTCTCCTTCAATAAGCCTTCAAGAATGAGATATAACCCATACATGCCTCTTACGATGACTGAAATAGATGAACTCTAGATGATAAAATAATATACTAACAAAAATCTACAAGTAGAAACGATGAAGATAAAATCCAGTTCTTAATTCGTAGTGAATATATGCTTTGGGTTTGGGCGAAAAAGGAAAATTGTGTGATATCTTACGACTGTAGGATATCACATAGATCTATGATATCACGCCATGAGATATCCTATAATCCTATGACATACAAGCTTCAGAGTAGAATCATCAAGTTTAGAGCATCATATTGTTCAAACTACTCTATGAGAACTATATGTTTTTGAGCCGTTTGAGGCAATTCTCACGTATAAGGCTAGGCGTGCGGTCACTATCCAAAAAAAAAATGTTGAGGGGTCCAACGAAGACGACCCAGCGGTAAGAGGTGTCAATTCTTATCTGCTTGTCCTGGGTTCGAACTCAAGCAAGCACCTTTCCTCACCAGAGGGCCCCCCACCTCACTTGGGGTTTACTCCCCTCTCTAGAGGGCTGGGGCCCAGCCCCTCCTCCTTAAGCTGAGATACCAAAAAAAAAAAAAAAAAGTTATAAATAATAAAGCGCTCTTCTACAGGAGGGCTTGAAGAGGAATAATGCATGATGCTAGAGCCAGTAAAGAGATGGAAGCACAATGCAGCCCGCGGGCAGCCCATACACATGCCAACAAAGTGCACACGTGAGATCAGGTGATAATAATGATGTCTCATTAGGTTCCCAAGAAGTGCATCTGTGTTCTGATGGTTCCCAACTTAACACCCATTTCTTTTTGTTTCTGACCTACTCTTTTCTTTTTTTTTCTTTTTTTTTTTGAATTTTTTTAATGTCTTTTTTATCCTAATCTTCTGATGGTTCCCACCTTTTAACACCCATTTCTTTTTTTTTTGTTTCTGACCTACAAAATGAGGTTTTTAGAGAGAATTTTAGAGCTGGATAATTCAGTCCGGCACTTTTCTTGGACTCGGATCATGCACAAGTTCCATATTGACTAGTACATGTAAACTGTAAAGACAATTGGCATTCTCCATCTCAATCAACTAGCCGTCATGAACCCTGGAATAAATTACAGAAAAATGTTACACCATACCCCAAGGGAAAATGCTGTACAAATGATGGTCAAGTGACATTCTCAGTCAATCAGCTCCGGCAAGAAAATGCAGCTTTAGCTCCTTCAACCTCTATTCTGCTGTCCAGGGAAGAAATAACCACCTGTTGGTCAAATGAAAAAAAAAAAAAAATAGCAACACAAGATGGTTCACAACTCTCTGATCCAGAAAGATGCCATTGGTTCAGAAATGCAGACCCCTCTTTTCAACACAACTGGATGACGATTCTTATCATCTATCAAGAGGATGTGAAATGGACAGTTCCACATTCCTCGGGAACAAAAAATTGTTATCAAGGCATCAAAACCAAATATCAATAATAGACATAGGCACTAAAATAAACCAAAGAGAGCTTTTGAGTCCATGCATGTACTACTTACAATGCCTTAAATATCATAAACAAAGCACAAAACAACGTGGAACAGTCATGCATTGTAGTCCTCACACATCTAGAAGGGTTTGATATCCCGAGCCAATAAAAATTTCTCATTTTTTACCAGACTTGCATTTTCTTTTCTTTTCTTTTCTTTCTTATTTTGTAAACATCAACATAAAGAGAGTAGGTACATCAAAAAAGGGTCTATAACAGGTTTCTGCATTGGTTTTCGCAATAAGCTATTATGTTTTCCCTCCTCAAAGCAGTCACATTGTCCATCATAGAATAAAAAATAGAAAAAGAAAAACTAAAAAGTGCTAGCCATCTTTTTTTGCTCAACCTAATAATGACTGTTTTCATACACTAGAATAGATTTGAGCCACCTTCGATTGGCTACAGCCTAAAAGTCATACTAGTGGACAACCCTTAATCCTGGATTCCTGAAGAAAGGAAATGAATGATTAAAGCCAACAAAACCCTGCTCCTCATGGAGGTACAGGGTCACGCTCTCATCAACTCCCCTGATAAGCTTAAGTTGCTCCTGCCAGCCAGTGTCGCAGTCAACCCAAAAAGAATGGATGGTTAAATAGAATGCAGGTTCTACTAATGGTCCACATGAACAGTTTGGATCTTGGAACGTGTACAAAATCTAGAAGATCAGGAGAAGAAATGACCAACATCATGGTTTTTCTCCACAAGATAGTAGAGCAGTGCACTAATTAAAAAATGAGTTTCAGATCTCCCCATCTCACACCCCACATAAGAAAAATTTACAGAATGCAGTTCCAATGCTTCATGTATAACGACCTGCATTGGCGTGTGAGGGCACTCATGCAACTATTCCAAGCATGTGTGGAAATGAGAACAATGCAAGATGATCTGCAAAATACCTCATCAAGCAGACAGAATTTGCAATTTTCTTTCCATCAAGTACCATTGACCAAATAATAAAAGTCTGGTAACTCCTTCTGGCTTCAGATTGTCCGCAGCACAAACAGAACTGCAGAGATTAAGTACAGTGGTTAGGGTTGTGAGATCAACATATACCTATATGTGTATGGTGCTTTAAAACAAACACACACACACACACACACACACACACACACACACACACACATATATATAACAAAAACCAGAAAGATGATTACAGGTAGAACTCAATGAACCAACCTGAACACATTTAAGGGAAACAAGGATAACAAATGTTTTATTTCACACCCTTGTGTAGTATTATTAGGAGAACCCTATAGATGAAGTAGGCGGCTATGGAACTTGATGATTTCAGACCATTAAGTGGTTACAGGTTTACGGCTGCAATTGGTTCCTTAATATTTCAGGAACAAAGATTACTTCTATCCATAAAACTCTAAAGCACACAATAGAACAAATAGAGGTTGTTCACTTCTCCACTTCTGTTACTTAGAAGAGTAAGCTCCCATAAAAACTACAGACAATGACCCAATCATTGGTTCTTTCCATTCCATCATATCCCTCTTAATTGCTATCTTTATTTGAAACATAAGTTCATATTTTAATTATATTTGAAACTATACGATTTTCCAAACAATTACCATCACATCATCATTCTTCAGAATTCTCTGATTCCATCAAATAAGATGTATTTCTTTACGATATCCAACATGAAAAACCCTACAAATAAACACCATATCTTTAAACTCGTCTAACCCAAATGGGTTCGCTCTAAAATATGAATTCCCATAGCTTCAAGAAAGTAGAAACCAACAAAGCCAAACAAATTCTATCATAGTTTGAGCAAGAGCTTGATATTTGATATTCAGTTTCAGCAGAGGACCTAAAGACCATAGGATATTCTTCCTCTTTCAGGAGATACGTCAAGAGACTTACACAATTGTCAGTGGTCAAACAGCAGTCATTGATATCCCAGTACAGCCAGAATCTGATATGCAAAGTGAGTGAACTGGTGGAGAAGAGAATCGAGCCTTTGGTATTGTTTCATGAAGATCAAAAGGCATACATAAGACGGCTGTCCAATGAACAGCAGTGGGAGCATAACAATAATCGTAAATCTTACAGTGATTCTCTCTCTAAAAATTTCGTATCTCCAAATTTATATCCAAACACAATCCAGACTCTATATACACATTTCTCTCCAAATCTTTCCCTCACATGATCTGCACTCTATCTACAAGAGTTCTCTCCAATTTTTCCACACAGTTTCTTCTTTGTAAACAATCTACACTTGAAGCGATAATTAATCTTTAAAATGTTAAAAGTCCCACAGATAAATTCGGCTGGATTGGATGTCAGGGTGATGCAATGTAGCTACATGGTTGATGGGTCCCATCACCCAATGTAGATAGTTAAATTAAATGGTCCCATGTAAATAACATAAGATGGGTATGATCTTGTATATATTAGGTCTTCAATAGAAAATTCGTATCTTTACCTAGTACTTGGATGCATGCGTCAGATCTAGTGGGTGTGAGTTCCATGCGATAGGCTTAGGATGGGTAGAATCATTCATCTAGTTTATCTAGGTGTGGATCTCATGCAGATATGTATGACGGGTGAAAACTCAGTTCCTTCATCTAGAGGGTCCAACATAAATTAGCCCCATGTATGAACCAGCATGGGGATGATGGGTGTAAAATTGGATCCTTCATCTAGCGGGTCCGACATATATTAGGAGATGGGCGTATGTAAACGATTCAAAAGCGATACTAAGTAGAAACCAAACTAAGAGATTTTTTAAGATGTAGCCGTGGTGGAAGTAAATAGTTACATAGCACGTAAAGTGGCTTACTGTGTATTGCAAATGTAATGTTAAGCCTAGTAATAGTGAGATAGACCAAGCTACCAATAACCTAACTATAACAAGTTGGATCTAAAAAAATTACCACTACAGATTCTCAACTCTGTGTTCAGTTCAAACTGAGTATTTGGTAGTCATGTCATCAGTAAACCAGCCCAAGAGAGAGCATGATGGATATAGGAAAGAAGATAGTCAACCCAAATGTAGTCGGGACAAGGCTTTGATGATGATGATGATGATGATGATCCTTTGGGTGATGATGCAACCTTGATTCTAGAAAGAGGTGAAGAATACCAAGGACGTTCATATCAAACTGCGCAGGAAGAAATTTTTCAATGTATAGATACCACCATGATCATCACCTATAACGATCAATAAACTACACCCCGAGATGAAGGACAATAAAACAAGGCAAAGACATGAGCGCTGTAATGATAACTAGTGCAGCAAACGGATTCACTACAGCATGCAAACCAAGCATGAGAAGCTTGTTTCAAGCCATAAAGGGCATGGTGAAGCTGACAAGCTTTTCAAAGAAGATGAGAAGGCCCCAGAGGAGATCTCATAAATCTTCTTCAAATATAAAACCATTTAAGAATGCATTTTTAACATCTATCTGATATAATGGCCACTTTTGAATAGCTCAAATTGCAACAAGGGTCACAATAGAAGTCGCCTTAGCAACTAGAGCGAATGCTTTTTCACAATCAATGTCATTTTCTTGCAACCAGATGGGCTTCATATTGCCCAATTGAGCTATTAGTCTTTCTGATTTCATAAATCCATATGCAGCAAACAGCAGTTTTCCAAGCAAGAACCAATCCCATGTGTTTTTTTTCTAACAAGAGTTGCAAGTTTTCCAGCCATAGCGTGTTGCAAATGAGTTTAGAAAAAAGTTTCCTTGTAGGATTGAGGTTCAGAATAGGAGTGTAGGGATGCCAAGGAGGAACCAGGCTTTAGAGGAAAAGGATAGTTTCTGAAACAAAACCATAGTGTTACCCAATCAATTGGTACAGAGAGAATTTGACAAGAATATCAGTGCCCAGATCAGAAGACTTGAATAGTGTCAACAGGTTGCTACACATTAATAACTGATTCCTTTGCTTGTCTAGGGTAGCAGGAGAACTAGAGGTATTGGATGGAAAAAAATAGAAAATTAATCAATTAGAACAAATGATGATTCTTAAAGAGAACTGGAAGAAGCAAATAATGAGAATTGAGAAAAATGGAATACACTGCAAAAATGAGTCATGTCAAGAAATTCAAGGTGAATATCCTTTGGATAGTAGCACCGATAACCTTTTTGCTCAAATCCATAGCCGAGGACCACACAAATTGCAAAACGGAAGGAATAACTCGGTTTTTCCATAAGAAGGTAATGAAACAAAATAAGTGAAACTGCTGGTCGTTGCTCTGTCCAGAAGGCAGAAATGTTAGCTTTGAAGATTGGTCTTCACGAAGCTCGACATCTTACCTTCAGCATATTAAGGTGGTAGGAGATTCAGTTTGTGCTATTCAGAGGGCATCAGATCTTTGCAAGTCCCTCTAGAGCTTGGCAGATGTGCTAAAGCATTGTCCTTCACCCATGTTAAGGAGTGTGCTAATGCATTGGCCGACTAGTTGGCTAAGGAGAGAGTCATGTGAACGTGACAAAGTTTGATTTTCTTTTATGATTATTCCTTGATGTTTGCTTATGCTTTGTCTTCTGTGTGCCCTCATTTGTGCTATGGGCTTTTGTTTCTTTGTTCGAAGCATTTCAGTATTTTTCTCCAGTTCTGAGGCCTTTTCAATTAAGGTTACCATTAAAAAAAGCAAGTGGAACCAGACACGAAGATCTGCATAGTTGGGTTTTGCCTGAGAATTTCTCGAAGGGTGGGAGACCAAAAGGCATAGAGAAAAGAGTATGTTTGTAGGGTAGATTTTTTTCAAAGGACAATTGGAAAAGATGAACAATCCGAAATATCATCTGAAAACTTACCTAACCCAACCCAACAGAACAAATTAACTGTTACAAACATTCAGAACAAATATATCATAGCATAGAATACCAAAGACAAAA
Source organism: Umbellularia californica (assembly GCA_028538565.1). Classification (NCBI taxonomy): domain Eukaryota; kingdom Viridiplantae; phylum Streptophyta; class Magnoliopsida; order Laurales; family Lauraceae; genus Umbellularia; species Umbellularia californica. The sequence goes on from JAPQWN010000003.1 coordinate 6,332,557, forward strand.
GACAGATTTAGAAGAAATGACACATGCTGCTGATAGGATGGGGAGAGGTAAGTCCAATTGTTTTGAACAGTACAAGCCTCCTAATCTACACCGTATCCCAATCTGCCCATGGTGCAGAGAGATCCTTGACAAAACAGTAAGTAGCAGTAAATGATACTTGACAGCCATTAGCAATCAACTGGCTAATCGAAAGCAGATTCAATGAAAGTTTTAGCACATAAAACACAAAGGAAATACGATGTAAATCAGATGTAACTGTACCAGTTTTGTTAGCCATCAGGGTGACCATCAGCTGTTTGCATAGTAATAGGTGTGGATGGATTTGTTTAAGTTGATTGGAAAGGACCTGTCAAAAGTCATGTGACAAGAAGCAGCAGCATCAAAAGTCCAAGGGTAAAGGAGATTTTACATTTCATATTTGCAACAGCAGTTGGAGTAGAGTGGAAAGAAACGAAAAAATGTGTTGTATCCCATTTATCTACAAGATGCTGAATTTGAGAAATGGGAACAAAGGTAGGTTGTACTTGTACAACATCAGTCAAGAGAGCTACAGTATTGGCATGTTGATTACCAGGATTGCACAGGCTGACTTCTTGAGTCTTGGGATGGATGGGACAATCTCGTTTCTAGTGGTCCAACTATTTGCAGTAACTGCAGATAGTAGTAGAAGAGGGTCCATGGCACCTTTGAGCAGCCACTAAGCCAGAGGAAGGAGAACTTGTGATGCTGCTGACCAACACGGCCGACAGTTGTCGTCGTCGTCGTCGTTTTAACTATGAACTTTGAGCCTAATATTCAGTAAGAAGTTCAGAAATCAATTGTGGGAAGAGATGGAATAGTCTCTGAATATGGCCAAAATCGGAGAGCCAAGAGAAACTGCACCAGCCTGATTTCCTGTGTGTACATGTTAATAGTAGCATTCACAATGCAGAGAAATTGGGGTTCGTAAGTGCCAGTGGATCCCACAATCTAGTTATTCAAACATAGAAGTCAGGGGTATTGTCATTCCCTTATTCAGTATTTTGATTTCCTAATTCCTATTCAATCAGATATCTCCTAGCCAAGTTTGCTCAACCTAGAAAGCTATCCTAAGCCTCCTATAGTTGTTTAAATCAATGGTTGGATCTACTGTAATTGCTATCCAAAAACTTATTTTTCCAATATCTATCTCTTACTTTTCATATTTGGGATCTGTTTCATTGGACATTCAATTTGTCCAATAATGCAGTTCCACAGTTTTAAGTTTTAGACCTTTTAAATGATTCTACAAAAGATGAGACCAATAAGCACAATTAGTTCCATTCAATTGCACAATTAGAATTTTTTCTTGTCCACCATATTGATATCAATAAACAAAAGGCCGGACTGAAGTAGAATCTTTCAACTTCAAGTAAAAACGCAATGCAACTGAACCTTCTGAACGACCTGCCTAAGTAACTTAAGATTGCAAACGCTGCGTCCAAAACTCTCCCTAATTCTAGATCAGATTCAGAAACCAAAAAGAAAAAAAAAAAAAAAAAAAGGAAAAGAAAAAAAGACCAGGTAAGTACCATGGTCCACAAGCCAATTGCAAGAGCATAAACAGGAAATCCATATGGTTGAACTGCTGTGATGAAAACTGCAACAGAGATATATCCAGAAATATCCGGCAAAAGAAAGGAAAAAAACAAGGAGGGCAAATCTAGGGGAAAAAAGAGCCGATACCTAGATCTAATGGGCAGCTAGAAGTTTGGAGGCCGCTTCCTGAAAGATCAACAGTAGTGGGTCCCACCAGTCAATTCCTAGGATAATGATCCACAATGCACAATTCACAACTAATTTAGGTGTGACCCCAACTATGGGGGCCCACTTGGAAGGACGGCAATCATGGATGGAGCAGGGATCGCAAGATCTAATTGATACCTATGGTTGGCAAAAAATAAGTCCCCACACATCATACTAACTCCTCCTGACCTGACTAGTGAGGGGATATCTGGTGGATGAATCATAGGTAGACCGGCAGACTGAAAATAGAAGGTTCACCATAGATCATAATTCTTGATACATGATGCTGATATTTTGTTAAAATTTTCATAATACAATCATTTTCCAGCATTCCTATTATTAGTTTCTCATGTATAATCAATATGGCGAACTAATTACAAGGTTCAATTACAAAGAATGTATTCCATCAAGTCATTTCAATTTTTCCCGTGACCAGTGACCACGGGCTTAGATGATACATTTCAATTGTGAAACCTAGCCCACAAATAAAGAAAAACTTAAAAATTATAAGTTAGAAATAACTAGTCCAACTAAACTTCAACTAAAGAATCAACCTTTTCATTTCAAAAAAGTAAAAAGAATGAACCTTCTAAACTGTGGAATATTATAAGTACCCAAAATACCTCCCAAAAAACAAAATTTGGAACTCCGTAGTCCGTATTGCCATCTCAATTCAGACCAAAATCACACAAGGGCGCTTGGAAGCGTAATTGCATAATTTTTTAAACATAACCAATTTCACGTGCTAGGATATCTCACACTCGAATATAACCTTCAATAAAAGAAACAAGAATCAGTCCACATATCTTGGTTGTCAAAGACAGACCATGCAAATCCTCTTCAAAAAGTGCCCATTTATCCCTACTCCACCAGATTACTTGATTTCTTATAATGAGAATATAACATAGATTTGTTATTGGTAGATATTGTGCCATAGAAGAAAGCAAAATTGCACACTCTGTTGCTATGACTACACACACAAAAATATGTATGGCTTCATAGGTGATAATGATTTAAGTAAAACTCTTGCAGCAATATTATTTAACTTTAAAGGCATTACCAACTCGCAACATAATTTACAAATTTCACTCAATTCTACAAAGTTCATTGCATGCCTGAAAAAGAAACCATCGACATACATAAATAGTTCTTTTTATTTTTAGATCAGCAAAAAAAAAAGTATAGAACATCTTACCTATCAAGCAAAGCACAAGGACGGCCCAAAATGTGATCTGGACAGGACGACAATATTTAATTTTATATTGAGACCTCTGAAGCTGTCTTTGAAATGCTCCCAACCATCCATCAAGCTGCTTATTATAAGATTCATCACAACTATCAAGACAGTTCTTACTTCTCTCATAGCAAGCATCGATGCCCTTCAAACAAAAACCAAAACAAAACAAAACAAAAGAATTACCAATATCAGAATACTAGAAAATATGAAATAATCAAGAAGTGATTTGAAACTTAGTTTATTTTTTAAAAAGGTAAAAAGAAACAGGACATAAAATTCATGGTTTTTTATTCAGCTGAGACACTTAAATATAGCTGGAAACCATAAAATATTTAATTAGTTTGTGAGTCTCAGACAAACTCACTGACATTTGCATATAAGGTGTCATAACATGCATGTTTGTCCAGAATGAACAAATAACTAAATGTATACACACAATCAACAGGAAACTGTAACGTTTTCCTTCCTTTCTCAGCCAATTTTGCTTGTAGAAAGAAAGGAATGCATGTTGAAGAAAATAGGACCATACATTGATTTTTCCAGCATAAAAAAAAGGCATTAGAGGTTGCATTTTATGAGAAAATGCTGCTAATACAAATTCGGAGTGAACCAACTCAAAAAAACCCAGAGTCCACTAATCAAAACTAAAAGAATATAAAAGGAAAGAAAGAAAGAAGCAAGCAGGAAATAAATCCCAGAATATTCCAAATTTACCAAGTAGAGCCCAAATCTGAACTCAAGCAAAAGAAGGGTAAAATCAGATCATGGTAGAAGTGGATTGATACATGTCAAGACTCTAAGTCAGATACAGACGACTGCTTCAAATTGCTTAATAAACCCACAGGCTATAGAGACAGCAGTGTCAAAGATTCCATGTTTTTTATAAACAAATCTGCAAAATAGGAATTTTAGTTGTTTTGACAAAAAATACATTTGCAGCCTCATTCACAGATTTAAACAAACCAGCACTATCTAGTGAATGTGGCCCTACAGGAGCTCATTAGTTTCCTTCTGAAAGTTACTTTTTATTTCCCAACTTGAAAATACATAATAAATATACCTAGCTAAGAAGAATACACAAGAGGAAAATACCTTATGCACATCAAATCTGATAATTGCCATATTTCTCAATTCTCCTGAAATGTTCTAGTTTTTTTTTTTTTTTTTTCTTGGTGAGGAAACATAAAATCCAGAGAATCACAGCTGCTGATACTAATAGGTGGGAATCACATGTTATATTGGTTTAGGAGATGGCTAATACAAACCCCAGTACTTAGATTCCAAATAGAATTAAATTTCTCACCCGACTCAACTGATGAGATTGCAATGGTTCAACATCCGCCGCCTGATACCGATCCCCACCCTTCCATTTCCTAAAGCCGTTCTTTGGCCAGTTCTTCGGCCATTTTGGCTTGGATTTCAATTCCATAGTCCTCAGCAAACTAGAGAAGCTGAGAATCCTCGGTGGGGGTCGTCTGAAGTCTTCATCAGCAACTGCAATCTTCCAAGTACCAATATCAGCTGCGCTCGCTATTCTCCTATGCCCATTCAACCTCTCCTCTGCCATCTCCGGCGGACCCAAGTCAACCAAATGCTGCGAATTCTTCACACTCAGAGGCACTTTTCCTCCTTGCATCTCCATCAAATTCCCATCTTCTCCATCCTTCCCAGAGGCGCTCGGACCCATATCATCTAAATCCGCCGTGGTGCCCACAAGAAACAATGCAAGCTCGTCTCTTTCGCCTTCATCCAATCGCACCCATGGCAGGTTCGTCTTGCCTTCATCAATGACCGAATCCCGCAACGAACTTTCTACATTCGACGTCTGATTCTCAATGGCAACAACGAATTGGCGGTGCCTGGTTACGGCATCATCCACCAAGCAATTATCGTAGCTCGATCTGACCGCACGCTCGAATTCCTCGAGCTTCACCGACAGGCCAAAAGAGATCAATTCAAACATACAGAAACCAAAACCCTAGAAAAGGACAAAAAGGGGGGATAGCAAAGATTAAAATTTAAAAAGAATACCTGCCATTTAGCAGTGCCGAGAGCGGTATGCAGATCCCGACGAAGCTCTTCCCTAACCGTATCGGACTCTATATCGTTTTTCTCTGCATGGATCCATCTTCGGTACGCCGATTCCATTCTAAAATGACAAAAACAACAAGAGAAACCCTAAGAAAAACCGAATTTCAAGAACACCCGATCAATACGAAACCCTAAACATAAAAAATCATACCATTGATAGAGACCAAACGGAAGAGGAAAAAAAACCAAAAGCCTAACAACATAAAAATCGAAGTGAGAGAGAGAGAGAGAGAGAGAGAGATTTTGAACCTATCTGCAGATTCCTGAACTTCTTCCGCGGCGGAAAAAAAGGGATCTTTCTCCCATCGATCGAAGTTGGAAGTCATTATCTGATTAGGATTGTGGGAGAAAAACCCTAAAAACGAAAGATTACAGAAAGGAGAGGAAAGACCAGAGAGGAAAGGAGGATGTTTTTTTGGTTTCTTCTTATTCTGAACAAGACACGAACGGCTCCGAAGAGAGAGAAGAGTGCGAAATTTCGTTTGTTTGGGGGATCGATATTGCAGGTGGGGTTAGGTTCAGTTAGTTAACTCATAAATCGATGCGTGCTGTGTTCCCATTTGCATGACCTCCAAAAATTATGATGGATCTGGCCCTCAATAGTGAATAGTCAATAGTCAAAAGGCTAATATGCATGAAATTTGGTGGAGGACAAGACCACTTGATGAAATTGAAAGCGTGGGCTAGGCCTAGAAGTGGGGAATGATGGGCCAAGTCAACAATGGTTCATTAGTTTATTAAATGGCTAAGACACCTTTCCCTAGTTTCAAACCCAGAACTGGCTTTTATACACAATAAATTCAGCACAAACAGGTGTCAAAAAGAGTAAACCCGCCCCCCTAAACCCACAAATCAATCTAAAACACTTACATTTACCACAAATCAACCTGAACCAGTTGCATTAAGGTTTAAACCTAGCAATTTGAAGATTTGAACTACTTTTTTTATCCACTTTGGTACTAATTCAAACATCTATGCATGCACTCTACCCACGGCCCTAGCTATCAACGTTATATCATGGCAGGTTAGAGGGAAGTGCCTCACCAAGCACCACTGAGCTAGCAATGGAGTGATGGTTTTAATGTATTTAAAATCATAACTTCAGGTCAAAGTCTAAACTGATTTAAAGGATGTTTAGCTTGTGCAATTTTACACATGTACTCAAAGATGGGAACACAGTGGTTCATTCTCTAATACAACATGCAAAACGTTACATTTCTGAGCAATTTTTTTGTTAGAAAAGGTGCCACCATTTTTAAAACAATAAGTCTACATGGACCGATTGTATGTACCGATTTATGGACTGATCCTACGTGGAAACATGAACTGGACTTTCATTATTGTTATTTATTTCCTCTATTCTGGCGGGAGTTGAAAAGTTGAATGGATCGGTCTTCAAATCGGTACATACAATCGGTCCATATAGATTTATTGTTTCTAAAAAATCCCCTACTATCTAATGTTTTGCAAGCCGCTCTTTAATAAAAGTTCCAACTCTTTACATCAAAGAAACAAAAAAGGCATACGAGTTGAAGCCGAAAATTTCATAGCGGCAAACATTGTATGACATGGCAAAATTTGGATATAGCCACGTCCACATTACTTCAAGGCATGTTGGAAGTCACCTTTCATTAGAGCATGTTTGGCTGAGAGCATTTTTTACAAGAGTTCATCTTGTGTAGGAATTTCCAATAAAATGGAATGGTTTTTTTAATGAGATATATGAATTCTTTTCTTGATTGAGATTTTAAGGTGAGAGTTTCCTAAGTTGGTTAAGTGAATGTTTAAATTATAGTAGGGAGTTTTATTTCTCTTAAAATGGAATAAAATGATCAAGGATCCAAACTCTTTAAAACCACGGGAGAGGAGTAAGAGGACCTATCTACCTTCATTCCACAATATCATGGAATATAATTTTATTGTAATACATGTTATTCCATCATACTAGCATTCCACGATATTATGGAAAAATATTTCATGATAACATGGAATATGGGTAAAAAAAGTGAATATAAAATAAAATGAAAATGAAAATTCACCAGGAGGTCCTCTCCTACCGTTTTTTTTTAGGGTAAATTAGCCAAAAGTCCTTGAGCATAGTCTTCTAAGGCATCAAGGACAACTACTTTTTCTCTAATGTCTATAGTCCAGACAGCTGGAGATACTTTAGTGAGAGGTCCCTAATATGCCACGTCATGTATTTTCATGACTAATTTGCCCCTTTCAACTGTGTCAGGGAACACTTTCATTCTTCTTCTCTCATTTTCCATTTTCCATTTTCCATTCCTTTCCATAGTTACAGAGTATCGTTGCAGAGCACCTTCCGTCGCCATCATGACTTCCGATTCTCTCTCTTTCATTTCTTCAAAGATAGACACAGTTTTACTTTATCTTTCTCTTTCATCTGAAGTCTCTTCCAAATCTCTATTTCTCTCTACAACTGATTTGAAAGAGAGCATTTTGCACTTTTTCTTGTTTCCCCCCTCTCTTTTCTCGATTGAATTGTGGTCATCAAGTGTTTATGTTTTGGATTTCGATTTTTATTAGAATCTGACTTTTCCATATTCTGACTTTTGGTGTCACCGAGCTCAGATAAATTTCCCAGAATCTCTGATAAACTGGACAGAAACTCAGATAAATTTGTCGAAGTTCTGCCAGAAACTCAGATAAATTTATCTGAGTTTTTGGCAAATTTATCTGAGTTTCTGGCACAACTCAGATAAATTTATCTGAGTTTTTGACAAATTTATCTGAGTTTCTGGCACAATTCAGATAAATTTATCTGAGTTTCTGGCAGAACTCAGACAAATTTATCTGAGTTTTGAAGAACTTTTCTGAGTTTCAAACAAATAGATATGTGAAGTGGTGCCATCCGACGACCCACATCCATCTCTCATTCCTTATTGCAGTGGTTGTGATTCATGATTCGCGTTTTCTTTCTCAACCAGCTGACAGAAGGAGAAGAAGGAGCAAGAGCAGGGAACTATGGGAGAAACCAAACATGTCCTGGTTTTGTGGAAGTGATAAAATAGAGATTATCAGGTTTAAGCATTAGATAACACTGATTTTGATTTTCAAACTGGTTCATAAATGCACGTGTACGCCTTTGGAAGTCAATGGTAGAAGAGATGTACAAAGAAGAGATCGGTGATGCCGACATGGATTCAAATTCTTCGTCAGATAATGCCACCAAAGTAAGGAGTGAAGCCAAGGCATCTGAGGATAGGGGAGAGTTACAAAGCATGAAATCTGCAGTTGAAAATTGCCCAACCAGCTCATATGATGGAAATATGAAATCTGATCACATTTCTGACATAGACATGGATGGGACGACACCTGGGTTCCAAAATGGTGTGAACTTGGACGACCCAAACTATGGGAATATGAAATTAAGGGACCATGGATCCAATTCCAATGATTGTAGTCTTCTTCAAGATGCACCCATTCAACCTGATGGGAATGGAAGGCTTATGGCCTACCAGATGACAGAGTTGGGAAGGTTTGGGAATGGAGGTAAGGGCGTTTTTGTCTTTTTTAGTTACAAGAGGACTGCTGTCAGTATGATAAAGTATTGTGGACCGTTTGCAATAAAAATCACCGTTGAGGGACCTCCGCCCAAATGCCCCTTTTTTTTAAGTGAATTAGTTTTGTAAAACAAACCCTTTATGATAGAAAAAAGTTAAAATTCTATAAAAGGTGGTTCAAAATGATAATATAATACACTAAAATAAGTTTGAATGAAATTCATGAAAGAACAAATTAACCACATTTTAAGACCTGATGTTCCATCCTCGATTAGTTTTGTTTCATTATTGTCATATATTATTTTTGGGAAATCACAACTGCAATTTGTTTGCAGGTTACATGGTAAGTTCTATTGAAATAGATATTTGCAGCCCTTCAATCCAATATAAGATACATTTTCACAATATAAAGGGAAGTGGCTCTGAATAGCAAGTTTTGCAAAGCCCCAAAATGCCTTCTTGAAGTTTATTGAAAAACTCTCCTATATGTTTCCACGACTAAATGATATTTCAACTGGTTTTTGAAAAACCGATATGATCATCCACTGGAGGCTCTCAATGTTTTTAGCTTTCCAAATACGGGTCCTTTCTCGCCCACTTATGTGAGGTTGGGTGTTAATTTGTATGGCTCAATTGAAATTCACAAGTCTTGATTAACCGGTTGTACTCTGATTAGAATTAAGTCTATTATAGTAGGTCTACTGTGATTAGAAGTTGGGTTTGGGTGTAACAGGGTTTGGGGCTGACATTATAAATAGAGACCAGAGTCTTTAGGTTGTACACCTCTCTAATTGCATAGTGATTTCTCTCGGCTCCCCCGTGGATGTAGGCCAAAAGCCTAACCACGTAAATCCGTGTTTTTCTTGTGCATGATTGATCTCTTCTGATAGGCACTAGATCACAACATTGGGCATGAAGGTTCTTACGCGTAATAGTACCTTTCTCTTTTGCATAGGATAAGAGATGTCCAAATCTGATCTTTGTCTCTTCAAGTTGTTCTTTTTTTTTCCCTATCTCATTTGAATTCTAAGAATTGTATTCCTTAAAGTGGATAAAATTAAGGAAACAAATGTAAAGTTTCATAGATGACCATCAAATAATGAACTAAGAGAGATGAATAATGAATACTCAGACATCACCCTAATAATTCAAATCCCAGAAAAGTAAAGTCCTATCTATATCTACAATGGGCATCCTTCACCATTTACTTTTACAATGATCCAACTTTAGAACCCATTTTACCATGAATTATAAGGAATTTCAATTCTTGCAAGTAAATAAGCCCTAAGAGAATACACTTTATTAGGAAATCTAGTTCTCTTGAAAGGTGGCATATGAAGTGCACCAAGCTCGTGGTTTAATTCATCACAGAGCACATTCTCCATCCATAAAGTTAATAAAATGGAATACTGATCATGAACCAAATCTATATGAAAAGGACAATAGGAATTCCACTTCCACTGAGATTTTGGGCTCCTCTGTGTGACTTCTGTTCGGGCAAGCTTTCGATTTTCCGTGGCATACAAAATCATTCCTGTCTCCTTTCTTTTGGTGTGTGTGTGTGTGTCTATATATATATATATATATATATATATATTCGCAGCATCACAAAAAATTAGTTGTTTTTTCAACTTTTCCTCGGGAAATCCATGCCATGCTAAAATAGATAATTGTAGAATGAAAAGTGATGATTTTTCTGTGAGAATATGTTACACAAATGTGCCTACATTTTTTTAACAAAGAAAGAGCCACACATTTTTTTAACAAAGAAGGAGCCGCACCACAAATGTGTGCCTCTGTAACAAGAGGATTCTATACAATGTCGATTTCAGTTTTCTTAGGAGAAAGGAGTCCTGTGATCCTATCCCTCCTATATGAAATCAGAATTTTGATTACAGTTATCATAGGAGATAGGAGTCTTGTGATCGTATCCCTCCTATAGGAAATCAAAATTTTCTTTATTGAGAAAATTCAATTCATCATTATTTTTCTTTGCACAGAAAAAAAAATATATCACCAGATATCCAAAGAGTAGGTTGCAAAAAAGATCGGAAAATTTTTCCTCTTTGGTGAAGAATCCTCCTCCTATTACATATAAACATATCATAAGATAAACCAGTGGACCACACAGTATTTTGAATTGCAATTGCAAGATGAGGTAAACTGGCACCACATCTAAGTCTTATTCGTAAGTTCAAGACCCATGCACAGGCGACTACTTTGATTAAACTCGGTCTAGCCATTCTTGCCAACAGCTTTGAATATCCATGTCCACTACCATTATGATTATATATGGATTGGCCATTTCCTTATAAACAGCATTGAATTTTCAAGTCCACAGAAGAGCATTGACCATGTAACATTTATTTATATGGATTTAGATGTTATGAGTATGAGAGGAACAATCTTATACTTTATGGTCCACCCCTTCCGAGGCCCTAAGCCAGTAGGTTTGATTAAAAGAAGCTGCACCATCAGGAATGCTCTCCATCACCCATTCATGTCCCTTTGGATAGTAAATCCCAGTCCTTGGATGAGGTACCCACGATGCAAAATTGACCGTTCGATCCATCTCTTCTCTCCCCTTTTCCTCCAACCGGATAAGGTTACTGAGGTCCCCTTGCCCTCCTTTGGCTTCCCTGCTGCATGAAACAACACACTGATCAGTATTGAGTAGGGTCTCATGTAGGCTTGGGTCAGACCAAACTGGCCCTCATGGTTGGATATGGGCTATGTTAGGCCTGTAGATGCAGGGCCAGGGCCCATTTTTAGTCTTACACAAATGGGTTGGGCCTAGGTCTCAATATGTTATGTTTAGATCTAGGCTAAACCCATTTGGCATATTTTCATCAGATGGTACATGTGCATATGGATGCCTTAGAGCTAACTCTTAGGTCCAATATTGTCTGAGATTGAACCTGAAGTTAGGAGGAGTTAGGACTGATAACCAAATGAGATGGGCTGGACCGGCAATTAACTATAAAAAGATGGGGATAAAACATGTGAAAAAAATATGTGGGGCTCAACATGGTTCAGGAATCAGGCCAGATTGGCACCTGGACAAACTTCGGGTAGACTTTTAGATCAGCTGGCTAGGTTCAGGCCTGTGATTTTGTCATCAAAAGTTAAAACGGAACTAGGCTTATCTCTAAAAGATCATTAGATAATCCATGTCATAAATACTCACAATGACTTCAACACAAATTGATCCAATTAGTTCCCCGGCTGTACCTTAGCTGGTTATAGAGACATGGGTGTACTAATAGAGTGCGTGACTTCGAATTCCAGATGTAGCAAAAAAAAAAAAAAAAGAAGTTCCAGTTTTTTTTTCTAATTAGCTGATTACTGGTATGATTTTTATGCCCATAAGCTGTAATGGGCTTAGTTAAAAGGCCAAATGACAAATGGACTTGGCCTGGGCCTTGGTGTACCTTGAATGAGATCCAGCCTTGTCAATGTGCAAGCCTAAAACAAATTAAAATTTATTAAATTTTTACTAAAGAATATTCATTAAAACATATAAGTAAAAAGTATGTCAACTCTTAGTGTAATCTAGCACAAATAAAACAAAATATATCTCAAGATGAAAAACAAATCAGAAAAACTAAAATAAAGGCTATATTTAAATTAGATTTTAAATATCTGCAACCTCATATATTGAAGGCATAAACTAAATAAACCGGTGGAAAAGATAGGGCATTTAATCTTTTGATTTGATGTAGAGTACCTTGATAACCCGTGTTAAGCAAGGGCATGGCCTTGAGTGGTTAGTGTCCTCACTCCATCTAACCACTTTAATAATTGTTTGTTAACTTTGGTAACTCTACTAATTGAGTCAAGTGAAGTAAAGTTGATTTTGAATAAAGAATAAAATATAAGTGGATTGTGATGGTATTTTGTTTTTAGTTGTTTGTTATGTAATCTTTTTAACTTTTTGTATGGAAAAGTGGAGTATTTTTGTCTTTTAGTGAGTAAAGGTAGTTGCTTTTTGACTTTTTTGAGAAAAGATGGAGGGAATTTTGGTAAAAGGTGCTTTTGATGGGATGTTTAAATTGACTTAATTTTACTTGACTTTATAAGTAAAATTAACAAACGGTAGAAACATTTGTATAAAGGTATTTGTTAGTATAGTGGTTAGGTCAAGTATTTTAAAAAAACAAAAAGTCATGAGATCAAATCTCACAAGTTGGAAATTTTTCTAGCTTTTTACAGAGGCTCAATACAAAAGGTCAAAATCACAAGCTGAAATTAAATCAAGAACACTCGGCTTTAATATATTCTAATGGATTTTGGAACAAAATTCATCTTAAAAAAACTAATTGATGTAAATGATGTTTCTTTATTAAAAAACAAAAAGAACATAAATTTATAGGTCAATAAAAATAGGAAACCCAATTTCCAGATTAATTTTGTCTCCATTTGGTGTGCACCATGAGAGAAAGATGTTATGAAATTGAAAGAAAGAAAGAAAATGATGGATATGAATGCTAAAACTTTGCTTGCACTTCTTGAATGAAGAATCTCTTGCTACAGGGATGATTGATCTTTTAAATCTTTATTTATTTACTTATTGGGACGTAGCCTTGAGAAATTTTCCTTCAATTATTGGCTTTCTGTAATCAAACACTACTTTGTTTGAAACTTTAGACAATTGCTTGAAAATTACTCTGGGGTAAAATGTTTAGTGTCTGCCTAACCATGCACTCCTTGAGCAGTTACAGAGCCCACTCAGTGCACATGAAAGGCTTATTCTCCATGCCTTGCAACATTCCAACACTCAAATACATCAACAATGTAATAAAAGAATCACACGTTTTTCTTCTGCATGAAACAACCTATTTAGAATCTGCCCAGAGAAATATCTGAAGGATTTCTAATACTTCCTGAAAGAACTTTACACCTACTAGTGACCATCAAATGCAGGGTTCAAAACGTGTTCTATTGAAAAGGATTAAAAAAAGAGAGAGAGAAGAAGGTTAGGTGTCCAAACTCTTCAAATTAAGTAATTCCTACAAATCAGCAGTAACTACTAATGAAGCTATTGAAAAATGCTAATAGATTCATCATGAAACACCCACAAGAAATTGCAGGAGAAATCTTTATAAATGACCCTATATCCACCCATCCTGACCAATGGCGCCCGAACTATGAACATTTATCACAATTATTTGGGTGTTTTGCATCACAATATTTCTCTTTAAACGATATAATGCCATATCAATCAAGTGAAGAAACATATATTTACCTAAGAAGTAGCAGCTTCGATTTTGCTAACAAATTTCTTGCCATAATATTCAGTAAGGGCACAAGTGAAAGATGGGTTAGAACCAGTAATCCTTGGAATTTGGAAAGAGACAAAAGCTAGTAATTTTATGATTTATCTCTCTTCTCTACCTCTTCTTCATGTAAGACTTCTCTCTTTTCTCAATTCCCATGGCTCTACCTAGGACCACTAATTAATATAAGCTGCACACGTGAAAAGAGAATCATGTTCTCTTGTCCTTTCATAGTCCAGATGTATACTGATAAAAAACAAATGAAAGTTCAGCTTTTCTTCTTTTTCTCATGATGCTTTCCCAAGTTTCCCTTTATGGCTCTCCGTTCTGAGGTTATCAACTTCTCACCCATCTTTCACCAAAAAAAACAAAAAACACAACGTCTCCCCATTATGTATTTATTGCTGTGGAGCAAGAATTCAATGCCACTCTGCCACCTAGTTTGGCAACCCAACCTAATCCATTCAAATCATGGGCTCTATTGTGGATGGAAGTGGTTAAAATTTTCAATACTGTCATCGTCATGATAGAGTGATTTCAAATAATGGACCATCACTTAATAACACAATCCTTATGTTCGCCCCGCTGAGCATTTTTAGAAAAAACAGGCTCCTTGATAGAGTTTGGTAAAATCCCTTTCACAATTTGGACTGTTTGTTTGCATGAATTTAAATTAAATACACATGAATTATAAAAAAGATGGGGTGAAAGATTTTAGGTAGAGTTTTGAAGGAGTTGAACTAGGAAGATGATGGTTGGATATTCATTTCTCGTATCCTTTTCATCTCCCCTTATTCATTTTTAAAATAAGAGACTATTTGATGATCATTTTTGGATATTCTCCTTTGCCTCTTTATTTTTATCCAGCTTTAGAAATATTAATCCTAAAATTCATAGGAATTCAATTACTTGAATCAAATGGCCTCGGTGATATCCACAGGTTTTGCTCACACTACCAAATTATTATATATGAAGCGAACTGAATCTAATTGAGAAATTAAATTCAATTCCTTCAATTGATTTTGACTGTTTTAATTTCTATTGACCTCTCTTAATAATCCCTCCCCCATGTCCCCCTTTCTCTTTTTTCTTAACCGTCCCTTTCTCCTATTAAACACATGACACAACCTTTCTACCCAAGGCAATCGCCTCCTCTTCTCCTCCTGCCTGTAATGTAAAGGTAATTGTTCTCTCTCTACTCTTACACATGAACTATGTACCACACAAATAGGGTAAGAATGGACTTACTAGTGTACACCCCAATTGGATTTGTTTATCTACTAGAGTTAAACTTGTAAAACTTGAACCTAGTTCTCGCTTTGGGGAACTTAACGTTAGACCAAAATCTAAGGTTTTTTTTTTCTTTTATCCTTTGCAGCAACTTAGCCTGAATGCAGGGCAACCAAATTCCAAGAGTTAAGATCCACAACGGTGCTTACATGAGAGGACATTGTGATTTTAACTCAGCTGTCCATCGCCCTGCAATCAGGGTAACTATATGATTACCGGTAAATGCATGTGGTTTTTTTTTTTTCTTTAAGAAAACTCAATTTTTTTTTGTGGATGTGGAAAACATGTTCGAAGTATTTCTTTGTTTCTTTATTTTTATTCTTGATAGAATTGGTGTTTTTCATTTTCTCAGTAGATTTGTGATTGTCTTTGGGAGTACTTTATCCTTCAATCAAACAAAACTGCACGTTTCTCACCACATGAGCCTTCTAATTTTAAAACAGAAACTAAACTTTGTCTCAAAGTGTTTATTCAAACATTGCTCGATGGCTACAATGGAATCATAATTAGGGTTCATTTCTATGTATGTGGTGAACATAGGATTCTTTCTCCAGGCTTCTTTTTCCTTGCATAAGTTGGATAATTGTCTTCATTTATATCCCATACCACTTCATATACAATTTCCAAGTTCTTTTAATGGATGTGTATCTGTGTATTGATCTAATTCTCAAATATTTACATGTAGAGGAGAGTTGTTGCAAGTGACAGTCAAAGTGTTCCTCAAATCTATAATTTTTCCAAATAGTTTAAACAATTGATTGGAAGAAGAGATTCTTTAGATTGGTGACCGTGTCTTGCAGCTTTTGATGGAATTGATGCAGCTATGCATACTTATTACTGTTTTCAATATATATTAGATATTTGAAAAAAAATCAAATCCATGTTTCTTGGTTTCCATTTATGAGAAGTGAATCATCATTTCGACAAAGTGCTATTGTGATGTCTATAAAGTTAGGAAAAATAAAATTCTTCAATGAGAAGATATGTTTCTAAGATCAATGTATAAGAGTTACTTTTTTGAGATAGAAGTAGCAAAAATATTGCATATTTCTTACCAATATTTTAGTGAAATGCAGTGGCCCAACACTTCAACCCTACTTTTTTTTTCTTTTTCTTTTTTCCACACCAAAACATACTTTGTTATTGCATGACATCATCAATAAGGGTTTTTTGGCCGTCTTTTAAATATCTAATATTACCAAATTCTATAAAGATTGAGCATAGTTCCTATTATCAATGTTATTTGATAGATTTTTTTATCAGTGATGGCGAAATTATGTGCAAAATAGGAAGGGTTAGTTTCGTTAGTCTTGACCATCTTAGGACCCTACTATGGCTGGACCCGCACTGGGTCATTTTAACAGTAAGATTATATTAAAAGAAGAAGGTTCAAACAACAAAAACGAAAAAAAAAAAAGATAAATCTTAGGTTTAAAAAAACCCAACAAATATTTTGAGTTTTGAATTTCTTTCCCAAAATTCTTATGATATATTTAATGTTGTGATTTGCCCATGCTAAAGATACAACTAATTTTTGGATGATTTCTTATCATAGGTTTATAAACACCCAACAAATTTTTTCAGTTTTGAATTTCTTTTCCAAAATTCTTATGATATATTTAATGTTGTTGTGATTTTCCCGTATTAAAGATACAACTAATTTCTGGATAATTTTTTATCATAGGTTTACAAACACCCAACAAATTTTTTCAATTTTGAATTTCTTTTCCAAAATTCTTATGATATATTTAATTTTGTGCCTTGCCCGTGCTTAGCATGGTTACTTTTTGCTAGTTGTACTAATAGTAGGATGAAGAGTTTCTATTTCAGTAGGGTTTTTCAGGCTACTAATCTTATCCCATAACAATTATACACAATATTCCACATGAAAGTTGTATTAACTGCATGAGGGACACTAATAAGTAATGGCCCATAATTTGAAATCAGTTCTCCATGGTGGTTACTTTCTTGATAGGACGAGTTTCCACAAACATGCACAGTTCAGGGCCGGCCCTAGGCCTAGGCCACTTAGTTGGTTGCCTAGGGCCCCAAATTTTTGCAAATTTTTGGGGCCCTTAAGAATTTTAGTTATGGTTATATATATTTTGAATAGGCTAGTTTGAGACTTGAGAGGGCCCAAATTTTATTGATAGGTCCATTTTATTGATAGGCCCAAACTTGCCTAGAAAATTGCTCCCAGCTGTAGTAGACTGTTAGACTTCTACAACAAGGATAATCTCTCTCTCTCTCTCTCTCTCTCTCTCTCTCTCTCTCTCTCGTAATCCTGTTAGACTTCTACAGCTGTAGTAGACTGTTAAGATTTAACGGCATAATTTTTTTTTTTTTGTTCAGGATTTAACGCCACTCCCTCTCCCCCACTCCTCTCTCTCTCTCTTTCTGTGTGTGTGAAGTTTGAATCTGAATAAAGAACACCTTTTGGAGTATTACAACGTATATACTCATTATTTTCTTCTTCAACTAAACGATGAAAAATTTTACAAGATAATATATCTATGTTAACTCTTAAATCATTATCTCAAACGCGATGGGAAAGTCGTATCGAAAGTGTTAAAGCAATCAAATATCAGACTCCGAAAATACGAGATGATTTAATTCAATTAACAAAAATTAGTGAGGATCCTAAAACAGGGAGTGAAGCCACATGCTTAGCTACATATGAGATTGAAAACTTTGAATTTTTATTGGGTATGAATATTTGGTATGATATATTATTTGCTGTTAACACAGTTAGTAAAAATTTACAATTCAAAGACATGCATATTGATGTTGCTATTGATCAATTAAAAGGACTTTTTTTTTTTGGAATCATATAGAGAAAATGGATTTTACTCTGCTTTGATTTCATCAAAAGAGATTGCACTTGAAATGGAAATAGAACCAGTATTTCGAGAAAAACGTAAAATTTTTAGGAAAAACAATTTGATGATACAATTGAGAATGCAGTAACACTATTAGCTGAAGAGTCTTTTAGAATTGAGTATTTTTTATTTATAGTTGATCTAGCTATTTCTTCGATCAAGAGTAGATTTGAACAATTCAAAATATATGAAAATATTTTTGGTTTTCTATTTTGTTTTAAAAAATTAAAATCCTTAAATGATGATAGTTTGAAAAGTTATTGTCTTAACCTTGAAACTTTTTTGAAGCATGACTTATTTTCTGATATTGATGGTTTAGATTTATTTCAAGAATTGACTGTATTAAGAAAAGTTCTACAATCTGAAATTAATACTCCAACTGAAACCCTAATTTATATAAAACGATTAGATTATTTTTCAAATGCATGTATAGCTTTTAGAATATTGTTAACAATACCAATAACAGTTGCTTCAGCGGAGATAAGTATTTCGAAACTTAAATTAATAAAATCTTATCTCCGATCAACTATGTCACAAGAAAAATTAAATGGATTAGTTATATTATCTATTGAAAAAGATATATTAACAAAACTTGAATATAAAAATTTAATTAATATTTTTGCATCTCAAAAAGCTAGAAAAATATCTTTTAAATGAATATATTTTAATAATTATTGCCTATTAATAGGGCCCACTTTCATATTCTCGCCTAGGACCTCCGGATTTGTTGGGCCGATGATGCACTAAAAGGGATCTGGCCACTGGTTTGAACCGAGACTGAAGATAATTAATAATTCAATACTACTCATCAATCTGAAAAGAGTGCATGGTGTGATGTGTGACAGTGTGAGGCTCTTGTAACATGAATTGGATTCCCAAGATTTAAGAAATCTAACTAAGTTCTTTTGGTAAGTTCCATTTCCTATTTTTAGTCCCTCCAAGTGCCTGTATTCTCTGAAGTCTGAGTCCTGACATGTTCCATCTAGCCAGGCTTTCTTTTTCTAATCCATCAGACCGATCAAAGATTCTTCCATTGTAATAATCTTAACAATGAACTTAACAAGATTTATGGACAATGAAACAAAATATTACCCCGAAGCATCACAAATGGGGAAATTATCGTATTGGGAAAATGTTTGGTTATATTTACATTTGTGGTTTTCTCAGGGATTATCGGGAAATGTTGTGGAATGTTTTTAATTACTAAAGTACAAATTAAAATAAAACTAGATACAAACTAATAATAATTTTTTTCATACAACTTTTATGTCATTTCCATTTTGTTCTGAGAATGTTGTGTTTCCTTTCTTTTCTTGCATGATAATTTAAAGTTACCGATATTATGAAAGATCCTTGTATCACTAATAAGAGACTAGCAAAATTACCCGTGCTTAGCACGGATATGGCAAACGTTGCAATTTGAATATTCATGTATAAAAAATTTATAAGTTTTTTAGAAAGAAAGCAAAAGAAAAATATTATAAGTATGTATTTATATAATTGAAGAATTGGTATCATAGAATAAAAAAATGAGAATTAGAGTAGAAGGAAAATGATAGAATTTGAATTGAAACAAAGTCTATGAGAAATAAAATAAAAGAAAAGTGGAGAGCAGTTATGAGTGGTTATGATAAAGAGATAAAGAATGTAGTTGATGTAACTTCCGGTCAAAATCATAACCGTTGGTCAAAATTGGATCAGAAACCTTATAGCTTAATATATTATAATTGATGTCTAATGGTATTGTCATGATATGTTGAAAATATTTTCAATGAATTTTTACCCAACAATTTGTGTTAGAGTCATCAACTACTCAATGAGGTTAATCCTTGAAAATTTACCGTAGAGTGCCTAAGAAAGACTACCTACCAGTTAGGGGTGTAACGGTTTAGTTAATCGATCAATTTGGGAAAACCGTTAACCGAACCGTAATTGTGATTTTCTCTATTTTAAAACCGTAACCCCGTATCCATAAAAACCGTGGAAAACCGTAACCGCGGTTAACCGTATTAACAGTTTGGTTATAGTTAATAACCGTGGAATGCATTCCTTATATAAGGGGATAAATGTGAATGATTAAACGTAAAATGACTCATAAGGAGCAATTGAATAAGGTAAGAAATATTTCATTCAATCCCCTTATTATTTCTTTTATTTGTAAACGGTACGGTTAACCGCATACGGTTAACAGAACCGTATTATACGGTTCGGTTTGGTTAATAACCGTGAATTATTACGAAAAACCGTAACCGAACCGAACCGTACAATTTTTAGATTTCATTAACCGTAACCGTAACCGAACCGTAAAATACGGTTATTAACCGCGGTTCGGTTCGATTAGATGGTTTTCCGGTTTTTTTTTACACCCCTACTACCGGCTATATAAAGTTACCAAAGTAACCTCGAGTTGTCATATTGTGACCTGTACGTTCGACCTTGTAAAAACCATGCAGCTCCATCTTTCTTCTACCAAAACATGTCTGATTTAAGTCTGGAACCGCAATGAAGTGAAGTTTAGAAAAACGCAACAAAATAGATTTGACGCTCTCTTTCAACTCTTGGTTTGTCTCCAATTGTTAAGCTTCACCCGTCACCTCTCGTGCTCACTAATTCAAATCCTACTCAAGCTTCTCGTTTCATTTTGAAGAGAGGTTAGGTTCTTTGCCCGTTTGGGAATTTAATATTAAAGTAATAGTAATATAAAACCTTCATTTCTTCTTACAATGGGTCATATCAAGAGTACATATTTTCAAATCTCCTCTTCTTAAAAAATAATAAAAAAAGCAACCTCCCTTTTATACTAAATAACAAAAAAAAAAAAACTCTCGTTTTTTAACAAAAAGTTTAAAAAAATTTGATGGATTCCTTGTTTGGCCACTTTACTAAGGGCATGTTTGGATGTGTAGTGAAGTGAGGTGAAGCCTCCATTATCCAGACAAGAAAAGATAATGGGTCATATCAAAAGTACACAATTTCAAAATTCCCTCCATCTTTTTCAAAAAAAGTCAAAAAAGCAACATCCTTTCTCTACTAAAAGACAAAAAAGCTTCACTTTTCTATACAAAAAGTTAAAAAGATTCCATACCAAACAACTAAAAATAAAACACCATCATAACACTTAATATTTTATTCTCTCTTGATTTGATGCTTCACCTCACCATACTTCAATTCACCATACATGCAAACAGGCCGTAAGTAAAGTGGAGTGAAGTAAAGCATACTTTCACTATACAAGAAAAGACTAGGATATATAAAAAGTATACGATTTTGAAATTTCACCTTAATTTTAAAAAAAATGTCAAAAAGCAATATTCTCAGGCCACTAAAAGACAAAATTTCATCTACTTTTTACCCAAAAAGTCAAAAGATTCATTATCAAGCCACTAAAAATAATTTTTCATCGTACTATGATTAGACCTCCTAATGTTATATTCTTTCTTCAATATTTATTTTACTTCATTTCACCTTACAAGTATTTTCACCAAACAAAAGGGTATAGTACGAAAATATTTTTGCCTCCTGGAAGGAGAGTCATGTCTAGGGACGGACCATTGAAATGTTTGCCAGGGGGGCACTATTTACAAAAATCTTGACTACCTGATGGCTGATGATCATGAACCAGCAAATATCATTTGGCAGAGGAGGTGATTCTGGCTGATAATAATCATGAAGGTTCTTTTATGTGTATGTGTAGGTTTTTTTTTTGGAAAATGAGGCAATGATGGAAGATGGTTGCAGAGTCAAGATAAGCAAGCTAGCTCTTAGAAGCACTCTGCAGTAAACTTTTATAAAGTTGACCTTTTACTGTAATTAACGAGTCTGATATATATTATCTTTTTTTATTAAAAAAATCCTTTATCAATAGCAGAACTCGTGGTCTAATATATATGAAAAAAGTACACCAGGTTCCACAAGTCATGAAATCTATTAACATACCCTTGCATATTCAGATATATCTCAATTGCTAATAATATTCATGTTCATTGAAACTAGAGTGGTGTTGGCAACTAAATAGCACATATCGACCCACGGATTGATCTTGGGACTTTCGTAGCCGGTAGTATATAACTCTTGGCTAATAAGCTAACTTAAAAAATAATAATAATTCATTGTAATCCATTGAGAACAATGTTTCAAATCAATCCACAGGTGTCCGTAATAATTATCTTCATATCCAAACCAAGGTAGAGATAAAAAAATTAATCATAAAGGGCAATTTCGAAGTCTTGAAATCAGCAAAATAGATATCCACATTCCTGTCAGCACAGTGCTTCACATAAATCGGTTGTGGGTGTCAACCCAAACCAGAACGGAAGGCACAAAGGGTCAACCTAAACCTTGAATAAACAGGCCAGATATAGGTGGGGTTGGTGGCCTAATTGCAATGAATCCAGGTTGGATTGAGTTTGACTTTTAAATTGGATTGGACGAATGAATGGAAAACACGAAGTACGTACAAACTTGAGTTATTTATTGATCATGTTAAAATTGTAGAAAAAGTCAAGTTGATCTCTAAATTAGCAGGTTGGATTCGGGTTTGGCTGTCAGGTCAAGTGAAAAATTGTCACCCCTGTCATTTGGCGAGAAATATCTCGGCTCCAATCCAGAGAAGAGCCTTGGTTTGGGCAATCTAGATGCTAAACATGAAAATGGTCTTTTCATAACTACTTTAATAACCTGTACGTATTTGTAAAGTTCCTCCCTTCATAATTGCTAACTCCCAACAATGACTATTATCCAAAGCCATCATACAACACACCCCATGAGAAATGGCTCGTGATTTGCACCACTCCAATCTTCATTTGTTGCATAACTCTAATGGCATTCAAAATGATCAACAATGGTGTCGAAAAAGAAAAACTTTATAAATGGTTCTTTAAAAAAAGCGATAGACCAAAGGAAAAATGAATGAAAATAACAATAATAGATAAAAAAAGTTACAACCTATTCAAAGATTTTTTAGCTCCCATTTACAACCTATTCAAAGATTTTTTAGCTCCCATGATAGACCGTAAGTGCAAAACAAAAGTTACATGTGGTTGACCCAACATAATTAGGATTAGGTTTTATTGATGATTATGACAAACATTAACCTTCATGGAGTAGTTGCAAAATGATAAAAGAATGCCTCCACTTATGTGTTTATCTCATACGACTCTACTCTTTTAGTTTTATTTCTTATTAGAATACCAAATGTGTCGTTATGTTCTTCATGAAATCTCTATTCATTTAATTGCAACTATATAAACAATCATCTAATACAAGACAAGTGGCATGCATGCAGGTATATACGTTGGTCCTACTAATAAAAGGATAGTAAATAAGCACTGAATATTTTGTGAATAGCCAAACCACTAAGCCTCAAGAAGAGGGTTCCATTAAGAGGGAATATTGGAAAATATTCATATTGTCTCTACTAACACTTTGAAGTTTTAGTATAAATTGTTAGCCAAGGAAATTTAATATGATATCAAAGTCAACCGACTGTGAGTTCAAATCTCACAAGGAATGACTCAGCGCGAAAAAAAAAATGTTCATCGCCAAACGTGTGTCAACTGGATTCCACCTAATGGAAAGTATTGAAGAGTGGTTTGGTCTTCTTTATTTATCTTTTGGGTTGGGTTCAGGTTATGAATTACAACCTAATTAACAAATATATCCACATTGAGTTGAGCCCATATATGTTTTGGGTTTGCCGGGTTTTAACAAGAAAACAACTATCATTTAGAAGCAAGAAGAAATAACATTGAAAGAGCACTTCCCACAATTTGTAGCAAAAAAATCTAATTTAGAACCATGTTCTGGAACATGACAATATGTGTCATCCTCCTAGAGAACAAAAAAAAAACATATATTAAAACGCATTCTCATGACCGACCTTTTATGAAAAAAGAGCATGGCTGTTAGGATTTTAGTTGGCTAATTCATAGAGTCCGGACAAAATTGGGGTTTCTAATAACGTATTTATATTAGTTTTCGGACTGCCAAAGATCTGGTTTAAAAAAGACTGAAGTTTCCAAGTTTTAGAGGATTCTATGGGTCTCTCGAGCGAACCCATATTCACTCGAGCGAACCCATCCCAGGGCACCTTCGCTCGACCCAACATGGAGTGCGCTCGACCCACCAACGTTCTGTCTTGGAGACTTTGAAGACAGAGACTGGTTCGCTCGAGCGACCAGAATGTTGTTAGTTGCCTGAATTTCCAGAGAGCAGTTCGCTCGAGCGAACCTAGGACTTTCCTTTCCTAATTGAACTGATGTTTCTAATTCTTCCAAGATGCAACTTTCTACTTCTAGAGCCTCTCATGCACGAATTGAAGACTATTTAAAGGCTTCATCTCTCAACTTAGGAGATACACTGATTGAGATTAAAATCCCTGAGATAGAGAGGTTGAGAGATCCATCTTCTTTCCCCCAAAGACTTCAAGCTACTGCTGTGCTGAAGATTCAGAGTTTTGGGTCAAGTTTCCATCCCCTTCTTGAAGGCGGTTCTGTTTAAGTACGGTGAAGATTCATGACGTGATGTCAGCAATATCTGAGGCAATCCTCAGGTTAAGTCAACAACTGGAAAAAGGGTTGTAAGTGTCTTGTATTTTTCAAATTTACATAGTGCTTGGTTGTCGGTTGGCCTAGACGATAAGACCCGTGGTTTTTCTCCCTTTTAGGGTTTTCCACGTATAATTCTTGTGTCTTTCTCTATTTGTGAATTGATTGCTTTGTTAAATCGGAATTAGAGTTAATCACTAGTTTAATCACATTAGTTGGATATCCAATCGAGATTTAGTAAGCGAGACCTCTGCCTGTGTTAAGGTAGAAATCACTTTCAATTTTATTTATCATTACATTGAGATAAATGGTGAACTACTATAATACTAAACTAGCCTAATCTATTAGCAGCTACGACCAAATGTGATCTTATTCCTGTGCAGCCCCACAGACGTTGCCATCCTTGCTTGGTAAGTGTCGACATAGGTTGATCCTTGGCACTGAGGGCGACAGTGAGATGGCCATACCACTTGGTGCATTTGGTGGCGTTCTCAAGCATGGTTGTTTCTAAAGGCTTCATAGTTGTGGGAATAAATGTTAAAAAGAGATTTGATGCGTGAGAACTGTTCTCACAGAGTCGGTCACCGGGACAGAGTCGGTCACCGGGAGAACTTTTTGGTAGGGCCCACTGGGGTCCCCATTTTAGGATGAGACCGGTAGGAATTGAAAGATCTCTATGGGGCCACCCCGAATATAAAGTTTGGCCTCAATACCATGCTCCTAACCCTTTATCCATGGCCGACAAGCCCAATCCATTCGTATGGATATATAGTTAATCCAATGGTCTAATTCATTCGTATTGGTGCCAAACCTTGAGGCCTGTTACTATATGAGGATCCCTGTCCATTACAAGGTTTGGATTGGGTGATAGGTGGGCCCCACCTATCAGGAAGCAGTAGTCAATGACAGTGAGACCAATGCCCAAATAGACTATAGACCGTTCCATAGTTAAGAGCAGCATGGTTGTCCTCAAAACCTTAGCCGACCTGCGATCTTATTTATGTGGTCAGTCAGACCACTTGCCCTCACCCCTTCCCTCCCACGTGACGTTCTAATAAAACCATAGCTTCATTTTTCAACTGCCATTTATAAACACACGGACAGATAAATACCAAGCAATAACTTAAGAGCACTTTCTATTGTTTTCACGAAAGAGCTACAAAGAAAGAGAGTATGCAACAAACTTGTTCAAGAGACAAGAATAAGGGAGGATATGCACCTGAAAATAATGCTCTACATGGAGTCATTTTTTTAATTTATTTTGTATCCATTGTGTGCCGAAAAAATCAAAATCTTCCCGTTTTCTCACTACTCCCCATTTGAGCAGAAGCCCACATCCACAAATACCGATAAGGCCAATCACAACATCACATAGATGCTTAACATGCAGTTAGGACTCCCTGAGTTCCTGAGGTTTTGACATATTTATTCACCTTAAACTCTATTATCTGAATTTCATTATCTAAATTTAGATAATGTCACCATTGGTCAACATTATTGTTCTTTTACATTTTTGCACCATATCCCATGATATCTATGTTTTTTGCAACTAATAAACAAATTCATTTTATATAAAACATGAAAATAATATTTTATGAAAAGTAAATATACATCTTATCCTTACTTCTCAAGCGGAAGAAAATCTTTCCAATTTGGTTCATAAAAGCCATGCATTATGGGACTCAGAGCAAAAAATGTTATTTAAAAAATTATTGACTATAGAGTCAAGAGACTGCGGTCATATTTCCTAAATTTCGGTCATGAAATTGGAACATCCAAAACTAATTGGAACATCCAAGCTTAACACATAGTTAGTACTTCCATGATTCTTCCAAGAAATTGTACATATTTGTAAAAGAAGGCTGCCTATAAAAACAGTAAGTTCCCTCAGCAGCAACTGTTTCTGCAAATTACCAAGGGCGGGGGACAGATTGCAAATATATAAAATTACCAAGCAACACCTCTCGTCAGAATGAGAAATTCTTCTCATTTCCTACCTCCTCTCTCTCCACAAACACAAATCCAGCAGTACTCCTATTGACAATTCAAATCAAACCAAACCAAACCAAAACCCTCAAAACCTCCCTTCCATTTCTTCAATTCATGCCCATGAAATTGCAATGGGGCTTCCAACCACATGCTTCCCATCAGACCACTCCAGCCGCCCAAAGCTCGACGTCTCCGTGGACGACAACGACGTCGCTGTAAAAGTCACCGTATACGTCTTCTTCTCATTCACTGCACCAAAACTCAGCTCTTCCGGCTCTACCACTATCTTAACCGACTCGGACGGAGACGATACCGTTACCTTGTACGTACCGGCCCCACCCACGTTCGTAACGGTCCTCGCGTATTTGAGCATGTTGCTTCCCGCCTTGAAAGGAACAGCGAAAGAAGGATAGTTGAGGCTCGTGACTGAGTACGTAGCCTTGGAAGTCGAGCTCTCCCCACCGTCGCATGTGAAATTAGACTTCGACAGCACAGCAATCTGGGATGAAGTGTAGTTGAGGGAGCACAGGAAGTTAAGGTAGTCCTCTACGGAGATGTCGTAGATGAGGCCTGGATCAAGGGCCTTGATCGGATCCACGTGTCCCGCGCCATGATCGAACGGCGTCGATGTCTTTCCCGTTGCAGCGTCCTGAAGCCTGTGCCCGTTTTTGTATACCGTGTCGGCCGTGGTCATGAGCGCGGAGCGGATCGCAGCTGGGGTCCACGTCGGGTGGGCCCCTTTCACGAAAGCGGCGAGTCCGCTCACGTGCGGGCAGGACATGGACGTGCCAGATATGATGTTGAAGGGCACTCTCCGGCTGTCCACCGCCAGACCTGTGGGGGCCACTGCACCTGACCATCCCGCTAGGATGTTGACACCTGGCGCGATCAGATCAGGTTTGAGTATGGACGGTGTGATCGAGTTCGGGCCGCGGGAAGAGAAAGCGGACACCACAGGCGACGGCTGGATCCCTACTTTTGTCCCTCCGAACACGATCGTGGCCGTCGGATTCGGATCGGAGAAGAGGTAATCCTTGATCGCTTCGCCGGTCTTCAGACCGACTGCTGTCGCCGGAAGAAGGTGAGCGTCCGCCACCAGCTCCTCCCCGTTGGAGGCCGTGTTCGTCAGGATCATGCCCATACCGCCGGCTTGTCGCACCACCGACCCCTTCTGGACCCTCGGATTGACGCCGCGGTCGCAGACGACGATCTTCCCGGCGACGCGTTCCGGCACCAGCGTCCCCATCATGCACAGGTTTCCATTGCTCATGTTCGACGCGTTATGGGCATAGATGACCGGCACGGCCTTGTCCGGCAGCGGCTTGCCGCTGTAGAGCGACGCGCCGGTGAAATTCCTCCCGTTGCCGAGCGTGACATACGCCGGAAAGTCCCGATCCAGCGTCCCGGCGCCGACCGTCGTGATCCACGGCGCCACGTTGGAGAGGCTGTAAGCACCGGGGCCGGCGTTCCCGGCGGAGCAGGAGACTAGGATTCCCTTCTCCATCGCACCGAAGGCGCCGACGGCGAGGGCGTCTCGGTAGTAGTCGGCATTGCTCCCGCCGAGAGAGAGGGAAAGCACGTGGACGCCATCGTTGATGGCCATCTCCATTCCGGCGAGGATGTCGGGGCTGAAGCAGCCACCCATCCAGCAGACCTTGTAGGCGGCGATGCGGGCGCGCGGCGCCATTCCTCGGGCGGTGCCCGATGCGTACCCGAACAGGCTGGCGTCGGACACGGCGGATCCGGCAGCGGTCGAGGCCGTGTGGGTCCCATGCCCGTCATCATCTCTAGGCGATCTAGACTCCTTATCCTCATCCACGGGTCCGAAGTTCGCTTCGTAGCCTCTGGAGAAGAATCGGGCCCCGATTATCTTCTTGTTGCAGCTGGAGGCGTTGAAGGTCTTGCTCTCCTCACATTTCCCTCTCCAGGAGGCGGGCACGGGTCCGAGACCCGTATCGTCGAAGCTCTTGCTCTCGGGCCAGACGCCCGTGTCCAAGACCCCGATCACAACCTCGCTTTCCGAGTCGGACTGGGGCAGCAACCCGCCCGAGCTGTCCAGACCCAGGAACTCGGGCGTTCGGGTCGTGTGGAGCTCGTATCGGACCTCCGGAAAGACGGATACAATTCCGTGTTTCGCTGCGAGGGCTGCTGCTTCTTCTTCCGTGAGGCGGGCGGAGAAGCCGTGGATGATGGTGTCGTACGAGTAGATGATTTCGGCCGAGTCGGACACTGATTTGAGAGACGAGTCGTACCAATGTTGGTGTTGGGCGAAAGTCGGTGGCATGTCGGATTTGGACATGTGAACGATGTAAGTCTTCTTTTGCTTCTTGTCTTCTGCTGCTGATGATGCTGCTTTCAGCTCATGGAATAGGAAACAGCAGAGGACCAAAATAATTGTAAATCTCACCATCTTCTCCATCTCAACCCTTTCTTCTCCCTCCTTTCTATTTTCAGAAGACTACGGTTTTTTCACTCTAGTACTCCTTGACAAAGGAGATAGAGGCCTCTCCAGTACTTTGGGCGTTTTTATCTTTACTTCGATATCTTATAAGGGCGTCTTTGGCCGTGTTTGGCACTTAACAAGTTACAGTGAAATAAAAGTGAATCAAATAAGAATTGACAGTGGGTAATATCAAAGTATGTAATTTTAAAATTTTCTCCAAAATTTTCAAAAAAGTTAAAAGAGCAGCATCATTTCTGCACTAAAAGACAAAGAAAAAATCTCTACTTCTCTATACAAAAAGTAAAAAAGATTCAATACCAAACAACTAAAAACAAAACACCATAATAATACCTTATATTTTATTCTCTATTGATTTGATGCTTTACCTCACCATACATCCAATCAGGCAATAGAATGAGAAGGAAAAAGGATGCGTATAGTAAAATGCGGGAGCATTGATTGAAATTGAAATGTTGATCTCTCTTCAGCCATCCGTATTTGATGGTGCCCCATCAAACGTGCGACTAAAGAGAAACGGTTCCATTTTAGCTGATACGTACAGTGAGCGAGCAAATAGGTGGTTAGGATAATTCAAGCACAATTACCTCCGGCTTATGCGCTCTATCTATTGTAAGGCCTAATGATGGATAGCAATTTAGGCCTGTCAATGAGATGGGCTGGGCCTAGCCTAAGCTTGAGTTGTCCTATCCCATCCAAAAAATAGGACGGGCCTACTGGGTGTTGTTCAATCCCGACCCTAAATTGAATGGGCTTACATCAAATCCCGACCCGTACGGGCCCGGGCTGGGACTTTCTATTGTTGTTAGTGAGGGGCACTTTCAGTAATATATAAATAATTATTATTAAATGACTTCGCAGCGGGTCGGGCCGGGCTTGAACGGGCGGGTTGTTTCCGCCCAGTCACAATCCCATTTTGGCCGAGCTTTAAAATGTATTGTTCAAGCCCAGCCCATTGGGCTCAAATTTTTTTTTAAAGCCCTGTATTTTCGGGCTTGGGACTGGCCGGGCCGGACTTTTTACCCACTTCAGCACATCCTACTGACAGGCCTAGATAGCATTGATTGACCATATAGACTGGCCATGTGCTTCTTAAAAAATTTTCCTCTTGATCTAGTATAGCAATTATATATGGAGAAGTTAGTTGCCCTACGTGGACTAACCCATCAGTGGACCCTACATTAGATTGGCATCACAGCCAGTTGGCTTGGTTGGTTGGGAAATAGAGGTCGTTTGGTTGTCTTGGTTGTGGAATGATTGCCTTTAGACAAAAGAAAGACATGTGAGGATGATAGAGAGAGGGAGAGAACAGCTTTCATCACATGGGGCTTACGGCTTTTATCAAAGTGTCCCCCACCCTCGAGATGCTCATTAACATGCTGGGTGTTGTCAGTTTCTTCTTTGTTGAATTTGAAAAAGGAACAGAAGAGGACACTCGACTCGAGCCAGTCCTGCAGCGATGAGCTCGGCATCTCTTGGGTTTATTTCATTCTTGTTGAGGTCATTTATACATTGACCCAAAGGTTTTGATCATTTACTTTGACTGGTAACATTTTATTGTGATTGATCATCAGTGGGTCTTGTCTGTTGGGAACATTCCGAATCACAGAACAACTTCGCTTATCAAATGCTCACAACCTAAATAATCACAACATGCAATGATGCTCACATGGACTCGACAATTTTTTTAATAAAGCTGCAATAAAGCATTAGCTAACAAGTACTATTCACCAAGTCACCATGGTGTCAATTAAATTAGATTACATCACCTGTTTTGTAAATTAACTTCAATAATCATCAACGCGTTTTTAAGGCTGAGAGACGTCTCCAAATGCTTTCGTAAGAAGTGCTCTTCAGTCTACTCCATCTGGAAGGAATCCTTAATGATCATAATAAGAACTATTTTAAGTACGCGTGATTCAGTAATGCAATGGACGTCCATTGTCTGATATGTAGATTGACTGTGTTGGTGCTGATTAGATTTGATAATAATCAATACTGAAGGTGCTTCACGGGCGAGGGATGCATTGCATTGTCTCACGCGGAGTTCCATAAAAACAGACGAGGATGAAACGAGTGGGTAAAAGCGTTTCCTTTGGCCGATGAAAGAAAAGTTTTCAAGCCTCTGGCAACATTTGGACATTTCCCACAAGTGGGCTTTGTATTCTACAGTTTTGTCAATTTAAATATTGGCTTTCTCATGTCAGGACAAGGAACATGGAGTGGATGGATCCCATGGGAATTAGGATTTGCGCACTGTGCACAAACACGAGGTCAGTTCACTCAATTCAACATCGAACATAATAGGGACCCTACTTATGACCTCCACCAAGACAACCGCGTTAGAAAGAATTTCAAGGGATTTTTATGGCTTAATTCCTCCTAAATTTTGAATTTATGAGATAATGACAAAAGAATCCAAAATAACAAGAAGCTTTTGAATCGGACCGAGATTTTTTATGACGAATTTGCCCAAAATCCATGATTTTGTGACTCACAATATAATGGAATTATCAGTTTTTAATAAGTATGACAACCGAACGCAAAATGTAATTTTGTCTTCCCCCATGGCTTGATTTGCAAAAAAATAAAATCCACATTTGATAACCAGCTGGTGGGAGCTATAACCTCTAGATCTTTTTATAGATTTTGCAAGAAAAAAAAGGCACACACAATGTCATGGGATTTTAATAGTGGACAACCCCATGATATCCCGAGTCATGATATCATGGGATCTTGGGAAAAAAAAGTCAAGAAAAAAAATTGACCATAGTACTTTGCTCTCTTTTTGAGGTCTTTAATCATTATCTCATGGAATCCGATTTTAAGAGGGATTAAACCATATAAGTAATGAAACCCATTTGTTTTTGTTGGATGATTACACATCTTTTATATGAAAATAATGAAAAAGAATGACTAATTATTTTGATAGAGTGAAATAAAAAACTCAATCCAAAAGTGGGATAACATAATTTCTTCGGAAATCAAAATCCTCGTAATTCAAGTGACACGTGAATAACTGATTTCAAAGAAACAATCGGGAATTAATGTGGGTTGCAGCCATTGGCAGACCCAGAACTTACGTATGAGTGGAGAGGATCCAAAAAAGTAATTCGATTTTGTAGACAAATCCATAATCTTTATATGAGTTTTGGAGACGGACATAAAATTTTCACGTGGATTTTAAAGGTGTATCCCAAGATTTTATATAAGTTATGAATGCGGACACAAGCATGCATGACGGGTGCAACCGCCCCCATTCAGATATACGTGGGTACCCCCATTGTTGCAGCTCTGTTGGTTGGACTTAGTGAGGGAGTGTGATAATTTATTAGGGAGGAAAATGTAAACAAACAAGGTAAAAATTCAGCTCCAGCCTCCCCCAGATCATCTTGTCCTTCTCACATTTCTATGGGAAATTGTAAAGAATGGCATCAGATTTTCAGTTCCCATGCAATCTTGTCTCTACAGATGAAACGGGCTGGCAAAACACTGGCATTATAATATCATTACCTTCGACAGGTTACTGTGATACTTACCCCAAGGAAAATTATATACAATAATATCTGAAACGTCCAAGATGGACCGCAAGTCATGCATGCTTTGTCCAAAACAAATTCAGACGCCACGTCGCATAGGACCCTCCAAATCGTCTTCACCTTCCTACAAACCTTCCCTCCCACTACGCTGGACCCACTCTCTTATTTATTTATTTATTTTGCTGGGCCACTGACCTGACCTAGAAGTGACACTACCTTACTTTGTTGAACCAGCTTATGGGTTGGGGGGTGGGAGGGAGAAAGCTGGTATGGAAAATAGACCTTGGTTGAAGTAGCGAAGTAGTATAGTTTTCTAGCTTTTGGAGAAGGAATGGTGACCTTACAAATTTCAACCCTAGACAGCCACTTAAAAAATGTTGGCTATTTTCACTTTTTCTTTTTTTTTATAAAATTCAATAAAGGCGTCCCACTCTTTTGAGCCGGACTAATTTCTATGGACATAGAGATAGTTTGGTATATTCCTATAGTCTCAGCATGGTAGTGTAACTTCAAACTCTCAATCTACTGTTATCTCGTTACACTTGATGACCTATATTGAAGTCTTTGGATGTTAAATTGTGGACATAATTTTTATTTTGTAAAGTAAGTGTTCAATATAAATTTTAAATGGGTATCTTAGATTTTAGAGGTGAGAACATCTAAAATGTTATTATTTAGAAGACTAATTTTCTTTCTACGAATGATCCCTAGTGCGTCTCGCTGATTGAATTATCCTGATTGATGCTCTACTTTTGTGTTGCCACTGCCCATTTTTAAGATGTACGCGTGATTTGCTTGGACCCATGACAAATTGGAATATCTCAGCCGTCCAAGTTGTACTTACCGACGCGCTTTATCCTCTCTTGGTGCGTAATTGGAAACGGAAAGCTAGAGCACCAAGGGTCAAGTCGCCAGTTGTTGGGCAGATTGGAGATCATATTAAGACATCTAGAATGCATGAACGTGCAGTCAATCAGCCATCCACCCCCGGTCCCACCACGTCTATATTTTCCACCACTCCTGGTTAAATGGAAAACGGGAAATTCTATATGCACCCTTTATTTGGCTGCGCACACCCACCTTAAAAAATAAATAAATAAAATACTGTTGAGGTAGAAACGTGGGTGTGCTAAACAAAATAGGTGGGTGCATGTAGAATTTCCCATGGATAACCAAAACGCGAAACACCTTCTACAATGAAAAATCCAATGGTTTAACGAGCGATATAATTTTTATCAATGTGAGTTTGGTGTATGATCCAACCATCCTTTTCTGACCAAATCATGCAATTTCTCATCATTCAATGTAACAAACCTAATATTTGCTGAAACTTGAAGCCCCACCCTCCACTTTAAAAAGGAAAAGTAGGCCTTTTGTTCTCCAATGATGACCCATTTTAAATCAATCACATATTCACATGCTCCCGTTCACCTTTATCAGGCTTGGCATTTCTTTTGAATCGAAGAAAATTCATTCTTGTTCAGAAATTGGATTTGTGGTATCATCATCGATGGGGGCGATGTCTCATCTCAAAGTCTAATTCTTTGCTGGAATTTCAAAAATTCCTGAATTCCCATAGAAGGTTGAGTTCCTGGATGTTTCTTTGAACTTGAGCATCTTGGAATTCCACCAAAATACAAAAGAAGTGAAATTTTTAGATTTTCAAAAATCAAAAGAGACATGTCATGTAGCCAAAATCCAAAACATCATGTCCAAAAATTCCTGGATATGGTGAATTCCTTGTAGAAATTCTACTAAAGAAATAAAGCCTTAGATTGTTGCTATAAGATGGTAAATTTAGCAGAACCAGACCTTTGATCTTAGAAATCTTGTCCACCTACCATGTGGCCCATCAATTTAATGGCGTGTGATTTTGCACAAAGTCACAATAAACTGCAAAATGTCAGGATGATCCCGAGTTTTATGCAGAAAGTATGTCAAATGCCATTATGCATAGGAGAAGAAAGATGGGTGGTGGTTGTTGAACGAATATCATGTACTTTATAAATTAGAGATCCTGGGTTTGTCTTCTCAAAGGGTGTGGAATTTGGACTCCGGAGTTTCTTCAGAAGTCATTTACTACCAAACAAGTCAATAGAAAATCTGATGGATTCCAACCTAGTTTTCTCCGTTACCTGTTCCTGCAAGTTTTCTCCATTACCTGTTCCTGCAAGTTTTCTCCATTACCTGTTCCTGCAAGTTTTCTAAATCACCTATGGTATACATCACGATGAATGGAATAATAAGTCGTTAGTGGTCATCACCTTAGTGCGGGTCCCACTAAGACTCATCTGAGACTCTGAGTAGCTGCTGCACAGGCCTTTTGTTGCTTACGAAAAATTTGCACCAATACGATTTTACCTAACAAATCTTGCATTTATTCAATTTTATCTAATGGCTAGGATTTGCACAGCTGTGCGACCATGAGGCGTTTTTTGGCACGATGTAGTTCATAGGGCAGTTCATTGTGACTCTTAATGCTTCCATCGCTAAAAATGACTCTTCTTGTGAATGTTGTGAATACAGGAGAAAAATGAAAAAAGAAATACATAAGTATTATGATTTTAATAAGATTATTAAGATTTTTTAACGAAAAATATAAGATAGTGTTTGGTTCACTAAAATGGATTTAGATAGAAATAGAATGGAGAGTGGAATGAGCCTGGAATTGAATGAGGTAGGAATAGTCATTTGGTTTTATTGAAGAATCAATCCAGTTCATATTCCTGTTCCAGTATTTGGTACGCCGGAATGATGGCCGGAATGGAATAAAATTTACACAAAATTGGCCAAAATACCCTTCTCTTCCTCTTCCTCTTCCTCCTCCTCCTTCCCCCTCCCAATCACTGATTGGGAAGGAGACCGGCCGGGCCAGCCTCCCATCGCCCCCATCTCTCTTCCTCCCTTCGCCCCCACGCTCACCTGCACTGACCCTCACACCCAAGTCTCGACCTCTCTGTTCTCTTCTCTACCGTTCTGTTTCTGCAACCAGAACTCGAGGAACAGCCCTGCTGTCTTCCCCTCTGGCGATGGTGCAGTCCTTACGCTGGCAATCTTCCTCCGGTCCGGCGACCTGAAGAGGCAGAGGCGGCTGCTTGTAAGGCCCCGTCCCGAGTTAATCAAGATTAACTCTAATTAATTGAAAGTGAAGCTAGTTAATCGTATTTAACTAGATTAATGGTAATTAATTACTAAGCCCAATGAGACTAGTCACAAATGAATGTAATGAAGTGATAATGATGAGATTAAGTGAATTGAGTGAGTTTTTAAGTCTAAACTAAGAGAACAAGACCTTTTTCGTAAATACGGATTTATACGTATTTTGTCGAATATGGAAACTCGTGATACCAACACGTGTATCTCAACGAGTACGTCAACTTTCGTAATAGGCTCGAAGTCGTTTGACGAGAATCCGGTCAAATGACCCTTCATTTGACTTAATATGTAAATAGCCTTGAGGAAGTGGACTTGGATGTAAAACTAAGCTTATAAAGCTTATGAGATGACTCCAATGAGTCATTCACTCATCTCCAGCTCATTCCAACCCTAGGCTCATCTCTTCATCTCCTTTTTCTTCTTCTTTCTCCGTTTCAACTCCGCCAAGCTCAAGAGAGGGATTTTTGAAGTGATTTAGCGAGGAGCACTTCATCTTCTACACCTTCTTCATCTTCTTCTTAGACTTTCTTGGAAGAGGCATTCAAGTTGAGAAGTTTCCACTCAACCTAAGCTTGAGAAGAGGATTTTCTTCATCAATCTTCAGTAGAGGCAAGTATAAATGCATTTCCATGATTCAAATGCTAATTTATAAGTTTTCTTGAGTTATGATGAATGGGTTCTCAAACCCTCTCCTTATTGTAGAATGGGTATTGCTAGGAATTGAATGGAAATGGTTAATAGTTGTTCCAAGAGTGTGTTCCTTGGATTTTTATAGAGTGTTAAAGAGATTGGAGTTTGAGAAACTCAGTTCAGGAATTGCTTCAGAAGTTCTGAAGCTCGAAAAATGTCACTTTGGGCGAGTTTCGGCTAGCCGCGAGGCTAACCGTGGAGCCAACCGTCAAAATCTGTAAATTGGGCAAGCTTCTGGAAAGCTAACCGCCAATTTTCAGTTAGCCGAAATTTGAATTTCGGCCAGTCGCGAGGTAACCGTGAGGTGATCGAAATTGAGTCAGAATTTCTGTCAAAAATGTCAGCTTCTGGAAAGCTGACCGTGAGCTAACCGCGAAATGGCGGTTAATCGAAATTGAAATTTCAGCTAGCCGCCAGTCACATTCCGGCTAGCCGCCGAGCAGATTTCGGCTAGCCGCCGGTCAAGTTCCGGCTAACCGCCAGTGAGCCTGATACTGACCGAATATTAATTGTGAGTAAAAATTTGACCAATAGGTCGGACCTAACGGTCCGATCGATCGGGGTGAAAATTTTGGGAACTAAATGCACACCTTAAACATATAAAAGTGATGTTCATCGATAATAACACGTGCGTTTGGTAACCAATATTCACACATAATTAGTTGTCTAAATGTGAAAGGAAGTTCAATAGAAACGGACTTAGATAGGGAATTCGAAACCGTATGTGACAACGTTGACTAAATGCAACGTAATGATTAATGAACTAATGAACAGTTACTAAAGGTAACAAAACAAATGAATAATTCCTATTGCAGTAGATGTTGGGGCGTTCCGGAGCCTCGTGGAATGCCAGTGCTCTCTGATCAAGACACTGAAAAATTTCCACCATATGTGATAAGCCATGTAATGAAAACTGAAACAATATTGAAGCCTCGGCCATGAATGGTTTGCCCTTCCGCCTTGTGCTTAATTGAATTGATTAAAGGAAAATGAACTAATCTTGAAGCCTATGCCATGAATGGTTTGCCCTTCCGCCTTGTGCTTAAACTTCTTCTGTTGGAAGACACGAAATGAAAAGAAAGGAATTGAAATAGATGTTCGCTATTGAATTGATCAGGTTGTATAGAACTGTTAGGTTCTTGTATTGGTAAATTCTTATATAGAATTGATAAATAACATGAGAATTCATGAAAATGCATATGTCTTGTTGAACCGTCGTATTCACGTGTTATTGATGATGTCACAGGCCCAGATGCCCGTGCCGGTCCTGCCGAGGCCGCGCCGCCGGCGGAGGAGGCCCATCCGGTACCTCCAGGAGGTTTAGCGGAGTGGGCGTAGTTCGGAGGGCGAATGTAAACAATTACTTTTGTAATCATTAGTTTTTGAGATGTAATTATATGCCAACTGCATTGTATTTTAAATATGCAGTGTTGGTTTTAGTAGACTGCGATTTTGTATATGGGAACTTTACTATTAATGTAAAGTTAATTGTTGTCAATGTATGTATATATTCCGCAAATTGTGCATTGACAGGTTTTGTGATTTAATATCCCTTGTGAGTCTTGTCTTAACTTCAGTTAATTCAGGATTTACGGGAGTAAGTATGGTTACGCGACTCGGGGTCTGTCCGAAGTAATCAGATCTCGGGCCAGGGTCGTGACACTGCTCCAATCTTCACCTCTGCTTTGACCGATACTGGTTGTTAGGGATCGAAGTATCTTCTTCCTCAGGTGTTCAATGAGTCCGGAATCCTCTGTAATCTTCTTCAAGAAATCTGCAATAGAGACTTCTCTGCACGTCTTCCTCAAGTCCGGCGTAGGGCAACGACGGTGATGGAAGGGGGCAACGATGTGCATGGTTGTGATGGATGGCAGTGGTGGTTA
Source organism: Umbellularia californica (assembly GCA_028538565.1). Lineage (NCBI taxonomy): Eukaryota > Viridiplantae > Streptophyta > Magnoliopsida > Laurales > Lauraceae > Umbellularia > Umbellularia californica. The sequence continues at coordinate 6,370,881 of JAPQWN010000003.1, forward strand.
GTCCGGATTCTCTTCCTTCTTTGGCGACGACTGCGGCTGCGATGGGTTTAACAGAACCTTCTTCACTGCGATCGATTAGATATGGCGCCGGACCCACCTTGATCAAGGTTGATCCTTCTCCAAGTGCAACCACAGCAGTATCTCTTGCCTCAGCGACTTCCGACCCAGAACCCTTCTACAATGGGTTCTCTTCCGTCGATCTCACGTGCGATGCACTGGTTCTTCAGCAAGGGAATAGCCCCTGCCCCTTCTTTCGGGTAGCAACGGCACAGGTGGGTCTGCTCCCCATCTGGCCAAGGAGCAGCGGCGACGGCGATGCAACATAAACCTAGATTTCTGTCTCTTCTCCCGTCTGCAATCCGCGATGGCCCACCAGAGATCAAAATTGATCTCTTCTTTGCGCTCTTCAAAACGAACCCAGGGTGCTGCGATCTTCTAAAAGCAGGCAGGGTGAAGGGGTATGTTAGTCTCAATGAAAAATTACAAAGGAAATGGAATGACTATTCCTCTACCTCTCTATTGGAATGGTGATTTTGGAGGTAATGATCATTCTACCACTTTTTTGGTAACCAAACACTGTAATAATCATCTCGTTGGAATGACCATTCCATTCCAACCTTCATTACAGCGAACCAAACACTATCTAAGGTTATACTCATAATTATATGTCTGGAAAAGGACCCAACTTCAAATAAACTCAAAAGTATGAGGGACCCAAAAACTCCGTACGCGAGCGTCGAGCGGCAATATATTATATATATTAAAGCAAAGGGGGAGGTGGGCTGTGAGGGGTGCCACCTCAGCAACCCAATTATTCTCCTTTTAAATAAATATGGAAAAAAAACATAGAGTGATTTAAGATGCCATGTCATCACATACCACACTTTTTTCTCCAAAAAAAAATGTCTTTATCCATATCCACTATCTCATAAAGTCTCTCAATCAATATCCCTTAAAATCTCTCTATTTTGCTACAGTTATTTTCTCTCTCAACACCATTTATCTTCCATCCTCTCAAGATTGTCATCTTTTTATTTTAATATTTGGGGCTCACCTTTCTACAATTTATATTGATAATTTTTTCATTAAAAATATCATTTTCTTTTAGTTTCCACATACAACTTTATTCTATTCAAAGATTGTCACATGTAAACGAAAATCAGACCCGACCTTCTGGTAGATCACCTCATGGATGGGCTTGTGATAAAAATATTTTTTAGGTTGGATTTTTTTTTATTAAATCTTATAGGCATCATTTTCTGATCTGATTATATAGACATATGACCCTAGGTTTGACCACTTATATTTGTGATTGAAGATGTGTTGAGTGTTTTTATATAAATATGCATAAATATATGATTATATGTTTACAATTAATTTTGATATCTCATAAATTCAAAATGTTTAGCCCGGGGCGTTGTTGCTAGTATACCTCGAAAAGAAAGTAGCAGGAGGGCCATTATGATTTAAATTGAGAATTTACGGCCTTTAAGGTAATTTTTGGGTAAAACCCACTAGTGATTATTATTAATGTTATTATAGATAAAGGTCTCATATGTCTATGGGCAATTATCAATGCGGTGGGCCCCGCATGTGCCGGAGCTGTGTATACAAGGAAATGTAGAGTTGTTTCGCACCGTTGGAGAAGTCGTAACGGCTACATTCCCGTTTGAATTTGAAATATACATATGCATCACACCCTTCTTTCCCATTTCTTCGCCCTGCAATTTTAATCCAACGGCATTTTCTTCTTTCTCTCACAATCTTCACTGCTGTTTCTCTTTGATACTATCGATTCTACTCCAATTTCCTTATCTCTTTCGTATTCGAAACTCAAATCAGGATCTGAATACACAATCCATGGAGTCAAGCGAGATTTCCCCATCTGCGGTGCAAAAGAAGGAAGCTGAAGCCAAAGATTCGGGATCTGCTGAATCTGTAAAGATCGGAAAGGTGATTCTTTGACTTCCTCTTTCGTTTTGCTCTTTTGCGATTACTTCTGTTGCGGAGAATATTTACGCTTCTTCATTGATAGGGTTTCTTTGTCTATGGGTTTTTTTTTCTGTTCTTGTTCTTGCTTCTTTTTTTTTTTTTTTTTGATTTGATCTTTTGTTTCAAGAAGGCTGGCTATATAAATTGTTGAGAAATCTTCTTCATACGAAATGATTTAGGTCTACTCTTTTCAGATTGTTTGTCGAATGTTCGCAAGAGTTCTTCAGTTGTAACAGATTCGTTAGCAGTGAATGGATTCTTTCCATTTTAGGGTTTCTCGACTGCTTATTTGATTTCAAGAAGTTAGCCATTTTAGGGTTTATCGACTGCTTATTTGATTTCAAGTAGTTAGCAGTAACCCCAAAACTAACCCTAACATCTTTGAGACTAGCGGCCCAATTTATTTTTAATCGCCCCCCGGCCCATTATGAGATATAGTGACAGCCTGATAGGGTGTTCAAGTGTTAACATGCTGCCAAATGTTGGCCTCTGTCGGAGTAATTGCTCTAGATTGTTCTATGAGTGCTGGATGTATTTCCTGTTGAAGAGGTCAGCACTGGCCCAAATTTGAAACCTGCATAATATTTTGGAATACCTTAGTGGCCAATTCATTGATATGCTATTGGGGTGTAGAATTGGAATGGCTGGATTTTGGAGCCTGTTTGTGCATTTAACATTTTCTGAGTAGTTCCATATGGTTAATGAAAGAGCTAAAGGAGCGCACTTTGTTAGTGGTATATCGAAATTGAAATATCCAACCAAATATTATTGCAAATTTTCGATTCAACTTTGAACTTTAAAATCTAGGGTTTTATTCTTCCCAATTAGGATCCACAACAGTCCTGAAAATGGAGAATGAGAAATGTGATTTTGATAAGGGTAGATATAAAAAGAAAAGTAACACAAGCATAAATTGAAGGGGTAGGTTTAGGTTAAAAGCGATATCTACAACCCCCCCCCCCCCCCCCCCCCCCCCCCCCTACCCCGCGCCACTTCTAATGCAGATAGTCTAGGAAAACTTACATGTGTTGTTAGTTAATTTCATGTCCAAAACACCAGCTACTTTAAAAACTTCACAGTAGAAGAGTGGAATATGTGAACTTAGCTTCATAGTTTAGCAGGACAAAGGAAAACAAAAGGTAGCTTCATAGTAGATATGGAACACCAGCTATTGACCTTTTAGGGTGACTCCAGAGAAGATTCAACAATAGAGAGGAGAACTGTTCTAGTTTTCCATGGAGGCCACTGTTTCATTGTTTGATTCAACACATTTTTCATGTAGAAAAGTAAAAAATGAACTGAAAAAAGTGAAATTGTTGTAAATTGAAGGGGAGGTTTAAGTTAAATCTGCTATCGGCCATTTTTATCTTGTCCAATGCATCTAGGAAAACTTACATTGTGATATTTAATTTCATATCGAAAACACCAGCTATTGAACTTTAAAAACCTCATAGTAGAAATGTGGAATGTGCTAACTAGTTTATAAAATTAGCTTTATAGATCAACAATAAAAAAAAAGGAAAAGGAAAAACCTTAGCTTCATACTATTGGAAAAGGAAGAACCAGCAAAGCGTGCTTTTCACAACAGCTGAAATAAAAAGAAAAGTAACATGCATGTAAATTGAAGGGTGGGAGAGGTTCAAGTTAAAACTGCTATAGACCCTTTTCTCCCTGTGCAATGCAAGTTGTTTAGGAAAACTTACATTTCAAAGCGTGCTTTTCACAACAGCTGAAATAAAAAGAAAAGTAACATGCATGTATATTGAAGGGTGGGAGAGGTTCAAGTTAAAACTGCTATAGACCCTTTTCTCCCTGTGCAATGCAAGTTGTTTAGGAAAACTAACATTTCAAATCTAATGTCATGTCCAAATCACCAGCTATTGAACCCAATAACTTCATAGCATAAATTTGGAATATTTTAACTAGTTTAACAAACTTAGCTTCGTATTTTAGAAAACTAAAAAAGGAAAAAAGAAAAAAATTTACCTTCATAACTTCGAAACACCAGCTACTTAAATACCTCAGCAAGTCCACACGCATTGTTTGAGTCAACATAAGTGGTCACTTGGAGAACTAACAAATGTCTTATTAAGAGATTAGGCCAGAATTGACATATTTCCTACTGAATTTATTTGGGGTTCTTTTAGAAAATTATTTTGGTCTGTTATCATATGCATAATGGACATAGTGCTTTTTCATAAAGAAATGAAGCGAAAAATGTTGATTTTTTGTTTAAGAATTTGCTCTCTCTATCTCTCTCTATTCTATTGTTATCCCTTCACCTAAAAGTGAAGAATTTTGTGTTTTAAGAATTTGATCTATGTAGAGTTATGCTTTTAAGTTACCCCATATCAGAACCAAGGTTGGAAAAGAAGCATACAACCAGCCGTTGTGCATAGTTTCCCTTTCAAAGAGATTGATGATTCTTTTGAGATTTTGTGCTTTTTCTCATAACTATAAGTGAGAATTGTTGGGGTAAATGTTCACCCTCGCTCCTGAGCGGTCATAATTGTGGTCGAGCCCGAGCCCGAGCCCTCACCATAAAATTATTATTGTGCCGTTTCCTATCACCAATTGGTTTTGGGATAAGTGGTAGCTCAATGGGGTGTAAGATCCTACAAGAAGCAGTTTACATGAAAGCAGTCATAAACACAACAAGTAAGACAAGTAAGCTAAGTCACATCTAAGCATTAAACAACCTTCTCTCCCCCTTTTTGGACATGAATGGCAAAGGAGAAGGAAAGAACCATAGTAATGAAACATAAACAAGGATAGGAAATGTTCAAAGGGAAAATTAAAAAGTTTAACCAACCAACAACAACCAAAATGAAAGCAATAGAGAACAATAAAAGAGAGCAGAGGAATTGGAGCATTAAACAACCTTCTCTCCCCCTTTTTGGACATGAATGGCAAAGGAGAAGGAAAGAACCATAGTAATGAAACATAAACAAGGATAGGAAATGTTCAAAGGGAAAATTAAAAAGTTTAACCAACCAACAACAACCAAAATGAAAGCAATAGAGAACAATAAAAGAGAGCCGAGGAATTGGAGCATTAAACAACCTTCTCTCCCCCTTTTTGGACATGAATGGCAAAGGAGAAGGAAAGAACCATAGTAATGAAACATAAACAAGGATAGGAAATGTTCAAAGGGAAAATTAAAAAGTTTAACCAACCAACAACAACCAAAATGAAAGCAATAGAGAACAATAAAAGAGAGCAGAGGAATTGGAGCAGCAGGAGGAACAACTAGAAACTGTGCAAAACAGCCAACAGGTCACTGAAGCTTGGACGCATCTCAGTAAAGCTAGTGACCTGACGCATCCACGCGTACTTCTAAGCGCCCAAAACTCCCCCTCACCTAGTGGCTGCTCTTGGGATGGTTCGGCTTCAGAAGGACCAGCTTGATCGCCCTCCACATCATCATCATCTTCCAAGTCCTGACGCGTCTCCGTGAAGCCTACATCCACGCTTACTTCTAAGCGCTCGAGATGCTCACTCAGCGCCCAAAACTCCCCCTCACCTAGTGGCTGCTCTTGGGATGGTCCAGCCTCAGAAGGACCAGCTTGATCGCCCTCCACATCATCACCATCATCATCGTCTTCCAAGTCAATAACTTTGAGGTGAGACTTGGATCGATCGTAGGTGTACTGATCGATTTTCTACGTAGGGATGGATGAGATCTTCTGTGTGTTCAGCCTCCTTGCCCAAGTCAATTAACATCTTAGAAATGAGACCGGGGAAAGGAAGACGGGCATTAAGAGAAGCCCTCTGCACGTACACCTACGATCGATCCAAGTCTCACCTTGAGGTGAGACTTGAGGTGATGACGTGGATGGCGATCAAGCTGGTCCTTCTGAGGCCGGACCATCCCAAGAGCAGCCATTGAGTGAGGGGGAGTTTCGGGTGTTGAATGAGCGTCTTGGGCGCTTGGAAGTACGCGTGGATGAAGGCTTCACGGAGATGCGTTGGGACTTGGAAGATATTGATGATGGTGGTGATGATGTGGAGGGCGATCAGAGGCCGGACCATCCCAAGAGCAGCCACTAGGTGAATGGGAGTCTCGGGCGCTTGGAAGTATGGAGGCTTCACGGAGATGCGTCAGGACTTGGAAGATATTGATGATGGTGGTGATGATGTGGAGGGCGATCAGAGGCCAGACCATCCCAAGAGCAGCCACTAGGTGAGGGGAAGTTTCGGGCATTGAATGAGCGTCTCAGGCGCTTGGAAGTATGGAGGCTTCACGGAGATGTGTCAAGACTTGGAAGATGATGATGGTGGTGGTGATGATGTGGAGGGCGATCAAGCTAGTCCTTCTAAGGTCTGACCATCCCAAGAGCAGCCACTAGGTGAGGGGGAGTTTCGAGCGTTGAATGAACGTTTCGGGCGCTTGGAAGTATGCGTGGATGAAGGCTTCACGGTGATGCGCCAGGGCTTCAGTGACCTGTTGGATGTTTTGCGCTGTTTCTAGTTGTTCCTCTTGCTGCTCCAATTCCTTTACTCTCTTTTATTGTCTTCTATTGCTTTCATTTTGGTTGTTGGTAGGTTGAACTTTTTAATTTTCCCCTTGAACTTTCCTACCCTTGTTTATGTTTCATTACTATGGTTATTTCCTTCTCCTTTGCCGTTCATGTCCTTAAAGGGTGAGAAAAGGTTATTTAATGCTTAGACATGACTTACCTTATTTGTCTTACTTGTTGTGTTTATGATTGCTTTCATTTAAACTGCTTTCCTCATATTTGCTACTAACATGATCTTTGCCGAGTGGTTTGGCTTTTGGTTTTGGTTTGTGTTTTTTATTTGTAGGTTATTCAAGTTACATATTTCTTTCGGTTCTTGGGTTTGCAAGGGTAGAATGTATTCTTTAGAAAGTTTTGTTCATGAATTGCCAAATGGGGAGATTGTGTAAGGTTTTGAGTGTTCGCAATTATTCATGGGCTTGAACAAAACTTGGTTCATTCAAATGTAATCTTTCTTTTCTAGATTGGATTGCAAATTCCTCTTCCTGAAGAACAAACAAAGTTCCAAGGCTCATTTCTAGAAACCAAGTCCAAGCCAAGACATCAGAAAGCCAAGAGTTCGAACTCTCAGAAGGAGAGTTCGAACGTTTGAATGGAAGGTTCCCCAGGCCATTCATGGCCAGAATATCCAAAGCCATTTTCCAAAATGCTCAAGAGTTCGAACTCTCAGCGTTGCTTGTCAAAAATCCAAAGCTCGCTACAAAAAGACTCAAGAGTTCGAACTCTTCATTTAAGAGTTCGAACGTTCAACCCAGAAAAGCAAAACCCTAACATTTCTCTATATAAAGGGTTGTTATCTCAAAACCCTAACATCCCTCTCAAGCTCAATAAAAGGCTGTTGCAACCTTTGGAAGAGAGATCAAGATCTAGATTTCCTTTTCAGATCCAAGATTCTCATCTCTAGAGTTCACATCTGCAATCTGCATTTCGTTCCAGTCTCGGAGTTGCTTCGAGATTGAAGATAGAGAGTTAAGCATGGTTAAAGATGAACAGCGGGTGGCTGGCATAAGGTCCTTAGGTTGTGAGTCAACTGGGAAAAGGTTGTAAGTTCTCTTGTAATCTTCATATTAATAGTGTTTGATATCTTCACTGGACTGACCGTGGTTTTTTCCCTTATTTTGGTTTTTTCCATGTGTATCGTTGTCTTTCCTGTGGTGATTGTTTTTCTTGCTTTTCTATGATTGAATATGTTGATTGAATGTAATATTATTGATTGATCTGATTTGGGACCTTAAACCCTACATTGGGGTTTTCAAACCTTGAATGTAATATTATTGATTGATCTGATTTTGGGACCTTAAATTTAAATCCTACATTGGGGTTTTCAAACCTACAAGTGGTATCAGAGCCTGGTATCATCAGAGCCTGATAGGTCGGGTGTTCGAGTCATGGGTCACGCGTTTTGCGAGTTCGCAGCAGGAGTCTGATGCAGAACGGCCTGCATCAGAGTCGTGGCTGGTGTGCCGTTGAGGGAGGGATTGCTGAGGTCAACGTCCACCCTCGCTCCTAAGCGGTCATAATGGTGGTCGAGCCCTCGCCCCTACCATATAACTATTGTTGTGCCTATATCACTAATTGGTTTTGGGATAAGTAGTAGATCAATGGGGTGTAAGATCCTATAAGTGGTATTAGAGTCTGGTATACCGGGTGTTTGAGTCACGGGATACGCGTTTTGTGAGTTCGTAGCAGGAGTCGCAGCGGGCGTGCAGTTGAGGGAGGGATTGTTGGGGTCAACGTCCACCATCGCTCCTGAGCGGTCATAATTGTGGCCCCTCGCCCTCACCATAAAACTATTGTTGTGACGTTTCCTATCACCAATTGGTTTTGGGATAAGTGGTAGCTCAATGGGTGTAAGATCCTACAAGAACTATGCCTCTAGAATCTCATGTTTTTGTCACTCATTATAATAAGAAGATTGTGAATAAATCATTTTTGAGATTGTGTTTCTTTGTTGATTAATAACTTTCTTCCCATAGGTCTCCAAATGTCCACAAGTAAAAGAATAGTTCTCCTTGTGAGATTTCGCATCTGAAGACATTAAGTACGCCTCTGCGAACCTACATTGTAACTGAAAAGAATCGTATATGATTCTTGTTTCATGATTCATTCTTGATTTGCATGACAAGGTAGGAGATCTTTTCAAGAATTTTGTAAATTCTTGATATTGAGTGTACATGGATGACTAGCTATTAAGATGAGGAAGTTTGGAATGATAGAAGACATGCACTATAACAGTGAAACTTAGTTTTTTCTTATCTCATAATCCCAAAGACTGTGTTATAGACCAAATCATGTAGATGAGGACGTATGATATGGGCCAAACTAATGGGCCAAGCTTGAAGGTTTATTCCAGAAGGCCCAAAGCTTACAAGGCCCAGCAATGATAACATCCAATCTAAGATTCTCTCCCACGATAGTTTCTAATCTTTAATCTTCTAGAGGATTTCCTCAATTTGGTAGATTTCTCAATGGCTATGATAATTAGGCACTTTCTAAATTTCCCTAGATTCTTATAATTAGGTAGTTTCTTTTTTAATTTCTCAAATTTACATTAAATTTCTGTATATCCCAAGAGAGGATTTCCTCAATTTAGTAGATTTCTTAATGGCTATGATAATTAGACACTTTTCTAGATTTCCCTAGATTCTAAACTACCTAATTATAAGAATCTAGGGAAATTTAGAAAAGTGCCTAATTATCATAGCCATTAAGAAATCTACTAAATTGAGGAAATCTTCAAGAAGCTTAAAGATTAGAAACTATCGTGGGAGAGAATCTTGGATTGGATGTTGTCATTGCTAGGCCTTGTAAGCTTTGGGTCTTTTGGAATAAACCTTCAAGCGTGGCCCATTAGTCTGGCCTGCATCAACGTATTTATCACGTGCTGAATATAAGGATGGAAATGTAGTATTTCATGCAGATCATGTCCCTAATGTGATTTTCAATGATGAAGAGATTTTGAATTTTTTTAAAAGCTATTGATCCCTTGGTCAGGCTAAGAACATAATATGATAACATTTTGATGAACTTGTCTGTCATGGATATTTGCTTTGTAGGTGAATACTATTTATGAATAATAATGACAGGACATACAAAGATACACATGGCTGCAGATTTAAAGAAGTTTGAATAGTGCTTCAACAAGGCCATTAACAAGACCTTAAGATCTATGATGCCCAGCTATGATCCCTTGGTCAGGCTAAGAACATGATAACATTTTGATAAACTTGTCTGTCAAGGATATTTGCTTTGTAGGTGAATACTATTTATGAATAATAATGACAGGACATACAAAGATACACATGGCTTTAGATTTAAAGAAGTTTGAATAGTGTTTCAACAAGGCCATTAACTAGACCTTAAGATCTATGATGCCCAGCTATGACCATGGGTATGGACAGACAGACACTCCATAAAAGTGAAGTATCAGAAATGATACAGCAGTCATACACATTCATATTTGGTATGCCCGATTCATAAACATTCATATTTTGGTGTATCAGTGTATTTGAGCTTAAGATGGACATACAAATATACACATGGCTTTAGATTTAAAGAAGTTTGAATAGTGTTTCAACAAGGCCATTAACTAGACCTTAAGATCTATGATGCCCAGCTATGAATGGTATGGACAGACACTCCATAAAAGTGAAGTATCAGAATCTAAGATGGACATGTTTGTGAACCACCCAACCACGGAGATAGGTGTCTGAAGATGTTCCTAAGTGCTTCCAACCAGTGTACCTTTAAAAACATAATTGGTGCTTTGAGTTGGCATGGGTTGCCACATGACAAAGTCATACACATTCATATTTTGGTATGTCTGATTCATAAACACTCATATTTTGGTGTATCAGTGTATCATAGCTTAAGATGGACATGTTTGTGAACCACCCAAGCTGGGAGATAGGTGTCTGAAGATGTTTTTAAGTGTCTCCAACTAGTCTACCACAAGGGGTTTCCTATAGCTGTTAACAGTTCTAAAAACATAATTGGTGCTTTGATTTGGCATGGGTTGCCACATGACAAAGTAAGCATAGGTTGAAGAGGTGAGGATGAGCTAGAATTGACAAATGTCCATTTCTTTAATGTTCTTTTAGTTTGAATATCTAGAATGGGATGTGAGACAGTCACACGCATTCATATTTTGGTGTGTCTGATCCATAAACATTCATATTTTGGTGTATCAGTGTAAGCATAGGTTGAGGAGCTGACAATGAACTAGAATTGACAAATGTCCATTTCTTTTATAATGTTCTTTTAGTTTGAATATCTAGAATGGGATGTGGGACAGTTTGGTTTTAGGCAGCTCTTGTTTACTACTACAAAGGAATGATCTGAGTTATTAATTGTGTGAATAGGAATGACTCTTTCTGCTCCATTGAATATAAATTATACCTGACGGACATTTTTGTCTTTCTTATTTTCTTTCATTTTTATGTGTTTCTCTTTCATTTCACCAAGGTTTGGTATATTCATTGTGTTTCTGCAGAATGGAGCATCAAAGGAAATGGGACATTCAATCCTGAATTCTGTCAACAAATCTACATCTCAAATCAAGAAACCCCCTCGCCGGAGAACTTCTCCGTTAAATTGGTTCCCTCGGAAAAAGACTGATTCCTACTTGAAGAGGAAGATCAAGCTTCTCCAGGTAATGCCATTCTTACTAAGTTCATTATTGTCTTTCTAGTAAAACCATGTTTGATTTTTAGAGAAACGATGTTTTCTTATGGCCAGTCAGCAATGGTGTACAGTAAATAGTCCATCGCCTTTCTTCAATTCTAAGCCAGCCTTTCAACTTCCATATGTTCCTAAATTGTCCAATTACAACCAATAGTCAATAGTTAAATCCGAGAGAGAGAGAGAGAGAGAGAGAGTCAATTTACCATCTACATGTACATTTTTTCAGGCTGAGAAAATGGGACAATCTTACACAGTAAGAAGTCTCTCCAATGAAATCAACTCATATCAACATGAAGAATCAAAAGGTTTCAAGTTAATGGATATTTTCTATTGTAGGAAGTAGGAGGAATGAATTCATCTCTTGATGAGACCTTGGGCGATTCAAATCCTCACTATTCAAGGGTATTGAGAGAAAAGATTGCAGCTAGAGAGGCAGCACGCAAGGCTATGGAGGCTCGTAAAGCTGCAATGGTGGAAGCATCTTGGTGTCGAATACTACGAGCAGCAAGGTTTAACTTAACTTGGCTTTGGTTAATCTATTTAAAAGGTTTGCTAATCCTGATGCTGGCATATTCCATGCATGTGGGAACAAACAGGTGTTCAATGTACCAACAAATGGAAGTTAGAAAAACTAAGGCCCACTGTAGTACTAAACATGGAGAGAGTAATTTACAGGTGGGCCGATCCATGTACACAGCATGTTTGGCCCCATCATAATTATACATGGAGAGAGTAACCCCGTTCAAAAATAAATAAGACTAGAAAAAACATGGAAACTATGATCTTTAATCCACTTCCAAACTTTTTTATCATTGTGTTTTTTCAGAATCCCAAGCAAAGAGGCAGAATCTCAACTTGCAAAAGCAGAGGAAAGTGTAGCAGAAGCTTTCGAGGAATCAGCGGCAAAGGGAGTAATAATGCATGATAGGCCTGATTATCCACGGCGACCATGTGATGTAGAAACTTCTTCAATTATTGAAGGGGGATCCACTCACACAGTCGCTGCATCTTTTGAAACTGCATTTGAAGTTGACAAGGAAGTTGCCGCGGCAGTTAAAACAGCATTCATCCGACTTGCAAATTGCCCCAATTCCTCAAACAAAGAGGACTTCCGCGACCTGCTTTGGAAGATAAGTCAGAACCCAGATACACATACAAGCGAAACAAATCAAGAAATATCAGAGTTACCTTCAGAATGTGAGTCGGATACCGGGTCAGAGCACGAATCAGACTTAAATGCTGTTGTTTTTAGTTCTTCTAGCAGTGACATTGCCAACAGAGAAATGGGACTGAGAAAGTGGAAAAACAGGCAGCTCTCTATAAAACATGTTTCTAAGAGCTCCAAATTATCGACAGGGCTTATTGACATGATGCTAGATAGGCTCAAGTGTTTGCAAGAAGAGGAGCTGGCTTCTCTTGCCACCATTGTGGCAACTTGCGGCTTGAATGCTGTTCTTGAAGAAGAAAGTAATAAGCAACATGACTTTGGCACCACCAGCAGAGACATCCCACCATTTGGGTGTGGATCCAAGAGATACTCCAATATATCTTCTATGGATATTCAGATAAAAAAGAAACAAGCTGAGACAGAACTGCCCAGTCTGGATAAGTTTCTGGTGAAGCACGTCTCAAGACTCGAAAAAGAGGTACAAGAAGCTAAGAATGCAAGGAAAAATCATCCGGCAGAAGGAAACGGGAAACCCATGGAAAGATCAGATGAGCAGCTTATATCTGGAAGTGGCTTGGCCAATCCTACTGCTGGAACTTCATCTGAGACTGTCACTGACTTGGGAAGTATTCTTGTAAGGCACACTTCCAGATTTGAAAAGGAGATTGAAGAGGCAAAGAAATCACAAAGAGCATTTGAGGAGGCAGAAAGGTTCAGAGAAGTGCAACATTTACAACAGGATGTAGAAAACCAAAGCTTCAAACAGTCAGCTGATGTCATCAAATTGGTTGAAGGTGAACAAGTTGACAAAGAAAATTTAGATATCAACAAGCCCTCGTCTACGAAAATAACAGTTCAAACAGGGGGAATGACAACAAGGCTTCCACCAAAGAAACATATGTCACGGATTGAAAGAGCGAAATTGGAAGCATTGGAAGCATTTTCAGCCTGCAATGAAAATAACAGCCTTGATAAGATCTTGGTCAAGTCAATGCACAGGTTGGAGAGGGAAAAAATGCAAGCGCTTGCATCAGGAAAGGATCACGCAATTTCAAGAGACCAAAAGAGAGGAACTGAGATCCCAGATGTGGAGAGCTTGGATAAGATCTTGGTCAAGCATCAGTCAGGCCTAGAAAAGGCCAAGTGGGCTGCTGCATCTCAACAGTCAGCACATGATGTTAAACATTCAGAAACTCGTAGGGAAGCAAGGGAAAGGGAATTGCGAGAAGCATGGGGAGGCTTGAGTTTGGGAAATTCCATTAGACCTCATCTTTCAAGACTTGAGAGAGACAAGGCAAGCAAGCATTTAAAAAGTTTCACATTTCCTTTGTATCAATCACCTTGTAATTCAGTTCCATGTTATTCAGTAGTAGCTAATCAATGCAGTGTGATCTTATTATTTATCTTTTGTTTTCTATACAGGCTGCATGGACCAGCGCAGAGGAGGAGGAGCGAAGACGAGCGACAGGGCTTGTCTAAATTTTTGAAAGGTGTTTTGAAGATTTGTGATATATGTAAGCGTCAACTTCTTACCATTCCATCATTTCACCATTGTTTGGTGTGATTCTTCTGTCTCACACACACACACACACTAGTGACCAGTGTGATCTTATTATTAACTTTGATGGTAATACAATTGCTGTGTTTTCCTTCCAGGCCGTTTGGGTGATGAGGGAACAATTGCAAAGTGAACAAATGTCCATATGTCTTAAGGTTGAATGAATAATGAACTTGTATGATTTCTGCCAAAAGTTTGTAAATACTTTCTTTTAATTTTTTTTCTCATTCAAGAGAATACTCATGGGCAATTATTTGTAATGGTACAATTAAAATTCCTTTCATATTTTTGGTTCATATGCCTCCTGGTTGGATCCCTGTTTTCTATTTGCAACCAACCGCCCCTCCCCTCCCAGGTTTTTATAAATTTCTTTGGTAATTGTGCCCACTGATTAAATCAAGAAATGGTAGCTATAATAAATATTATGATAAGCCAATTAAAAACACAGATTTTCTATCCGAAATGACAACACTGAACTGAACACATTCATTTGAAATGTAATGTGTGAAAGGAATGATGGTGCATGGTGACTGAGCCTCACTAGACAGACGTAAGAGCATTCACATGTGGCTATGTAAATGCAATGTTTAGCTACAAAGTAACTAAAGTAGCACAAAACCCTTCCACATCAGGCTATTTTTCCTTCCATTAAAACCACATACATGAACCCTCTTTAAACTTAACTGGGTACTGTAGCTCGGGATTCATTAAAAAACCCTTTTCTGTTTTCTCTTTCCCCCTTTGTCTGCATACCTGCTCAAGGAAAACAAAGAACGGAGTCTCTCTCAAATCTCAAGCTCACACGATCTTCACAAGAACTCGAGACGACTGTTCTTGGACTTCATCGATGGGAGGTAGAGCGTGGTAAACGACGTCGATTGACACCCGTTTTGATCGGACTTGAGGTCTGTCGTTTCTTTTCTATTTTCCTTCATTTTTTCCCCAACCGATCGACACTCGTTTTGATTTGCCTTGTGATTTTGCTTTTCTTTTCTGTTTTGCTTTGATTTTTCCCCTTATCTCTTTGATTTTTGTTGCGATTTGATGATTGGATTGCTTTGTTTGGATAGAGTTCCTACGGATTTTGTTTGGATAGAGTTCCTACGGAAATTCACCTGTTTCTACCAGAAGTTCTACAGGTATAACTGTTTCAACCGCAAGTTCTACCGGTAGAGATGGCTAAAAAGATGACAGAGAGCTTGGAGAGGAAATTCACCTATTTCTACCGGTAGAACTGTCGGATTTGAAGAGAATTTTGCTTTTTGGGGCATTTTTGTAATTAGAAATGTGGGGACCTATATAAAGACCACTAACTCGAAAATTAGGGTTATCTGAGAATTATCGTAGTTTCACAGCCCCCTTTTCTCTCTTTCTTCCATAGATGAATACATAGTGAGTTTTAATTGAAGATTAGTGTTCAATTTTAGTGAATTCTTGTATTTTATAAATGGCCAGTGTATGCGTTGATAATCGTCTATTTGCTATGTATAACATGAATAGTGAGTTTTAATTGAAGATTAGTGTTCAATTTTAGTGAATTCTTGTATTTTATAAATTGCCAGTGTATGCGTTGATAATCGTCTATTTGCTATGTATAACATGAATAAGTTTGTGAAGTGCTTATGAATAAGTTATGACCGTTGATTGAGTAATTGACCAAAGGAGCACGGCCTTCAGCAAGCTCAGTAAATACAGAAGAGCGTTCTAATACGTTGATGTCGTTATGAGATCCTGGTAACCCAAAAAATGCATGCTATATCCAAAGATCATATGATGCCACAGCTTCCAAAATAATTGTTGGTTCATGATAATGACCAGAATACTGACCTTGCCATGCAGTGGGACAATTTTTCCATTTCCAGTGCATGCAATCAATGCTCCCTAACATCCCTGGAAATCCACGACTTTTACCTTCCGCTAGCAATTTGGCAATGTCATTATTGTTTGGTGACCGCAAATACTCTTCAGAAAAATTTGTAATCACCGCTTTAACAAACTTTTTTAGACTTTTCAATGTGGTGCTTTCTCCAATCCTTAAGTATTCGTCGCACAGATCAGCCGTTCCTCCATAGGCAGTGATCATCTTTTGAAAGGAAGACAACCCGAGCCTTCCAACATTATTCCTTCGTTGGACAAAATATGGCTCGTTCGCTTCTAGCACAGATTGAATACGTAGAAAAAGAGAACGACTCATTCGAAACCTTCTTCGAAATAAATTCGGAAAAAATACTGGCGAATCAGCAAAGTAGTCAAGAAAAATCCTTTCATTGGCTTGCAAAAAATCACGCTTGATGACTGTGTGGCGTTGACGTGGTCTTGATCCTTCACCACTATTCAATCGTTCTTCTTCTATAGCAAGTCGTATAATTATCTCCATCTCATCATCGGAAGAGGATGATGAGTCATTGGCAATTATGTTGAATACAGGATGTTGATATTCCATAGAGAACAAATAAAGAGTGAATGAAAGAGAAATTTGAGTTGAGCTAAAACAAAGAATGAAAATATATGAGAATTTTGGGTTAAGTTGGATAGAAGTTTGAGAGGAAATTGTCCTATTTATATTAAGAGAATATGACCGTTAAAATATAGCTGTTGGGTCATTGGAAAACGTGGGCGTTTAAAAAATATGACCATTACAAAATATGACCGTTAAAATATGACCGTTAGAAAATATAGCCGTTGGGACATTGGAAAACGTGAGCATTTAAAAAATATGACCGTTACAAAATATGACTGTTAAAATACGACCCTTATAAAATATAGCCATTGGGACATTAGAAAACATGAGTGTTTAAAAAATATGACCGTTACAAAAAATAATAAAGAAATAATGAAGAAATAATATTTAAATGAAATAAAGATAAAGTAAAGAGGCTTATGTAGGTGCATGTGAATGGTAGGATAGCTAAAATAATAAAAGTGACTTCTTTAGTTCAGATTTAACTAAAGCTAAGCTAGCCACATGTGAATACTCCAAGGGGTCTATTTTAGCCCTCTAATTTGAGCAGAGGGACTGATCGCTTCAGATTATTACCACTGTAGATGAAGCTGTGCCAGAATTTGGTAGGTTAAATTTTTGGCGGATGACAACTCATGAAATTCGGTGGTGTTCGTTTTGTGCTGCCACATGCCTGCTTTGACTCATTTATCCCTATTTCTTCCCACGCTCACTTTTTTTGGGTAGTGGGTGCAATGAATGAGGCAGCAGGGGGTTGAACTTAATGAGGGCCCACATTTGAGTCACCCATTGGCCATTACCCAACCCAATTATACAAAGGGATAATTACGGTCAGAAAGCTGAAAATAGTTCCAAAATAGTCCAAAAATATATATTCACCGTAGAATTATTTGACCCGTAGAATATCGCACGCCGCGATATCCTAGAGATATAGGCGTCAGAAGCGGGAGGACTTGAATAGTCTGTTTTTTTTCTTTTTTTTTTTTCCCTTGACTGTGGGATTATCAAACTACAATTCAAACCGTTGGATAGCTGTACGAGTGTAAGAACTAATATCGCACCAAATTTGAATCTTTGATTTATCACGGTTATCGAGAAATTTACAAGAAAGTCACGTTTTGCAAATTATGAGAATAAATTATAAGCCACTTTTTTTTTTGCAAGTTTCTTGATAATTTGTTCTTATAATTTGCAAAATAACGTGACTTTTTTACAAATTTCTTGATAACCGTGATAGATCAGCGATTCAAATTTAGTGCGATATTAGTTCTTACACTCATACAGCTATCAAACGGTTTGGATGGTGGTTTGGTGGTCCCATAGTAGAAGAAAAAAATAAATATACTGATTGTTCAAGTGATTGTGGGATATCCTACATCCCTAGGATATCGTAGTTCGTTATATCCCACGGATCAAACAGCTATGCAGTAAATATATATTTTTGGGCTATTATCCGCTTTATGACTATCGAATCCTTATCTCCTGCTGAGGAGAACTGCACAAATTGCATCTGATGGAACATATGTTCCCCCTCTTGTCCAAATTGCTAAATTAACCCCTAAGTTGATGGTCACCGTTAAATTTAGAACAAGTAAAAACGAAAGTAACAAACTTTTGATACTCAAGTGTTTCATAAGTGATAATGCAAGTGGTAGCTGTAAATGCAATCAGAATAAAATATCACTATCTACTATTTTATGGTATAGTTTCATTATTTTAATTCTTTACATCCAAAAGAAATTGCAGCAAGTTTTAGTACCAATACTACAATTAAGGACCTGTATTATGTTGATGGACATCTCGAAAAACTTTATAAAAAAAAAAGAGAGAGAGAGATTTTGAACATACTAATTTGAGTAAATCCTGTAAGAGAATTTTACTTTGACCCCTCCTCATGAGAGATTTTCTGGCTCTAGCTGTGATCAAGCTGTATTAAATCTAAAACCCAACCCTAATGACTTGTTACAATGCTAGTCAGATTTAAGTAAGGTCATAATCATAATGGGGTAGGATTGATGATAGGGGCCATTTTGGCATGTCCAGCCCAAAACCAGTCCAATGTTTTTGAAGGTCTGGGCTCAGCTCATTATCCCCCACAGTCCACAGGCATCATTGGAATCCACGTGGTTGGCTGATCTTGATCCAATCATCTGTGGGTGGCCCACATCACTTCTGTCTTGCAATATGGTTTTGTCGGTTCGGTCTTTCACCAATTTTTCCATGCACTTTCCTTGTTTACCCTTTTGCTCTTTTCGTGTTGTGCCTTCTTCCTTTCCTCGTTCTTCAGACGCTTTTAATCCCTTTCAACGCCTACTTCTCCTTCAGATTAGGGTTTTGTTCCTCTCGATTTCTCCCAAATTCACAGAGACATGGGAGGTGGCAACGGTCAGAAAGCCAAGATGGCTCGCGAAAGGAACTTGGAGAAGCAGAAGGGCGCCAAAGGTATCATCTTTCATCCCCTCCCTCTCTCTGTCTTTCTTTCTCTCTCTCTGGAATTCACATCGATGGATTTTTCTTTCAGGAAGCCAACTGGAATCAAACAAGAAAGCTATGACGATCCAGGTATTTTCCTTCTCATCTTCTTAATTCAGGGGATTTAGGTTTACAAGGAAGAATTTCACAGGATCACAAGGAAAGAAGTCTTTCAAGGAATGTTTTGAATTAATATATTTATGTGTGTTCACTTGTTGTTTTGAGCCCTTTAATTTTATTGAAGACTTGTTGGAAGAAGAAGAAGAGGGTTTTTTTTTTTTTTTTTGGGTCATAAAGATCCTTTCTTTTGGGTTTTTTTTTTTCATTTAGTTTTTTTTCATATGGGAGATCTTGTAGTGGTTGTAGATAATTAAGGGAGGAGTCTTGTTAAAAGGTCTTGAGTTGAGGTTTGTTCATAGTTGGATCTATCTTGGTGCTCAATCTTGAAACTCCAGCCTTTTCCAAAGAAAATTCATGAGCACAACAGATTAAGATGTGATCATGTGATGCTGTTGTTGTGCTTGAAGATAATCTGGAAAGCTTTGATGAGTGAATTGATATGTAGCTCTCCTTACATGAATAAATGAATAAAATATAAGATTCTCTTTTTTTTTTTTTTTTTTCAAGGGCATGTTGTTTTTGTATTTAGCTAAAGTTAAGCAGGGTAGGGTAGGGTTATATCTTTGAAGACATGAATGGAAACAGATGTTTAGTGGTAAAAAGTCCTTGAACATTCTTTCTCTAAAACTTATCTGAGTTTTTTTTTTTTCCCCCTTTCTCTTATCCTTCTAGTATTTGTAGTTGGGTTGTATAGCATGCTTTTGGTATTGGATTGGTCCATTAACAAGAAATTAATGGCTAGGTTCTTATCTTGGTTGTTTATGGGCCCATATAATCCATTTAAATTCGGCTTCAAAATGTTATTTTGATTATTTCCATGTCTTAGGAAGGAACCAAATCTTGTTTGCCTAGAGAAACTATTCAAAACTTCATTGACGGCATGCACAACTGATGCTGCACATGGGGCTCACAAAACCCTAAGAAAAACCTTACAAAGATCTTCTGTCATTTTATCTAGCACCTTGAGTTCTCAGGTCAGATATTGACATATTGCTGAATCTTACTCTCTACCTGACCATAAATGAATTACTCTGGGGAGTATTCCATCTGCAATGGAACAACCCCTCATTGGGTCCTCTTCGACTTGGATGATAAGGTAAAATTTTATATATTTGAGATACATATATCACCACACCACCACCATCATCAAAGCCTTGTCTCAACTATGTTGGGGTTGACTATATGAATTTTGTTTCTCCATTCCGTCTATCCCAAGCCAAATTGTTGCACTTCTTTAGATTTATCCTAACTACTTCCATCCATGTCCTCTTCAGCCCTCCCCCTTTCTTAGTTGGCCACAAAACTGCATAAAAAATAATAAATATCCTCACCAGCGCCTTATCCTCCCCCTTTCTTAGGTGGAAGTTTTTATAAAATCGGCAGTGTTGACCGGAAGTTGTTTCTAGATGGAATCATCATTAGTTGGTTTGTACCATGTTGTAAAATTTGTTGGTAGTGATCTGTGACCAGCGAATGAAATGATCTTGAACTCAATTTGATTTTCATAACAAACTACACAGATGGATGGGGTTTCATTTGATTAATTTTGTGGAATTGATTGGTGTCCTGGTTTTGGAAGCCATTAGATCAAACTTGGCTGCTTTCATTGCTGAAGGTGAATTGGCTGATGAGATCAAGTGGGCTAATGCCTGTGATGATACTTTGTGGAGGCTGGCCGATGTAAGAAAATGCAAGAATTTTTTAGCATGTTTCTCAATTTCCTTTGAACAATCTTAGAGGTGCTTATAGGTAGCTGATCTTTCCATCAAAACAGGGTGTCTCACAGTTGTCTTTGGTTTAGAGAATTAGTTGCTATATGCACAGAAGTTCTCTCTGAGACTCCATAGTTACACAAGCTATGTCCCACCACCTTGTAGGGCCACCTAGAGGTATTTTCCACCCCATCCATTAACCCACCTTCAATCCCGGTCAGAGCTGAACTTTTTTTCCATTCGGAGTTGCACTCACCTGAACACCCTTTTTCAACACTTTTCACCATTGATTATGAGGTATTAAAATCCGAACCTATTGAGATTAATTAGGCTGATTTTTTAAGCATCCTATCGACTTTCCCAACCACTTGATTGGTGGTGGATTGAGGTAGGGTTCCATATGATGCCGTTAGGCGATCACTTTTGATATGCAGCAGCAGACAGACAAGACAACCATTTCAAGAGGGGAGGAGGGAGGTGGGGTGGTGTTCTGTCACTATATCCAGAAGTGTTCCCCTATACATAAAAGAATATAATGTTGTTCAGTCACTATATTCAGTAGTATATACTTTAATTTCATATGTGGATATTATCATCTGTCTTGGAAAGAATCTAATTGAGCCCCTTATCATGTCAATGAGACATATTGATAAAATCGCAAAGAAATGAGTTGATTAATATTTTATATATACAACAGATTCTTGTATTTATCGACACGGTGAATTGATTTTTGGTAGGCAAGCAAGTATTTTTTGCGAGAGAGATTGCCAAGCCTTTCATTACAAATACACAAAAAGTGTTTACTGAACCAAATCATTGTTTGTGGGATTTGGCATGTTATTAATGACAAGATTGATATTCAAAAATATATTATGAGAGAACATGTTGATTCAACGCCATAAGCCAATTAGCCTATGAGATTTTTTTTTTTTTTTTTTTTTTCATTTTTTAATGCAAATGTATACCATATTGCTTAACTTTTTTTGTATCTAATACTTGTATCATTCAAGTCACAAGTGTACGTAACCTGCAGGAAGATTTTGCTGTCTTGCAAGATGCAAATTGAACATGCTTTGTCTACGGGAAGATCTGGGAATAGTTTTCTTTCTATCTACTTATGCATTATTTATTCTTCTCTGCTCTTTCACTTGCTTCAGATTCTTTTCTCCAGTAGTTTCTTTCAGAAATTCCAGTAGAAGAGAAATTTCTACTCTGAGGTTTCTCTCTGTGAAAGAATTTAATTTCTCTAGCAGTGGTTTGAAGCTCTATATAATACCCATACCCACTGTGAAGAAGTTGAAACGTGATTCTAAACTCCCCACTTCCACTTGGGATTCCCACCGAGGAAAACATAGAAGCCCTTTGATATACAGGCTCAAGTGATCGTTTTGGATGATACTGAACAGGACTGCTTGTTTTAATTGTTTCTACTTTCATTTACCGTCTTACATTTTCCTCTTTTTCCATTTTTTGTTGATTTAGTGTTTTGGTGCATGCAGTGCAAGGTATGTATGCAGACATTTATTTGCACCACTTCGGAGGTTAAGTGTAGGGAGCATGCAGAAGCGAAGCATCCAAAATCCGATGTGTCTCAATGCTTCCCCCATCTCAAGAAATAACTTGCGAGCATACAGAGAAGCTGTAGATTGTTGGGCTTTTACCATTATCATCCGAATGCATCTAATTTGATTTGCAAGAAATCCAGACACTCAAAATGGTGTTTGAGAACAATTGTGGAATGTGTTTGACGTTCGTGATGTTTCCTTTTTAGGTATATGTTCTTGGATCAGTATATGAGTTAAAACTTGGTGTTTCATTAATTACCTGGCAGGTTTATTTCTCAACCCTGTGGTCTCTATTCTTCAATGTGTTTGCCTAAGTTTCTACACACTACTATAGAAGTATGACAAAATTGTCAGTCAATGCATGAACCAGAACCATCATGGATGGATGAGGTGGGCTTGGCATGCCCCCCATTTTTGTGAAAGAACACTTGCCTCCTTTTCTTCCATATCATCACGTGGTAAATGCCAACTATACTTTTGATTGCATTGGCTATTTTTTCTTCCATCAATGTTTGGGCCTGAATCATCGTATTCTATTTTCTAAGCAGGATCAATCTAATACGGATCTAAATTCATTTGGAGCTCAAAATCTCAATTGGGAAGACTCTATTCACTTGAAACCTAAGAAATCTAAGAAGCACAGTAAACCTAATAGAAAGTTTTCACGGAAGATCTTTTCTCAAATGTGGTTGATCCGAGGGACTAGAACTTGTAGGTTGATGATAATGAATTAAAAAAAAACCTGACGGGCAGATCAGATGCATTAGGTTGACATGGTAAAATCTAAAACTTCTAATTAATAAAGGATCGTGATTACTAGTATAAAGACCATGCAATGTACTCAATTGTGGAATCACACATGGAATACAGAATTTTAATTGGTCATCTCAAATCGAACCCATGAATCTACCGATAACTGTGTTCTTGTAATATTTTTGAAAAATCTGCCGATATTTCCTGAATCTACCAGTAAAATCTGATGTGGCACCCACTTTTGGTAAAAATAAGATGTTCAACATATTCACTTTGCAGATCCCAAATATTTTAATTGAGATTGTGAATAATTACTACCTTTTGAGTTTGGTTACTTCCTTTTGAGTTTGGCATTTTTTTTTCTTCAACAAAAAGGATAGCTTTCAAGGTATCAGAAAAAAGATTGAAAAAAAAAAAAAATCCCCCAATCATTTTTCTCTCTCATATCATTTTTTTCAAAACGCAAGTGTAAAGTTAAAACAAATATGTGATTATAGCCACCTCTAAATACGCCAATTCTTACTTGAGTGGAAAGTCAGGCCAATTCTCACCAGGAGGTCCAGGGTTTAACCCTCGCCTCCTAGCATATGCAAGTTCATCTCTTCTCAGTACAAGTTTCTCTTCCTCGTATGTGCGGGTGTATAAGGGACGCAACCCCTTCTAGCTGGGATATCCAAAAAGTAATAGGGCTATGCCAATTCCTGAAACCTTTTCTACGACATAGGGAAAAATAAGTCTTATGGGAAAGCCCTATGAGACTAGGGAACAGTGTAAAGCTATGCAAGGTGCTCGACGAAATTACCTGTGTTTGACAAAATCACATCGACAAGGGGCTGCCCTTTTCGACCAATTGTCGTATTTGAAGAAAGGCGAGGCATCTCAGTGTTTCCACTTCTATGTTGCACTACAATCCTACGGATGGTAAAAGCCCGTTTCGACCAATTGTCGTATTTGAAGAAAGGCGAGGCAGCTCAGTGTTTCCCCTTCTGTGGTGCACTACAATCCTACGGATGGTAAAAGAAACTAGGTAAATTACTTGTAGCATTCGTTCGGTGCATTTGATGTGTCATGGCGTTTAGGCACAAGAGGTTGATGGTGGGGCCCATGCCCCATCTGTACTGATGAACGTGGGGTGGCCTCTTGATTCTGCATGTGAACCGTGTGTGGTGCAAAATGGTCTCTTTCTCTTTTTTTTGTCACCCAGCCAAGGGTTCTGGGACCAATTAAAGAACCTATCACTACGAGATAATAGATAAAATATCTGCTCTCGTAGAAAGAAACTCCATCCCCAGATATCAAACCCTAATGGACGAAAAGTGGGTTTCCCAACCAACTGCAACACCTCTAAAAAATGGGAGTTCCAAAAGCCATAGATCAGCTGGTTGGACATGGGGTTTTACGTTACAAATGCAGTAAAAAAAAAAAAAAAGAGGGCTTTATGGTGCCCCAATCGCCACAATGCTAGGACTCAATGAAAAGAGATGCCCCAATCAGCACATGTCAAACCAACCAAACACTTCTTTATGGCCCTGCACAGAATGCCAGGAGATTTTCACCAGCGTCAATCACAAAAGGTCAGCTCCATGACCAGAGGCCTGTAACAAATAGTAAGACGTCAATAGCCACGAACATTTTTCAAGACTCGGATAATTTTCACTGCTAAAAGACAAGTACCCAGTGGGAATCTTCCTGCCGAGGCACAAATGCACATGAACACTTCTTAAAACTGATCGAAAGATCAAGATGGTCAAATTTTCTAATAGCTCTGGCTGGAAAGATAGCAAACACTGTTAAAGTGTTGAAACCATATTTAAAATCCAATATGCATATAGCATCGCACAACTAATCCAGATATCTGTTAACAGGAATAGAAAGGAATTGAATAAAGCACCACACATTATAACCAAGTTTATAGACCCTCTTCCTTTATCCAACTGTGCAGCTCATAATAATAAACAGACCGCATGACAAATCAAACCAGCCAACCATTTTCATCATTGCTACTGCGTACGCATCCTGCTATTCTCAGCTGCCCTCACTTGAAAGAAATACGGATGTGCCTGCACAAAAGCGGGGAAAATTATGGACTTAAGAGTGCTAGCCTGGTAGGATATATGCGGTTACAGAAACTATCGGCCCCGCATCAGAATTAAGTCGAAAGATCTAATATAAACCATACATCATTAATTGATAAGTGCAAAATGATGCAATTAGCAAGCTCGCTCTCTCTCTCTCTCTCTCCAAAGCTCACCTTTTCTTCTCTTTTTTTTCACTTTGAAATGTCCCCAGATACTTCCGAATTATTATTATTTCATTAGTCTACATAGATCGAAATAAGGCTCAATGATGAGGATTTTTTTAAAATGCCCATTCTGGTCCTTTAAATTGCTGTCTTATATGTTTGTGCCATTTGAAAGACCCTCATCTGCAACCATCCAGCCAAAGACTGAAGTCAGCTTTTGACCACATTTCATAGCCAGATGAGCACAATTATTCCATTAAAAGGAACAGTACTTCATAACCTCAAAAAGGCATGGAGGATGTCTTTGAATGTACACCAATGCAGTTGGAATATTTAGGCAAAATAAACATTGGAGCAGTACAAAAGTTGCAACTTGACCAGATCAAATACAGAATATATATAACAAAACATAGGATACTGAATAGGAGTATAAGTACATATGAGAAGTGGAAAAGCTACAGAGAAAACAACAAAAGCGCCCCCCCCCCCCCCCCCACCCAAAAAAAAAAAAAGATATTACAGCTCATGCAGATTCTAGCTGATGTGCAGCATTTTTCATTTGGCATAAATGTAAATAGAATGAGAGTTCTCCACTGAGAGACATTTACATACTACAACACGAGAAATTTTGTCTGCCCAATCAACCCATGAAGACCACTATTTATGGAAAGCTGTTTACAGCATTTAATGGCCCAAACCATATATATGTAGGGTCTGTAAGTTGCCAGAGATCAAACCTTTCATTTTTTACAAATCAAAAGTTGATGGAGATTCAGCCTCAAAGCATGCTTCTGGTTGCAGATATTAGTTTCCCATTTTTTTTAATGTCCCTTGAATAGTTCATTTCACCAACATATTCAAAGAGATCGTGATTTTGGGTCCAACAACACTAAGCCGATTGCCTCCATACCTAGTACCTATACAGTCCCACTAATGTACACTCTTATCATACTGAATCAGAACAAGATTTCTGTATGGAGAGATGCAGTTAAATATTCCAATTTTAATTGGCTTATCAGAGGTTCATTTGTGTTCTCTCAAAAAAAGGGGAAGATGAGAACACTATTTCCACCCAACCTCATTCTATTTCATATCCAAACTCAGGTTCAGGAATACCATCCTGTCCAATGATTGAGATACTCAGTGTAGCTGATGGGTATCCATTCCCAAATGCAAAAGAGTTTTTTTTTTTTTTTTCTCTGAGTTGGCCCAGTGGCCAGGACCCTACTGGAAACAACCCTGCCAGGGAGGAGCGGGAGTTGCCATCCACAGCAACTCCTTGTGATTCCCAAATACAACGAGTTGAAAATGGCAATGTAAAGTACAGACCTTGTGGATAAAAGCTAAAATGTGTCACTATCAAGGTTCAATTGCATGCAAATTGCAAACCTTGTAATTTTCTAGCTGGGCTTGGCAGCACAGAGGGTATAATGTGAGCCTTTATTGTCCTGTCCACGTGAAGGCTGGATTTGGCCTTGTGGGCTGTAGTTGGACCTCATTTTCTAGCCTGATTATTAGATACGTGATGTAATCCTAGGGTTAGGATGCAAGTGCTGGAGCACAATTAGGGTTCCCACTAGAACAATCACTCAATGAAGACAATCTCCACGATAACCCACGCAGGGAAATTTTATTAACTCCAAAATCTCTGAGATCATTGATCTCTACAATGCTATATTTATAATAAAAGAAACTTAAGCCCTAAGAAAGCATTCCTAATCAAACTAGGAAACAAATAATAATTCTACCCTAATTAGAAACTAATCCTAAATACAACTTCTTAAATAAAATTAGAAACTACTAACAATTAACAAATCAAAATGGTATGGGTCCCACATGTGGACCACACTTATTGCCCAAACGATTGTATGATGTTGCTGCATCATTCTCTCCAGGTTGGAAAAGAGTTCGACCTCAAACCCGGCTCTTCTTGTTGATGTTACTTCTGTAAATAGTGTGCACTTGAAGCGCTTCCTTGGTGAGACGAGAATGTGACCCTTTCTTTGGTGGCGTCGGGTTCAAAGGACGGAGTGTAACTTGCTTTTGACCATGCATAAATGTGTATGTGTTGTCGCGCATGCCATTAGTTCCATTCTTGTCATACATCCATGATTGACCCAACAAGATATTACAACTATCCATGAGTACCACATTACACCAAACTGTATCTGTATAATTTGCACCAATGGAAAATGTAACTGGACATGCATATCGGACTTGCATTTCATCACCTGTCATTAACCATCTAGCAAAATAAGGACGATGATTCTTCCGAACTTTCAACTGTAAGCGATCCA
The DNA here is from genome assembly GCA_028538565.1 of Umbellularia californica. Lineage (NCBI taxonomy): Eukaryota > Viridiplantae > Streptophyta > Magnoliopsida > Laurales > Lauraceae > Umbellularia > Umbellularia californica. The sequence continues at coordinate 6,398,424 of JAPQWN010000003.1, forward strand.
CAAAAGCTTGAGAAATAATATTCTGACAATTGCCTCCATCAATGACTACCATGCATTCCTGATCATTGACTGTTCCTTTGGAGCGGAAAATATTTTCTCGCAACCATTTCTTTTTAGTAGTCGAGGGAGTGTCGGTGAGGATCATGAGGGATTCACCTTCAACTGCATGGTAGATCTCTAAGTCTTCGGTCTCAGTTGCAACCTCTTTCTCTTTAGGATCATTTGGAGTATCAGTCTCATAACTTTCATTCTCAATGAGGTGGATACGTTTTGGGCATTCTGCTGCACGATGCCCTTGTTGTTTACCTGTGAAGCACGGACACATGAAAATGGGGGGCGTATCCGTATCCCGGGCGTATCGGACACGGATATGCCCGGATACGGGCTGGATACGTCTGGGATACACTTTTTTTGTATCTGAATTATTTTTATTTATTTTTTAATATCGGACTCGTCCTGGACACGCGCGGGACTCGTTAAGTGAGAAATAAAAAGAAGGGAAAGAAGAGAAGGGAAGGGAAAAAAAAAAGAGAAGAAAACGTGGGAGAATGGAAGGGAAGGGAAAAAAGAGAGAAAGAGAAGGGAAAGAAGAGAAGTATCTCGCCATCAAAATCGCCATCGCCAGCACTCCTCCGACGAGAAGTACCTCGCCATTGCCATCACCTGCACACCTGTTATTGTCGTCGTCATCAAACCCTAACCTGAGGTGAAAGGGTTAGAGCTGCTCCACAATCGCCGTTGCAGCCTCCACGAGAAGTACCTGCACTCCTCCACCGTCGCCGCTGCCTCTGCTGCTACAACTGTGCCGCTCCTGCAAGGGACGACTACAACTGTGCCTGCTGCCACTTTGCCCAGGTTCTTTTCTCTTCTTTCTTTCCTTTTTTTTCCCCTTTTTTCTCTACTACTGCAAGTTGGAACTTTCCTCAGTTGAGATTTCTCTTTTTATCTCAGATTATCTCAGAACTTGCTTTTTAGGTTTTGTTTGGATGAATAAGACAGCATTTTTAGGGTCTTCTCAAACTGTTTCCTTGGTCTGCATTTTTTTAACTGATTATTTTATCATTGAAGAATTATATGTATGTTGTTTGGAAGGTAAATAGTTGTTGTCTAGATGTGTTTGGCCCAAACAGAAAGTTGCTGAATGGTTCGAGATGCCATCTAGGAGCAGGATAGTCACTGTTTTGGAAAATAGCAGGCAGTTGGTTGCTGGTTGCTAATTGCTGATAGCTGTGGTACATCTATAGTGATCAAAACCTGCGTGGGCTACCAAATTTATTGTGATTTGCCAGTTGAAAGAGCTTAAGTCATTGTTTCTTGTAGTCATTTGCATTTTCGAAGCTGTCTTTACTGTAATGGGTTCTTGATGGCTATTTTGATTGAAATAATGTAAGATTTTTATTACACTGTCATATAAAAAATATTTAAAATAAAAAATTTCAACGTATCCTCGACGTATCGTATCCTACTTTTTTGAGAAATGGCATATCTACGTATCCGTATTGTATCGTATCTGTGTCCCGTATCTGTGTCCATGCTTCATAATTGTTTACAATTAAAGCATGTGAGCCTATTTTGACCTTCAAGCTTAAGGAAAACTTTTTCCGACGATGTACTCGGTTTAAAACCTGCAGTGGAGGAATTCTTCTGCATAACCCATTTAGCTGCATTAAGTTTTTAGGGTTGATGATATGCAATTTCCTCGGCTTTGAGAACATGCTGAATAATCTCATCAACATTATCAAAATGCTTGAATGCGAGGATATCTTGAATGTCAAGCGTAAGCCCATTAAAGTATCTATCAACTAATACATCATCATCTTCATTCAAACCACAACGGGCTTGCATGGTCATAAACTCCTCAGAATATTCAACAACTATCTTAGATCCTTGTTTCAAGTATTGGAAACGTGAACGCAGATCTTTGGAGTAATTGACAGGAATTTTTGCTTCAACAGATTTTTCATCTCGGCCCACGTGTCAACAGGGTCAATTTGTTGGTATCTTCTCTTCTTTTACAACTCGGCCCACCATATCGCAGCATAATTGTGAAAGCAAGTTGCCACCAGTGTAATCTTATGACCATCCGTCATTGGTTTATGTGCAAAAATGTTTTCAACACACTAACCAATCCAAGAATTCATCTGGCTTCAATTTTCCATCATATTCGGGAATCACGAGTTTAATACCCAAATCGCGATCAACATTTACTACGTGTGGGTCTCGTTGATTCTGATTATGTCCTCCATCATCCCGATGATTATCTTCACGCCAATTAGTTTCCAAATTGGTTAATCGGATCTCAATCCTTGCAAGAGTCTTTTGCATTTGAACCATCATTATTGATAATTGCTCAACGGTTCCCCTCAAATCATCATCATTATGGGAGGAAGACTCCGCTTCAACTTGCTTCTTGGAGGTATCTTTGTGTAATGAAAATTTAAAAATTGCTAACTGACCTAATGTAGATCTGCTCTCCACGACTACGCTGGCGAAGACGGATCTAAAATCGGACGGTGGGGGAGCCAGATATCGCAAAAATAAACTATAGCCGTTGCTTTGGTGAAACTTTCGTTGGACTGCTCTTGTGATGAGGTAATATGTATACTCTGCTAGTGGGCCTTTTTTTCAATGGGTCAAATCCACCTGAACTGGCCCGAACGAGAAACCAGGTCCAAACTCAATTGATGACACGCGTGTCGACCACTCTGGCCTCGGCTTCGTGATTGTACAGAAGAAGAGAAAAAGGGATTTGGCTTCCTTCTCTTCATGACAAAGACGCAGCAAGGGATAGCTCTGGATATGAAGAGGTGCTGCGCGATGGATGGCGGGCGGTGGAGTGGAGCAGCGGCGACGACAGTGCCAGGTACTCACTTCTTCCCTAATCTCCATCCTTTCTGCTACTTCTGTTCTTCTTCTTCGTCTCTCTGCTCTTTTTTTTTTTTTCCCTGGTTTGGGACGATTTTTCTCTAGTTGGGGAATGGGAGATGTGTTCTGAAGGGGCGATCTGGTTGTGGTTTGGCGTCGGGATATTGAGATGGTGGTGGGTTTCAACAGTGGGTTGTGTTGCGGGAAGGGGAGATGGTTTTGGGGATTGACAACAGTGGGATGAGATCTGAAATCTGGGTAAGCGACGAGGTTGGAAGGTCTGGGAAGCAGCAGATTTGGTAGACTCTGGGGAATCTTATCGACAAGGGTTTCTGGGTGGGGTTCTGAAAGGTTTTGGATTTGAACAAAGAGGGAGATTGGGTGTATGGGTTTCGGCTGGGTTGTGCGCAGCAGGAAGCAGGGAGTGCTGGTTTAGATGTCAGGGTCTCAGGGTGGTTCAGCAGGTAGTGGTGGGTTGGGTTCTGCTGGATGGTGCGACGGGTCGAAAGAGGGATTTTTTTTATGGTGCAGGGACGGTGATGGTGGACGGGTGATGTTGGACGAAGGTAGGGATGGGGATGGGGGTAACACGCCGACGATCGAGGGATCGTTCGGCTCTTATACCAATTGATGCAATCCTAGGGGTTATGATGCAAGTGCCGGAGCACAATTAGGGTTCCCACTAAAACAATCACTCGATGAAGACAATCTCCACGATAACCTACATAGGGAAATTTTATTAACTCCAAAATCTCTGAGATCATTGATCCCTACAATGCTATATTTATAATAAAACTTAAGCCCTAAGAAAGCATTCCTAATCAAACTAGAAAACAAATAATAATTCTACCCAAATTAGAAACTAATCCTAAATACAACTTCTTCAATAAAATTAGAAACTACTAACAATTAACAAATCAGAATGGTATGGGTCCCACATTTGGACCACGCTTATTGCCCAAACGATTGTATGATGCTGCTGCATCAATACACCTAGCCCAGACCTATCCATATGAATAAAGGTCCAGCCTGACATATTTCATAGAAGTGCCATATACACTATTGCAAATGTGTCGTACTTGCGCTTCATTCAGGTCCACTGGGCCAATTGGACACAGCCCAAATCATCAATTATTGACTCGGGGAGATTTGAGCAATGCAGTACATGGTCCATTGCCAGCCCTAACCTTGCCCATGGATAGTATGATAAGGTTAAATGATGACAAAGATCATTTAGTAATTCTGGAGCAATTTGAAGGTTCTCTTATTACTGTAAATTAGGTAGTTGCTAATGATTACAACAGCATTACTAGAAGAGGAGGTATTGGCTCAGCAAAAGATGCTAGAAATAGGATTACCATTGCTTCTCGTGCAGTAAGCCTCTCTTGATGATCATACCGGAGAAGCTTATCAAGAAAATCAATTGCCTGCAGGCACATCAAGTCAATTATTCATTGCAGAACTCATAATAGTGAAAAATAAAAATTTAAAGTAACTGAACACGATGTTTCGCCTTTTCGAGAATATAAAGTTTATTACCTCTGGAGAAACTAGATGCTGATTATCGGCATTAATAAACTTCGACCAAGGCTTCCTGCTGTGCCTGCAAATAATGCATGTCAATGAATAGGTAAAAAATAAGAAATATTTATTTATTTATATGAAGTTATATTCGTAGAGTGGTTACAATTTTAGGATGTGATATATACTTATTCCTTATGAAAATCCTATACGAAACTTCATATTATAGAATCAGCCGCTAGAAAAAGACAATCTCCAATTAAGAAAGTGATCACAACATACCTCCCAACAAGAGCATCAAGTTGAGGATCAAGTTCTAAGCGGTATTTGTTCAAATAGGCATTTAATTCATCAGTCCCCAGCACCTAAAAAATAAGCATATTGGTAATTACACCTCAGTCACATGAAAATATATGAAATAGTCAACTGAAGAAAAAGAAACGGACACTGCAGGTCACAAGAAAATATATGGAATAAGCTTTGAAAAAAAAAGAAATATTTGTGAAATAATCAACTATGAAGACCACAATAATAAACAACAGGACACTAGACTGGATAATGGATCAAAACTGTCCAAAATCAAGACCGCATGAATAAAAACAACATGCCACCGGAGAAGAAGACAACATGAATAAAGACCATGTTTAAAAAACAAAAGAAATCTGACTGGGCAGGGATAATCAGTTGGAAGAAGCCAGAAATCCAGACAAGTAATTAAAGAACATGCCACTGGTCTGTATGATTGCACGGGTTGGAAACTTGTGCTAAGTGACACTAACAAAAGCACACCAAACTCATGTTATTTTAGTCAAAAGACATTCTAAGGGCTATTCCATGAAAAAAAAAACAGGGTGCTGGAACATGTCAAATAAAAACAAATGCAGAAAAAAACTAGGTATTGAAGCCGATCAGAAACTTCTATTTGCTGTAATTCAAACTTTTCCATCCCCTTTCAAAATCACAAACTCAAGTCGATATCATTCCAGGGACAGCAGGAATCTCCTATTACATGGAGAAGGTTCATGCAAAAAAAATAATAATAATAATACAATGAGAAATTTCAGAGTTGTCCTACATGTTTCAAATTTCACTCCCTCGGTTTAAAAAATAATGGAGATGTGACAGAAAATGCTCGTTATTAGCATTTTCTGATGAATTGTTTACGGAAAGGAACATGTGAATCAAGAGCCAGTTGCATTAAACAAATGAATGCATTATAATAAGATTGATGGTTACCTTTGCAATTTTAACAAGCTGATCATGGTTGTCATGGCCATAAAAGAAAGGTTCCTTGCGAAATATCTGCAAAAGAAATATCAAATTTCATAATGCATGTGAAAGTAAATGGGCAAGAGCAAAAAAAAAAGTGCTTCATCTGAAACTGTAGGATATTCCCAAAATGCAAAAGCTCACCATTCCAGCAAACATGCAACCAAGGCTCCATAAGTCCAAAGAGTAGTCATAATCTTGCAAATCAACAAGAAGTTCAGGCCCCTTAAAATATCTGGGCAACAAGGACAAGATTTTAGACAACATCAAATATAATGGCCAAAGTGCATCAGATTGCAATAAGCTTCCACAAAACTGCAGTCTCATATTGCTTGACCAACAAAGAAATATAAAGAGCCTCCATTTCAATGGGCACTAGCACAAAGTTTCAAACTTCCAAACTTTATCACTAGGTTCCACATGACAGAGAAAAAAAACAAAGGATTCAGGGAGCATAAATGGAAAGACTGGAGTAGATCATTTTGTTTTAAGGAGTACTGTCATTAGCTGGAAGGAAATTAGCGTCTATCATACAATTCTTATAATTTGTAAAATGAGTTATGTACTGGGAATCTTAAAAATTCTCATTCAACTCATCCACATGAACTACTCCTCATGTAAAGGAAAAGGCTCTAAACTACAGATAGCAACAAGATCAGCAAATCAAGCATGATGTATTGACTTCTGTTACAATCCCCAGGCAAACATTATGGACAAGCAAAGAAGCCCCTTACTCCACTGAATGATGGATTATGGGTGCACACAGCTGCCAGGAAATACTCTTTGTACTTCAGTTCAAGGCCACTATGAATGAAATTCTAAGTAATCACCCTGTCTTGTTTAGCATGATATAATGGATGTAATAATTTGCCGGTAGACATCATTACTCTTTCTAGTACATGTGTATTAAGTTATCACTGTGGTTGAACATGGGTGCCTTAAGATTTGGAGCGTGCCCCATCACCCTTTTCTCATGATGCAAAAGCTCCATTGTCCGAGGTGCTATGTGGAACAAAGCCATATACTCAAGTCTTCTTTTGTATTTTCATTTACCCTTCAAATCACTAAACACATCTCCATAGAAGTCATAATTCCTAAAGAAGGCTCTTAAAAAAAAAAAAAAAGGAGAGAGAGAAAAAAAGGATGCAACAAACTGTAGTCTATAAATTAGAAATAGAAAGAAAGGTAAAAAAATGCAGGCACAACACAATCATAACAGCATAAAGGAACAAAAAAAAAAACCATATTTCAGTTTCTTAAACCAATCATGATCTCAAGGCTTACCGTGAAGCCACGCGAACATTGTATTCTTTCCCTGGATGGTAGAATTCAGCAAGTCCCCAGTCTATCAAGCGAAGTTTTCGCAGCTCATGATCTATCATAACATTATGAGGCTTCACATCGCGATGCATGATTCCTTGTGAATGGCAGTAGTCCAAAGCCTACAACAAGAGCAGGGAATGAATAGAACAATTGATATAGTTTTTAACACAAATTCTATTTAAAAAAAAAAGATGTAAGAAGGAAAAGAGAAATAATGAAAGTCATGCAGCAACAAAAAATAATCACTATTAGGATCGTTGGTAAATTCAATTTGTCACTTATATCAGCCAGCAACCAAGCTAATGATTATTCAGTAAAGATAGAACTACAAACGAAAGGACATGTGAGTAACGAGCGCAGAAAGGTGGTTCTGACTTCTGCAGACTTTCTCACTATTTACTAACACATTTAAGAAAGTATGTCAAGAAATTTCCTCTTGGAACATTTAGATTTAGAAAATTATATTGGAACTTGCTATATACTAAGAAAGTAGATAGTGCGAGACTAATGGGAAAGCTGACCATGGGTTAGGCCTAATGGGAAAGTCATCTATGGGTTTGACCTGATGAGCTGAACCACATCGGTTAGGTCCGATGCACTGGCTGGTTGTGGGCCTATTTTTTGAAGCGGTTAGTCCTAAGATGCACTTGGGCAGCATAAGTTTGGTTGACATTTTGAACCCATATAATGGGTCAGGTTAGGGTTCAACCCATTCTTTCTGTTCAACCTCTAAACCCCAACCTGAATCCAACTCAACCGAAACCCAACCTGTTCGTTAAGGGTTCAGGTTGACCCTTTCGACTACCAGGTTTGGTTTGGACAGACATTTTCAACCCAATCCACAATTGGGTTAGGTTCGGGTTGAGCCTATACGTGTTACCTCATCGTTATCAACCCAACCCTACCTGTCCCATTGCCACCCCTACATGAAACAAACATAGAAGAATATATTTGTGCGTGTGTATGGTTTTTCCTCCTTTTCCTTTTTTTGGGTCTCCGCACATATAGCTAAATTTTCTCACAAGAGACCTTGCTCGCACTATTGCGGCCCCACTTTTGATCAGTAACAATCCAATACGACACTTATCCGAGACATTCACCACTATGACAACACTCTTTTCAAACATCACCTGCACCATTCATTTTAAGATCATATATTCTTACCATTCGAAATCCATTGGACTGACACCCTCATTTTAACTGTTTTTGCACCATTCATTTTGAGGCCTCAAATACACAGCATACAGAATCCAATCAAGCTGAATTTTGTTGAGTACTTGTCCACGCATAGACACAAATAGACACTACTCATGCACAACTATTTTCCCATCCTGCTATCCCATCACGGGCACGCAAGCACATGCGTCATTGGTTTAATTACTTGAATCAAATCTGTACATATGGGGCCCACTTTATATCATGGAAAACCATTAGATTGTAACCTACCTCTATGACAGGTAGTGGATGTGAATATCTCATTGGATCAAATCAAGCAATGGGTGTGACAGAACCGAATGGGAGCTAACTGCACCCCATAGCATGTTTCAATTGAACGGTGAATATTAACCCTTTTCAGGTGAGGCCCATTGCCAACCATGGGGGTTAGCTGAAATTCAACAGTTTTTCCTTCTTAATAGTGAACCCATTAGTGCAGATCACACTCATATATGACACCAATGATAAAGTTGAATCTATGCAACCAATACCCATATGTCCATAAACTGATTTTTAGCTCTACTTCTAAAAAACCGGAGTATGTTATATAATATATTTATATATATATATATATATATCGAGAGAGAGAGAGAGCAGCTCAAACACAGTAGCTACGCTTGTGTAGCCTTCAGTTTTTCTTCCATTTTTTCATTTTTTTTTTAAAGGACCAGTAATATCATGTTGAAGGAAGAGTTCTGAACATACTTCTTGAAAAGAAAGAAGTCTAAAACTATATATCAGGTTGAAGGAAAACCTTGAGAAGCTCATAAATGTAGTAGCGTATATCATAATCAGTGAGGGTAGGGTATAAAACTTTGAAGTCTGTACTGTTCACATATTCAAAAATCAAGCTAGGAGTTTTTGAGTGTTGATCCCTAACGATGTCAAGCAGCTTCACAATATTTGGACCTCCACAAAGGTTTTGAAGAATTTTTATCTCCCTTTTTATCTGCAGAAAAAGAAAATAAAGATATTATGCTTCTACTTAAAAAAAAATGGATAGATATAATTTAATCAACAAAGGTACTAAAGTCAACAAGTGATCGACAATATATCGAGCATATAAAAGCCGCATGGGAGTTGCAACACAACACTAAAGAATAAGCATTTCTCAAGCAAATCAAGTATATGTAAGTCAAAATCCCCATGCTGCATATCTTCAGGTCATCTACTAGCTCATTCCCCTACCCCTATCATATGGTTCAGAATGCAAATAACTTATTAAAATGAGGCAGCTTGGCTGAGTCTCCCCAGTATTTGACTCAGTATGTCATTAAAACCAAATGATTCGGGAGGGTCAAGAGTCAACTCGGGGAGTTTTCCAACCTTGATCTAATCTAGACCCACATGGACTGTTCAAATTGAGTTTTGACCCCTTTTTCTTGATTGGGCCCTGACTGAGATGAATCAAAAGGCCACTTAATTGATCAAATCGATCCCAATAATAATGGACCTGAACAATCACAAGATCTGCTAAATCTAGGCCATCCCGCTCCTGCGTCACCGACCCTTGACAAAAAGAAGATGAAACAAACCAGTTGATCTGCCTGACCAATAACTTAGATCAGGATGATGATTTTGGCCCAGATCAATACAGGATCTGAAACTGTCTTGACGAAAAAGTATAGCGGTCTCAAGAATCACATAAAATCAAAACATACAAATCCATTAACTAGAGCCTAAAAACAGTTTTAGGTTTTAAATCACAAAGTTGAAATCTCAGTAAAGAGAAAATGCAAAAGAAGACAACCAGTTGCAAGATGAATTTTGCCGTCTTATCATCCTTTCTTACAAGCATCAACTACTGCAACAAGCAATGATGTGCAAAAAAATTGTAATGCATGATGATATGGATGTATGCAGGAATTCATGCTCTCATATGGCACATTACACAAAAGGTAACATAATCACATCACACAAAAAGTAACAAATTATCATTACCAAACTAGGTTGACTAAATCATGCAAATAGGTGAACATTTTTTCCGAAAGATGTCAGAAGACAAGACAAGCTCTCAATACGATGTGAACCCTGGCAAATGATAGGATAGCAAAAAGATACATGGCATGATTGCAATGTACAAGAATCTACTCGAGTTCTATTTAATAAATGTGATTACCAATGCACTTATGAAGGGAAGGAGAGAATTTGGGCAAAGACCGGACAGTGTTATCGTTCACAATCGTGATGAACAGTTGTTTCTCTTTCCTTTTTTTAGTTGCTATAGATAACGCGGTATTTACTACTAAAAGGAAAAGAAATTATAAAACTTAAGAAGAGCAAAGATCACCTTCTTTTTCTTTACAGGCTTGAGGATCTTTATTATGCACCTTTCTGAGTTGGATGTGTTTATGCCTTCAAAGACTTCACTGTATTTTCCCCTTCCAACTTTGCGTACAACCTCATAATCATCCTGATCACTGAGTGAATGAAAGAAAATAGATGAATAAAAAAATACTAGAAAAGTGAGAAATAAAAGGCCATCTCAACTCTTCATGAAAAGGAACTTTCACTTTCCTATGTAAATATTCTAAATAATGAAAATTAGAAGCATGTGCTGTAAAGAAACATGGACTCGTCTCTTAAAAATTTATATCAGAAAATTTGGAGATTTTTTGTGGTAATAATGTGTACAAATCGGGCTAGGAAAAGAGTTACAACTATATACCTTTGCATTCCTGTTAACTCTTTTTATTTGTTTGGGTGAAAGCATTCCTGTTAACTTAGTTCCACTATTTTTCAAATTCTATCAGAGGTATTTATGGCCATGAAGGTGATGCAATCACTCCTGCAATGTTTCAGCTTCTAGCTGTGCTCCTCAATGTTTAAATACTATACAGCAACCATCAAGTGGAAACACACACTAAGAAATGCTGGAACTAAGAGCCTCCTTCCTGCAACCAGTGAACTTTAGCCTGACATTCTCAGATAAGAGAAGTAGAGGATGGTAGCTCAAGACCTTGCTCAATGTTTAACTTAGCCAGGCCCAGGCCTGATTTTCTGCCCCCTAACCAACTGGGTTGGTACCATGCCCCATGTTTGCCTAAAAGCCTGATGAGCACACCTCTCACAAATCAACATGATAAACCCAATTAGACTAGGGTCATTGAGTCTTACCGCACTTAGATGAGTGACAAGATCCTCAGATTCCAGGTCTGGCCAGGCTTGGGTCCCAACTCCCAATTCAGTTAGACCCAATCATTTACGAATTTCAACTGTGTGAGTGTCAATAAATAAGCTAAAAGCCTATAACTCAAGGTGCTTGGTTCCTCTGACAAATCACAAGGCCATTTTCTCAAATAAATACTCCATGAAACAATTTTAGAGTGCATCATGGATTACCAAGTACAACATCTTCCAATAAAAAATGATGGGCCTCGCAAGGACGGTGTCCCCTTTTTTCATTGGAAATGTGACTTGAACCCACACCCTTGAGGTTGCAATAGCGAACACCTTCCACAAAGATGGTGTACCCTTGCCAGTGAAACAAAAGAAAGTCCATGCTCATCTTCATTCAGCATTGCAAAAAACCTCTGCAGAGTAATCCCCAACAAAAACTCAAACCTAACGTAAACATGAGCACTTAACTTTACTTGGTCAATATGACTTGAACCCTGTGACCTCACAATTGCAACAATGAGCAACTTTCAACTACTCCACGGGCTGTTGTTGAGATAACATCTCAAAGAAAAAGGAGTTCAACACAAGGACTCGTAGGAGGTTACTTGTTCTAGAAGCACTCTCACCCAAGCACGCTTGAAGCACTTGATGTAAAGTGCCAATTCTCACTAATCATATCCTTCCCTAAATTACTCGCATCAACTGTGGTAATCTTGAAATTTCAGGTAAACTTGCTTATGGTGGCCCCAATGTCAGATGCTTAATTCCAGCTAACTCCAATCAATTATCAATAAATATTCCTTAAGGTTGTGATTAGACAGGAGCCATTCAATTAATAGAAAAACCACCCACCCACATCAATCCATAGTCCACACCAAGCCCACATTTTAAAGGGTATAGCAATAAATTGTTTTGAGGTGTGTGTGATTGGCCTCTTTTTCAGACTGAATGCACATTATTCAATTTTCGAATTGAGCATGCATTCTCCTAATCTTATTCAGAGAAATTAAAAAAAAAAAACCACATACCACACCAAAGTACTATTATCAGATTCCTCTACATATCACCAGTCTAAATGCCAGTAGTTTTATTATCATCGAAACAGAAACCAAGCAAATAAGATCATGTCGACCTAATCCAATCTAATCAAAACCCTCTGAATAGCCAGGCAACATGAATACTTATCCATTCTGCTGCGTTGCTTGGCCGGTCCGAAAACGAGAAACGACATTAAGGGGGCCTGTTCAATCGAAAAAAATTCTCACAGGAACTTCGTGAATTCCAAAAACCCCCAGGTCCCTGTCAGAAACTTCAGCAATCAAAGAAGCCCTAAGTGGGAGGCCTTCCTTCTGATCTTCTTTCCCCAAATCACTATCATAACCCATCAAGATCCTGACTTGGGCCCCAAAAAAAAAATCCTTTTCCTATCAAATACAACTTCCCAATTCCCCAATCGATTGCGCCACCCCAAATCCAAAACCGATTGCGCTTCGAGACACATCCAAACGCGCCGTAAATCACAAGAAATAGGGTTTTGAGAAAGTTAGGGTTAGGTTAGTGCGATTACCCCCATTGGACGGTGAGAGATTCGTAGTCCCAATATTCCTTGGGACGGTGCACGTTGACATCGGAGTAGACGCGAGCCTTGGACATGGCGAGAACGGACGGAGACGATTGGCCGGAGCGGAGGTCGGTGAGGTTGTTGAAGTGGTGGGTGTGGGCGTTTGAGGGGGAGGAAGAAGAGGAGAAAGGGTGGTGGGGCAGAAGATTAGGGTGCTGCGCCACCGGTGTATGCAAGGCAAACAGCACGACTGATAGGGAGATTCGAACGAGTAATAAAGAAGAAGATCTGGGAAGATGTTTTTTCATCCAATGACCAAACAGCCCTTCATCCCTCCGTAGAAAAAGCTGCAGCTTTCTGCTTCTTGCGACTTGAATCAAGGAAGCTTGGCTAGCGTTAAGTGGAAGGGCTCTTTGCCTAGTTATATTTATCTAAGTTGCCCCTGTAGTGTCTTGTTATTTACAACAACGTCCCTTCTTTTTTTTTTTTTTGGGCCCCTCTCTGGATCTACAATTCCAAATCAGGATTCGTTTTTATATTTCTGCGTGTTGGATCTAGATCTGACATTAGATAGAAAAGAGAGGATCCATTGCATACCTATATTTGAGACAAGGTGGGATTGATTTTGAGATTACTTGACAACTCAAAAATGAAACCATGGGCATGTGAAGAGGGTTTTTTTTTTTCTTCTATGTTGGGCTATTGATGGTAGTGATGCTTTCTACTTAAGATATCTAGGATCGATCTGTCTCTTATGTGTGTACCCGTACCAAGGTGCTAATACCAGTCAAGGAGAAGTGCTTTGGCTACAAGTAAGGCATAATAAGATGGGAATTAAGCTTTTCATGGTCTAGTTTAGGGCTGTCAAAGGGCTACACCGAGTCAGCCAACCTAGAATCGTCCAAGCTCTACCTATTGTTGTGATACAAGGCTTAAGAAACACATAAATCTCATGTGTGTCTTCCTAGGGAATAAAAAAACTGAAATTATATATACATGTAATCCGTAATCCTATAGCAAAGGTGGTGGAATAGTAAAGTGCAAGTTTTGTTTTTATTTTTTTATTTTATTTATTTTTTTTTTTGCTGCTATAGACATAGGCACTCTGGAGACCACGTAGATCTCTCGTGTGATTTTATCCTTTTTTAATGTATGATTTGATTGTCGATAACAGACACTCACGCTTCTGCACTCATAGACAACACCTATAATATATGTTTGGCTGGGCCCAAGGTGGGACAGAGAGCCCTGGATAATTTGATATTCACCATAGATTTTACTCTGGATAATTTGATATTCCACAAAGGACAATTTCTATCCCTGTTTGTTGTTGTTGAATGTGCTGTTTGGCTTAAAAATGTCACACTTCCCCATGTTTTTGCGCTGTTCGATTTGCTTCCCATTTCTTGTTTGATGCTTATTGGCACGGGATCTGTGACAATGCTGTCAATTGTGAATTGTGAATTGTGATACAGATGGTGCATATTGTTATTTAATCGAAGTGCTCTCCATGCGTAGTACAGTAACATGATAAATACAAAGACATTCACTAATATTATAAGCACACACCGATGAATGAGCCAGCTCGAGTTTTGTCAGAAATGACATATGGATAGTGGATGTGTTTTATGATAGGGGTGTTGATGAGCCAGGTTGGGTTGCTCTGAAGGTTCTGCAACTCTTTAATGGGCTGCATATTCAGGCCCGCTTCTATATCATATTAACTAGAGAATTTTATGGGAAAAGTTTTGAAATTTGGTAATTTCTTGCAAAGGGTCCCTACAAATTATACAGCACAAACGGGATCCTTTAGGACGTCTTCCGGTTTTTTTTTTTTTTTTTTCGATGTTTAGAGGAGCGACACTAGTATCGCTTGTATATGATAGGAGCGAATGTTTTGCACTACCGTACATAAATGTGCTAATCTCACAAATTAAAACATTCTCAATGCTGTCAATTGAAACCCCATTACCGAGTTAAACAGAACCTTCCATCCTGGACCCGAGCCAAATCAAATTCAATTACATTTCATAGAATTTAACCGAACACTTGTGGCCACTGCTTGCTTGACTATCCATAGGACCTTTGAAACAGGTGAGCACTAACGTATGAACCACACTTATAAAACACAAGAATAAAACACCGTAAAATATTCAAGAGTTTTTTTATCATTCTGTTAGTGGGCCTAACTTTACTGAAGTAAAAGGTTGACAAAAACCCGATATAAAAGAGTTAATTTATTTTGAATAGTTTACATGTTGAGGATTTTACAGGAAAAAACCTGAAATATGGCAATTCTTCGCAAAAGATTCCCGCAGATTGTAAGGGTGCGACGCTAGAGTTGCTCCTGTATGATATTAGCAATGCTAGCGTCGCTCTACTTCTTTTTTGTTAAAACATATAACTCCCTTTGTCTCTCCTTCTCTTATTTTTTCCTCTTCTCCTTACCTAATTCTCTATCTCCCCCACTCCATTTTCTCTCAATCATCTTGGAAAAACAGTATCACATGCTTTATAAAAAGATTACTACTGATTGACATACACAATTTCTTTCTTTCTTCTTTTCATATTCTAAATCTTGAAAAGTGAAAGAGACAGAAAAGAAAGGAAAGGCAGACATAATATGGAAGAATGGTCCAATAACAATCTTATGTTCGTACATTATCAAGTAGAGATTAACCTCAACCCATGAATCCATCCATGAGAAAATGAGAGAGAAAGGATGCTCGGCATGGTAAACTTATATTCGCAGCTTTTTCACCGATATGAATAGTGGAAAATCTGTACTCGCGGCCTTTTCTACCGATATGAACAGTGGAAAACCTGTAGGTTTGGATGAGAAATGGAGTGGGGTCTATCGAGAAATAAGAAGGATGTGAGGGAGAAGAAGACATGAGGAGTCTGGGAGACACTATCGTCGCTCAGAAAAAAAGTTTTTTTAAAAAAAAGTAGAGGGAAGACCGAGTTTGTGTTGTACAATCTGCGGAAACTCTTCGTGAGGAATAGCCAAATTTCGAAAAAAAAAATTTCATAAAATCCTGTTACTTGTTTTATAAGTGGGCCATATTAATGAGCCTCTATAATTTCTCAGGAGTCCAAGTCCATGAAGATCCAGACTCAACTCTGTAGGAGTTCGGATTTCCAAATCCTAAGTTAAAAGAAGTGGAACTCTACCATTGAAGCCCACCTACAGAAAATCTCAGGTGCGCAGATTAAGCATCCTCCAATTTATGGCATATCCTCAAATTTCACCCAAGTATAAGTTGGTGCCGCCATAAGATTGTTTATTTTGACAAAAAAAATTAATTAATGAATATGCATTAAAACTCATTAATCATGTGTTTTTAATCAAATGACTTATCTTATGAGAATGGATAGAAAGATGTTGTCACTGCATACTTGTTTGGTCCAGCGACACTAGTGTGCTGTAATGGGACAGTTGCTTTCCCTCAAACAACTATTTATCTTGATCTGATGCACTCAAAGCAGCAACTCACTCCCTTCCGCTCACACCTGCATTCCTCCAAACACCTGGTGCTCTCAAAATTCTCAACTACAACAGAGACTGCACCATCTCACATACTCAGGAAATGCATAGTCCTATTGCAGAAATGCACCTCTTACCCCAACCTGAAGCAGATCCATGCACTCTCAATCAGGCATGGCGTCCCCCTCTCTCACCCACTCCTGGCCAAGCACCTCATCTTTTCCATAGTCTCTCTCTCGGGCCCCATGTCCCATGCCCTCCACATATTCCACCAAATCCTACAGCCTGGCATCTTCACCTGGAACACCCTCATTAGAGGCTTTGCTGAGAGCTCAACCCCACTTCCAGCCCTCCACATTTACCACCAAATGCACATGTCCTCCACCCCACCTGACACCCACACCTACCCTTTCCTCCTCAAGGCCATTTCAAAGCTGATGGATCTCAAGGAAGGTGAAAAGATCCATTCCACTGTCCTCAAGACTGGGTTCATGCCCTTGGTCTTTGTTCAGAACGGACTCGTCCACATGTATGCTGTGTGCGGGTCGTTTGAGAATGCGTATAAGGTGTTCGAGGAAATGTCGCTCAGAGATCTTGTGAGTTGGAACACTGTGATAAATGGGTTTGCCATCAATGGCCGGCCCAACGAGGCACTGACCCTTTTTAGGGAAATGGGTTTAGAGGGTGTGGAGCCAGATGGGTTCACCATGGTTAGCATGTTGAATGCATGTGCTGAGCTTGGCGCCTTGGCTTTGGGTAGGAGAGTGCATGTCTTCCTCTTGAAGGTGGGGTTGCGTGGGGAGCTGCATGCGGGGAATGCACTTATGGACATGTATGCCAAGTGTGGGGGCATTTGGGAGGCACATAGGGTGTTTGATGAGATGGAGGATAGGAGTGTAGTGTCTTGGACTTGTTTGATTGTGGGCTTGGCTCTAAATGGGTTTGGCAAGGAGGCACTTGAGGTTTTTGGTGAGCTGGAAAAGGCAGGGTTGGCGCCCAGTGAGATTACTTTTGTGGGCGTGTTGTATGCTTGCAGCCACTGTGGAATGGTGGATAAAGGGTTGGAGTACTTAGAGAGGATGAGTGAGTATGGGATGGTGCCTAGAATAGAGCACTATGGGTGCATTGTTGATTTGCTAGGTAGAGCTGGATTGGTTGAAGAGGCTCATGCATTTATTATGAAAATGCCAATGGAGCCTAATGCTGTGGTGTGGAGGACATTACTAGGCGCATGCACAATTCATAAGAATTTAGCATTAGGGGAGGTTGCACAGGCCAAACTTGCACAGTTGGACCCCGGGCACGACGGGGACTATGTGCTCCTCTCAAATCTCTATGCATCTCAGGGTAGGTGGTCTGATGTGCATAGGATTAGGAAGAGTATGCTGAAGGAAGGAGTGAGGAAGAATCCAGGTCATAGCCTGGTTGAGTTGGGTAACTCTGTGCATGAGTTCGTTATGGGAGATCGCTCTCACCGGCAAAGTGATGAGATATATGAGATGCTAGAAGAGATCACTAGGTTACTGAAGTTGGAGGGATATGTGCCCGGTACAACGAATGTTCTTGCTGACATAGAAGAGGAGGAAAAGGAAAATGCACTTTGTTATCACAGTGAGAAGCTTGCAATTGCTTTCGCACTCATTAGCACACCCCCTGGCACCCCTATCAGGGTGGTGAAGAACTTGAGAGTGTGTTTGGATTGTCATTTGGCCACTAAGCTCATCTCCAAGATTTTTGATAGAGAGATTATTGTCAGGGACCGCAGCCGATTTCACCATTTCAAAGATGGGTCTTGTTCTTGTAAAGATTATTGGTGATATTTCAACTGCAAATTTAAAATAATCTAATTATGGGACTGCTTTTTTTTTTTTTGTACACTGCCAATTGTGTACTTTTGACCTGTTGTCCATACATGAGGAACAATTTGGATCTTTTTATATGTATGTTAGTGCTAGAATAGATTGGCTGATACACCAATTTAAAGAACTGTCATTACAGTTAACTTTTGTGTTCTCTCTCTTTAAAAATAAGCTAAGCTTGCAGCATTTCATCATTCTTGATTTTTGGGCTCTATTTGGCATTATGTTAGGAAATTTTCATTTTGAAAATGAACGGAGAAAAACTTGTTCGGCAGGCACATTTTCTCTTTTTTGGTGCATTGATAGAATCTCTCCCATATTGGTAGAATCTCTCCCTCTCTATCTTCCTCCACTCTCGAGATCTCTAGAGTTTCTCTCTCACAAAACGCTTAACAAACAATTTTTTCTTCATTTATTCTCAGAATCAAACATTTCCATAATTACAAGAGAGATATCCAAGTGATCGGAACCATTGTGTCAGCAGACTGTGGCTCGGAGATGAAGCCATTAGATAATGCTACTTGTATACTCCGTGCCCCTTGCAAATAGGTTGTGAAAACCCTTGTGTCTACCCATACTGGCTCTAAAGGCAAGCATTGGTGCATCCCATTGGGTCCTTTGTGTTTGCGGATTTGGCATCTAAAAAAATGGTCCTATAACATGATAACCATTTCCTCACTTTGCCGCCCAGCAAATTTCCTGGTACCAGTGTTCCACCCATGTGTGAGCCATCTGAAAACTTGCCCCACTTCCATCATGGTGGTCACTTGTGTGTAAAAGATTGTTGTGCTGGTACAACTCCTTTAAAATTGTCCTAAATGATTTGTTGGTTTGATCCTACGATGTGGATGGTTTTTTCAAGTGGATCTTAGAGTTACATAATACATGAAAACTTCAACTGAGATCACCATCCTTGTCAAAAGGAAATTTTATGATTCCCAAATGAAATTTCTAATCGTATATGTCATGTCATACGTCAAAAATAGACCGTAAGATGCCATGAAAACTTACTCGTCATCCTTTTCGAGCAGGAGTCTTTTTGTCCCAGGGCAAACAGCTTTGGCTGTTTCAGCCTGTCTGAGAGTTGTCCCGCGGACCACTATAAGATTCTCTATGCCAGTGCATGATGGATGGCCCACTGGAAAAGATTAGAGGCTGTTTTGTGGTGGCTGTTATTCAAATGTGGATTCCCATAGGCGCCACTGAAAGCGAGTAACCACTCCCCCATCCGTTTCCTCATCACAAAATAAATATTTTGGTGCACTGATGTCATGATGCTATAGCTGGGCATGGCTTTTTTTGTTTTTTGCTTATTTTTCCAGGTAGAAGATGCCAAGCATGACGTAGAAACGAAGTCTATCACCTTAAATTAGATGACTAAAAACTTTAATGAATTTTTTTCTTTTTGTTGCGCGGTTAATTCATAATCACCCCTTTTATGTAGTAACATTTTTTTAGGGATACAACATCCCTCTGCTTTGCCATTGTTTACTCATGTCAAAGTTACAAGTAACTTGGTGAATCTAGTGTTTTCACATAAGTTGAAAATTACATTTTTAGCTATAAAAAATCCCAAACCTGCCTCATATGTCCAAATTGCCAATGGGCTTTTCTGGAAATGAAAATTACAAGGGTACTGTATTAGTATGAGAAGAACACCACTTGTGAGAAGATGAAAATTGGAAGGCTTGTCCATACTCCAAACAGCAATGGATTGTTTGAGTGTATTCATATATTTACATGGGTTCATTGCTTGAAGGTGGACAGCCTTGGTATTTATTGAAAGATGAGGGCCATTTGAGGAAGTATATGATGAAAATGGTGGCTGTTATGTGATGATAACTCATGGTAAGTTTCTGATTGGAGTACTTTCTATCTTGCAAAGGACCCATCATCCTTAAAAAGGAACAGAGGAAAAAGAAGAAGAGAAATAATACATACAAAGAAAGAATAGAGTAACCAAAGAAAAGAAGATCACTTGTTCATTGTTTCCTCACCACAAACTTGAGTTTTGGGTAGCAGCAACCCAAACCTTCTTCTTCTTCAGCTCATGCAGACATGAAGATGAAGAAGAAAAGCGTCTCAAGTCACAGCAATGGTCAAGACTGACCAGGAATCTGGACCAACAAGCTTTTATCATGGCAGCCAAGAAAAAACCTCTCTCTCCTGCCACGGAGAGAACCAGTGAATGGTCTTATCCTCTCTCTCTCTCTCTCTCTCTCTCTCTCTCTCTCTATATATATATATATATATATATATAATTATTACATTTATATCTGCCTGTGTGTGTTACATATATTATAATGTATGAGTTTCTCAAATCTCTTTATAGTGTATGTTGTTGGAATTTAAAGCCTAGTATAGAGGAATAGTTGCACCAAGATTTAAATCATGAGATTGGTATGTTGATTTTCAACAGGACCTTCTCCCAGGAAATCCCAAGTGATGTCACCGTTCAAGTGAAGGGCAACTCTTTCACCTTGCACAAGGTAACATGGGTATCTCTGTTCCATATACTGTCTTGTTTCAATTATAAACTCTGATGATGTTGAAAGCACTGTAAAGATATTAATAATAAAAATATTGTCAGTCACAGATTGATGGGTATCTCAGTCTTTGAATGATGAAGGCGGAGTCCAGTAGACAGCAAAACATGTATAGTGACCTGGTGTGAATTGATGTACAACAAAATTTGAGCTTTATGAATATTTAAGCTTTTGCCATGCATTTGGAGTTTCAGTGGAGTTGTAAATAACAATAGCTTTCACACTGCTTTCTTCCATTTATGGTCAATTACCAGTAGGATTTGTACTATTGGTTCTGGAACAAAACGTGAAGAAAAAGTAATCCCAATATATGATTTCCACACAATCCCAAAATCACAGGGGAACAGATAATCATCCACAGACAAAAAATCTAAGTTAATTTCAAGTCAATTAATCAAAACACTGAAATTAATATAGGCCATCTTGTTATGTTACAAGCTACAATCAAATCTGATGCTTCATATGACCTTAATACAGTTCCCTCTGGTCTCAAAATGTGGATACATAAGGAAGTTGGTTTCAGAAGCCAACGATGCGGATCTTTCATTTATTGAACTCGTGGATGTTCCTGGTGGGGTTGAAGCATTTGAATTGGCTGCAAAATTCTGTTATGGAATAAACTTTGAAATCAATGTGGAGAACATTGCCATGCTTCGATGCGTTGCTGAGTATCTAGAAATGACAGAGGAGTATGGGTCTAGGAATCTTGTTGACAGGACAGAGGCATACTTGAATGAAGTGGCGCTGAAGAACCTATCAGGAGCTGTCTCCATATTACAGCTATCAGAGAACCTGCTTCCAATTGCAGAGAAAGTAAAACTGGTTAGTAGATGCATAGATGCGGTTGCATATATTGTCTGTGAGGAAAGCCAGTTCTCTTCGTTTGGAAGAACTGAGAATACCCAAGAAAGCGCGAGTGTGTTGGCATCACATCCAAAAGCCATCGTAGACTGGTGGGCGGAGGACTTGACTGTTCTCAGAATTGATACTTTTCAACGGGTTCTCATAGCCATGAAGGCTCAAGGCTTTAAACAGTATGCACTTGGACCAGTACTAATGCTGTATGCACAGAAATCTCTTCGAGGACTGGTTAGTAACCACCCCACTACAAACTTCTTCCTTTTACCTTGATCTATATTAATAGGAAAATTTGATGCAGGACATATTTGGAAGGGGGACAAAGAAACTTGAGCCAAAGCAGGAGCATGAGAAACGGGTCGTGTTGGAAACGATTGTTATTCTTCTTCCAAGGGAGAAGAATGCAATGTCAGTAAGCTTCCTCTCAATGCTTCTAAGAGCGGCTATATATCTTGAAACGACAGTTGCTTGTAGGCTCGATCTAGAGAAGAAAATGGGTATGCAGCTTGGACAGGCAGCGTTGGATGATCTCTTGATTCCTACATTTTCCTATGTTGGAGACACGGTTTTTGATGTGGACACTGTCCGCAGGATCTTGTTGAACTATTTAGAATATGAAACAGATGGGAGTCGCATAGGCGACAATATTGACAATGACTACGTCTCTCTTCCTCCCAGTGATATGGAAAGAGTTGGAAAGCTTATGGAGAGTTACCTTGTGGAAATAGCAACAGATCCTAATTTAAATATTTCAAAGTTCATTGGGCTTGCTGAATTGATCCCAGAACAAGCAAGGGTCACTGAGGATGGCATGTACAGAGCAATAGATATTTACTTAAAGGTGTGTTTCCTTCATTGAATTTCCCTTCCTTTTTGTCAACTCTCTCTCTCTCTCTCAAACACACACAAGACATATATTTATCAGTTGTCAATTCTTCATAATGTTCCAGGTATGTTCGTTACTTTTTTTTTATTCCCTCTTTTGATGCACTGCTACATTCAAGCCTTTTACCCCTCACCACTGCATACGCAGGACAGTATGTTTAACATTGCTAACCCCGTTCATGTTCATCATTTGGTATGTCATCAGTCAGTAACTAGATAATAAGCACTTTTATGTTAATGAGTTACATCAATGAGGAGAGCATCTGTTAAATTTGGTGGTGATATATGCCATGGTTTACATATAGGACTTTGAAATGAACTTTTCCCAACTCTTTCAAGTTGACTAGCCAAGACTCAATATATTTGTGTCACTTTGATTTCCCTTAAAAACACAATCTTCGGATGAACCTTGTTTAATAAAGAGTTTTCTTTGTGTTTCTTTATATCCCTACTTTCTAAACATCGAGTCCAAGCTTGATCTTGCATGCTGGAACTAGTATATTGGCGGTTTTACAGTTCTACGGCCATTATGTGTGTTCGACTTAATAAATTTGTGTTCACGTGTTGACACAAGAAATAAGTAATTAGAACTTCATTTCTTGCATTGAAACACTCTTTAGATGGGAATCTCACAAAAGGTCCTTCTGAACTAAGATGTCTTTGACTTCAAATTTTTAGGCACATTCGTCTTTAAGTGATATGGAAAGGAAAAAAGTTTGCAGTTTGATGGATTGCCAGAAGCTGTCAAGAGAGGCTTGTGCTCATGCAGCTCAAAATGATAGGCTTCCTGTTCAGACAGTTGTTCAAGTACTCTACTATGAGCAGCAACGCCTACGAGATACAATGGATGAAACATGTACTGGCAGAGAATCTCCAGATCTACCTCAGAAAATGACTTCAAACTCAACTGATCATCATACTGTTCCAAAAGAGCTAGCAAGTTTACGTAGGGAAAATGAGGACTTGAAGCTAGAACTTGTTAGAATGCGCATGCGACTAAGAGAGCTTGAAAGACCTGCTGTAAGCAGCCCATCTGCAGATAAACCGCCATTGCCAAGAAAGTCCTTCATCAACTCTGTGTCTAAAAAGCTGGGGCGGCTCTACCCTTTTGTGCGTGCTGATGGAATGAGGCCTTCTAATGGTAAAGGCCGAATGAAACCCAGTAAAGATCGGCGACATTCAATCTCCTAAGTAATACATTATTGAGTAGAAATGGCATGGGTTTTAAGAAATGACAGAAAATCAGCTATCAGTTCTTCACTTTATTCATGTTGTTCAATCGGACGTCGTTGTAAATTGGCTATGTATATTAATAATATCTCAATATGTTCAATGATGGTGAGGAGAAAGATAGGAATTATGGTTCCTTGTTTTGTGCACTGCATGTATGGAAGAAAAGTTTTTTTTTTTTTGTTAGTGGACTGTTTGTGGTTTATTTTCTTTTCCAGTCCTTTTCATAAAAATTAATGAAATTAAAATTAAGATCTTTTTAAAATAAGATTATCTGATTGTTTATCAAAATTGGAGAATGGATAATTTGGTTTGGTTTGGATAATTGGGCATGACCTCCCTGCTGTGCAGTTGGGGTAGTAAGGAGACTGGAAATAACATTTGCTGGAGACTAGGCAAAGCAGAAAGCACAAAAGAGCAAATGAGGAAGATCACCATCCTCAACCTGATAACAAAACCCTTAATCCACAAGGCTCTAAATTATTTTTTAAGACATTTCACAAAAATTTAGATTCAAATGGACTTGCAAACTCCTAAAACAAGCAGAACAAAAACTTACCATAAACAGTAAGTTTTGCACAAAAACTGCATTTTAACCTCCGACGATAGCAACAGCCAAAGGTTGTGGTGTACAATGTCGAGCACGTCAATCTCTTTGAATGAGTACATGTGCATTGCAAAATGATATTCAGATAAAAAACTGTTTGAAGTTCATCATTCAAGCTTTCCGACTTATTTTTTGCAATCTTCTTGTTTCAAAAATTGTTCCACCACTTGTTCTACATTAAGACTCCTGCTGCCAAGTTTTCTGCCCCAAATAATTAGCAGGGAAATTATATATTACTTCCAATTGCCACAGTACAAAGCATAGAGGACATTGTACCAAACTGTTGTGATTAAATTGTGATTTGGCTGTAGAGCTTTACTGCCTTCCAAGCAACCAATTGACAAGTATGATCAATCCATTTCCAAAGAGTGCACTGCCCATCTGTTGTTTAATTGAGCCCCATAGGTTTCTTCATATCAGTATTAGATAATATGCACCTACAGCAATGTGGAAAAGAAGAATGTAGCTGAAAATGTGCTATAGTTTGCTCCTACTTGCATACTGCTAGTCTAGATTGGTCGTTGACCCTGTTTCTTTTCGAGTTCTTTAGTTCTATACTAGGATATTTATTGCAACATTTACTATGAACCATAGATCTGCTAGGATTTTCTAATCTGTTTACTAATTACGAGAGTAGAGTCAAGTGTGACAGTTAAGAGGCAAGCCCAAGCCCAAGCCCAGCTTGTTATATTGTTGGGAGATTACTTTTAACATGATTATACTAATGAATTATAGCCAATCCTTGTCAGGTTCATGTGCAGAAATTTTGGGAATGACGATGATAGTAACCAATCCTTTATGTACTCAATCACCCTTACCATTCTTGGGTTGCATAGATGTATGATTCATTCATCCTTTAAACAAAATACAGTTAGAAATTTTCATTCAGACATAGCGGATAAGTCGCCAACAGAAAAATAAGAAGTTTGTGAATGAGTGAAAACCCAATGATTTTAAACAGCAACAAAGAATGAACAGTGAGAAACAAGAGCATAATATCAAATTCTAGCTCAAAACATGGAAAAGCCAAGGTGGCTGATTTACTCTTTCTTGTCTCAGATGCTCTTCAGCAATAAAAAAACTCTTCTTCTCACTTTGGAAGCTCAGATTTGTAGGAGGCATCTGAAAGAGACCCCAGTCAAGGTTTGTCAACATTTCTCTTGTTTTCATACTCTGAGGAGTTGGGACATACTTCTGCATTGCACTAGAATCAGAGGAAGATGGAGAAAAGCTTTGTCCAGAATCTGAAGCTAATGATGTCTCATATTTATTCATTTGTATGTACCCTCTTCCCAGTGTAAGCTCGATATCACTCTCTTGTTGAATCTGTAAAATTGATTCTCCACAGTCATCACTGACGGAGTCTTCAGCTGGGCGTTCTAAATCAATAGCCAGTAGTGGCCCTTTCTGATCTTTGTAGCTGTGGTTGGCCAGACTTAAACTAGTATCTTCTTCTGTATTCTGTCTCTCAAAATCGCATTCATGGGGCTGTAGGGATGTTGGTGGTTTCATTAGCCCTTTGCTTTCCATTTCATCCATTAATAGCTTTTGAATTTGATAAAGACGATGAAGCTTATTGACCTGAATTTGCATAAAATTGGCTCTTTCAGATTTCTTTAAATGGTTCAGCATGTATAGAACTATATGATCCTAACTCCAGGTCCTAGGATTTACAGGTTAGGCCCAGGGTTCAACAATCCATGTTGATCTCATACATCATACATTCCACTATTGTTATAATATTCTACAAATTCTCCATGATGGAAGATCCAAACCCTTCAATAAAAGGTAAGAAAATGGATATAGAGGAAAAATCCAGCAATGGTCCACATTCAATGTAAGAATGGCCAAATATTGGATTCATAGGATCTTTTGATGTGACATGGTTTATCTATCCATGGTTCTTCCCAGCAGTTCAACGTTCAGATAACCAAACCTGGCCCCACATGTACAAACTCAAGGCCCATATGCCCTTTGAAACTCAGACTACACAGAAGAATGTACATTCATAAAATCACAGGAAAGAAAAAAAGAGAGCATAAACCAGGTTACCTGCTCTTTGAAAATCTCTTCATGCTTCAGCATAGCCATCTTCATGGATTCTTTACTGTGTTGCTCTAGCAGCCTCTCCATAGCTTTCTTAAGATGGCCAACTTAATTTTATGAATCTTCTTTAGTGTGCTCCTTCCTGAATTTCGACTTGTTTGGCTCTCCGACTATCCATCTCTATTCTTTGGAATATGTATATGTAATGTTACTTTGATTTTTTTCCTTATAGAGATCCTGCAAATTGAAAAAATGGAGTCTTCAACTTTCTACATTTAGACTATGATAATGATACCAACAAAAATTGGCAGTGCATCATATATTTTATACGTCAGAAGGAACAAAACCAAAAACATGATTGCAATCAGTGGCAAAAAAATTATGAAAGAAATAACCTTCAGCGTAATGTATGGCTGAGGGTGGTTGGAGCATCATGTTAGGGATTTACTATGAGTTCCCAAATGATTTATGAAGATTTTTGCTATAGATACATCAAACTAGACAAAATCGTCTTATTGCTCAGTACAGTCAAATTACTTCATGACAACAGAAAAGTGAATTTCCACATGACAAGAAATTGTTCGCTATACAAGTGAAGCACGGACAAGAAGTTAGAAAATATCAAGATAAAGGTTGAAAGCACAATTAAAGAGAGCAGCAAATCCAAAAACACAAATTGATTGTCAGTATGGGGCAAAGGCTTATGATTCTAACAAAGAAAAGAATCATTTACTTGCTGATGTCAGAGCTTAAAAAGCACAGAGATAAATGAAGTTCATCTCTAACAGAACTTCATCCCTGACCAAATTTTGATGGCTCAAGTGGAATTTAGTATGGTAAGATCTTCTTGGACAATTTAAAAGAATACCCATGATTCCAGAAATTACATTGGCATGCCTGTTTCTAAGCTCCTCGATGCAAACATGACTACAACGTCACTCAATCTGGTATTATATGAAAAATAGCACAACAGGGAAGATATCTTGAAAGCCCAAGAACAGATCAAAATAGTGCAAGAACATGGAACAAAATACAGACAGAAATTGAGAGAAGATAGCTCTTCTCACCTGCAAAATTTCGTTATTTTGAGTCCACTTTCATTAAGGAGATAAACAAGTCCTGCAAACTCATCCAAGGGAACAAACCAACCATCTCCTCTTCCCAGAAAAGCAACTCTCCAAATTGCCTGTACATTACATGTAAAAAAAAAAAGAAGAAGAAAACCCATGAAGAATTTAAGATTCTCTGCACAACCCAATTCAAAAATATTATATTTGAGGGATAGCCATGCCAAGCAAACCCCAACCTCCATGCCAATGCATTTAAGGACAGCTCAAGCAGAAGAAAATGATTAATAAAGAAAGACCCAGTTGTTCTATATTAAAAAAAAAATCATGGAATCATCAAACAAGCAGAGCTTAACCTGCCAAGGTTTATATCACATGCTCCCAAGACTTCTATACGATCATGACCAGTTGTCAAAACACAAATGCCTAGTTGTGCAGCCATATCTTTATAATAAATAATAATACATATGCTCAAGGAGGATTCCACATTCCTGATTGTACAGAGTTTCCAGATATTCCCAGAATGGCCCCCAGCATGCTGAAGTGTGTCCTACCTTCAGATATCAGTGCCTTTCTTTTATTTTGAGATGGTATCATTACCATATGACTCATGCTTCTATTGTTTATTGCCCATTATGAGGCATGTGAAGGGCCAGTAGAGTCTATTAAAAACCATCCTACATCATGGAGAAAATGACCCAGGTAAACGGTTATAAACTAACATGAAAATTGAAAACATCAACAACCCATGAATCTAGCCCTTGTCTCTCTCTCAGGTATGGTTGAAGTATCCTTTTATCATTATGAGATGATGATAAATATCTATGGGGAATCCTGATCTGAAGATCTAAATGTGGAGCCCATGCATTCCCATGACCCATTAATCCAGAGGGTTAGATTAGATAGGATGCTTCAAACTACCCCAGATTTGATGATCAAAGCCATTGGTTATATTCATGCCTTCTATCAAAAGGGCTACAAACTGTTTTAAGTGTCAAATGAGTTCTAGTTAATGGTGGGGAGCTCTTCAGTTTCAATAATACAAGTGAACAGATCTACAATGCGTGGTTCACTTCTAGTCAGTGGCGGACCTAGGATTTTTGTTTGAGAGGTGCAGACCCTAATAGGTAGTTTGGTTGTGGGGGCTAACCGAGAATTTTCATGTGGATTTTGACGGTGGAGTGGTGGACCCATAATTTTTATTGGATTTTTTGAAGTGGACCTAGAGTTTTCATATAGATTTTGGAAGCGCACCACGGTTTAACGGGTGTGACTGCACCCACTTGCTTGTACCTAGGTCCGCCCCTGCTTCTAGTCAAGGTAGAACGCTGGATCAAGCAGCTCCTGTGGAGAAGAGAGGATCGCTTCAATCCAACTGTTAATACCATACGGATCTAAGCGATACCAAGCTGATGGTCATTTGTGGATAGATGCTCTGATCGTCCAGCATTCTACTGTTAACAAAAATTGGGATCCTCAGGGCAGATGTGGCCCACCTATAGCCCAACATTCATTATTTCCTTGATGGGATTGGCCGATTGGGGATTGAAGAAATAGTACATTTCATTTCATGTGGCTTGGGACCCAACAATTCAAAGTATGTTCATTGTTGCAAAGATAAGGGATATGAATATCACATGTTGGTGGTGTTCATGTGGATAACACTTTCTTCCTTTTTCTTCTATGACATTCTCTGTTCGTTTGTCTAAAGAAGACTAGACTCTAGAGAAGAGGGTAAACACATAAAAGAAGAGCAGACAAGAAGGCACGCTTTGCCGGCCCAGGAAGGTGCAGCACCATGGGATGCTGGGTCTGTTTGGGTTAGCAGAAAGCACGAGCCATGGACTTCAGTACATGGGATGGGTCCCAAACTAACACACCTTAAAAAACTAGGCTTTTTTCTAGGTGAAGAATCATCAGTCCTTAGCCATTCATCTTTCCCCTCTTCCCTGTTGAATCTGGGTGTTTTGACTGTAGTCTTCTTAATTTAACCATATATTCGTAGGCCACCAATTGATTATTAAGTTTAGCCTATGGGGTAGGTTTTTTTAACATTGTCCATCTGATCAGGCCCATCAGACCAATGGTGCAAACACCCACATCTAGTGTCCTACTTATACAATCACACAAAATATAAGGGCCAACAATAACACAGTTTAATTTAAAGAGTACCTGAACCCATCACTTGATCCATCAATTATACAACATGAGGCTGTTCTTCATAGGACTTGTAGTAGGTCCTTCTTATATATTTAATCATGGGACTTGTAGTGGGTCCTTCTTATTTAACTAATTGGGTAGGCAGCAACTTTTACTTTTCTAAGCCCATCACTTGACTTTAAGAAAACGAAAAAAATGAGGGAATTACATGGCTTATCCTAGGTGGGTGCCTTATGGGGTGTGATCATGTGGACCACACAAACAGTGGCGGATCCAAGATTTTCGTTTGATAGGGTGCGAACTTTATTAGGTAATTTTGATTTTGAAAGCAAACTATGGATTCTCATGTGGATTTTGAGGATGGATCCACAATTTTTATTAGATTTTTTGAAACACGCCTTGATTTAACGGTGCGCACCCGCGTGGGTGTGCCTGGCTCTGCCCCTGCACACAAGCCCATTATTTTAAACAGTAAGTGCATGAGAACATATTGATATTTCTTTCATTTAAAATAGTTTGGCCATGTGCTCAGAAGACCTAAAAATAACACCCACAATTGCAACCCATTCAAAATGCAAAATTAAAGTAATCTGGAGGGAATGGGTCACATCCCCATTGGCGTCCCTTTGTATAATTTCTGTACATTATGAATTTGAATGTGGCACACATTCTAAGATATGTTGAGAAACTATCAATCTATTACCGGGGCCAGGGAAGATTAGTGCTTCGATGTCATGTCTGTCGTCGTCTCACGTGGCACTATTGGAAACATGTGGTGTGGCAGGCAATTTCTTGAGTCCTGTTAGCCCAACAAAGGTGGTTCAGTTGTATCCGACAGTGGTGCAAGGAGTGACCAGTTTCCTATCATAATCAAGGGATGGTTAGTGTAAAGTTTTTAGCCGGCTAATTCATGGGGTTTTGAACAAAACTCTAATAAATATTGAATTATAATTTTCTATTTTTAGATATAGACTTCAATTGCTTTCGTGATTGAAGAGAATCAGAAGTCAAATTTGAAGAAAATTATAAGTCTGGCATAAACGCACCCGTGACAAAATTGATGCTTGCTCGAGCGACCTCGCCCGCTCGAGATTGGGAATTCGCCAGACATATTCAAGGTTCGCTCGAGCGAACGAGTCGATTATCTTACGCGACTTTATTCTGTAGTTTTCGATTTTGAACCTAATTGCTATTTTTAATCCCATCCGAACTTCCTCTATTTCACACGCCTTTTGGTCTATATATTCATGCACCGAGCAACCCAAAAGTTAACTCTCTCCAACTCTAAAACCTAGAGAACAACTTGAGAGATTCATCATCCTCTCCAGAGCCATCTGCAGTACTGAAGATTCATGCTTTGGAGTTCTTTCCATCTACTCTCTCGCAGTACATCCACCTTGAAGACACGTTTAAGGTATTGGTTTTAAGCACGGTGAATGCTTACAACGAGGCGTCGACAAATCAAGCAGTCCTTAGGATGAGTTGTAACTGGGAAGGGCTCTGAGTTTTGTAACTTTTTTTATTATAGTGCTTGGTTATTTGTTGGCCTAGACGATAAAGCCCGTGATTTCTTTCCGAATAGGGTTTTTGACGTATAAATTCTGCGTCTCCTTCTCTTTGTGGTTGATTGATTTTTAATTGGATTTAGGTTAATTAGCCAGTTTAATAATTGATATTGAAATCTAATAGAGATACCGGTTAAAAGGATCTTAGCCTGTGTTAAGGTTTAATTCTGTGAATTTCAGATAGATTAGCAATGTAAAGAAAATCAACTTCGCTAAAAGTATTTACTGTTGCTATCATCATCATCATCGTCATCTTTTTACCCGAGGATCAAATTGTAGCACTGTTGTAGTCAAGCTCCTGTGGATCTTCCAATTGGAATCACTAATAGATAGCACCATTTATTGAGACTGATTTGATTTAAAAATAATATTCTATAAAATAACACAGATCTTTGAAAAGTTGAAAAGAAGGTGATGAAGGAAATCATTCACATCTCCACTGCATTGGACTAGATATTGTCATCGTCATCATCTATCTTCTTAGCAGTGTTGGATGTCGAGGTCAAAGAGCTTCCAAATGCAATCATTAATAGATAGATAGCACCATCTTTTAAGGTTGATTTTATATGATATAAAGATAAAATGCAATGAAATAAGATAGATCTTCGAAAATTGAAAAGAAGGTGATGAAGGAAATCATTCATATCTCCATTACATTGCACAAAATATCTCAACATCATCATTTCTTTGCCTTGTTTGATCAAATTGAAGTAGGATGACAAGAAACTTAAGTGTCTAACTACCAGTCAGTGTGCGAGTGAGGTGTCTCTCTTTAGGAAGGTAAAACTCACAAAGTTGACCTTCAACTGAAATAGTTAAATTGGAGTCTGGTATGATTCCTAAAACCTGAATTGTGTATGGGGTATGATACGGTTTCCTGTTGATAATTCAGGATCGAGTTAATTACAGTATAGAGTTAAACCGAAGCCAATCCGTTTCCTACCTACTAATTGTCGATGACAACCTAAAGACTTTTTTAGACTAAAAACTTGGCATGTTGGTGGGATCTTTGATTTCACCACATAAAGAAGAGAGTTGGTTCATGATGCATTGTTTAAGAATATCTGCATCAAACTTTTTCGTTTGTTTTCATTTCTTCACCGAATTAAATGGATTACAATGAACAGTGGACCTTTTTTTTAGTGTGGATTCTCGCCACCAATTACTTATAGGACATGTTTCTTACTTGCCAGTGGGTCCAATCCAAAGTCAAGAGAATACTTTGAATTTTAGACATAACTGACTTTGAACTTTAAGCATTGCTGCTGTGGTTGTAAATGGGTCGGTTCCGGTCTGGATCTATGGGGGATCCGAAACGGAAACCGTTAGGAAAAAGGTGAAACCGGACCCGGAACCAGAACCATTAAGAAAAAGGTGGAACCGGACCCAGAACCAGAACCATATATGGGATGGGTCCAGATCTAGGTAGAGAATGATATTTAAAAAAATCTAATTTTTAGGAGATATTTTTGAAAATTTAGGTAATATGTCGGGTCTCGGGTCCATGGTTCCGAACCAAAGTGGAACCGGACCCAGACCCATTTACTTATCAGGCCCTAAATAAGGATTGAGACTCGATTTTTAACAGGTCAGAACGTCCAAATAATCTGAGAGTTGGAGACCATTTACATCCCTAATTACTGCCCGTCTAATCTAGAAATTTGAACAGGATACATAGTAAGTGTAGGAGCAAATTACTTTGCACCATTCATATCAAAGCCTTGGATCATTTGCATGAAAATATCAAATAGAGCTCCAATTTGCTATCCGAAGTCTCTCCTCAAGCTCTGTTGGAGCTATCTCACTGGACAAGAACCTTTTTTAAAATCCAAATTGCATTTCGTCATTAATACGGGCCGATACGTCGATATGCTGGTGTCGGGGTCTAGCTTCAAGATGTTTAAGTGATTGAACGACTTCCTCTCCTTGTGGCCCTGTATCCTATTATTCCTATAGGTGTCATTCTCTTCATTTATTGATGCTCTTCTCGTTAAATTTTATCATAGGTTTACTGTCGGATTGATCACTTTAATAAATCAAATATCACCTCTGGTGTCTATCTAGCTAAAGGAATCTATCTCTTACAAAATCATTAAGTTGCCTTTTTTTTTATCCATGTGGTCAAATTGTGGACTATGAGATAAATGGGAGGGTTATTAGGACAAATCTTGTGCTAAGAGTATTTGAAATGAAAGTGGACGGTGGAATATGGAATCCTGCCTTGATCAACATGGGGAACAGATACTGACCTACCTCTCTTGCATGTTTACTTGATTAAGTAATATTTTAATAGTTTGAATAGCATTTCTAACTTGATATACTAATCTTATTCTCTAAGCTAATCATTGATGTACTTAATCATTAGAAGACATTATAAAAAAAACAAAGAAATAGGCATGCGGATGAAACTTCTTTCACTATCAATCTATAAAAAAATCTAGAGATCATGGAATGGTTGCATCATGAGACATTGTACATGTCCTAGATCACCGGCATTACCACCATCTTCTTTGGAAGTTAGCTCTGGCTAATGTGGACCCTTAACCCACTTTTGAATCAGATACGTAAGCTCTCTTTCTCTCTCTCAAATTATTGGGGAGCTAATATTATGCTGTGGGGTCAAGGCCCCAGATATTTGATGAGTTATCTATATCTATTTCTTGTCGTGTGGAAGAAGAACTACACTGTCATTGTCCATGTGAGGGGCCTGGGTTCATGATCTTTGATTGTTTATATGTTGGAAGCCACCATGGATAGAGCACAACAGGTTGGAAATCCAAGCAGCCAATACTTGGCAATCTTGTCTGCTGAGTGCAGCTTTATTGCTTTTTCTTTCCCATGTCTTTCAGTGTGCAGATATTGATTGAAGAGTGGGACTGGCCATCAAGTATACATTGGGAGCGATCTGCAGGCAGTAGGGGCCCACCATAAATATGATCTAGATCATTAGATCATCCAACCATGGGAACAGGGCCATCCTCATTGAGTATACGAATGACTGAGATTCCTTAGGTCACATTTGTAACATTCGAGGAATACGTAGATTTAAGAGATTTTTTTTTCTTTTTTTTGGTATAAATTAGAAGCTTTTCATTCAAACCATAAGCAAAAATACGAAAAGAGAAGAGAAGTCAAAGCCCTAGAAGAAAGAAAGACATCACAAAACAAGACCAACAATAAGCCCCCTACACCTAAAAACAACAGCTCCTTTCCTTATCATCTAAGTCCAGATTACTTGAATAACAGTGCTTTGCTAACAAATGAGCTATTTAGTTTAAAAGTCTAGGAATATAAAAAAAAACTCTATATAAGAAAAATTCAAGCTTAACTCTTTAATATCACTAATTATTGGGTTGATCGACCAATCAAAATTGCCTTCAATAGCCTGAACCACCTCTTTAACATCTAGTAGCACATGCACCCTTGCAAAGCCATTCTCTATGGCCTTTTTTATAGCTGCGAGAACCACCCCCACTTTGGTTTCCTTGGACGAGGCGACTTTCATGCCGTTTCAGGAACCTACATCCACAATAACCCCTTTAATCACAGCAGCATAACCAAATGAAGCTTTCCCATCTGTTGTCTTATAAGCATCATTTCTGAATATCATAACATCCTTCTTGAACCTGACCACTCTAAGGGCTCCTTCTTCCATTGTCTTTTTACAACTCATCTTGCAAGGACCCTTAATACTATTTATTAATGATTTAATTGAGAGAATTATATTAGTGGGGTTCAATTGTTTTCCCTTAATAAAGAAATCATTTCTTTCTTTCCATAAAAACCACCACATCAATAGAACCCACATTCTAGAGTGTTTATCTCCCAGAGGTGCCATTGGGTAGATCTAAGGGGTTTAAACCCTCTCCTTTTCAGCTAAGAATTTCCACATCCTATAGGACAGTAAGATCTGAGAATCCTAAAAAATAGGACCTCAAATGGCCCCAACTCCTTGGAAATCTTCAATTGCCAAACATTGATTTTCCATGGCTTTGTCAAAGGCAAAATCTTTTTGTCCAATGATTTGATTGCCAAACATGACAATAGTGTTTATTCATTCTCCTCATTTTATTCATTCTCCTCATTGAGAAGAGATCTGGCTATTAAATGGAAGTAGGAAGCCCGCAATGGGATTGGCCTTCTTCCATATATTAACCCGTTCAAATTTCACTCTAATCAGAATGGTTCCAATCAGTGAGTTAATTAAAATTAATCATGTATTTTGCATGCAATCAAAAGACTGGCCTACTCCAAATGGAGTGAGCCTTTTTGGGCTGCTGCTAATAGAGGAAGGTTGGTGGTATCTGTGATAGGCTTGGATTCAAGGTGACCCTATCAGGTTTGAGGAACACTTCACATGGAGTCTGGAGAATGAGTTGCACCACTGCCCGACCTAGGGAATTATGAATGAACGCATACAGAACGTGATCATCCAGATATCTGTGCAGTTATGTCTATCTAGATGGAAGCTGTTGATGGTCCCCATTTCATAAATAATTATAAGGTGCATTTGGGCGGAGGTCCCTCAACTGTGATTTTTATTGCAAGCGGTCCACAATACTTTATCATACTGACAACAGTCCTCTTGTAACTGAAAAGGACAAAAACGCCCTTGTACATGTCAGCAAAAGCAAAACTCAAACAAATTTATCTGAGTTTTCAAAACTCAGATAAAACTCAGATAAATTTATCAGTCTTCTAAGGCAGTCTTTTCACTGTTTAAACCATGGTTATGATCAGATATGTAGCCTGTGGACTGTGGTCCTGAACCATCATTTCACACGTTAAAACCACTTACAAATTGACTGACTTGGGCTTTCTTGAAATCAGGACACAGGATACCTTGTGAATACAACAACCAGAACATGTTTGGTTTCTCCCATAGTTCCCTGCTCCTACTCCTTCTCCTTCTGTCTGTTGGTAGAGAAAGAAAACGCGAATCATAAATCACAACCACTGCAATAAGAAAGGAAAGACGGATGTGGGTCGTCGGATGGCACCACTTCACATAACTATTTGTTTGAAACTCAGAAAAGTTCTTCAAAACTCAGATAAATTTGTCTGAGTTCTGCCAGAAACTCAGATAAATTTATCTGAGTTGTGCCAGAAACTCAGATAAATTTGCCAAAACTCAGATAAATTTGACAAATTTATCTGAGTTTCTGGCAGAACTTCGACAAAATTTATCTGAGTTTCTGTCCAGTTTATCAGAGATTCTAGGGAAATTTATCTGAGCTCGGCGACACCAAAAGTTAGAATACGGAAAATCAGATTCTAATAAAAATCAAAATCCACAAAAAAAAAAACACTTGATGACCACAATCCAATCGAGAAAAGAGAGGGAAGAAACAAGAAAAAATGCAAAATGCTCTCTTTCAAATCAGTTGTAGAGAGAAAGAGAGATTTGGAAGAGACTTCAAATGAAAGAGCAAGATAAAGTAAAACTGTGTCTATCTTTGAAGAAATGAAAGAGAGAGAATCGGAAGTCATGGTGGCGACGGAAGGTGCTCTGCAACGATATTCTGCAACTATAGAAAGGAATGGAAAATGGAAAATGAGAGAAGAAGAAGGAAGGAGTTTTCTGGCACAGTTGAATGGGGCAAAGTAGTCATGAAAATACATGACGTGGCATATTAGGGACCTCTCACTAAAGTATCTCCAGCTGTCTGGACTATAGACATTAGAGAAAAAGTAGTTGTCCTTAATGCCTTAGAAGACCGTGCTCAAGGACTTTTGGCTAATTTACCCTAATTATAATTGAGTTGGAGAGGGTTTTTAATCAGGTGTCTGGGACTCTGGGTACAGGATCTCATGGGCATATGTGATGCTTAAACATCTTACATAAAAGAATCTCTGTCAAAACAGTATATCTATTCATGTAGTTGGATATAGAAAGCATAAGTACACTCTGTCTCAGGGCACTGTTAGAATAAAATACTGCTGAGAGTGCCCTATTTTATGCTCTTTCTTGTCTCTAATCATCCTCACCCTTTACCAGCATTCACCCAGAGGTAATGAGATTTGGTTACTAACCCTGAGGCATAGCTAAATTGGCCTAGGACCACTTGCTCTTATGCTACCACAATGAGGCCACATGGGATTAGTTCGGCCCAAAGGGCTAAGACAGCCTCCGTTATAAAAAAAAAAAAAAAAAAATTGAATACGAAAATGACTTTATGTGGTGGTGGGGTCTTTCCTTCTTTCTTTCTTTCTTTTTAATGGACTGAAAGTGTGCCCATCCCCCGTGTTCCGGCACAATGCACAATTTGATGGTTATCAAATATTGGGCTCCCTTTTGGATTAAATCTAAAAAAAAAAAAAAAAAAATTCTATGACTTAAAAGGCCATTAGAATTCAAATGTGTTCAATCAAGGGTTTAGGATAATTTGATAGGGAAGATTTATTGCACGACCCTTATTGGCAAAGCTATTCCACTTGCAATGAGAATGATAGAGTGCATAAGCACAATATGCAGTCTACTAATAGGTGAAAATCTTCCAATTATGGATATTATCCTAGTACATTGGCCAATCTTCATGCAAATCTTGCAAGATGTAGAATAATCGAGGCTTGCTAATGATTGACAATGGCTTACGGATTAATGTTAAAACCATTAAACTTCCATTGGTCGAATTCATTGTACAAATATCCAATGAACTGTTTTGGGAACACCAATGATGGAGAGGAAGCAGAAAAAATCAAGTGCGGAGTTGAGCCATAACCAAATTTCAATGGTTCACATCAGGGGCGGACCCACATATAATATATTTATTTTTATTAATAAGAATTAATCTTGATTTCATATGTTTAGATTATCTAAAATAAAAAATACCATTATTTCAAAAAAATATTCTAATTTACTGTGTGAGTCCCTAGTACCTCGCATGTGCTCCTTGCATGCGTGACTTTCTATTACCTCACATGTGAGGGCTGTCCACCCCTGTGAATTCCTACTCCCTCGCATTTGCATGTCTCTCAGGGACTCAGCCCATTAGCAATAATAATAATAATAAGTAAATACGATATCTCACAGGGTCCAAAGTGCATGCAGCCAGATCAACTGCAGACTGATCCACAAGTCCATATGCAACCATGCCATATTGTCTACAAGTAGTAGGATCCATTTCTCTTCCTGTGATCCGACTAACCTATAATGGATTAGACCATTCTCTGAAAATCTCACCAACGGGACAAATTTTTTACCCTGGATGAACACCCTTTCATCAGCTACGATGTATGCTCCAATTGGACCCACTTCAATATCAACCTTTGGACCACAAAACCATGAAGTCTCAAAATCAATTCACAAGCAATCCCAGATAAATCTCCTAGAAGTCATTTTCATCCAAAAGCACACAAACACCACCCCTGCATTTCACCCTAAAACAAAAGGGATTGCAACTAAGATGATATATTGCTAGTACAGATCTCAACAAATTCATCAAATAGAGTAATATTGATTCATCACAACGAAACCAAGCTGGTCTAAATAAAAGACAAGAAAGAAAATAAATAGTCTCAAGAGGTAAATTCAAGCAGCAGGGGCGTTCGGCTCCTTGATTGATTCACGCCAGGCATACTCCCTTGCACCATCCTTGTCAACAATTTTGATCACAAAATTTGGTGGGGCAACAACCAATCTGGACCGAATTTCCATAATGCACTTGTCAACTAGGTCGATTGCTTCTTCCACTGACATCCCCTTGTGGTAGTGTCTATCCATCATTGACAGACAAAAATAGGATCCATAGCCAAATGCACCCTTGTCAATCTTATGGAGAGTGGCAATATAGTCAATATAGTAGAGAGATGGGCCTGTTTCCTTGTCATAACCAGCGAGAAGAATGTTGACGGAGTAAGGGTTCTGAAAACCAAGAAAGCAACATAGCCAATCATCAAACCAAACTGTAGTATGACTAAGGCAAAATCTAGGAAAAATGGATCATCTCAATTCTCAGGTAGCTTTAGATTCCTGAAAGTTCTTTTTTTTTTTTTTTTCAAATTGGATGAATACTTTATTCACTCAGTAAATTCTAAAAATGTTACGACAGAAAACCAAATTTGTGATATTTTGTTATACATCAGCAAGGGTGGACCCAGGAAATTGAACTTGGGGGCCTTTATGTAAAAGAAATATTGGGGAAAAAGGCAAATGTAAAATGAAAAAAAACATATGTTAATTCTCAGAATTTGAAGGGGTTCTTAATTTTTTTTTAACTTGTTCAGGTATGCATGGGAGGCCTTTGGGACATCATCCATGTTCCAGAGTACATCACATCAACAATATGGCCACAAAAGTAACACATAAATAGTTATAATTATAATTAATTTGTTTATAAAAATGATCGTTAACCACAAATTATAACACGAGCAGAATGTGGCAAGGGCCCATTTTGATATAAGAAACTCTTCCCCGGGACCAATGCCTAGGGATGAGAGAGAGAGAGAGAGAGAGAGGATTCCTGGATTCATTACATTCATGAAAACGCAAAGGATTTTAAAATTTTGTTAAACATTTGATAGTACACAATTGAGATCATTTTAACTGAGACATGATGCAAACATGGGCACAATAGAGTAAGCTTAAATTATAGGATACAACCATGACAGGTTTCACAATGCTAGCATAAGCACAATAGAGTAAACTTAAATTATATGATGCAACCATGACAAAGATATCACAATGCAAATTGGTTCGTCAATCGTCATTGACAGCCAAAATCCCATTCTACGTATGAAATATCAAACATATTCTTGGAACAGTAAATGACACAAATAAGATCCTATAGTAGAAACTATTTATCCACAAATAAGATCCTATAGTAGAAACTATTTATCCAACACAGAACAGCAAATGACACAAATAAGATCCTATAGTAGAAACTATTTATCCAACACTTTCAATTGGTTTTGACAAAAAAATTGAATGGGCTTCTGTTGAATACATGCCTACGTGAATGGGTTTTGTGAGAGGATTCATGAATCCATATCAATTTAGGTCACATTTGGCAATGAAATCCTTGACATTCCTCACCAGTTTTCCAAAGTCATGGAAAAACCATGTTTGGCAATTATAAAAGCCAAAGATTTGCGAGAAGATTCACGAATCCATGTTTGGACAGCATTCTTTCAGCAATGCAGATGGTCTTGGGTGCTTGAGGCCTTCACTATAAGAAGTGTGGAGATATTAGGGAGCTGATCCCTTTCAGAGAAAGGGTCAAGTGAGATGGAAAGCAATTCTGATGGCACAACTTTGGTAAGTTTATTAGGAAAGAAATAGAAGACTTAATTGTCTTTTAGGAGAGGCTGATGCAGGTCAGAACCATGGTTGAACCCAACTACACAACACGGCAGCCAATGGGCCCTTGGGTTGCAGGCCCATCAGGTCTAAAACCCAATTGGACCTCATCCGCACTTAATCCAAAACATAGTGTTATGACCTTTTCTTAGCTCAACCTGGGCATGAACGTGAAATGGTCTATTAAGTCATGAAATTTGTCACATGACAATTTAGAGGTAGCAAGATAGACGACAATATCTTAGATTCTGTCTAAATATTAGGAGTTACTATATAAAGTAAGAGTCGATAAATTTTTAGATAAAGTGACAATTTTCAATTGGGAAACAAAGATCCCATAAGAGTTAGAAAGAGGAAAAGCAAGGTCGTGGTTGACCACCCCATGTAACATATATATAGAAATTTTCAGGTGAGTTCGTGTGCCAATAGATTAGATGCCCACAACCCACCTGAAGATTTTTCTTGCGATCAATCCTAATGGGACACATAACAACCCATCTTGAATGTCACCAATCAAATCTTTTTTACACCAATCTGAATGAGATTGATGACCACATATCAAGGGGTTAGGATGATCTAATCAACTTGAAAATTTTCAAACAGGAGGGCCACATCCAGATCTTTCGATCCAACCTTCTCATGAATCGGCATAGCCCCAAGTGGGTCCCACAAGGCTGTGTGCAAATTGTTTGGATGAGTGATGCAGCCCAACAAAAGACTAGGGCCCGCAAGCCCCCTTGATGGACCATCTGATGGGGTCCACATGATTTCTGATTTAATCAGAGATCCCTATTCTTATCTAGATTAGTAATATTACTTAGTTGCTTAATAGGATTGCTTTCTAAATTCTATTTAGAGTAAGATCAAGTAATTTCATTTTATTAGTATTCTGATTAGTTTAGAATACTGTCTTCTATATATACAGAGGTATACTCTTGTTATTTTATCATGCTTATTCAATTAATAAAAATTA
Organism: Umbellularia californica; assembly: GCA_028538565.1. Lineage (NCBI taxonomy): Eukaryota > Viridiplantae > Streptophyta > Magnoliopsida > Laurales > Lauraceae > Umbellularia > Umbellularia californica. The sequence continues at coordinate 6,439,879 of JAPQWN010000003.1, forward strand.
TCGTCAGTTTTCCCCATGAGTTCATGGCTATGAGTGTTCTTTTGTGTGGAATCCCTTTGTTGGATTCGATCAACCTCATCTGAGAGGTTGGTCTATTCGATCGAAGGTTCGGAGCTGTGCCAGATTGGTATCAGAGCCCAGATCCGGCAGTTGTTTCTCCGGTTCGTCATCATCCCACGCCATCCAACCGAACTCCCCTCCCTGACGATCCAACCCTCTAACACCAGCACCACCACTCGCCCACTCCTCAACCGAAAACCCCAAATCCCAAACCCAGACCTACCAAAACCCTAAACCACCCAATCAGCCCATCGAAACCCCTTCCACCACGTCCCAGCAAAACCGACAACCAATCCCACCTTCCCAAACCCTAATCCACCGTCCACCACTACCGAAAACCAAATCCCCAAAAAAATTCCGAACCCTAATTCCCTAATCCGAAACTTTCTGATGCCAAGAAAAAGTACCCTTCTTATGATCTAGAACTCTATGCCGTTGTACAATCACTTCGTCATTGGAGACATTACTTGATTGGCAATGAGTTTGTTCTTTACTCAGAAAATGATGCTTTGCGACATCTACATTCACAACAGAAGATCAGTGCCAACCGTGCCAAATGGAGCGCATATATACAGGAGTTCAGTTTCAACATTCGCCACACAGCAGAAAAGGATAACTTGATAGCTGATGCACTCAGTCGACGAAAGCATTTGTTGACAACTATGTTTGTTGGTGTACCAGGTTTTGACCAACTCAAGCTAGATTATGCGGATGATCCAGACTTTGGTTCTATCTATGCAGACCTCAATAATGGTGATCTGGGTAAGCATCCTCATTATAGCATTCATGATGAAGTTTTGTTTAAAGGTACACAACTCTGTCTTCCTGCCACATCCATTCGTGAATATGTTGTCCGAGAGTTGCATTCGGGAGGATGTAGTGGCCATTTGGGACGCGACAAAACTCTTGCTCTTGTCAGCAATCGATATTATTGGCCCCGAATGAAGACTACCATTATTCGCATCTGCAAAAGATGTAGGACATGCCAGCTAGCCAAAGGAAACAAGAAGAACACTGGACTTTATCAGCCTTTACCTGTTCCTCATTCTCCATGGGAAGACATTAGCATGGATTTTGTGCTCGGTTTGCCAACGACTCAAAGAAAAGTTGATTCTATTTTTGTTGTCGTTGATCGCTTCTCAAAGATGGCACATTTTATTCCTTGTACTTCCACTAGTGATGCCTACAAGGTTGCAAAGCTCTTTTTCAAGGAAGTTGTGCGTCTACATGGTCTTCCAAAGACTATTGTTTCGGATCGAGACACCAAATTCATGAGTTATTTTTGGAAGACTTTATAGATGCTGTCCAATAACAAGCTCAAATTCTCTACCGCTTACCACCCTCAAACTAACGGCCAAACAGAAGTGGTAAACAGAAGTCTTGGACAGTTGTTACGATGCCTTGTTCGTGATCGCATCACAACTTGGGATCAAGCATTACCTATGGCTGAGTTTGCTTACAATAATTCGGTCAATAGGTCTACTGGTACTTCTCCATTTGAAGCTGTTACAGGGGTTCGACCACAACTACCTGTTGATCTTGTTCCTTTGCCAGTAGATGCTCAGATAAGTGCTGATGCTGAAAGTTTTTTTCACCACATGCAACAAGTGCACAATGAAGTCCGCCGCCATATATCTACCAGTAATGCCACTTATAAACAGTAAGCAGACAAGCATCGTCGATTTCTTGAATTTGCTGAAGGAGATATGGTCATGGTTCGTATCCGTCCAGAACGTCTGCCTCCAGGCGCTTACAAAAAGTTGCATCCACGAAATGCTGGTCCCTACAAGGTTCTCAAAAAGATTGGCTCTAATGCTTATGTACTTGATCTACCTTCCGATTTAGGGGTCAATTCTACCTTCAACGTAGAGGATCTCACACTCTACTGTGGTCATGACAATGATGGTGAAACTGAAGAACAAATTATTGCTCTCCCTTCGAATCTTCCACCTGTTGACGAGATTATTGATGTGCTTGATGATCAGATTGTTTCCACTCGTCAAGGAGGTTTTCAAAAGTTCTATGTCCGCTGGAAGAATCGACCTCTCTCCGATGCTACATGGATCACTGCCACAGATTTTCAGCGCTTAAATCCAGATCTTTATGAGCGCTATCAGGCGATTAACTCGCCAGAGTCGAGTTCTTTCAAGCCAGGGAGAGTTGATGCAGTCCAACAGAAGACTAGGGCCCACAGGCCCCCTTGATGGACCATCTGATGGGGTCCACATGATTTCTGATTTAATCAGAAATCCCTATCCTTATCTAAATTAGTAATATTACTTAGTTGCTTAATAGGATTGCTTTCTAAATTCTATTTAGAGTAAGATCAAGTAATTTCCTTTTATTAGTATTCTGATTAGTTTAGAATACTATCTTCTATATATACAGAGGTACTCTCCTGTTATTTTATCATGCTTATTCAATTAATAAAGATTATCGTCAGTTTTCCCCATGAGTTCATGGCTGTGAGTATTCTTTTGTGTGGAATCCCTTTGTTGGATTCGATCAACCTCATCTGAGAGGTTGGTCTATTCGATCGAAGGTCTGGGACTGCGCCAATGAGCATGTGCGCACCTAAAAAGCCCTCTATATATTTGTATATGGGTCATTTTCCACTAAGAGGTACCTGTAAGGCCCCGTCCCGAGTTAATCAAGATTAACTCTAATTAATTAAAGATAATCCTTAACGATGGCTCATGGTCAAATTGGATGAGATTAGTCTCAAAGGATTAATTTAGGCTTAATGAAATGATAAGAAAGGAGATTGAATAGATTGAATGAGGGGTTAGACTAAAACTAAGAGAACAAAACCTTTTTCGTAAATACAGATTTATACGTATTTTGTCGAATACGGAAACTCCCAATACCAACACGCGTATCTCGACGAGTACGTTAACTTTCGTAATAGGCTCGAAGTCATTTGACAAGGAATCAACCAAGTGAACCTTCATTTGACTTGAATTGAAAATAGGAAAGAAAGAGAGGGTTTAGTTGCAAAATACACTTATAAGGCATTGAAATGAATCCCTTGAGTTCATTCAACTCAAATCCATTGCAGAGAAACCCTAGGCACTACTTCCCTTCATCTCTCCTCCCATTCCTACCCATTTAGAGTGAAGATTGAAGGCTTGTCCAGAGGTTGGTGTGAGATTTCATCATCTTCATCTTCTTCCTCACCTTGTTCTTCCATATAGGAGTGTTGAAGCTTCATAGAGAACTCAAAAGCCTTTCCTTGGAGTCACAAGTAACTATTAGGATCTCTTTTAGTGCATTGAAGTCCCATTGAATGATTTAGAGTAGTTTTAGCACAAAATAGCTTATAGAGTAGTATTTTGTGTTTTCATGGAGGTTAGGATTTGGATTTGGGGATTTCTCATCTCAAAGGCAATCTAAAGAAGGTTATTACTTATTGACTTCAAGAGGCAAGTATAAATGCTCATTTATGATTCAACATGCTAATTTACAAGTTTTGTTGAATGGTAAGAATTGGGTTCTCAAACCCCTTACTTGTTATAGAAATGGAGAATGGATTGAATGTGTTTAATATGGATTTCATGATGAATGGATGGAATAGAAGTGTTGAAAAATGTAAATGGAGGAGGGAACAGAAGGATTCCATTTGATATGCAGGTTGTGAATGGAAATGGAAGAAAAAGAGTGAGCTGTTCGGAATCCGGAGTCTGGGTTCTGAACAGTTCGCTCGAGCGAACTAGTTACTGTCTGATGCGAAAGTCATCTGTAAAGTGTCCGCTCGAGCGAACGTTAAGTGCGCTCGAGCGATGAAGTTTCAGTCTGACACGAACTGCATTCTGTAGGAGTTCGCTCGAGCGAATCCCCTGTCAGCTCGAGCGAATCCCCTGTCTGTTTGAGTTCACTCAAGCGAACTTGGATCCGCTCGAGCGAACCTAATACTGGCCAAACATGAATTGTAAGCAAAAATTTCGCCAATCAATCGGACCTGGATTTTGAAATCACGGGTGGAAAATTTGGAAACTAAATGCACACATTAAATATAAATGTGATGTTCATCGAGAATAACACGTGCATTCAGTAACCAATGATTTCACCTAATAGTTGGCTAGATTTGAGATAGAGACCGGTAGGATTATAATGACTGAATGCAATGAACCATTGAATAATGAATAGACATAATGAAGCATTGAACAATGAATAAATGCAATGAATTAATGAATAATCATGCTGCAGCAGATGATTGGGGTGTTCCGGAGCTCCGTGGTGATGCCAGTGATCTCTGATCAAGGCGCTGGTAGATCCCACATATTAGACTACAAAGTTAATGAATTGATAAGCCATGTAATGAAAAGTAATAAGTATTGGACTGAAGAGTCCCATAAGCCATCTAATAAATGTTCAATGTAATCAATGAATGATATAAAACCAATGAACGAACTGACTAACTACTTCCTCAGGAAGAAGTTGCATTGAATGAGAATAATACTATTGTAATTGTACTTTAGTCATTGATTATTGATTGACTATATTGTACAGGATAACGCACTGTTATACATTTAATTGTATAGATTTGTTACGTTGAGAAATGGACAGATTTAGCATGAATTGTCATAGAATTGTTTATACATTGCTGAACCGTCGTGTTCATAGTGTTATTGATGGCATTACAGGCCCAGTTGCCCCTCCCGGCCTTGCAACGGCCGTGCTGCATGCGGAGGATGCCAATCCGATTCCTCCAGGAGGATTGATCGAATGGGCGTAGAATCGGAGGGAGAGTGAATAGAATATTTTGAAAATGCTTAGGAATTATTTTGGATAAATATTTTTGTAATAATTCATTTTGAGGTGTAAATGGATGTACCCTGCATTGTATTTTGAATATGCAGTGGTGTACTTTATTGGACTGTATTTTGTATATGTGAACTTTACTTTTAATGTATAGTCAAATATTGTCAATGTATATATATATATTTCCGCAAAAATGTACATTTGACAGGTTTGTAGGATAGATCCCTTGTGCGTATTGTCTTAACTTCGGTTAATTCAATATTTACGGGAGTAAGTATGATGACATCGTGATCCGGGTTAGGCCCCGATTAGTCTGGTCTCGGGCCCGGGTCGTGACAATACCTTTCATGCATTGTGTGAGAGGTGACCTTTTTTGCCACCACTTGAGCCACCCAATGCTTAATCCAAGCCTCTCACTGATCTCCCTACGACTGTCACTCCCCCAATTTGATGCTAATCTAAATTATCCTCACCATTGGATTGAATTCATAAATTAAAAAAAAAATTAACTTAAGAAGCAGTTAAACTTCAATGATCTCTGATTGAGAGGATTTTTGCCCAAAATCACAGCCAAAATGAGACATTTCATCACACTATACTCCTCCCATGATTGGCATGCATCCAAGTGGGTCCACAAGAGGCTTAAAGTTTTACTTCTCATGCAAAATCCATGAGGTACCTTTTAGGAAAACATGATCCATATATATATATATATATGGTTACATTCTGTCCCATCTGAGCACCCAAATTGTCAATAAAAATTGAGATTTACTCTTTAAAATGGTGGATATGTGTCTTATCACTTAGGCTTCATCTTAGGGGCAGAAGCCTAGATTTATTTTAATTTAGATCAAATCTTGGGATTAGCACGGCTGTAGCTGTGTGTTCCACATTAAAGACCTACCGAAGACATAATTGAACAAGTTATCATTAGTTTTGCCCAGTGGCTTCAAGGGAGGCAGGAATTTTCAAAGATTATTTGACACGTGACTTCACATAAAAGTGGATTGAAGTGACTTCATTGTATGTAAGTGAAGTCAAGGCAATGCTTGGAAAGACTGAAAAAGTTTAGTAAGAGAAAAATGTCATTGCTACCCCAAGGTAACTGGAAATCCCATGTGGATGGAGAGAAAATAGGCAAACTAGGTCCAGTGTGGATGGACAGCATTTTGGATGATGACAGATGTTTAGGTGAGCATCCTTTTTAGATCCACTGGGCATAAAGGACTAAAATGAGACTAAGATTTTAGTGATACAAGAAACATTCAAGACCTTTATTGTGCATTTCATAGGTCCCTTGATCATGGAAGGGGACACCAAAAATGTGATTGGATGCATGGACGTGTCAAGGGCTCCATGGAAATTAACAAATATCATTAGGGAAATAAAGGAATTATGGGGATCCAGACAAATTGCCTCAAGCATATTCAGCATAGTGCTAATCAAGAAGCAGGCATCTAAAGAAAGTACGAAGCTGACTTGCAATAATTACAGCCTTTTTTCTTTTTTCGTTTTTTTATGAGACGGATTTCCTATTGTGTTTCTCTGCATAACGTTGATATACAAAATAAATAGTAAAAACACACAATATAGCACTCTTATACTTTATACTGCTTTGTATGCACTACTTTTAGTCTAATTATACCATGTTACCAATAAAAAGAGATGATCAGTGTTATCAAAAATAAAAATAAAAAAATGAAAAGAGATGATGAGATATATGGCTATGGTGATGTTGATGATCTCCTGAGTTTCACGGAACCACCATGACAATGTGGACATGTGAAAAAGTCCGCAAGCGAAAATTCCCCTTGGAGTAACATAATCCATGTTAAAAAAAAATTTATTAGTTTGAGAGATACCCTATGTCTTAATGTGCTTTTTAAAGGAAAAACATCGCAAATTAGTATATTTAAAATTACCTTTGAGTGATAACTGATGCCTGTATAGCTTTCTCTTATACATTACTTTTCTCATTGTCAGTAAATCAACAAGTCCAGTGCGCTCACTGCTCAATCACAAACAAGCACACGGACACACATGCTAACATGCACATGGACCTCCCATTCGTGCACCTCAAGTGAGACTAAGTCATCTCGATCTATCATCCAATTTGACCATCCAACCTCAAACTTCAAAATTTTGCAAGTGTTGTGTTTGCATCATCGAACATTTTCCTAGTTGAGTAACTCCCAGCGTGATCTGAGTTATTCAACTTCATCTGTATTCCATACCCACACAATAACCTTTATCAGCCTGCATCTCTAAAGGCTTGAACACCCAGATGTTGATTTATTTCTTGGTGGAATAATCTTATTTGCATTTTGCTCCAATCTCCGAGCAGTAAGTTTTTTTGATGGGCCATCAATACCATCTTTTTCTCTATACAAACCTATTTCACCTTTCTAATTGACATGCCCCTGGATACTTCATGCAAAGGCCAAAGAAAAGTTCTTTCAGTTGATGCATTAAAGCACAGTAATATGTGAAATGCCAATAGGAGGCAAAATAATGGAAATTCATAGAGATCCATTAAAGGATGATAGGTTTATCTTATCTTCTCTTTTTCCTTTTTTTTTTTTTCAGTAAAGTTAGCTAGTATTGAGCAACCCAGTACAGTAGTAACAGTTTTAGGGTGTGTTTGGTTCAATTCTTTAAAAGAGCTGTTTGGGCTTCCAGACTCTCAAAAGTCCAAAGCCATTGAAAAGCCTGTTTGGTTATTGGACTTTTGATAGAGCCTTTTAAAAGTTTAAAGCCCAAATCCACTCTTTGGAGCAGCCCACCTCGTCCGACTTCGCGTTATAAAGTAACTTCTTACTTATGCGGAAAGCCAATGTGAGGGAGTGGAATGTGCATTGAGCGTGTGGAAATGAAGTTAAAACTGTTTTTTTCTTTCTTTTTTACTCTCTCTCACAACACTACCATCTACCCTATCTCTCAATCTATCTTTCCTCTTCTTCTCTTGTTTCCCACATCTAATTCAATTTTCCTCCACCTTGATACATGCTTCCTCTGCCCTTCTATCCCTCTGCCATTCCCTCTTCCTCTCTCTTTTTGCCCTCTCTTCTTCCAATATCTCTTTGTCATTGGTAAATGCCAATATGACATTGACATAGCCAGACTTCTGTAGACGTAGCTACTGTTTGTGTTCTGATTGTCTCTACAACAAGCACACCCTAATACGCTATTATTTTGCCCCCTAAATTTACTTAATGAATTTTAAATGTTTGTTTTCCAATAATTGTATTTTTATTTTTATTTTTTGTATTTTTTTGTCATATTTCTTATGAAAATGTTTCTGATCAACCTTAGATGGGCGACAATTTCGTAGCTTTACGGAGAATTGGTTAATTTGGTATTAACTTTAGTTAATTTTGACAACTATCTCAATTAAGCATTTAAATCCACATTTAGTACATCTGTTATGTAACAGTCTCCAATAATGAGAACTGTCCTTGCTTGAGGGTATATGCATATCAAAACAAATAAAATTATTTGATCCCGAAAATGAATAAAATCACAGAAGAGTTGATTGTTTGTTGAGGGGTAATTGCAAGTACGTGAGATCATATAAACAAAACCAATAACCATCATCATATAGGAAAATCACCCAAAACTACCCAAATAGATGGGATAAGGGTCACTCAAAACAGTTTTCCTTGCCGATTGCAGATCACAAAACCCACACAAACACAACAATTACGCCTACCAAGAAACTAAAACCCTTACCCTAAAAAACGCAAATTCTCCAGAAGCTCAGAAGAAGAAAAAAAAAAACCCTAAAACGAGAAAGAAAGAGGAAGATGTTGTACACAAACCTTTCTCAAGGCGGTGGCGAGCTCTCCGCGTGTGAAGTTGGCAGCCGCTGCCGTGGTCAGAGGAATCCCGTTACGAAACTGATACAAATGCACGTTCTTCTGAATGTATTCCGTAAACTGAACCCTGTTAAAAGGAAACAACCGATCCAAGATCATTGCTTTTTTAGGGTTTTCGATTTGTCTGAAGTTTCCATAGAAAGGGGAATAGACGAATAGATTAAACGAAAGAGAGAGAGAGATGTGACTGACCTGTCGCCGCTCTCGCCGCTGGCGCCCAAGAGCTTGTGAGAGTCGAGGATCATGATCTTGTCCTCGTTGGATTTGTGAACGAGAATGCTGTGAACGGCAGATGTATCGGCCGCTACCACTGCGAATCCGTTACCAACCAATCCGAATACGCACTCCATCTTTCTCTGCTTCAACAACGAGAGGGCTATTTGCTTTTTGCTCTGATGTGTTTATATGAGTTGCAGAAGAAGAAGAGAATACAAAACGTCCCCTATTTCTTGTGCTACACGAAATTCAGAGTCCGGATCCTCTGTCGGGTATGCCTACGAGTCGCTTCTGAAAGTGGGCCCCAATATTGTTAATATAGGTTTGGCCCTAACCGGCGGATGAAGCTATTACACAAAACCAATCACATATAGGTCTTATTTCTTTTTTGGAATTCCTGATACGAATTTCGGTTGTCTGGAAATTTCGGAATTCTTGTCAAAAATCCAGTGTTTCTTGGCGAGAATTCCTAGATTTCCCAAATTTCAGCATTTACAAATGTCAAGAAGGAGGCATTTGTAAAACCCACTTCTCCATCAGGCATTCCCAAAACCCAGCGACGCGGGAATTCCGAGAGGGCTCTCCGGTGCTCCAACAGTCATAAAGGATCTGGCTTTTCTGGCCAGGGCAAGCAGAAAAAGGGCCCGTTCATTTACTAGAACCTCAAGAATTCTTGTATGGGGACTTCTTGAATTCCTAGATAAGGTGGAATTTCAAAATCCTAGACAAGGTGGAAATTCCTAGACAAGGTGGAATTTCAAAATTCTTGTATGGGGACTTCTTGAATTCTTGTTTATGAGAATTCCTGATAGGAATTCAGGGTGTCATAAATTCCAACAGTCATAAAGGATCTGGCTTTCTGGCCACGGCAAGGAGAAAAAGGGCCCATTCATTTACTAGAACCTCAAGAATTCTTGTATGGGGACTTCTTGAATTCCTAGACAAGGTGGAATTTCAAAATCCTAGACAAGGTGGAAATTCCTAGACAAGGTGGAATTTCAAAATTCTTGTATGGGGACTTCTTGAATTCTTGTTTATGAGAATTCCTGATAGGAATTCAAAGTGTCGGGTATTTCCAGAATTCCTGTCAGGAATTCAGCGTTTGAGAAAGGGGATCGCTGGGATTTCATATATCCCTGGATATCTGAATTCCAGTAAAGCTGGATTTCTGAATGCTTGGAGGCATCCCAGCATTTGTAAATCTGGATTTCCAAGAGGTGCCTTTTGCTTTCCGACAAGTCTCCGTCCATCTCCCCAGTCATCTAAGAACTCAGATTTCAACCGACGACAACATGTAAAATTCATATCCCATTCTCCTACATCTCCCCCAACTTATTTATAGATCCGTTTTTTATGTCCTGGCGGTTTCTGTGAGGAGCTAGAAAGGGTGTATATAGTTCTTTTGTTTGATGGATGAGAAATAGATATGATTTTGTTAGAGAGTGAGAAGAGGTCCACGAGATGGTTTTGGTGGGTTTGATGTTCTCGTGGTATTGAGGGTTTTGAATGAAAGACGTTTATTTGTAAAGACGATCTTTGCACCATCAGAGCTCCATGGAAGAAGTGCAATGGGCGGAGACGATTGTAATAGGCAAAAAGACCCCAAAAAATTAGGGATTCTATGAGAAGAAGATGAGTGTTGGAGTCAATTGTTCAAATTGATCATTGCAGCTATAGTTGGAAAGTAAGAGAGATGGATTGAAGGACAACTATAGAGACGATGGCAAATCCCTAATTTGAAAACAGAGTTCTCCATGAACGCTGCACTCCTTCTAGTGTCATTTATCATTTCATAAAGAAGGCTTGCTAGGATCATTTCAATGTCAACCCTTGATTATCATGTATCTAAGTTTCTTTATTTTCATTTAAGTGAAGAATCTGAATTACAAACCTTTTTTTCTCTCTATGTTTTTGGGTGTTGGATATTTGGAATTTTTGTGATATGTTCTAAAAGAGTAAAAGTGGTTAATTCCTATTGTATTTATAGGATATTTTGGCTTTGAAAGTACCTTTTTTCTCATAATTCTTGCAAGTTACCAAACAGAGAATTTAAAGAATTCAGGATGGATTGAGTGCTCAGGCATGAAATCCCAGGATAAATCAAACAAAGAATTAGAATTCAAACGGAGTTTAGCAGCATTCTGAATTCCAGTATTTCCAATTCTTCAAATTCCAGCAGACAAGAATTCTTCAAATTCTTGGAACCAAACGGGCCCTAAGGGTATGAGCATTTTGAAATTCCACCAAAATGCAAAGTAGGTGGAATTCCAAGAATTCCTAAAGGCTCATTGAGACTTATCATGTGTAAGAATTCATAAATTCTTGTAAAGAAACAGGGGATTTAAAAATGCAAAGGGACATAAAGTCACATCATGTCTCAAAAACCCCAACCACTAGAATTCCAGTCAGGAATTCTAGTAAAGAAACAGGCCCAAAAGGTCAGTTTCTTCTTCTTCTTTAAGCTTTCAGATGATTGCTGTGATTTTTTTCCCCTCTTCTCTCCTCTGCTTTGGTATTTTTTTTAGAGGGTTTGGACTTTGGAGATTGTCACGCCCCGAATTCTGAGATCCTTGGGACCCTCAGATTTTCAGAACGCGACGGTTTCATATTGAACATGAGGGGTCAATCCTCTTAATAAGCAAAATGTGGACAATCTAAATCAGCCAATTTAAATTAAAGCATCAAATGAACAAACCACTATTAATTAAGTTGAGCAATAATATCAAAGCTCAATAGTCTCAAAATATCCAAAGAAATAAACATGTCCATCTAAGTCTCTAAATTAAAAATGAAATCTAAAATGCTAAATAGTGATTCGCTTCTCAAGCTTCACTCGTCCCATCAAGCTAAGATTCCTCATTATCGGGGGCAGCCTCAACATCTGAAAAGGAATAAGGACAATACACATATGAGCAAAAAGCTCCACAAGTAAACAAACTATAGAGCTATAGCAAATGATTATTCAATCAAATGATAGCAATTTGTGTACGATGAATAAATACGGTTAATTCAATGGCATTCCAATAAAATTGAAATACTAGGAAGTATTAACAAGATGATTTCAACAATGGTACATGAGTGATTTTGCAAGGATTCATGAATATTGGCAGTAATTATAGATCGCTTGATTTAATCTAAGAAAAGGCATATCCTCGGTCACAATACACAAAAGTACCTGTCAAATCCTTGACTGGGTACAATATGATCACAAACATAAGGGCCCGAAGCCATAGTAAAACATAAGGGCCCGAAGCCATAATAACACACATATAAGGGCCCGAAGCCATAAGGGACTAACTGCAGTCTAGTTATCATGCACAAAGGGGTTCCCAGGCCCCAATGTCATACCCATAAAGTGGGCTAAGTCCGCATTTGGGTGACCCCACATTGCGTTGCCCAACACGTTGGATGATGCCTTAGAGATCAAGGTTTACATTCAAGAGTGAACCATAAAACTCATGATTCAGGTTTCTAAGCAAATTATAACTTAGAGCATTTTTCCAATATAAATGGGAATTGTGTCATAATTATGAAGTCCAACCATGATATCAATATTTCTAGCAAGGATTCATATCAAAATTTCTATATCTCATGGTAACATCAAATGAACATAGAACAAGTTCAATAATTTCAGTTTTGATCATTGATAAGTACACAATTTAGTTCAAAAAGTACAGTTATATCAATAAAATCAATGACCCTAAATAAGCTAATATGGCAAGACTGGGTCCCGCATGAAACATAAGGATTGTATATCAATTTAACATATTGGAAAGCAAATGTTAGAAAACTCTAACTACTAGAGAACCATAGTAAGGTTACTTGCCTCGATTAGCGGTAGATGATGGATTTAACCTGGCCTGACTTGAATGCCTTGGTGACTCAGTTTGGTCCCTGTTAATGGCGGGTCACAATTGAATTAGCAATGGGTTTGAAGACTAGATTCATGAACCAATTGTTTGACTTGGGTCAGGCTTGAGTATGGATCATGTGTGAGGAACTAATACAGATTGGCTTTGGGTTCGGATTACTAAGTAGTACAAGTGGACCCTGAATCGGGTTTATGCATGCTTACGAGCCAAAAGGATTGGGCTTGGAACAATGGGTTGTGTGTTAGGATAATGAGTGTGCCCAAAGTATTGGGTCAAGAACTTGGGCCTACTTGTCATGGGTGAACCCTATATACTAGGTGAACTAGGGATAATGGGCAGAAGTAATACTAAATTTGACAATATCTCCTTTGGACCAGGACCACGGGTTGAGTGAACCAAGGTACAAATGAATTAAAATATGGGTAAAGACATTATAAAATTAGGCGCAACTCATTTAGATAATGCAAGTAGACCTCACAATTTAAGTTGAATTCATCATGCATGTCAAATGGTCCAAGTATAATGGGCCTCATATCTCAATTGAGCTCAACTAATTTATGAGGATATAGCAATATGTAATCGGGATCATAGGTGGGATCAAAGGTTGAGATGGCCTAGGTTTATTACACTATGGCCACTAATGTTCATTTAGTAAAAAGAAATAATGAGGAAAAGATGAGCAGTAAGATGGTGGGCATCACACATGCATATAGGTTAAGTACGTTAGACCTAGGTAGTGGGCCATATAAGTTTAATTGGGCTGGGCTTGAATCAAAAACCTTATAAAAAAGAAGACTGAGCCTGAGAGAGATGGAAAGGAGGTACAACCTTAAATAGAATTGAGCACAGAGATCGTTATAGAATAAAGTGGATAAGCATGTTACAAATAAAGTGAATAGAATGTAGGGATGATGAATATATTGAGATATGGATGTTTGCCATGAGAGGGTGAGAGGTGGTGATGAGGTGATTTCCAACTCTGCAACAGTGGTGGCAGAGTTGTTCAATCTATGGTGGTTGCTTATTAGAAGGGTGGTTCTGGGATGATGTGGATTAAGTCTCCTAATTGTAAGTTGGTAGTGATGATGACAGAAGATCAAGAAGACAGGGGGTTGATGAAGAAAAGATGCGTAGATGGATCTTGTTTGCTGCGGGAGCAAGAAGAGGAAAAAGAAATAGAAAAAGGAAGAAGAAGAGTTATAACAGTCTTTGTTTGGAATGATGGTGATGGGAGTGAAACAGGGAAACAGAAGCAGGGGATGAATGCAGATGAAGAAAGGAAGAAAAGAAAGATAGGCTGAAGGGGTGGAGTTTCATTGAGTACAATTTGTAAAGTGGGCACGGATGATAAGGTGAATCAGTTTGTATGAACAATGGTGACACAGGGTGATGATGAGGTTACAGTTGATGGTGGGCATGGGTTGGGTACCTTGGTTGCTAATGTTGCACTAAGTTAAGATGAAATCTGATCATCACATGGCTCTATGGGTGACAAAGGTACTGTTGCAGAGGTATGAATTGTTGATGAAGGCCATGATGAATTCATGAATATAGGGCTGTTAATGCACTCATTGTAAGGTGGGTGTGTGGCCTAGATGCAAAACGAACCCAAGGTTGTGGGTGAGTCTCATTGGTGTGATCCAACATGCTAAGGAAGTTTTAACATGAAAGAAGTAATAAGAAGATAAAATCCTGCCAAGAAGATGAATGGAGTGAAGCAATACTGAAATAAAATAAGCATACATAGTAAATGAAATAAATGAACCAGAAAGTTGAAGGGAAGTACCTGGAATAGAGAGAGCTTGAGATGGGAGAGGAGATTCGTATGAGAGGAAGAGATATTGAAAGGTGTTGTGAAAAAAATGGGCTCTTCAAGTAGGATCCCTCTAATAAAGGAAGAGATGGAGTTCTAGTGGGAGGAAAGATCGTGAAGGTGGAGAGAGTGTTATAACTAACAATGCCCACAACGTGGAATTCCCATTTGACTGGTTCTCATTCTCTTAATGAACCCAAGTATAATGAGATTTTAATCTCCATTATCAATATTGGGTCCCACTCAAAATATGATGAAATCACACCAATAACCAATTTAATTCAATGAATGGGTGGGGTCCAAGCATGATCCAATCTATGATTAAAATTAATTAGCAAAAACAACAATAATAATAATAACAATAATCACCATGAAGACCTAGGGATTGGGTCCTTACAGAGATGAAAATGGAGAATGATTGGAAACCAGATCTGGAGATGAAAGTGGGTATAGAGATTATTGCAGAAGTATTCCTGTTTGGAAACCAAATTTGGACTTTGGAGTTGAGAATGATTGGAAACCAGATCTGGATTTTGGAGATGAAAGTGGGTATGGAGATTGTTGCATAAGTGTTCCTGTTTTTGTTCATTGTCTAGGCATTATGCTCATGCGTTCCTTGTTATATATTTTCTAGAACGATGAGGGTTTGGATCTGGGATGATAAGAGGAGGGGTTTTGTGTATGAGGCAAACCAATGCTGGATTAAGAGGTCTCTGATTCGTTGTATCTTTTTTGGTGAGGGTTTTGCGAGGTCTCTGATTAAGAGGAGGGGATTTGTGTATGAGGCAAACCCCTTTGCAATTGCATCGATCGGACCATGCTCCAAATCAAACGCCATTTAATCTGATTTGGAGATTGGGGTTTCCTTTGTCCTCTCCCCTCTCTTTAAGAATAAGATAGCAGCAGGGTTTTGGGAGAGGGGGAGAACGAGACTCCAATTGCCTCTGGAAAACATCATCTTATGTCTATCACACTCACACACATTTGCTTTTCTTCCTTCAAATCGTATCCCTTTTAAAAGCTCTCCTCCGTTTCTAATCGCATTTCCTGGTACTTAAATCTCTTGAGTTTGCTCTCTTTGACATATTCAAGTCTCAGATTACATAGTTTATGCTTGCAATTCTGTAAATTTCACGTTTTGAAGCTAAGCAATTTGGCTGGAACTGTGATTTTGATTTTTCTCCCTAAAAACTTTCAGTTTTGTTGACTATGTTGATTTATGTTGGTTTTGTTTCAGTTTGTTTTGAACTGTGATTGGAGTAAGAAGACTTGCAGCTATTAACGATGGATGTTTCTGAGTTATTTTCATGCTTGGAAATTGTTGATTGCTGTTTTTGTTGTTTTGACTGTGTGGGTTTTTAAAGCAGTTTGGATTGTGATGTTAAATGATATATTTGTTTTTCTATATGTATGTTTAGTTGAGAATTCAATGGTGGATTGACTTTGTTGCATTAAGACAACGGCTGCGATTACTTGATATCTGATTGGAACTGTAATACATTTATATTTTGATGGTTGGATTTAGTGTCAGCGGAATCTGATAAGGTAAAAGAGATATCGGTATAAACATCTTGCTGAAGAATGGCTTTTCTGATTCTACTGATGCAATCTTTTCCTTTTTCCTTTATTGTTGTTGTTGTTGTTGTTGTTACATGGCTTCGAAGGACTCAAACTTAGCGCTCTTGCCATCTAATGGGGGCATTGGGTGTTCCTAACCAGATGAGCTATGTCTTGAGACTTTTCACTTATTTTTTAAAATCATTTTCTTACATTTAATGTGGATATGATGTAAGATTGTGGTCCTCCGTTTTTGGTTGGCTTCTCCATTTTGCTTTGATCTGGGAGAGTTCAGCAATGAAGGGAAACAGGGGAAGTGGCACTCTTTTGACAAAGATACATTTCTTTTTCTTTTTTCTTGGTGGTGTTCTTTTTAATTGATAAAAATTGGACATTGGAGATGCTAAAAGAACCACTTTTGGTATTGTTTATATGTTTATTAAAATGTATAGTTATGGTTGCATATGTTATAGTTGCTAATCAAAATGATAACTTTCTTTCATCAAATCTTCATGGTTTTTTTTAACATATACATTGGCATAATTTAGTTCATTTTCATGAAAAAAAGTGTTAAACAATTACCTATGATCACATCTCATTAGGGTCGTAGAAAAAAGATAATTTCAAATGGAATCCAAGAACGGGGAGGGTTTTAATGGACACGCTTCTAGAAATGAAACTTGGGGGAAGAAAAGTTGAAAAAAACTTCAATAACGCTTGTTGGGAGGATGCTACAGTGAAGGTAAAAGAAAAAACTGGATTAGAACCCACTGCAAGCAATGCTAAGAATAAGTTTAAAAATTGGCGGACACGATATAGAGAAGTAAAATAACTTCTTAGCATGTCTGGTTTCGGATGGGACGATACCCTGAAGATGGTAACAGCTGAAGACGATGTTTGGGACAACTTGGAGCAGGTAAATTTGGCATATAAGTTATATTTGATTACAATATTTTCTTCATGTCTTTATATTCAATGAATTACATTCTAACAAAATAAACTTGATACAGGCAAAGAGCAAGTTGGCGAAGTACAGACGTATCACAGTAAAGTTCTATAAGGAGATCCATGATCTCATCGCTGATGATATTGCTGAAGGTGAAATAGCCCTTACTGGAATTGAAAGGAGCCAGATAAATGCTCCAGAAACGGAGATGGAAGAAGAAAACATCAATGAGACTCTTGGATACCAACCACATGGATTGGATGATATGGATGAGCCTAATCTGCCTCAGCATAGTGTAAATTTCCCAAGGCGTACATCTATCCCATCAAGACAAACTAGCACAAGCAGGACCAGCAAGAAGCATAAGTCCAAGATGAGCGATGAAGTAAAAGAAACATTGGATAGAGTTGCAAATGTTGTTTATGCCCTTGCGGACCAAATGAATCCGCATGACAACATAATTCCAAAGATTACAGCATCTGTTACTTCGCTTGCAAGTATACCACGACATATGAAAATGGTAGTAATTAACTTCCTCGTTCGTAATCACACAACTGCAGTGACATTCATGAGTTTGGATGATGACATGAAGTTGGAATGGTTGGACTTGAACTTTAATCCAGGTTCATCTAATTGATATCCAGACTTGAAAAGAAGTTTGCATTTTGATGAAAATGGATGGTAGTATCTTTTGATGACTAGGAACCAATTACTATTTCTTTTGTTATTATGGATGGATGTAGGAAAACTATCTACTTTTGGATGATTGTAATGAGCACATTATGTTGTGACGATGGATATGAAGATCTTCAGTGCCTCTGGATGGCTACAACATCTAGTTTTAATGTTTATATTCACTTTTAGATTTGATGTCTCTTTACATGGCTTATCATTAGGGGTTCACATGGATATGTCTTGCCATTGTTATAAGTAGCTTTGCTGGTTGTTTGACTGTTTATATACATGGGTGTAGTGTTGTGAGTTGTGTACTTTCTTGAGTTTAACCAAATAGTTGTCTTCCTTTTCAACTCATTGGCAGATTTTGTTTTTCCTTTTTGTGCTTCTTGAATTTTGGAAGTGGGCCCAACATTGAGTCCTACATCTTATCATTAGTATTAAACGCATTTGCGTATTGAGTTGTAAAAATATATTGATGGGTTAAATTGGTATATAAACAAACAAGAGTAAAATTCTAGTCAGAAATCATTTTAGCAAGTAAACAGGGAATTCAGGAAATTCAGGAATTCTCAGCCAGGAATTCAAGCATAAGTGAAACAAGAAATTCAGAAATGACAGAATCCAGTAACATTTCAGAATTCCTGCATTTGAAAATCTCAGATAGCCACCAGACATGAATTCCAGAAATTCCAAAAAAGAAACGGGCCCATAAGGAATTTTCCGGACCTCCAGCTTAGGGCCCAAAGAGAAATAATTCCTACTGTTGAATATGATTTTCATCATCTCCAATCTTATATTCTAAAGCTTCATCCCAAAAGGAGTGGGCCTCGCCGTACGATCGACCACCTTAATGGAGACATGATTAACGCCTTATTAGCAGTGATGCCACGTAAGCAACTAATCATATTTGGTCACGGTGGTGCTCGATCGACGCGGGACCCACTTGTTCTGTGTTGAAAATTGAGGATGGATCCACGGTAGAAATAGCATTTGTCTTAATGTCTATGTATTTTACAAGATGGAGTTTTAGAAAAAGTGTTGTATTGTCTCGTGTAGGCTATGAAAATCAGGCCATGCCATGCCAAGGCAGCTGAGGTTCAGCCTAGCACGGCCCCAAGGCACAGATTTATCCGTGCCGTGCTCGACCATGCTACCCATTGGCCAGCATGCCTCTCCTATTTTTTTAAAAAATAAATTAATTTTTTATATAAATTGAAAGAGACTTTATGGACTTTTAGGGGTTCTTAACTTGAAATAAAGTTGAAACTATTAAAATAAATGTACAAATATTGAACTAATTTATAAATGAATAGTAAATCTTTAATTATTTTAACTTTTTATATTTTATTAATATAAAAAAATAGAATTTTTCTATAAATGGGTCGTGCCTTGTTGTGTCTTGGCTTGGGCTACCCGGCCCACATGGCACAGATATTTTCCTTGCTGTGCCAAGGCCCCAAGTGGGGAAACCGAGCCGTGCGGTGTCGGCCCATTGACCAAGTCAATGGCCCAAGCACGGTTTTTTGCATGCTTGGCCATGCCAGGCTTGGGTAGCCCGCTCAAAGTTTTATCTCTGGTTTCATGTAATAGCTGCGACAAATAATCCGGACTCTACCCGGCTTAGCTAATAATGATGGGAGGTTTTTATAGTTGGTGGGGGTTCCACTCTGAGATTAATCTAATTTGATTTGCACCCATTTCATTTCCTTTTTGAGTATTTTTGCAAAGGTGATTGATAATATTTGATTCATGGTTCCAATGTCATATGAGAGCTAACAATTTTAGAAGATGTTGAAACTTAATGATCAATCAATTTATAATCCACTCATCCACTGGAGAATATTCTTTTGCCCATAGTTTCGAATGGAAAGGTACACAGTACACGTCAAAAATGGTGGGTCCCACCTATTTGATGTCTTCCCCAACACGATTTCCATCCATAGAAATTTAGAACAGAGTTGTCTTTGATGCTTTATGGAAAAGTTGCTAGTCAAACAGCGTTTTCTATGTTAATAATAATCTAAATCCTAATCTGAACTAGCCTTTCAACGTCAGAGTGCAACAGACTTAAGAATACTATGACCTGCTACCTAATTTGCAACGTAATCGCGATGGCCACACTTGAGACCAATAATTCAAACAGACAAGACCGTAAAACCTCGTGATGGAAGGCTCATCCAGGGGCCCAAATAGATGAAGTTGTCTGAAGACTGCATTTTATGTTCCATCTCCGACATGCAGTGGCTGCATTGATTATTTGGACTCTTATGTCCAATCAACACTTAAAAGCAGAATATGACAGAGCTAGAAGTGTGTAGAAGAGCAGTGTTAAGTGTTGTGTGTAGAAGAGTAGTAATGTAATTATTCGTCTTAAAGCCCTGCTGATCTAGGGGTAAAAATTCCTGGATTGGATTCACGATCAATCAACCAATTAAACCCTATTCTTCCTATAAAAAAAATTCTTAAAAATGATCTAACAAAAATGGGCTGAAATAGCCCTATTTTTAACCAGCTCGACTACTGGTCCTGACCTTAGTTTTTGTGTAAAAATATAATATGGATGGTCACTTGACACAAAGGGTATCCCTAGGTCTTCTCTACAATAGGATTAATCTTCGAGGGTGGCGCTCGCTAAATTCACACCAAGCAAATTTGAGGCAAGTGTTAAACACAATATAGGAAAAGCAAACCCGTCCTCGGGTTTGGAGCTGAGTATGAAACTGTAAATTATGACATAAGCTGGATTCATGTTCAACCTTCCACCGGATCTTGGCCCATTACGCTAGTTTATATTGACCCACATGTATATATTTATATACCCTC
This sequence comes from Umbellularia californica, assembly GCA_028538565.1. Classification (NCBI taxonomy): domain Eukaryota; kingdom Viridiplantae; phylum Streptophyta; class Magnoliopsida; order Laurales; family Lauraceae; genus Umbellularia; species Umbellularia californica. The sequence continues at coordinate 6,460,480 of JAPQWN010000003.1, forward strand.
ACTCTCAACCAAACAATTTATTTATCTAGTTGAAGATGTCAAATTAAAAAAAAAAAAAAAAAGCCAAACTATAATTAACAGGTTGGTTTAGTTAGCAAATCATAGTGTAATTAGTCGGGTGGTCAAATACCATAAATATACCCAAGCTGAATCTAATTCATTGCAACGTGGAAATTAAAACCTCTCAACATGAGCACAAATCAAAAATAAAATGGGCACACTCGAAGTCTAAAGTTGTAGGTCGGGTTAGTAAGAGTCATATTGTGAATGAACATGTGTAAGAAAATTGCAATACCCCACAAGAAGGGAATTATTATCTGTTTCACACGTGAACAAAGTAACCGGCGTCCATGGAGTAGAATTTTCCCAAAATTTGAACTTCACGTGACATGTTTGGATGAAGACAAAAAAAATGGAGAAAACCATTAACTTACATGGTTATTCGGCCTACAATTGACGCACATCGCATGGGTCTCAAAAATCAGGCACAGGCTAGCTCATTTAAAGAATATGTTGGGCTAGGCCTTAAAGCATGTATCAGCTCAGGCTTGTTCCCATCTGAGAATTAAGCCAAAATAATTAAGTATGGGCACAGCCCACAAGCCTGAAAAAGAGACCAAATCCAGCCCAATGTTCAGTTTCGGACTGGCCCGGCTCATGAGCAGACACCATCCACAGGTTAAATTTGTTCTGTGGCCCACTTCAGCACAAGGGAATGTCCTCTAAGCAAGCCCTTCAGAATAATTGGAATCTTTCCCCCAATGTTCACTCTAATGATATAAACTTAGACCAGTCATTTTTAACCACATCTGTCATTTGGCACGCAGCTGACATTTATCCACATCCAACCCAGTCACATGGGGAGCCTAACATGTAGTCACGGGTGCAGCTGGGAAAAGACTGAACCCAGTGCTACTGCCTGGATTGATCCTGCTTTAAGCATGAAAATAAGGAGGTCCACCATTGAGGCCATCCCAACCTAGGCGAATTTTCTAAATCATTGCTCTTTAGGTATGGGCTGGGATTGCCTTCTTGACTTTATTTGGACTTGGTTGGCCTAAACTGTACTTTGTGCATCTGAGTTGAACCCCCTCTATTTGTGTGGACGAATCAACCAAAGTGAAGCCTGTCATTACTAAGGTTAAGACTGGTTTTTTCTCAAGGACTCAAACTCATGCATCCTAATTTCTAATTACTAGCTAACGAGATGAGCAACAACTTGAGATATGGTAAAGGCTAAGTAATCTAAGAAGAAGCGAGCCAGCGACTCAATGCCCCATTGCTTGCACCTCTAGACTGTAGTACTGCACATGTACTATGATAAGCCCAATAGAACCTGCAGGTTTATTAAAAATGGAAGACAGAAGAATAATCATGAGAGAGATGTTCCCCTAAACAGACATAGTTTCTTCTTTTTTCTTTCCTTTTAAATTATTGTACCATTAGCATCATCTCAAAAATTGAAACGAATATATCAACTACCACGTTTTTTTATATTTCTTTAATCTAAGGGTGGGCCGACCATGTTCTATTATGTATTGAAAAGACACTCTCCTTCAATGATTGAGTGCTTTCAAATTTTAAAGGCATATATCCATATTAGTATCACTTGCCATGACTATGGTAGTTACAAGATCCAAATCCAACTTTCAGATTACTTTCATCTGTAGTTAAAGCTCCAGTTCGATACAGCACTTGCTGATTGATTAATACTAATCAATATGATATTCCTCCCAACATTAACCCCAGTTTGGAAAAAGAAAAACCAAAAGGTAGTAGCTGAAATTTGAACTTAATAAGGTTATGTCCGCGGGAAAATGAAAATGATTTTCAAAGTAGAATAATTTACATTGATGTGAAGGCACTCAAGTAAAATTTTTGTGGGAAGAAAGATCAAACCCAAGAGGGTTTTTGCCTTTATATGAGCTGTAGAGATGTTAGAAACTGTAACTGCAGAAAATGAAGTGTTATTACTTTAGGCCAAACATTAGAACTACACCACCAAGAATGGGAAATTGTTAGAGACATACATAGCCAAGTGGAAGTTACTTTATCATATCATTTATGGGCCTTCTGTCGAGGCTCGCTGCCTGTTTTTGACTCCCACCAATTCGATCATATGGTCTCTGTAGCTACAACACGTTCTTTTTAGATTCTCACGTTACTGGAAAGATGAGGAAACAAAAGCCGTGCCCCATCAGCCCATGAGATGAGACTGAGAGGTGCGGCCACGTTTAATGAGAAGGCGGTCATGGACAAGGTCCCTTTCAATCAAATCCTTTATCTGATTGGCATTCGGGGCTATAAAAGAATCGCCTCCACAACTGGCAGAGGCACCCCTCATTGTATATATTAGCTTTCTCTTCTTCAGATCTTGCTGTGCCTTTCGGTCTATCTCGATCTCTTCTTCTTTTCTCAATTTTCTTTTCTGGGTGTTGTTCTATGGGGCGATTGGTGATGAATGTGGCTTGTTTTCTGGTCGCTTTGAGCCTATGTGGCTTTGCCCAGATGGGATCGGCCCACCTCAGGCGGAATTACTATGCCAAAACATGCCCCAATGTGGAAAACATTGTGAGGAGGGTTGTTACCACGAAATTCAGGCAGACTTTTGTTACTGCCCCGGCCACGCTTCGTCTCTTCTTCCATGATTGTTTTGTTCAGGTAAATGAAAAGAAATGGCTCATGGGTTAGGCCCTGTTTCTTTCCTAGAATTTCTGCCAGGAATTCACCATGTCCAGGAATTTCTGGACATGATGTGACATGTTGTCCCCTGTAATTTCTGAATTTCATGTTTCTTCAGTAGCATTTCTGGATTCAAGCCACTTGAAAGTTCTCTTTTGACCTTTGGGAATCCAGGAATTCCACTCTCTTTGCATTTGTGTGGAATTCCTGGATGCTTAAGCCCAAGGGGAATTCAAGAATTCCACTGTGTCTGGGAATTTAGGAATTCACCAGACAAGAATTCCAGGAATTCCAGTAAAGAAACAGGCCCACGTTGATCAGGGCACATTTTGATTGGGAGAATTTGAGAAATTCATGTTGGGAGAACTTCTCCCAAATTATCCTTCTTAAATTTTTTGAAACCTCGTTTAGAAGTTTTGTGAATTTGAAAGGTTAAAAAAGCTGCTCCACACTACTACCATCTTTTGAAATGATCAATACTTTATATTTCTTGAAGAACTATAAAGGTATCTTTCCATTATGACTATTCACTTTTTTCTCAGTGTTCTTTAGTGTTTTGGTTTGAATGACAGTGTGGGAAAGAAGGGTCAATTTTGAACAACAAATTGTGTTTTCCCAACTTTCTTATCTTTTACAAAAGTACTGGTGGTCAATTTTAAAAAAAAAAAAATTCGAACTTCACCTTGTTAACTAATTCGTGTGCTGAATCTAATGTGCAAGGGATGTGATGCTTCGGTTATAGTTGCATCTAGTGGAAAAAACAAAGCAGAGAAGGACCACCCAGATAACCTCTCCTTGGCTGGTGATGGCTTTGATACTGTGATCAAGGCCAAGGCAGCCGTGGATGCGAACCCAAGCTGCCGCAACAAGGTTTCATGTGCAGACATTCTAGCCATGGCTACGCGCGATGTCATCTCTCTGGTCAGTAATTACCACCACCACCACCACCACCATCATCTTTTGCTTCGTATCATTTATATACTAATTAAAATAGGGGTTGTGATTAGACCGGAGGGCCATTTTACGCGGTTGAGTTGGGGAGATTAGATGGGCTGAGTTCGTCTGCGGCGAGTGTCAATGGGAAGCTGCCTCAGCCAACCTTCAACCTCAATCAGCTGAATTCTTTGTTTGCTTCTCATGGGCTCACTCAAAAAGACATGATCGCTCTTTCAGGTCAGAAATTTAACTCAGAACTCAAAGTAAACGTTCTGTTTTTACTTTTTAGTTACTGTTTTACAGTGGAAACCTTAGCACATGCTTCTTCCCCAAAACTAGTCCAATGCTTAGCAGCTGGGGTGTCGTCCTTGAGTGGCCGGTGACCTTTAAACTAGTCCCAATGCATGAACGGCAAGTGGTGGTCGACATCAGCTTTTTTGGGTGCTTATATGTGGGGCCCACTGTAAAGAGGCAGCCACGCCATGTTGACTCCTTCTTTAGTACAGGCTAGCTGGATCACTTGCCGTTACATGGCCACCCGACAAATGGTTATATCTTAACAAGTTCTCTTCATGTCATGAATCCAATGGTTAGAGGCCAACACACTATTGGTTGAGTTCGATAGATTCGAGTGTTCAAGTTTAAAAGAATACTCTACACCAGTAGCATAATATAAAAAATATAAAAAATTCAATGGCCAGATCTCAGAGGTGATAAACAGAGATAAGGATTATGATTTATGACCGTCTCACCAAGGCTTTTGTCGGAGCGGAAAGAAGTCCAGAACTCTACAATTGAGCTCGCCTATTAGAAGTCAAAGCCGCAAAAATGAATGCATTCTACATAATTCTAATCCAGTAAAAACTGATTCCACTATTAGATTGGCCATATCGTTAATAAAGTGATTAAGACAATCTTATGCCTGTTAGCTGATTCTTTCTGCATGTCTAATCCACAACCTATTCATTTGCCCACTGCCAACCACAGGCATGTCACATCACCCCTTCCTAGTTAATTTTCTATTGTATTGTCGAAAGAAACTTGGTGGGACCCGCTATAAGATTGCCCACTGTGGAGAGAGAAACCATGCCGTAGAACAAGTATCAATATTCTGATCCAAGGCCTTCAATCCACTGGTAGCCCAGTGGTGAAGGATTTCAACCTATCCACAGGCACAAGTTGGAATCCATCTCCATCTGCTGAGTAGGGGGCAGGGGCAGGGGCAGGGGCAGGGAGAGTGTAGGGTTGTGAGTAAGGACCATGTACTAGAGCCCAAGAAAAAGAAGGTTGGGTGAAAAGGAAAAGTCGATTCAGAAGGATATGATTGTCTAAACACTGTTGATGTTGAATTGTGGGCCATCACCACTAACAACTACTAGACACTGATCTTGAATACAGATAATGAAATCACGTGGTCTCAAGACAAGCGAGAGTGACTCGATTGAAACATCTGTCAAAGAGCCAAAACAAAATTATATAGGAAGTGTTGACTTATACCACCTTAATTTAAGCAAATCCACGTCAAATTATAGCAATGTTGGGACCCTCGAGCATCTACACATATTTCATTTGGCTCGCATCTGCTTGTCTTTTTTCTATGCAGCGGCACACACACTTGGATTCTCTCATTGCAGCAAGTTCTCGAAACGTATATACAATTTCGCCCCTCGATCTCCAGTGGACCCCACTCTAAGCAATAGCTATGCAGCCCAGCTGCAAGGGATGTGTCCCAGGAATGTGGACCCTAGGGTGGCCATCAACATGGACCCAGTCACTCCCAGGACTTTTGACAATGTATACTTCAAGAACCTTCAGCAAGGGATGGGCCTATTCACATCAGACCAGGTGCTCTTCACCGACCGCCGGTCCAAGCCCACTGTTAATGCCTGGGCCCAGAACTCTGTGGCATTTAAACGGGCCTTTGTCACTGCCATGACCAAGCTCGGCCGCGTCGGAGTGAAGACCGGATCTCAGGGCAACATCCGGCGCGACTGCAGTGTGTTTAACTAGAAACTTAATTGAGATTAGCAAATATTTCTGTCATTGTACTCTCTTGCTGTGGATTTTAGTTTCTTTGTCTCCAGCCCTCAATAATTCAAGTGTAGCCCAAGTGATGTATATTGTCACCACCCTCTTCAGTTGCCTTTCTTCCTCCACATTATTTCTACCAAACACTGATGATTGATCATATATGGTTCCGGGGTGAATGATGCGATTTTGATTGATGAGCAAAAGATGGAAATTTGATCAATAATGAGTGCATATGTATGGGTATTATGAAAATGGCTCTTGCCCCTTGCATCACCATCCACCACCTCTTTAAAAGCTCCTATTTTCAGCTTTTTGGGCGTCACGACGAAATCTCAGGATGATCATATTTTATTTCATTCCTTTTAAAAGTTTCAAGGGACATGACGGATTACTGTGATAGGCCACATAATGTGACATTGCACCAAATTACACATAATTGTAATTTTGCATGTAGTTAGACTGATCATGTGTAAAATATAGGGTTTTAAAAAAGTATATATAATTTCTAAAATATTGTATTGCACAAGGTCGAGTTTGACATCCAAATCTTTGGAGATTTTTTTTTTTTTTTTTTTTTTCACGAAAGCTAATAGAATAACCTTCTTTGCAATGTAAGAGGAATCCTCAGCTATATACATGATACATACACAGTAATATTGATGTGAAATCCTTAATTATATAAATCTTCAGCAAGGAATCCTCTAATCTACGTTAAAGAGGACTTCTATGATCTATTGATTTTCACGGAATCTTCACTTATTACCAACAAAAAGTCTAAATGGACAAACTTTTTGGCCAGAATTTGGGACAAACTCCCATGTGGCACAATCCTAGAGGTGCAACTTTTGAGAGAGGGGGAAAAAGCACCTTTAGGATTGTGGCACATGGGAGTTTGTCTCAAATTCTGGCCAAAAAGTTTGTCCAAGTAGAAGGGTTGTATTACCAAATGCGTCTAGTGGTTTATATTTTTTTGGAAGAGAGACAATGCCCTGACACTGGTTTGTGCTAATGTTTGATGCGTGACCCTACATGGAATAGCTTGAACCGGAATAGAAAGTTGGCTGCCTTTCCCGAACTAACTAGAGTTGCCGTGAAATTCTAACAATAGTTCAAACTATCAAGGTTCATTTTCAGTGTTTGATATTGTTAAACTTGATAAGAGGTAAACTGTGGATGCTAAATGTAGCTAAAAGGGTTTGGTCAGAAAGGATGGGGCCCTAAGGCTGATTGATTGCGTGCCACCTTTTAAGCACTACAAGCTACCAGTTCATCAGGGGTCACTATGGGTTTGAATTGGTCTTCAAAGATGAATTTTTATCAGTGATCGGGTCAGGGTTTATGCATTAGATTAACTGCAAAGGCCTATGCCGGTTTTGGGTTGAATAGGGTCGAATTTTAGCAGTAGCTTGATTCTACTTTGGCGCAATTTACTAGTTACTAGAAGTAATATAAATCCTACATATTTTTCAAACAAGGGATCACATCAAAAGTACACGTCTTCAAAACTACATCATTCAAGAAAACAAAACAAAAAAACAACCTCCTTCATCTACTAAAAGACAAAAAAAAAAAAAACTCACTTTTTACACTAAAAAGTTAAATAGATTTTTTATAATATACTAAAGATAAAATACCATCATAACCCTTTTATATTTAATTCTCTGTTATTCTAATGTTCTACGTTACTTTTACTTTAATAGTTAATGGCCTAACAGGCCCCATCATACTAATTTACAGGGACCATGTGTAAGACACCGTAAAAGAAGAGAAGATTATGTAATAGTGAGGAAAACGGCTGCCCAAAATGTAATTCCAAAATTTTATAGGTCAAATGTTTTATCAAAATATAATTGATAGAACAATTCTAGTAGCTCGATCAAAAGTAATGATTTTTTTAAATCTTAGACTTTTAAACTACATGGATTTCATGAATCACGTTGTAAGGTTTTCGTCCAGTAGGTCCAATCATGAATGAAACTTCCGTTGACCACCTACTTTGGTTTAGTGGAGACAAAATTCCAAAATCTTAGTTAACGTGCCCATACTACACTAAATCAGTGTCAGAAGCTTGGCAACTGACAAGTGGAAAAACGGTCACACAGATTCCACCAAATGATAAATAACGACTTGCCATCTGATTTTCACAAAATCAATACCTCTTAGCAAAATACAAGAATAATAAATTCCAATTTCCATAAGGAGGTTGAGGGTTCGAAACTACACTACCACACTAGGGCACAGGAGATTTAGCCGGCTCCCCCTAAGCCCCGTAGGAATTATTCTGACCCATCAGGCTGGGACACCTTCCCTTATGAAAAGAAATAAAAATCCCAATGTCTATTTATGTAGAAGGATGAACAAAAAGTCTAATTTAACTTAGTTCAGGTTAAACTATTGTTGTTAATTATTATTAATTTGACTCATATTGAATGGTTCTCTAGCTTTATCTCTTCAAAAATAATCTTTGTAAGGTTATGCCTAAGAAAATCCTTTAATCCTTTTTACGAAATAGTGAATATTGGGAATCAATCCAAATTTCCTATTGATTGATTGGTTAAGGTGAAGGAACAGGAGTGGTGAAGCATCCTTCTATCCACATATATAATTGGGGATTGATCCCTTGACTTCTTCAATAGGGACTTAGGGAGCATGAATGTGTCAATGCAGGTCGATAAGAAAAAATTTAAATGTATAAGTTGATGACACACACCAAAGAAAAGGGGTAGGCCAAAGATGATGTGAATAAATGTAATAAAATAAATTTGAAGAAGCAAAACTTATCTAAATATCTAAATCGGGATAGATTGAAATATAGAAACAGAATTTATGCAGCCGACTCAATATAGTTGAGATAAAGTTTTGATAATGATAATGATGTAGCATGAGTTAGGGTGGCTGAGTATATATTATTGGAAAAAAAATAATTAAGAGGTTTAGAGGATGGAGGTGATTGTTTATTAGAAAAACATTAGAGATTGGTAGTTACTTTTTTATTGTCAAAAACATTGATGGCTATTTCTAAATTTCTCAAAAGATGCTTACACCGCAGGACTAGCGAGTGTTTTTGCTCCTTCAATTTGTCATCGTTTATATATCCATATAGGTACTGGACAGCTTCTGATGGCCTCTTGGCTAGGCATATGTAAAAGAAATTAAATCCATCCCATGACCTTAGCATCAAATTTGAGTATGGAAACACACAAAAAAATAAAAATAAAAATAGCATATTGTATAGTTTGATTGTCTTAGAACACCAGAAAATAAGCCGAAAGCCCCTAGGGGTAGCTTAGTTGGCCTAAGATCACAGTTTTTTCTCTGGAGGTTGAGGGTTTCGAAATTGCACTATCACACTAGGGCCACAAGAGATTTACACTGCTTCCCTAAGCCGTAGGGGTTAGTCCGGCCCAAAGGGTTGGGACACCCTCCGCTCTAAGAAAAACAAATTTAATTATATGAACCATGTAAATATCAAATGTCTGAACGCACGAGTTAAAAACATCAACAAAAATGGAAGTTCAAGTGGTGATGTTGACTTCACTTTCCTCTCTAATAAGAACATCTTTTACAAAAAAAAAAAAGTGATTTTGCACATGAGTATTGTGGCGCACGTAACAACAAAAGACAGGAATAAGTGAAAATAGGAGTTCTCATCAGTATAAAATAGCATTCTAACCCTATGGGCCTCACTTAGTTCCATCGTTAATCGGCACACCCCTTCATGCTCACGGCCTTAATCTGAAATCCAATCTAATTTGCCATTCATTTTGTATGATCTTTACTTCACTTTGTTGGATTGAATTTCAAAATAATTTATAGATAAAAGATCATTAAACTTTAAAACCGTCAGAACAATGGTTAACAAAATCAATGACATTGATACTTTACTATTGCTGCGATACCTTCTCATCCTCCACTTATTGGCATGCATCCAAATAGGCCCCAATCAAGCTGGACTACATATGACTGAGTAGGCAGCCAAGGACATTATTGAACATGGCCAATCATCTATGGTGGGGCAGGGGCCTCCCCTCTTCAACAAATTTTGATCACCCACGCCCACAATGGCAATAATGCAAAATATGCTCCCGCGGTGTATGCTATCGGTTCTTGCAAGCAAAAGTCCTCTCTCTTCCCCTTATTTTATAAGAACGATCGCTCGCAAGTCGCAATTGAGGAAAAATCGAAGCTGGAGGCACTGCGATCGCAGCTATTACGTAACCCAGGTGAGATTTCCTCCACCCCATCTACTTCATTTGGCTTTTTGCTACTTCAAATCTCGCTTCCTTTCGATTTGTTGACTGCTTGATAGGATTCTTGTATGCAATACTGCAAAAGGGTTTGATTCCAAATTCCGAATTGCAATCCCTTTCTGTTCTGTACATATCAAATTCCATTTCATTGTGTTGGATCAGAAGAGGGATGCAGAAAAGCCCCATTTTTTTCTAAGGGTTTCTCCATCTTATTTCAATATCTGATGTTGTAGTTCTTGAGCTTTTTTTTTTTTTTTTTGCCCCCCTCTCTTTTCATTGCAGGATTTGTGGTACTTGATTAGCTCAGTGAAGTGATCAAATCAGGTTTTCAGATGATTTGATTTGTGGGTTTTGTTTCCCTTATCCAGGAACCTTCACCCCAGCTGAAAAGATGAAATTTTCGTGTTAGGAAGTTTAGTGCAAGTTTTAATTTTGGATTGTGGATTGGTGGAGGTGGCTTTCTTGATTGGGTTTTTCTGAAGTTTTTATAATTAGTGATTGGGGTGATTGTATGGGATTTTGGAATTAGAATGCCACCGTCTCGGCATTCTTCTCGAATCGATGTCTTCGAGATCAAAGCTTGCATTGTTAGGAAAATTGGACATGAGAAAGCAGAAAAGTACTTTCATCACCTCCAAAAGTTCCTTAGCCTTAAAATCAGGAAGTGTGAGTTTAACAGGCTCTGCTTGAGCACAATTGGGAGGGAGAATGTTGGTCTCCACAACAGATTTATTGTATCCATCCTTAAGAATGCTGCTCTTTCCAAGACTGCCCCTATATTTGTTACCAAAGAAGCAGGTTCTTCAAATGCTAAAAGCACAAATGGGTATCAAAGAAATCTTCAATCTCTTTGTGGGGATGCATTTCCTCCATCCACTCGCAGGAGCAGGTCCGCTGGCATTCGTGATTGCAAATTCCGAGACCACCCAAGTCCTCTGGGACCAAATGGAAAGACTCAAGGTCATGTGTATGATGAGTCCATCTCTGGGCTTACCGAAAATGCACATAAGTTATCTAGCTCTGGTGATCTAAAAGGGCTTCGAGAGCAGCGAAGCGCCCTGGATATCATTTCTATTGGTAGCAAAGCTTTGGTTGAAGTTGCCTCTGTAGAAGATGGGGAAGAGGTTGAACAAGCAGCCAGCAGCCCATGCATTCAAAGTAGAAGCCCTGTTAGGCCTCCTTTTGGTATTCCTGTGTGTGTGGGAGTTGCACGTAAAGCACTTCGTAATGGCTCAGTTGCTCCATTTCATCTCACCAGGTCCGATTTTCCTGAGACTTGTTCTACCAGTTGTGTGCTACCGGACTCAAAAGCTTTAAGAAAGCGTTTGGAGCAAAGGTTGGAGGTTGAGGGACTCAAAGTGTCGGTTGATTGTGCTAATCTGTTAAACAATGCGTTGGATGCATTTCTGAAGAGGTTGATTAAACCATGTATGGAATTAGCAGAAGCAAGGTGTGGTCATGAATCTATGATGGTAAATTGCAAGGCTGTACATGGTATGAACAGTGCGGTGCTTGGTAAATATGTGCAAAAACCGAACCACTGCTTTTCTGGATCATTGCTAGATTTTCGGGTTGCAATGGAATTAAATCCTCAGTTACTGGGAGAAGATTGGCCTGTACATCTTGAGAAGATATGTTTGCAGTCATTGGAGGAATAATCTGGGTTTAAGTTTGTGTTTCAGTCCCCAGTTTAGAATACCAGTCCATAATATTACAGTGGGCGCGATCCATTATCATATCCATTTTGAACCGTTTAGTCGTGCCGAAACTTGAAAGGATACACTATTACTTACCACACCAGCAAATGATGAGCCAGTTGTAAGGGATTGTGGGAGGGACGATGATTCATCAATTGTCAAATGATGATGTTTTTAGTGGTTGATTTTGGGCCTTTTCTGTTATGCAAGTTTTATACACACATATCAGGAAGAAAACAAGTAATGGCTGCTTACAGAAGGTTTCAGATCAGTGAGAGAGATCCACCCATGGTTGTTTTAGCTCACAGTTTCTGGGGATGGGTCCATGTACCAACAGTGAAATGTACATCTCCTAACTTAATTTATACTTCTGCCAACCCACCTCCGATTTCAGTAGTTAAGTAGACTGTCACTGATACATTTATATTGTTTCTTTACATTTGTTAAAATAGCACATGTAAATAAAGCTTTAGCTTAAAACTGATTTCTCATTTTTAAAGCTATTTATCAATTGTCATAACATTTTTGGTGATTATTCTGTTAGGATACATGTATTTGGCTTATTTTCAATGTCATTTGTTGCTTGGATCTGTTATCAATGGCTGGTTGTAATCTTCACATAAAACTATCTATTACCAAGAAACTCACTGACTGTATGACCTTTCCACTTCAGAGGTGTTGTAGTTTGTAGTCGTACTGCTTGAACATATCAAACAAAGGAGAGCAGTATAAGCCCTTTCTCTAGCCTAGGAAAAGCAGCTAACTCTATAAGCTAGGGCTTTGTTCACCTTTGGACATGAATGTTTTCCGGCTTAGCTGAAGCCTACCTTAGAGAAGGAACTTGCCTTGTCGCTGTTCAATAATGATCTTTATGGATTGAAACATTGAGCAGGCCCCAAGTTCAGTTGGATTATTTTTAAATCTATTTGAGGAACACCAAATTACAGAGTTCATTGATAGCTTCTTTTACAATTTACAATAGCTGCATGCAATCATGAATGGGAGCACCAGTGGCACTTTGCAAGGAAGATTTCTATTGGGGCCTGTTAGTTTGATGCAATTTAGCATGACTGGTGAGGTGATGACCCAATGCAAAGGTTTATTTCCTAATTTTTGTCATGTTTTTTTTTTTTGACAAAAAATGCATCATGTTGTTGGAAAGTGTAATACACCTTGGATGATGTAGGTGGCGCTATGAAGCGACCCCATGCACCACTGGGGTGGGCCTTAGCTCTTTAGTCATTTTGGATCATAGATTCAAAGGCCTCTTATGGAGAGCCTGTATCTTACTGCTGATTTTAACTTAATGATGGTTAAATTGGACATGGGATTAGGATATAAGTAATGAGCAGGAATTGATTTTTTTGAAAAGTAAGTGTTTTAGCAACTGGGTGGTGAAATTCTGCAGCCTGATGTGTTTTGCAGAACAAGAGTTTTCAACATATAACTATATTAGATTCTCCACCAACCTCAAGTCAAGGACATTTATTAAACTTGTAGTGACCAACAAGATTCTATTAGGAGAAACTTGTTATGAGGGGGCCGAGTCAATAAGCATCGAAGAGAACAGGAATGGACGTCTCCCAATCTTGTTTGTGCGGCATATCAAATAATGAGACGGGTGGATTGAAATGTCAAAGTTATTTGCAATGAACCTTCAGGGGAAAATGTTTTCCCAGTAATGGGGGCGCAGAATACAACATATCCTAAATGCTGGAGCATAAACATAAGTATTCATGACTACTGTTGGCATAAGCTTTTCCTCAGATTAACTGGTCAAAATAAATCATCATCATCTTCTGACTCTTATCTCATCAAAATGTGTTTAGAGTACCTGGATACTTAAAAATGGCAATGTAACCACATTGTATTGTATCTGACGCTTCAGTTTTATATGTTAGCTTGTCCTAGCAATATCCTGTATTTGGGCATCATAGATCTGGGTTCGTCTAATCATCAAAATAAATAAAAAGAAGTAAGACACTGTATAATGATGACAAGCATCTTTCAGATTCAATTTGAGAATATTCCTGCGGTCATAGATCTCTGCCTTGAAGCTGTACTCTTTTAAAATTGTCAAGAGGGATAGCGAATCATACAAAGCATTATAGGTACTGAGCGATCGGAATGGGGAGAAGCCTCTCTAACTAGAGGAATTTTTTACGACCCAGTTTACCGATGAACAACCAAGAGAATTGACTGTAAATTTATTTCTCTACTCTCAAAACAACAAGCTGACACTCTTGGTGGTTATTCAGTACCATCACTGCCTTGTTCAATACAGAATTGCAACACAGCGCATTCAATTAACAAGCACCAATAGAAGCTACTGCCATTAGCCTGTAGGGATAAGTACCTCTGTAATGAAATTGGATTAATGGAGCCTTGAAGAACGGACTCAAGGTTATATTTTTGCCGCATAACAGCAATCACTCATCAAAAGTCTATCCTGGACTTCTCAATGCTCGAAGTAGATGTTCTTGTATCATTTTTGCACTTGTGCACAGTAGAGAGAGACCTTACTTTGAGGTTTGCAGTATATAGGCTTTTTTTTTTTATGATTTTACCTTAGCTGAATTTTATGGGCAATAAAATCTGAGTGGGACTCTTATAGCCAACCTAGCCAACCCCAGGTTGATTGAATGAAGCTCTGTTTGTGAGGATGAATGATTCTTACATGTGAGGGATCATTCATTTAGACCAAGACAGAATGTTAAGATTTTGATGATAGTAGCAGATGAGGAATGGACAGCTGAAAAAAAGAAAAATAAAAAGAACAAACAAAAGATGTAACATATGCATTCACATTTCTGAGACTGCAGAGCTTCAGTGGTTTTAGAATATTCTATTAACTAACAGTCTTTTTGTAAAGGGGTCCCTAAGATCAGTTGGAGTGTGCAGGGTTCTTATCAACCTGAGATCATCTTTTCTTTTGCTAGTTTGTTAACTTGGCATGCTTAGTCATGGGGATCTATGTCCATAGGCATCTATTAGGCATGGTTTTTAATTTGCATTGGTCTTAGTTTTCTTTTTCTTGGTGAAGTAATGGTTAAAATGTGTTGTGGAAAACAGAAGAAAAATGATGAATCATGTATAGTTACTTCATTCTAGAGTTAATTTGGGGGTTACAAACTATGATCAGGCTATTCAGTGAAATTTTATTTGTGGGGGCAGGCACGGCACTTAAACAATCAATTGCTTTCTTTTTTTTATGTGTAACAGACTATCAGTGTAAGTGGTCCTTTTGATGTACCATGATGATTCATAAGTCCCTGTAATTTGTATTGCATGAAGGGTTTTGTAGTTCATGACTGCTATAGAGCTGGACAAAGGATTCTCTGCTTCAGGGAAGCTTTGAACTAGGACCAGCATAGCGACTCTTGCTTAGCGCAGGTCCATAGATACCATGAAAACTTGTAAATTGTAATTGTGATTCACAATACATGTCTGCTTCACAATTCATGTCTTCACATTAATGCCAATCACTCGCATTGAGATGGGAAATCAGAATTTTAGGCGTATGAATGAACACCAATATCAAAGTAGGTTGATTTTTTTTTTTTTAATTTGAATGTTGGACAAGAAGTATGTTCAATGACTTCAATATAAGCATCACAACGATCTCCCTCTCCACGAACGAGAGAGAGAGAGAGAGAGAGAGAGAGAGAGAGAGAGAGAGTCTATAACAGGGTCTTAGACGAGATAATGAAGTGATATCGACATTAGCACAAGCATGACACTGAATAGGGTATAACTCCATAAAGTATTTGAGTTTAGAAAAAATAACAAGTTCTGGACCGGCTTGAGGGGTCCAATTAGACCCAATTGATAAGCAGGTCACTTGACAATTGAGCCCCAAGGTACCCTTGACATTTCACATGCAGGATGCCTTTTTAAAAATTGAAAGCATAGCGGGCCTACAGCTGAGTTTTGCATTCAAGCCAGACCTCGCAGACCTTTGTACAAACCTTGGCCCTGTCAAAATATGAACAAGTCTTGCCTACAACTTCAAACTTTTTATAGTGCTTCTACTCTCGGTTATATGAAACAGATATATTTTTTTTGCCACTGTGGGACATTATGTAGGTTGCAAGAATTAGGATCAACCCGGATTACTTGTAAAGGTTTTTGAGTCTCTCAAGCTTTATGTTTTTCCTTTCTCAGAAAACAGTGAAAACTACCTTCTTTGGACCACTACTATATTTGTGTTAAGCCTCTTAAAAAAGACTGATTTGAGCTCAGATTTTGATAATTTAATGTTAATACTCTTTGCCCATTCCTAATTAAAGTCCAGCCTAGTAATTTTATTGTCTATGGCTGTCTATTCAGCCGGTTAGGGGTATGGTGTAGTGCACGTGGTTGCGTGAGGGAATTTTTTTTTTTTTTTTTTTGGGACCTAAGAGAGTGCCTGCATATGTACGGGAAGGTAGCCTACTCAAATGAGAAAGAGGCACGCACAAAAAAAGAAAGCCCGGCCACACAAGTGGGAAGATGTGACACACCTAGGGTTTGAACCCTGGACAATAAGGTGAAAACTAACGCTCCTTCCACTCGGGTAAGGATTCGAATCTCTTGTAGAGCGACAAAAAACACAAAATAATTATGATATTTTTTAAGCTCAACAAATATTACTAGCCACCGAATCAAAGACATGAAAGTGAAGGGTGGTAGATGAAATTTAAAACAGTTTAAATGCACTCATTTACTCGTGAAAATCATAACAATGATAAACATGTAATATTTGCATATGTAACATTTACATGATAAAATCTAGCCCAACAATTTCATCTTTTAAAGTAAAATTATTTGCTTAGCTAATTAAAGACATGGTGCAGTGGAGCAGTTGAAATTCCAAATAGAGGCTTTGACACATCCAGGCAAATCTTGGCCCAAAACTAAATAAACTGCGCTGTGGCCGAATTGCGTTTACATTTGCGTGCTCGTGAGAAAAGCCGAAGGGCCCGAGCGGTCGATATCTCTCTTTCTCTTTCTATGAAAGACGGAACAGAAGAGAAAGCTTTCGACTTCGGAGCCAAAAGCCAATCTCAGTTTGGTGTTCGATTCGATTGGGAACTGAAATGTCCCAACAAAACCCAATTCCCCAACAAAACCCAATTCAAGCCCTTCTGAAAACCTGCGAAAACTTCGCGCAATGCATACAAACCCATCTCTCTCATTTCGTGGGGCATAAAGATGAGATTGGAAATGCCAGTCAAAACCCCCGCAGGCCGCTCTTCTCCCTCTCATCCAAACCCATCAATCCGATAACATCAGATGACGCTTCCAGGGCGCTTCATTCCGAACAAGAAGCCCCTCCGTACCCAATTTCTCTCCAAAAGGTATGCCCATGTTTGTGGTTTTGGATGCCTGTTTGTTAGTGGGTTTCTCTTTCTGAATTGGTTGTGTATTTGTTGTGGGTCTCGTCTGCTTATGGCTGTCGACCAAGTGTTTGTGTTAGGGTCCCAATGGCAAAGAACAAGGAAATCAGATAAATATATAGATTGGAAAGAAGATAACAGCTAATCTCCTTATGATCTACTAAGAGTGGTTCTCCTGCCTTTGATTATGATATGAACTTTCCTTAAGAAAGCAAATGCATCTAAATTAAAAGATATGTTTTTTCCACCTACCTGCCTCAAATCAGTAACACCAGAAACATGGGATTTGGTGGAAAAAGCATCCACACCTACCTTTGTTGGGTTCCAACTTACAACTTCCAAGTTCACCCGATGACCTTTCCATCCAGAATTAGCAGGACTAGTGACACGTACAATGTTATATGAATTATTATCAGTGACCATCTTGAGCTGGTGGCACTCTAATGTGAAGCAGCATTTCAGTGGGCCTTTGTTTTCTAATCAAGATCACTCATCTAGTGGGCATCATCAATGTGTGTGTGGTTGATGGGCTAAAATGTCCTCTATTGAATCACTATAGCCATGTGGTTGATTGATTTGAATATGGAATTGCTGGGTACATCCATTTTTAGCCATCAATTTGTTGGCCAGTCATTGGATGTCTATGAATGCGAGGAGGTGCTTTCTAACATAGACGGCCACCGGATGAATAAACTGCATCACCCATAGGTGGGCTCCACCTTTATTGAGTCTATGGAAGGCTGCATAAGGTTGTGAGGTTGGTCAAGCTATTCCTTGTTTCTAGCAATTTTAACAAATAGAATGCAGCTACGAATAGAAGTATTTGTTCTGCTGAATTCTTTTTTCCCTGTCTATAATTGATTTATTACTGCATTATAAATTGCAGTTTTTTAAAATCTCTATCATCGATTAAGATATTGTTCTATCACATGTCTTTAATCCTCTCTATCAATAATGATACTTCTATGGGTTTTATGTAACTGAAAGTTTTGAGACAACCCTAGTAGATGGGATGTTTGCTTTTGATGGAGATGATAATGCAAGTTGAATTTCAGACATAAAACCTGAGCAATTTTTTGGTAATATTTTATTTTTGCTATATTTTTCAGGAACAACCTGCGATGCCTGTGTCTAAAGAGGAGTTGGGGAGGGCCACCTGGACTCTACTTCACACACTTGCAGCACAAGTATTAATGTTCCTTGTTGTGAAACTTTCATGCATGTTTAGGGCCTGCGTTGTTGTGCATTTTATGCCATGACTACGCTCTTTCTTTTTCCTTCTTTTTTCCTGCTGACTTGAGCAGCAATGGGACCCATCTTTCTCCCTAAAAGGGCACTCAGTGCACCCTGCCCTCTAATCTCTTTCACCTATTTCTGGTTGTCTAAATCTGCAACCAGGAAGGCTTAAGATGGTGTTGCTTGTTGAATTAATCTCTTTTACAACTACTTTTTTTGTTCTTTTCATTAAATTAATCATCTATAAATGACTACTGGTTGTGCTAAAGAAATTTTTGAGTTTATCTTCCGCGCTTAACCTTCTGGGCTTGTCAGCCCCAGGTTTATATCTGACCTGGAAAAAATGCCAATAAAAAATTTCTATGGAGAAGAATCAGGTAATCCATAAATTTTTGGATGGGACTTTGAAAACTGGGTGAAAAGGAAAGAGGGCATTTGTGCATGAGAAATATCTACAAAATCAAGTTGATGTCTAACTTACCTTAGGCTTCCATCCAAAATACAGGAACCAGCTGATTTTTAATTGTGAAAATGCCCTATGAGAAGCATTAATCTGATGTCAAATATAAACCTGCGACAAATTTGCCCTCTAGTTCCTTTTGCTACATAATATTAGGATACACATCACCAAGAACATTTGTAAACGGCTAGACCAGAGATTTCAAGTCATACCCATAAGCAGATCAGGGAAGAGAGTATAGTTTCTTTCGTTTCTGAATAAGAATGTTAACAAAGGGAATGAACTAGCATGCATTAACAAGTAAAACCAATTGCTTTGATGAAATATGGTTTATGTCTCTTCTGTTGGAAGTATTTGTTGTCAAACTATAAGAGTAAGACTTCTCTGAACTCTCCCTCAAAAATAAAATAGAGGTTTCCCTTTTTTTTATCAAATTATTTTTTGTATCTTTGCTTGTATTCAATTGGAATATAAGTTTTTTGTCAATTTGTATTTGGTCTTCAGTTTCCAGATCATCCAACTAGGCAACAAAGACGAGACGTAAAGGAGCTGGTACTCTCTCTCTCTCTCTCTCTCTCTCTCTCTAACCACCACACACCCCATAAACACGCGCTTGATTGCACACACACACAATCACAATCCTTAGAAAAGTAATACCTCCGGCAATGCTGAGCCGTCTGCACAGCCATCACAGTCTGTCATGACATAAATTTTAATTTGACCCAAAAAAGCCTGCAAAATATTCAAAAAATTGTTGTAGCAAACTGCGGACCCCAAAAGTCATATAAGTCCTACATTGCTATTTCATCTTAATGTTGAATTTGTTGAAATTCGATGATTGAATCAAATGAGTTCATGGAATTAAGTGTCATTCTAAGCTTGTCTCCTTTTCTCTTAAATGATGCCCGTATATGCATGAGCTTTTTAAGGTAGTTCTAATGATCTTTGATACAATGTAACGTGTACTCTTCCTTTCATCCATGATGCATCCTTTCCGTTCCATGTACTATAATTGGTAAATAGCCTCAAGTAGGCCCTGTAAAATAAACCCCCAAGGAGAACTGCACTATAATTGGTACTATATTATGTAAAGAACACGTTTCCCTACTTGGTATTAAATTTCTAGGATTTCAAGGTAAAGGGAAACGTTTAATATAAGTATTAAAGAGGTGAGGAGTGGAGGGCCTTAGGTGAGATATAGGTGGGACTATCGCTTCCCTAAGATTTAATTTAAAAAGGTGATGATTAGGTATTCATTTCATATCAAACAAGGGATCATTTAATGTCCCCTCATAACTTGTAGCCCTTTGATATAAGGTCATTGTTAAGGGATGCTAAAAACCAAATTTCTATGAAATAAAAAGAGCCGTAAAATGAAATTAAAAAAATCAATTTCACTGTCACCTCTGCCTTGGCAGCCAATAATATCAGTCATAGGGGCCGCTGCAGCCAATATTGAGGATATGGGCTGATGCCAAGTTAGCGGTTGCGGTTGATACATGGTTTCATTAGAGCCGATGTATAGTGTACAGCCCTTGCAGTTACATTTTTCCATCTTAATCACCAGCATTAGTACTGGTGAAAATATGAGCATTAATTTCCATGTGTCTTTTCAAGTTTTATCAATTAATCAATTGTTAATTAAGTTTTATGGAAAGCCATTCTTATTTGAGCATTATCATTGTAGTCATGTACAAATTGTATATAGTTCATCCTTTTATATTATCATTAATAAATTGCCTTTTTTTTTTAATGTTTTTGTCACAAAGATTCCATGTCTTGATGTCTTTTCCTGATCGCATATGCAATGGGCCTAAGAAAGTAAGATCTATTTGTTCCAAGCCCTACATCAGATCCTATAAAAGACAAGTCTGCAATTGCATCTTTTGGTGGTAATGATATAATAGGTTCGCTGTAAAATGTATGTAAGATGAGCCTGAGAGTCATTTTCAGGTTTCTTCTGACCAAGGAATCATCACCTTAGGGTCCTTGGAGTCATCACCAAGGTTCTTGGAGTAGCCCCAAGAGGGTTTGCATGGAGAGACCAAAAGAGAAGCTAGAGCTTTTACACAAAAATGTTGTGTTCTATATATTGTTTTTGAATATGCTGCACTGTTCATTTAAGACTCCTGTGGTGATTTTTTCTTTTCCATGAGATAGGGTTAAAGACTCCTACTTAAAATAATATTCAACTACCATCCTTTTCTTATTTGTTAAAATATGTGAAAACAACAATGGCACTGTCAATTAACATATCTTGGAAAGTAGAGCATAACTTGCTATTAGGACTAGTGTTCCAAATGACTTAGGAACAATGACTTTAGCAACAAATGTGGACTCTAAACAAATGACTTTAGCAACAAATGTGGGCTCTAAACAAAGAAATAAACAAATAAAACAATTCAGCTGCTTCCTATTTTCTAGCCGCACATGAAATAGACAAATAAGGGCTTGTTTTTTACTGCCACGTGGGGCCAGATTTGTCCTGTAGGGCTCACATTAGATCTGAGTCCTCAAGACATTCGGATCTGCATCTATGTCTCTGTGAGGAGAACTGAAGGAACAGGGACAAAGATACTAGAAAATCCCATCCCTCTGATTGAGCTGGTAGAGCCATCTGCACATTTAATTACACATTTTGTCTGGAAAAATGAGTGCCTCGGTGATGAGAATGTTACGATGGATATGTGTTAAAACTAGGAAAGATAGAATTAGAAATGAGCGCATTCGGGAGCATTTTAGGGTAGCATCAATAGGTTATAAATTAAGAGACTCGTTTGAGATACTTTAGACATGTCTGACGGAAGCCAGCAACAATGCCGGTTAAAAGAAGTTTCTCTATGTAGGTTGATGGACCCTCAAGGAAAAGGGGTAGGCCAAAGAAGACATGAATGGAAGTAGCAAGAATAGATCTAAAGAAGTGCAACCTATCCAAGGATTTGGCCTAGGAAGACTGGAATGGCAAAGCAGAGTTCATGCAACTGACCCCATCATAGTTGGGACAAGGCTTTAATGATGATGATATATGTGTAGTGGTTATTGGCTGTGGAGCTTCTCTTTTATTCTAGCCTCCTGGTTGGCATCCCTGTTCAATAGATCTCTCTTAGTCTCTTATACTACATAGCATCCCTCAATAGTAAAGCATCCCTCATTAGTAAAATTCAAACCATTTAAAAGAAAGAGTGGTTCAATGGTTTAGGCACTGTTGGCATTCATGTACATGTTAAATGTCGGCAAGTTATATTTTCTACATGTTTAGTTTATGTTGGCCATTTGAATATTCAAATATTTATCAAGAAACCAAAGGATCATTTTATTATCTACAATTCTACATTCCTTGCATTTGTTTCTGCTTATTATGTTATTGGGTTATTGCATTGAAATGTAACGTTATGACTTGGCATATATATTGGTTTCATAGGTGTTGTATGTTCAGATTGTTGTTTAGCATTACCCTTTTTTTCACGTAATATTATGTAGTATTAGTTTTTTATGTCCTCTTTCATGCCATGATAGCATAGATATGTTTTTCAGATATCACCATTTCCTTTGAATACTTTCTACTTCCATTGACTTGGTTGATAATACCGTTTTCCCCTTTCTGTTTTGTAAGTATTAATAGTAAGTTACAATTTATTTGGTTTGACATTACACAACTCATTCCTTCCCATTTGGGTTGGAGAAATATTTCACGTTTTAAAAACATGGAACTGGTCTTTGTATGCAGATGTCCATATTATCTCGAATTTACCCATGCAAAGAATGTGCTGATCATTTCAAGGAAGTTTTGAAGTAGAGTATCCTCTCTCTCTCTCTCTCTCTCTATATATATATATATATATATATTGTTCTACTCTGACTTTATTGATATTGAAGCAATTACATTTTTTAATATCAGGATGGCCTTCTCTGCTCCTAAATGATTTGAGAATCTCTAAATTTTATTGGAAAAGAAGTAAACATTTGGATACCTGCACAGAATTCCCCAAGCATTATAACTTCTTTAAAACAAGAAATCATCTGTTCGAATATGTGATTGTAGTGGTTAGATACTCTAGAAAGTTTTGGGGAGTTAAGGGCCAAACCGCATTCTTTTGTTTCTCAACCAACACTGGTTTGGAAGTAGGATCATATTTGTAGTAATGATTGGATTTTAGGTTCAAACCGCCGAATGCGCAGATTTATGGTTTCTTTCCTGGGCTGTTGGTTGCGTCCCATAGAAAAGTTACAGGGTGTTGAGATGCATATATCACCAAATACCAAGCACTCTGGATCTCTATTTTCATGATGTACTTTATTACTGCTATTATGTTAATGGGTATAATGGATTGATGATATAAAGACAATAAAAAAAAAAAGATACAATTGATTGATGATCATAAAAAGAAGGGAGTAAATTTTGCTAAATTGGAAGTGACGGATCTATGACAAGTTTCGAAGAGTTGATGGCCACAATGTATTCTTTTGTTGCTCAACAAAAAATAACACCCTGGAAATCCACTCATATTTGTTGTGATAGGATCAGATGTAGTTGTTTTGATGCATTTGAGTTATGGGTTCAAAGCACTAGAGAGCAGATTTATGGTTTGTGCTCTGGGCTGTAGGCTGTCTGCCATAGAAACCACTCAGCTTGTTTAGAGGCATATATTATCAAGCACTCGGGGCATCTAGTTTCATGAGGCTCTTTGTCACAAAGTTCCAACTGCATAGTTAGGGGGAAGATGGGTCACACCTGCAGTTGACAATCATTTAGTGTATTTCCTCCAATCAGTGGCATCAAAACTAATGTGATTTTTAGGGCAACACTTACTCTTGGTTGGGTTCAGCGGATAGGCTGCCTGATCTACAATACCTAGACCCTTTTGGCCATATTTTCAATTTTCATAACAAGGTACCATAGCATGCTTTCCCTGAACCTAGCCGATTTTGTTTGAGCAACGAAATGGCCCTGCTTTTTGTCAATCCAAAGCATTTATCCAGTACCAGTGACCTAAATAATGGCCTTATTGGATGTCGAAGATTGCCTTAAATGGGAATTTTTTTGATGGTATTGTCTATCTAGGAGCCCATCAGAAATGCTTTGGATTGCTGAAAGGTTGCTTCTCACGGTATTGGATACTGACTGAACTAAAACATTGCATGCACTGCATTTTATAATTTCTCCTTCCATAATGTAGGTGCCAATTGCTATTGTAACGTCTTTAACTGATTTTTTTTCTTATTTGTTTTTGTGAACGTTTAATAGAGCAAATCCTGTACAAGCTGGATCACAAGCTGAATTCTCTCAATGGCTATGCCATGTGCACAATGTTGTTAACAGAAGGTACACATGCACATTTCTTATGCTTACCTCTTTCAGCTCCATATTGCCAATGACCTTGTATGATTGTAATCATTATCATTATTTTCAAGAATTACTTCATAATTGCAAACAACTAATCCACCCCATGCTAAGTTTACTGGCTTCCCCTCCTCCCCCTGTGGCCCCAACCCACACTATTTTGTTATTGATTTCTGTCTATCATTTCTGGTTCGAGTCCACGCCAATTTGCAGGTCAAAATGTAATTTAGACAAATGGCCTCTTTAGTAAATCTAAGGGCTTGTTTCTTTACCATAATTTACAACAAGATTTTGGGATGGGGGGTGTTTTTTGGGCATGATGAATGCTGTGTTTCTTTCACCAGAATTTTAAATTCCAACCACCTAGAAGCGTCTCAAATGACCTTTTGGAATTCCTGGAATTCCACTCTATACATTTTGTTGGGATTTCAAATCCTCCATCAAGAGGAGAGATTTCGAATCCCACCTAAGGGGACAGCTTGTAGAGAATTTGAAATTCTCCATACATGAATTCTTAGTGCCTGTTTCTTTATCAGAATTCCAAGAATTCATGTTTGGGGGGATTTCAAATTCTCCAAAAGATGTCCCCTTAGGTGGAATTCCAAATCCCTCCTCTTGATGGAGGATTTGAAATTCCAATAAAACATATAGAGAGTGGAATTCCAAAAGGTCATTTGAGACACTTTTAGGTGGTTGGAATTTGAAATTCTGGTGAAAAAACATAGCAATTCAAATGCGAGGGGATAAGATGTCACATTATTTCAACAAAACCCCAACATCCCAAATTCTTGCCATAAATTCTGATAAAGAAACAGGCCCTTAGAATTATGATAAAGAAACGGGCCTTAAAATCTTGAGAGTTAGGGAGAACTATTCTCCTTTACATTGGGCCTTGTGTAATTAGAGGTGGTGATGGCCGACTTGGGTCGGGTCAATATCTGGAGAGAAAGGGTCATGGCCTAACCTGAACCAGACCTATTAATTACATGGGTTGACCTCTTCAACTAGTGTCTGTCCTGACCCGCCCCATGCAACCAAGTCAAAATGCATACCAGAGGCTGTGAAGCTTCTTCGTTGTTTTCTTCGACATGCTAGAGTGGGCAGAGGACTGAAGGGGAAGGAAAGAGAGATAAGAGTTCTTCCCAGGAGAGGAGTGGATAGGGAGGAAAAGAGATGATTGCCCAAACCTGCTTATATTAAGGGTAGGTTTGTGATGGTTTCAGGGGTGGGTATGGATTTATATTTTAACTCAACCGGGTTTGGGGTGGGGTTTTGGGTGTCCCATCCCTCCTTACCCTGTTTGAGAGAGAGAGAGAGAGAGAGAGAGTAATTCAAGGCATTCCGTGTGTGTGGATGGTTCGGATGAATCATTAAGTCGGCCCTACTATGTGTCCCTCACCCTATGGTGAGGGATGGATGCACATGAACATTTCCACACACACTTATCATCATCACTATCATCGCCGCCGCCGCCGCCACAAACCATACGTGCAGTTGGTAAATGACATTTGAAGAAAATGAGGGGTCGGGGGTTCAAATCCTTCGACATTCAAGAAAAAGTATAAAATTACTACAAAAGAAAAACATTTCTAGTATGAAGTCCGACCTGGGACTGGTATGGTAAGTTTTGACCCTTTTTTTCTCTGCACCATGCATGTAGTCTTTTTTAACTTACTAGTTGTAGGACAAGGATCAGCCAGCTAATGGCTGCTCACCTCACCTTAGGACAAGGAGGAAGATTTAGATCAGAAAAGCTTTGTGTGGAATTTTATTGATGCATGCAGATTGTGTTCTGTTGTTTTTACAGCCTTGGGAAAGTGGTGTTCCCCTGTCATCGAGTGGATGCAAGATGGGGTAAATTAGAGTGCAAGGAGCGTGCATGTGATTTGGAAGGTACAACAACAAACTTCACCCTATGAGTGGGAAACTGATGATTGTTCATCAGTCATTCATAACCAATGTTCTTATCATTGATTATACTTTAGATGTGCAAAATAGGGCGTTTTCCTGTTTAATTTTATTGATATTATCAGAAAAGAAATGTGCTAAAAAACTGCACAAGTGTTTTTGTATTTATCTTTTTCGTTTTCTTTTAATCAGTGTATTTATCTCTACTCAAAAAATAAGCTTCCACCGGCTTTGTTCTCTCTATCTAATATAAAATGGGAAAAATTTTAAAGTAGTTCCCAAGTTTTTGGCCCAGTATCAAATAACAGCCCTCATGAATTTAAAGAATGCCATTAAGATTTTTCTTTGTTAACTGGGTCTTGTCTGATAGAATCACCTCATCGGTGGTAATGCTGGGTGTAAAAAGATGTAAATGCTGTCAAATTGTTTTGTATGAATAATGGTCCTTAAGTTGTTTTATTGAGAGGTTGAAATAAAAAATAAAAAAAAAAAGAGTAAGTTCAAACACTATATCACTGCATTCATCCAAAACCCAAAGAGTGGTAATTTCAAACTCAACCCCAGATGAGAATATAGAGGAGTTGCTTATGGGTCATCGATGAAATGTCAAAAGAAGATGACAGATCTGTTTCATTACAAAATCAACACCAGTTCTAAGAGCGTGATTCCACATTACATAATAATCAAACATACAAGATACCTCAATTAGCCATTGACCTTTTGACTGAAAATTAGAGAAGATTGCTGTGCAACTGAAATTATCTATCATTCAAAAGAAGATGATGACCTCTTATTCTAAGTGTATGAGCAGATATTCTCTTTCTTTGTATATAATTTAAAATATTCTTATATGGACAAGGTTAAAAGGTCAGAGTTCTAGGAAAGCTCTGAACTCCCAGCGGATTATAACAATTGCTGGTGTTCCTTTTACAACAGATCAAAGCCAAAGAAAACCAAGAATACCTAGGTACACTTTGATGGCTATCTTCTTCTAAACAAAGAGAACAGATCAACAGAAGGTCAAGGAAGTTAAAGAGTTTTCTCCCTTCTCTCTTTTGGAAAAAACCCCTCCCCACTCTGCTGTCTAGGGGAGGGGTATTTATAGCCCTTTCCATAGTCTTATGGCTCTCCATATGAGCCGAACCGGCCCTACATGGATCCAAAACTCGGATGGCAAGGGAGTCATAGGCCTGTTCCTCCCACGTCTCTAATCTCTCTCCCTCTCCTAGTGTCTTTACTGAGGGGTTGGTTATCGACTCAAGCGGAGAAGGGATGAAAATGTATTTGGATCCTTTTTAGCATTGCAATCTATTGTTCTAGGGTTCAGTGGCCCTACTAGATATAATGGAGCTTGGGTTCTAGTTAATGACAAAAGAATAGGCTTGTAGATAACCATATGCTTCAAGATCATGAAATGGATTGTCAGAACATAACTTTTATTGGCCTTAGAAGATACTAATCAACATCTGAATGTAATTAGTTTGATATAAAGTGAATGGTCCATCGATTCTGTTGTAATAGCATGCATCATTGAACGTCCCCAAACAAGAAGAGAAAACATGGAGAGTCAAGAGAGCCAGCATGAACGCTCTATGGGTTCAACAGCGCCATCTACCTTGATTCTTGATTCGTGATGATCAGCGAGTAGATATTTGTATAGTATTCACAAATGGGTTATAAAAAGCCCATCTATCTACTAGTCTCAGGGCACGAGGCCCACTCGTATCATTTTGTCTTGAACGTGTAAATGTATTATTTATCCAGCGTATTCGTAATTGCAAGTGCGGGCCTGCGGGGTGTCTTTTTGGTATATTTTAAATAAGAGAGATTCTGATACTGATACTGGATATGGTGAGGTAAAGCTCCACGGTGTTTATGGGTGGATCAACCACGGTTTTCTTTGCCGCTATGGGCAGCCTTACCCTGGACACGGGCCCACTAAGAGGATCCCGAATTCCCAATTTGAGAGATTCTAGGTTCCATGCTCTATATGGTGACAGTCTTTAATAGAAAGGACCCATCTGTGCTCAATCCAATCCGCACTAACCGGCTCTCTCTCTCAAATGGCATTACTAGGGATTTTTATCATCCTTAAGTTCTAAATATTTAAAACCGAGGCTATGATTGTTTTGCATAGGATACATGGAGCTGAGTGTATAAGAAGTCATGCCATGAGGTGTTAAAAATTAAGATGTAACTCGAATATACAAAAAACTATCATTAAATAACCTTTCTTCTAATAAAAAGTAAATCAAGGAAAAATAAAAACCCGGGTCCCATCCCCCTATCAATTCAAATCCATGGAAAGGCAAGAGTCCATTTATATTTCTACCTTACTTTCCTTCCAGCTGCACCTCTTTGAACTGATTGGTACTCAAATCTTTCCTCCAGATATAAGCCTCTCTGTCGCCATGCTTTCATTGATTGTCAAGTATGTATGTGTGGGTTCCACAGGACATACCTTGCTCCCCAAATAAAATCTTCCCTCTCGCTTTAATGAAGGCAGAAAGATAGGATGCCATTGCCCATATTGCCATGGCCTGCCAGCGGATGCCCATAGACAGTATGTGCCAAATTTCACAACCACTCAATCTTCATCAATTGGCTGTCTAGTAGGGGTCCACATATCTAGCTAACGGTTGAGATCGACTGTAAGATCAGATACATAATTAATGTGGTCCAGACAAGGTTTTGGTCTGGTAAATGCTTGGCATTAAGTATTCCCGTGCCTGTGAGTCTGCCATACAGCACTAGGAGTTTAATTGCTTCTGCCAAACAAAAATTACGTGTGGAATGGCTCATCGTGCCTTTTGTCCGCATCATATCTTCTCTGTAATAAATAAGAACCCAGTATTAAATGTAATCGCAAATCGCTGTGCAGCAATTTAATACTATCCAGGCCCAAAGTTTTGTCATCTTACATGTGTCATTTACCCTTGTACATGTGTGAGGGTCAGGGCAGGGGTCTTAACAGGTGGAACCTCAACTGAGTTGGCCAATACTTGAGGTTGTTTCTTTAGCTGAATTTATGACTAGAATTCGAGGGATTGGGTCTTTTTTACATGATGTGACAGGACGTGACATTTTATTCCCTGCATTTGAAATGCTTTGTTTTTTTTTCATTGGGGTTTCAAATTCCAATCACCCAAAAGACGTTTTGGAATTCCATTCTTTACGTTATTTGTTGGAATTTCAAGTTCTTAAAAAAAAAAAATGAATTTGGAGTTTCACTAAAGTGGACAACTTTTGGAGAATTTGAAATTCTCCCATACATGAATTCTTGAAATTCTAATAAAAAAAACGGTTACAGTGATTTGTGAATCCCTAGGTTCCCAAGCCAAACCATCACTCTAAGCCCGGTATGCTGCATTGTAGTATAGTGCATCCCCTCCTTCAATGCATTGTGGGGCGCATCCTTTCGAAATCCTAGTCGCTCATCAGCTTTATCATTTTATGTGAAAATTAATTTATAAACTATCGTTCAAATATGTAAAATGACCACCATTGAAATATATGATGAGTCTCTTATAGTTTTGATGGTTTGGGGGTAAAAATGGAGGGAGTCCTTCATGTGTAATTAATCCTACATTTGGATTTGACCAATTAATATCATTTTTGAAAAAAAACTAAAATTTACTAATACTATGGTTGCTCTTGTTTGATCAAAGTCATTCCTAACAATGAATTGAAATTGTTAGGAATTTCTATTATGATGAGATATCTTATCTTTTGGACATGTAAATATTGTATATGATGCAAAAGTTCAGAATTTCAAATCCATGAAAAGGTACCTTTTAGCCTCATGGATTTCTAATGCTGTGTTTGGGGAGGAGAGGGGAGGGGAGGGAAAATTTGAAGGGAAGGAAAATGAAGGGGGAGGGAAGGGAAAGGAAAATTAATTTTCCCTCATCTTGTTTATTTAGTTTGAGGGGGAGGGGAGGGGAGGGAAAATCCCCTCTTTGTCTCCCTCTTTCCCCCTCTTTCCCCCCATTTTTGAAGGGAAATTTTGGGGGTAATTTTTTTAAAATTTTACCCCCAAATTCCCCTCCCCCACTTTCCCTTCTACCATTCCCAAACACCCTCTATTTTTATTTTCCTTCCACTTTCCCCTCTGTTTTTTCCTCCCCTCATTTTACCCTCTTCCCAAACATAATGTAAAATTTCAGCATTTCAAATATTAGGAGAAGGGTGTTTTAAGCATTTCAAATTCTACTAATTTGGGATAGCAATTGGATTTTCTGGATAAAATTCTTACAATTCATCGGAACTGCATTGTAGCCCTGCCTGCAAAATAAAAGAACACATGGGAGGAGTCTCGCACTAGTCTAGACATAGTCATCGTGGGGCTCGTAGAAGTGAAAAAAAAGTGACGGACACAACACCCGATCTCCTCTGATCACACCACCATCCACCACGCCTCCCTTGAGAGAGAGAAACAGGGGCTCATTTTCCCACCAGACTCGCATTTAATTTCCATTCACCGTCTCTCTGCAGTTGCCGCTACAGCTGCAACAGCAGCACTTGACCCTTGCCATTGCCAAGGAAATCAACCAGACGAAGAATAGAAGACAAGAAATCATGCATATAAATAGTGAAGCCAAGGTGGAAGATCAATACAAGACCTCATGTCCTCCTCCTTCCCTGGAGTTTTCTCCCTTTTCTTCTGGACTCTGTGCTGTTAGGGTTTGGAGGAGGAGATCTAGAGAGGGAGAAATATAAGACAAGGTTCTCGTTTTCTCTCTTTCTTCTGGCTCAAAGTCAGTTGTTGCTGCTTTTACAAGTTGGGTTATCTGAAGCTCTTCTGGGGTCTTGATTTCATGTGAAAGAAGTTGGGTTTTGTTGAGACGATGAAGGCCTTTGGGCTGTGGCTACTGTTGTTGACTGTGGCGGGTTCCGCTCTGCTTTTCCTTACTTTCACCGGCAACGGCTCTTTCACAGGTTTGCGTTTTTGGACTCTTTTTTTTTTCCTTCTTTGTTTAGTTTTATCACATTTCAAACCCCTGGATTTGTTAGGTCTATTTTGATGAGGAGGAAAGTTGGGAAAGTGAAGGTGGAGACTCTAATTCTCCCCTGCTGTTTTCTCTATATTCAAAATTTGAAAAAGAAGTTAGCTTTTTTTGAGGCGTTTCTGACTGCTGTGGTATGATATATTTGTATAAAATGATACTTTTTTTTTTTTTATGTCTTAGTGGGCCTTTGTTGTAGATAAAACAAAATTTGATTGCTTTATATGATTCCAAGAGTTGGTAGTTTGAGATATAATTTAGCTGATCGTCTCTTGTTGGAACGAAATGGCTCTAATTTGTTTTTATGTTGATGTTTTTTGATGTTATTTGCTTCATCTTTGGATTACTAGGAAGAAATTATAGTTTACACCCTCTTATTTAAAATATTTTTTCCCATTCTGTAGCCCCCTTTATCAGTGGCGGAACCAGGATTTTCATTTGGGTGAGGCTAAAATTTTGCTAGAGTTAACATTTAAAAAAAATAACATTGCTAGACTTTACCAAGAATTTTTTACATTATCAAATAGCACCTATACATTTTTCTTAAAAAAATGTCCGACTTGTGGAACTCAACTAGATGCGTGAAGGTATTGAAGATTGTGCAATGAAGAGGTTAGGATATTAGTTAGAAGTACCAAAAAGCTTTAGATGGATAAAAAAAAAAGGATTGTAACCTTGATTTTAGATATTCAAACTCACATTATCATGTTTTACTGAATTTATATGTCAAAATCAATGCCCAATGCAGGTCACTGCAAATTCCGGGTGAGTGGGTGTGAGAAAAATTGAATACAAGAACATTTTGAGGATACCCATCATTTCCATTTTTTTCACTTGCTCAAAGCCTCAAACCTGGGAGCGAAATTCAGTCCTTAAATCATAGTAGGGTAAGAAGACATGATAACAGGAATGAATTTGGTCATCTTTGAATTTTTGTAGATACGCTCAGATTTGGTGATTTAGGGCTTAGGGTTTGGATTAGGATTTGGGGATTCAGGGTTTGAAATTAGAATTTGGAGATTAAGTGTTTTGATTTAAGTATAGAGTGATTATGAAGGATCATTCTAGATATGTTTGGCAGATGAAGATGCAATAGTTTACACAGTACATAGGGATTGGCAACGAGTAGCTTGATTGACAATTGGTGCAAAGAGGTTTCAAAAGAAGAGGTCGAAGAAAAAGGAACGATGCGTTGCCGCAATGTTTTCTTTTCTTTTTTTTACCAACGAAATTTTACATATGTGGAGTGATAAGTTTAGACATGTGGGGCATGCTCCAAGGTCCCATTCAACTAATTCCGACTTGGGGCGACTGCGCAATATCGTGCCCCAAATCTCTCCAACAGCCCCTGCCCCAAGGCCACAAGGTATAATACAATTGAATAAATTATTACAAAAAAGTCATGAAAAACTTCCCACCCATTTAAATCTGAACTGTTCATAAAAAAAAAATGCCCTTTGTTTGTACTGGGATATAATAAATTTTCAATCTAATATGTTTTGGGCTGTCCATAAGATTTATCAAATATAATAATAGTATAATATACATCAATATAATATTATAAGAGATTCATGTGTTTTATACATGATTAGTCTGACGCAGCCCATCCAAGAGGGGAGCATTTATTTTGAGCAATTTAGATTTTTAATAAGTGGATAACACTATAAAGCCTCGTGGATTTCTTTTAAGTTCAAGCCGTTGGTCACTGATTTCATAGATTGAACGGCTAATAATGTCCAAGAGATCCTTGGAGGGCTCCACTTGTCACTGTTAAACATGCAGTCAAATCCTTAAAAACTTTTACAGATTGGCCCTGCTGGACATTGTTAGCTGTGCAATCAGATCCTCTGAGGCTTGAACTTCCAGCATTTGAGAAGAAAGAACTACCAGCATGCTGCTCTGTGTGAACTATTTATACTGTCAAATATTCTTGTAAAATTGTGTGCTTTAGAAACAGAGGTTTGGTGAAACCAAAAGGTGTCATTCCTAAATTCATAGGTACTTGACAGATGTGGTGCAATCTGTAATCCAGTCACCAGACTGCCCTGATGCATTGAAAGAGGCGCAGACACCAGGGCTTATGTGAAAAGAAAAAGGTGGTCTTCATACAAGTCCAGCTAGACTAAGTTTGTTTATTCTATATTTTAGATTCATTTTCTGTTTTAAGGTTTGGTAGATGCAGGGTCCACATTAGTCTGTGTTAGGGTTTTCTTAAACTTTATTTAACAGTTGAATAGTTTTCGAGATTCATCTCTCTTGGAAAGCTTTGCTTCTTGCAAAAGGTCTTATACCTTGGGGCATAAACCTTGCAGTGGTTTTGCAAGAACCTTGATCTTGCAGGTTCATGTCTAGACTCTCTTGCTGCTTCACGTGTAGTATACTGGAAAAAAAATGGAAATAAAAGTTTGTTTTTGATCCAATGCTAACTTAAAAGGCTAAACATAAGGACCGGAGGCGCCTTTGTCTCTTGTGCTAGACTTGATACCATGTAGAGATAAGGTGTAAGTTCTTCACCAAGTATGATATTAGATGTTTCTTCTGGTGAGATGTTTGTAGATGTAAAATACCGAGCAAGTTGTAGCTATTAGGGAGATATAGTCTTTTGTCTTTTTTCTTTTTTTCCTTCTGATTGATTGTGTTGCATCCTCATAAGTGCAACTTATCTGAGGATTTGGCTCAGATAGATTGGAATGGAGAAACAAAATTCATGTAACCAACACCAACATAGTTGGGAAAAGGCTTTGATGATGACGACGACGATTGTGTTTTGTTTGTCTCTCTTCCTACCATCTGTTTATCATTTAGATTTAGTGAACATATTGTGGTGATATTTTAGATAGGCATTCCAACTGGAACTTTGATGGATCTTCTAGATGAGATATTTTGCTCAGTTGCTGGTGAATTTTGCCACAGGTTCAGCTTTCCCTGCTCGTTTTGAAAGTGTAACCAACAAGAAACCGAAGGTAAAAAATGTAATCTGGGTTCTATATCAACTGGCCAAAGCCTTTCGGTTCCATGAGCCCAAGGGTGGAGCGAGGTTTTATTTATTTATTTATTTATTTTCTCCTTGAATGTGTAGGGATAAAAAAAAGGGTACTTTGTGGGAGGGCCAGTATGTAAAAATCCCATAGGATTTCCAAAATATTTGGGGGAAAGCCACAGCCACCTCCTGCTTCCCCTAGTTCTGCCCACCCTCATGTGCTACATTTTGATATATCCAACCCTGCAAATTTTTTTTTTGGATATGTTGGCACAGTGGATGCTTTTCTGTTTTGTGTGCATCTGGTGGGAGCAAATATTAGGGTTCTTTTTCCAGCTCGTCAACCCAAAACCAGTCCCGGTCATTGCCCTGATGATGATTCATGGCAGAAAGGGAGAAAAAGAAAAAGTGAAAATCATTGCAATCAAT
This sequence comes from Umbellularia californica, assembly GCA_028538565.1. NCBI lineage: Eukaryota > Viridiplantae > Streptophyta > Magnoliopsida > Laurales > Lauraceae > Umbellularia > Umbellularia californica. Next base: position 6,494,814 of record JAPQWN010000003.1, read on the forward strand.
GGTTTTCCAATTTGTGGGTTGCCCTAAACTGACAGTAGTAAATATGACATCCATTCTCTCACAATATCAAACCCACCTGTGATTTCACACATCCAATTTCAAATTCCAAACACACCTTAAATAAAGCAGGCCATGTTAAGTTTCTTTAATCACGTGCAACACTTTCTCATCCATTCTCAGGAAACTAGCTATCATTATCCGATTGGCACCAAGAAGAGAAGGGGCTTGAGCAATATAAACTTGCAGGATTATCAACCCATTGATCCATCTCCAGGTTCGAAGGCCTCGAATTCTGGACCGATTGAGCATGGCACCCCTGTCAAGCCTTATCTCCCACCACCAATGCCCCCAGGTCCCCCCAAGAAGCGTGGGTCTCCTTAGCAAATTCTCTCCACAATCTCATACTACGTGCTGATCATCTCTACATTAAATCGTAATATATGACCTTATGGACTCTGTTTCCGCAGACTGATTAGAGTAAGAACTTAGTATGTAAATGAGTTTCAACAAACGTCAGTTCATGTGTTGAATCTCTCTCTCTCTCTCTCTCTCTCTCTGTGTGTGTGTTGAAAAATGGCCTTGTCTGTTAGCCTGGAGTTCACACTATGGTGGTCCCCCAGCTCTGATTCGCAGTGGGATCCATTGTTTTGTGTGAATGTATGCAATAAATAACTTGATTTCTTGGCTTTCGGGTGGGTCCTATTTTAACAGCCAACAGGAGCCTGCCTTTAGATGATTGTCCGAAAAGCTATCAAACTTTCTGGGCTCTGCTTAAGTCCACTGATGATATCATTTTACACTGCTTTCTGCTGAATGAGACAACCATTCCCTAGCTGGTAACTTGGCTTATCAAAAACACCAAACCCTTCACTATAATAACCACACATGGCACTTTAAGTAACACAATGATCACCGTGGTTGTAAGCATCATTCCATGATCATCTCCTCTCCAATTTCCTAAACGTTTGTTGATCTTTATGCCTTTTTGTGTGTAGTGCTTTTTCCAAAAAAATATATAAAAAAAATGCATAGTGCTTGATGCACCATTCGACACAATTCAGTTGGTTGAGTTATCTAGGTAAGTTGTTAGATGAGTGATAATTGATGGTTTTCAATGCAGAATTTTACATACTTAAACTAGGGCTGATACAGTGCACACAAGTGTGTGTATGTTGGGACTGTTAATGCACAAGTTTGCACAGTAAAGAAGAAAGAAAGTGGGGAGAGTTGCAGAATTATTTTCATCTTTTGAGTTTGCTTTGGGTAAAATGGCACTAGAAATTTGTAGATCCTTGAGGGAAAATATTAACTACCAAAACTGAAAAACCCTAACCCTGCTTTTTACCAAAATATATATATATATAGAGAGAGATTGAGAGTACTACAAAAGCTTAAAGGAGGCTTAGAATTAGAGAACTTAGTGAGTATAACTCTCAATCCATCCTTAAAATCTTCGTATGTTTGAGGAATTGGAGCTCAGGAAGTTCACAATTGGAAATTAGGGAGATCGCAGTCCTGTTACAGGTCAAAATTGGCCCTACTGCAACCGATTGTGCCCCTTTTTAAGTAACCAATGAACCTCCTGGGCTCAGCAAAAAGTGGGTTATATTGGAGGTCAAATCAGGACATTTAGAACCGACTTAGAAAATATGAAGCCGGAATTAGAGTATATGGAGTTCATGTTGAACTGTTTGCTTGGATGTCCTCCAGAAACTATTCTATGCTTCTATGGCATCCTCAAAGGTATTTTAAAGGACTACGATGGCAATGGGTGCACCACACCATCATGTCACCATTGTATAGTAGTTTTCCTTGGCACTGCAATTTCTCTTCTGTCCTTCTCTTTATTCATGACCACTTTGAAAGTTCTAGACCTTTTATCTTCTATGACGCCTTTTATCTGGGCTTCTTATTATATTCAACAATTGAGGAAATCCACATCCACTAGATCACTGAAACATTGAACCCAATTGTGCAGACCAAACCAATCAGAACCTGATAGTTCCTGTTTCCGTTATCATCAACTTAATCCTTACTGTTTCAAACTTTCACTCTAATTTAATATCATTGGTACTATTAGTCCTACAGTGAAAAGTGTGAGCTCACATCCTACTGCTTGTGCTAATATGGTAATACTTCAATTGCGAGGCTATATGTAAGAGTTTGAGTCTTCCCAATCAAAAACCAACAAACTTTCCACCTATACCTACCACTAAAAATATCCCAAGTGAACCAACCAAAACAAGGAGCATTAGCTTTACAGACCTACTTTAACTCCATCAACATCAATAAGAGATCACTTTTCCCTCAAGTTACTCTCATTCCCATCTTGATTTTCTTTTCTATATCAAGTAACCTTTCTGGATCCACAACTTGAGACCCCATTATCTCTGGATTGAAAGGAATCTTATGAAACCCTCAGTTGTTGAACATGACAGACAGGTCGGGCCCATTGTTTGTGACTACGAAAACTGTCAAATCTGATGGAACCCTTTGTAGATGGGCCATGGCAATGGTGGTTACAATTGTTATGATGAACCCCTCTGGATAGATCATACCCCATTCAAAACTCTACCTGAGAAAATACTTCCTCTTTTGCTCATGACCTTCAAAAGGTCTATGGAAACTCAACATGTTCATTGGATGGCTAACATCTTTTGATCATCATCACTGCTTTAGCCTTGTCAATTTTGGATTGGTGGTCAAGATCTCTTTATCTTGATCGCTGCTAGAAGATGGCTCATGGGTCTGGAGCACCCAGCCATACGTCGATAGTGCAACACAGAAGCCTGAGGATAAAATATGCGTGTAGGGTGATCATTCCTTTAGTATATGCTTTTGTAACTATTGATTTGTTCTGTCGGTTGCTATCCTTTTCTACTGGTTCTAGTGGGGACGGAGAAGGCAGCATTGTAGTTATCCATCTTATTCATTATAGCTCATATGCTTTCCTTTCTCAGAGCTTTAGAGCCAGAGAGGCAAACATATGCTGTCTAAAAGATATGTGGACCAGACTTACTTGGAACAAGGGGTACAAAATAGATGCGTTTAAAGTTTTAAACATTTCTTAACCGGAGAGTTACTCTAATAGAATGAGTGCACATTAAGTTTATATCCTAGAAGCTGCCTATTATCATGGTTTGTGAAAATATGTATAAATCTTTATCGATTAGCTTTCCAATCAAGTGATTTAGTTCCTGCATGTTTGCATGGTATTGAATTCCTAGGACTTTATCATTCGTAACATGGGTTCCCGTGGAGTAGTATTAAACAGGTGTGAGATTAAGGAAATAAGGTGGAAATGCAAGATGGGAACTGATTTTCCTAGAATTTGATTTACTAGAGCAATGGCTGGGTAATCATTTTCCACCAAAGGCGACCTGATTTGATGGTCATATGTGGATCTTCTTCACCTTTGTTTTTTCAATTTTAACCACTTTTAGAAATACATTTCGTAGATTTCTAGCAATTCAATTACATGCAAATAAACAGGCCCTAATGAATTGAAATGTTAACTCAGTAAGGCCCAACTTAATCTCTTTGTTGTTTTTTCTATCAAATAAATAATGAGAAATGATTGCACACATCACTCCATGAAACCTTTTGTTTCTTATATAGGAAACTCGTGGAGCTGGTCTTGCAAAGACCAATTGTGGAATCGAACATACCCCATTCTTCTAACTAGCTCAATTGATATTAACTGTTGGATTGAAGTCACCTACTTCATGACCTTAGATAAAATGAGGTGGACATGGTAGTTAATTAACTTCATTTGAAAGATTAGGGTCACTCCAATCAATCATATTAGGCTAATTTCAATTTGGGTTTGTTTGGATGAGGAAAAGGGATTCTCATCCAAAGAACCCTTTGAAGTTACTTCGTGTATAAACATCTCTCTTTCTCATCTGCTCACTTTAACTTTCCCAATAATTTATTAAAGTGATATCTGTTTGCATCATGTTAGATATTACTTCTGCCTGACGAACAAGGGCAAGTGCATGATGGTTAGAACTGGTGTGATGGTTTATGGCATTCTTCAGCTAGGAAAGATACTAGGGTCAACTTATATGAGAGCTCATTGCCATAATTTAAAAAATATATATATAAAAGGCTGGTAACAAGAGATGTAGAGAGATGACCAATCATGTATTGTCGGTTGATATTCCTGAATTACTTGAACAGCACCAGTTCCTTGATTTAGGGCTAAGGTGGCATCTGTTATTTGTAGAGATTGTGCAGTGAGCAGGGGAAAAAGATGAAGAAACAGTTATAAAACCAATGATCAGTGGACTAGATTTGACAAATTTCACAAATCAAAACCGATCTCCAGCAATGAAGTGAGCCAAAAGCTAATGATGTTGTTTGATCTGCTTTGTTACTCTTCACCAGTAAAAAAGCTTACTTTAGTCCCATTTTCGCTATTGTCCTCAATCTGCATCTGTTTTCGATGCCCATAACTAAAATGATGAACAAAGTAATCGTTCAATCAATTTATCATTGCTATTTCACTTTTACTCATTGCCACAACTTCTATTGGATATTGATTAGCCAACTCAAAGCTGTAGCGAGAGGAGGTTAATCACTTAGATAAGAATTCCCACATATTCTATGCAAACAAACAGGCGCTAAATAGAGAAATGAGACAAGTAATGTTACGAATTTCGATTTGATTGAGATATTCTTTCATATCTACAATGTGAAAATTCATAATTTTTATACATATTTTTACATGTGATCAAACCAAGGGCGATATAATATGCCCAGAAGTGAAAAAAGAAAGTGGCATATAATCCTCCTGAATTTTGCTAGATTCATATATATGCACCTTCATGCGCGCATGTGCCAGCACTACTCTACTCAAAAGGTGAGTACCACCATGTAAAGTGATCACAGGTAGGCCACATTTGCTGTAAAGACTACTCCTGGCCGCCAAGTTAATGAATGGAATAGTGACTAGCTTGTTGATTCTTTTGGGCGTGACTTTGGGTACTAAGAAATATGAATAGAATAGTGACCACCTCATTGATAATTTGGGCATGACTTGGAAGTGGCCCCCACTTCTAAAGTACTGCACATGTCCCCTCCTTTTACAATAAAAAGGGCCTGTGTGTTCTCTCACTCTCAGGTGTGGTTCTAAAAAACTAGAGCTGGAGTCGCTACCCCTGCCTCTGTGTATGAATGTTCTCCTCTTGGTATAGGACTGGGAATTTTTTTACTTCAGGAAGACTTGGCCCCAGTGTGAGATTGACAGTATGATTGATATACTTAACATGACCAAAATATATTTTGAAATGTTTTATTCAAGTGTTTTATATACGCTCAATCTTATGGTAGAACCAACAATAGGTGTCCTTACTTGTGTATTGGGGGATCTTGTAACTAAAGCTGAGTGAATAAGTTGGTCGAGTGGTCGGGATCACGGTTCCTCTATCTTCCGAAGTTAGAGGTCTTGGTATAGATCCCCGGCTCTCCCCTCAAACCGAAAGTTGAGTTCACTAGTGTTACCACCTAGTGGCCATAGGGGTTTTATCCGGCTTTTCTCTGAGCCTGGATGGATTAGTCCAGCCCAAAAGGTTTAGAACCCTCCGTTAGCAATAAATAAATAAATAAATAAATAAAGGATCTTATAACTTATGGATGTGGATCTGTTTCCCCATAGTACTGGTTCCTAACCCCACCTTTTTTTTTTCTCTCAAATAAAGACCCTAGTTACCTATAGATGTAACCTTAAGGGGCAGTTTAGTTGGCCTAAGACCGCGATTTGCATCCGCAAGTTGTAAGTTCAAAACTACACTACCACACTGGAGCTACAAGGGAGTTTACCCCACTTTTCTATGGGCCGAAGGGATTAGTCCAACCCAAAGGAATGGAACCCTCCGATAGAGATAAAGATAGAGATAGAAATACAAATAGAAATAGGGAAAAAAAAAAAAAAAAAAAGTTCACCTATGGATGTGGATCATGTTGGTTAAATTTTTTACATCCATGAAAGATGGTCCCCGACAGCCATGAGCAAGGCTTGAGGCTCAAGTTTCATAGAAGAGTTTGAGTGACGAGTTTACTAACCCAATATCCCGTACTCTTTTTACTGGCCAAGATTCCATATGCGAGCTAGAGCCAGCTTTATATAATCAAGTGTCATCATCACTGCGGGCCTCGTGTAGGTGGGCTGGGCACTATTTATTTGGTGGTCCTTTAATTTGCACGAGGACCACACCAGAAGAATCGGGAGAAGAATTAAGGAAAACCGTACAACCCCCGTCGCATGCCAAATATGGAAGATCAGATTCAGAGTTACTTCGGGATGAGTCGTTTGGTCAATTGTCAGAGATTCCTCATCAATTTTCCTTGAGAATTTGGAAAATGGACATAAGACAATTTAGAAATTCTAAACGATTTGGGCCTCGAAAATCTCTCTTTTTTTATTTTTATTTTTATGATTTTCAATTCTCACCTCCCCAGTTGGATTTGGAAATACACAAAATTGTAGATTTAGAGATACGGTTTTTTTAAGCTACACGTACCGATATTAGGGATACAAATGGATATCCCTTTTTTCAATTATTTAGAGATTTCAATCTATAAAATATTGGGTTTGAAATCTGTTTGAAGTTCCGATTTATTGATGGGTTCGGTCCCATTCCATAACTTGATTTAGGTTCTAATTGATCGACGGGTTCATGTGTAGTACCATAAAAGTTTTGACCTTTAGATTCAGAACCCGACATATAAGTTTTTAATGCTAAAAACTCTAGCTCAAAATCAACTTTGGTTGAACATTTTTGTGACTGATCCCGAAAGTGGTAGACTCGATACATTGTTATAAGTTAAAAAACATCCTTATTTTAAGAAAAAAAAAGAAGAGAGAAACCAAAATCGATTTTGGAACTGTATTTAGTCTTTTAATTAGAACCGGTTTCGGAACCGAATCTTGATTCTCTTATCAGAATCAGGTCTGAAACCAACAAAACGTGTTATAGCCTTATGGGTCGGAATCGGATATGGAACTATCATTTAGAAACGGTTATGGTTCTCGATTCAATGTGGTCTCAACCTAAAATCAACCCTTTTGCATCCCTAATCAATATTTATTATTATAAAATCCTTAGTTAAATAAATCCTCAATGAGAAATCTTCAAATCGACGCCATTGAGAAATTCTCAAATTTACAAACTCCTCACCTTTTACAAAAGGTGCAATTTTGCTAAGTAGAGATCATTAATGACTTGTTTGGATAAATGAGGAGTGGAGTAAAATGAAGTGGATTTCACATGTGGAGTGGAGTGAATAGAAGTAGATTGAAGTTAAAGTAGAGTACTTCATTTTACTTCATTTGGATGCTTATTTTAAAGTTAAGGTTTGGAGCAGAATCTACTTTTACAGAAAGAAATAGAAGTATTTTAGAGTTGAAGTGAAATGGAGTACGTGTGGCTCACAACATCATGGATGAAAATAGCGGCCGCCACCGCCACGCTACAGCCGATTTATCGGCAGTCGCACCGGTAGCGGCCGCTGCGAGGCCGTTACGGGATGAGAAAAATTCTTGCTTTCCAAAATTTTTTAAAATGCATAATAAGACTTATTTCTTTTCTTCTCTCTTCAAATAATATTTCTACACAACTCTTCTACCTTTTTATGTTTAAAAGAACACCAAAAAGCACATGATCTCGCAGAATTACAGTTGATACAGAGAGTTCTTCTCAATGATTCTTCTCTAAGTACATCCTATTAGACACCCCCTTTGGTAGATGTATTTTTTTCTCTAGGTACTCTTAAGTTTTGACTTCATGACATAGTTTTTTCTTTTATAAGTTTTTTATTATTTTCTAAGTTAGCATAACTAAGTAACATGAATAAATGTGAAAAAAATTGTCATTACTATTATTTTCTATTTATATAGCGATACAGGACCTCATACAGTGAGGGGACCGCTACGCACCCTTACCTTAGTTACTTTTGCAAAAAAAAAAAAAAAAAACATTTTCTCTCATTTTCCAATATTCTAGATTTTTTAGAATTTTTTTTGACCATTTTTAAAAATCGCACCGCTACGCCGCTACGTAGCGTTTTGGCGGCAGGCCGCTACCTCTATTTTCATCCTTGCACAACATTACTTCATTTATCGGTACAAATTTATCCAAACATGATAGAGTTGAAATTTTAGGTTGTTATGGCCCATTTAACTTCACTCTTTTTGCAATGGACAGTTTAGATCACCATCGGATGAAGGAAGCGAATGAGATCTCAGCCATATCCGATACATACAACAGCTATATGTTTCCCTTGTGAACTTACAATGTCTAGATTTTGAGACCCCCAACCCTTCCTACGAAAAATGTATGACCAGAGAGACTCGGTTGACTTTTTCTCAAATCTCAACCATTTTTTCTCTCTCTCTCTGATATCCTCCAAATGAATGGTTAGGATTGGTCGGTGTTGATTGTTGATTTTGTAATATGCTTGTATCTAAGGTAGAGGCAACTGAGTTATCAGCTAGCCAGATCTCAATTTACACACAAAAAAAAAAAAAAAGAACACGTCCATTGTTTTTAATTTTTAACGCCGTAGTCATTCTGCTGTTATAAAAAATTACAAGTAGTAAGGTCTCGGGAAAGCCAGGGACAAGGAAGGGTTCATGCTTTGGATGAATTATTGTTATTTTCAGCTTGTGATTAAGGGTGTTCATTTTGCATGCTGGATGATGCTTGAGTCCTAACTTATGATATCAAATGATCTGAAAATCTTGATTTAGCTCTTTAAAGTTTAATGGTCGTGTCAATTTATTGTGATGAAATTTAATGGTGATTGGTGTCTAGACTAGTGTCAAACTAGGACAAGTGCTAATTCAAAGGGGCTAATAAGTGGTAAAGGGATTGTATTGATACCAAGGGTGGGGTGGCATATGCATAAAAACAAATTATAAACACGAATAAAATGGTAACCAACACAACAAGTGGTAGCTCAATTGGCCAGCGACTCTATGCCTCCAAAAGCGGCGAGGTCTTGTATTCAACACCTACTAGATTGGAGGCTTTTCATGCTCCCAAAAGCTCTTGGGCTGGGTTGGGGGGAGATACCCTAGGTTATCAGGAAGAAAAAAGTACTAATAAAATGATAAGTTTGAGAAACATGAGGCAAACGAGTGAAAAGGGGTATCTCATCTCACACAACCACTTGGATACTTGGGTGGTTAGGGTGTCCCACATGTACTGTACCAATGAGCCAACTTAACCAAAAAAAAAAGAGGGTATGTCAAGAGAACTTGCCTTGTGCCTTTATTATTATTTTTATATAAATAGTAACTAATTTATACTAGGATAATGAATTAGTGGTTGTTGGGAATGTTCTCCTACGTGCAAATGGCTTATATACATTCCTGTTTGTGGAGTCCACTAGATATCTTATTTAGCAATGGGGATGGGATTGATGGAAGGTTCTCCCATTTGGATGAGGATCTTGGAAAAAATTGGTGGCATAAGATTATCCGAACCCTTGATTTAACAGGCTTAAAAGTTTAGTTGTCTTTTAACCCTAGATTTCTTTGAAATTCAATCAAATGGTGGGTAAATTTTTAATGAGAGTAAAGTTGGGCCTGATGCAATATCACGGGAGCATAAGAGTGTGAAAGAGGCTGAACTCATCAAATGTGGGCCCAAGTGGGCACTGTGAAGTTGGACTGCATAGCTTCGTGGTTGTAAGAGGTCATTTCTCTACTATGCACAAGCTGCTTTATTTTTACTTTCCAAAAGTGCTACAATATGAATACTTTTCCAATGCTAAACAGAACCTGTCAAATTAGACTTTTAGTCTACTCTTTGAGAAGTATTAGTGACTGCCAACCCTAATTAGATGAGATATCTAAGATAATGAAAATGACAGTAAATAAATGGTAGCTTTCTAATAAATAAATGAACACCATTGGAATTCTTTTTTCCCGGGTACCTAAGCTAGTTAGAGACACCAATGTCCAGGTGAAATTGTATGAGTCCAAATACTCCTAGCTTGAAAAGGTCAAAAAAAAAAAAAAAAAAAAAAAGAGGAAACTGTTGGCTGATAAGTCATGTTAACCTTCCTTTTCTTATAAAATCTGAATTTAGATTGAGACATTATATTCATTGTAATCAATATATATGATTCATTCCCATGCCTTAGGTGGAACGGATGAAATTTTCTTTTTTTGTTAACCCAGTCAAGAGAGTTGGGACCAAAAGAGAGCCTGCACACGCATGAGAAGTCACAAGTGAGAAAAATGCCCACACAAGCATAAAAAAAGCCCACACAAGTGAAAAAAAGGTGGCGTACATAGGTTCGTCCCAGGACACCAGTGAATCACTTGAGTCATAAGCATATATAAGAGAATGCTGACCCAATGATTTCTTTCTATGAAGGTGTACTTTTTACCTAAAGTAAGGTAAGAAGAGGATACTAGTTGGCCTTCATCAAAATGTGCCTCACCGTTCGGATTGATCACATTTAGAAATATGATTTATCACTTTATATCCATGATCCTCATCCATCTGGTGAAGAAGTACAAAGCCTAATTCATTAACATCAGAGCCCTTAATGAAATGGTTACTATCATTTAATTATTGTGTCATGTGGATCCCATTCGCAAATCCATGATGAGATTCTTCAATTCCCCTCATCTCTAGATCATTTTATGCATGCATCCTAGTAGGCTCCACATCCAGCGTTTCCAACTGAAGAGTTCCATATTATCATTCATGTCAATCCACTTGTGAGTTGTGAATATCTCCCATTAAACAGACAGTGGGCCTATATATGACTTTGATCCGAAGGTCCAACTTGGGCCCCCCTCTGTTCAATCCGTACCTGATACATACGATTCAAGTGCTACAAATTGGATTCTAAGGACTTAATGACAGGACAAATCCAACGTGGGACCAACAGTAAATGCTCAGGTGAGAATCACCACATGAAGTTGCAAGTATAGAAAGTAGAAAAAAACAGAAGAAAGAACAAGAAAGCCAGCTTTTCTCCTTTATAATGGTAGTTGGATGGTTAGAACACGCTTACCGACCATCAACTAAGGGCCAACCGTTTTGTTTGTCCTCCTCCTTCAAAAGGAGAAAAATAGAAAAATCCCACAAGTGTCATGACTTATTTTGTCTTCTTATACTCTCAAAACTATTTTAATGCATAATTGAATTGCTCATGGAGGAAAATGTGGCTGTCAGGTGTTTGCAAATTGCTCACCTCTATGCATGTTGATTACAAAAAATTAATAAGATTGATGTCCTTGGCATAGATCAAAGATGTATGTACAATATCAACACAATCTAAAGATCATGGCCATATACTTAAGAGCTTCAAAGTTTTGAAGTCCAAATATCAAAGACAATGTTTTTTTTTTTTTTTTTCCCCTTTCTTCTTCTTCTTCTTCTTCCCAGTGGTAATGTTTTTACATATGGTCTCCTCAGAATTCTTTTGGACATAATGGGGCCCTCTACGTCACTTCTTCCCAAGGTTTGTTTGGCATACCAAACATCATTAAAGAATGATGAAATGAAGCTTTAATGGAGTCTTGGTGTTTACAGTTTTTGGCCAAACTGTAAAAATTGGTAGAAAGTCACTGCCAAAACCTGTTGTCGCCTTCTTGTTTTGTAGAAACAGGGTTGTTGGGTGGCCCTCCTAATATAAGGACCATACTCCATATTATTTTTAGTATCCTGCTGACTAGACCCTAACCACATTGATTTAAGGGATCATAATTGAAGATGGAAATGCCCTTAGAATCATTTTGATGGGAGATCAACAGTGTCCAACACCTTTATATGATCTTTTCATTTTATGGGGGAAAGAGTGGATTGTGACAGACATCACAGACCACTTAAATCTATATTATAGGTTTCAGGTTTAGATAAACCAGGCCATTCCATTGAAAGAAATTAAACCATGTGGGTTGCAACTTTTATTGAATATCATTAAGATTCTCATTATTTCAATGTCCTCAACTTTTCCTGAAACTAATAAAGATGTTACTATTTCATCCTCCTGAACTAAAAATCTAAGGTGACCTTAAAGAGAGTGTAAAGAAGGATTGAATATAAAGCTACTTAGGTTTGAACTAACCAAGTTGGTTTTAAAGTTTAATTAATTTAAAATTTAATTTTTATTAAGGACCTTGCTAATGGGAAGTTGAGTTTCTAAAATTTTTGAGGAATGTCTTTCCATATGAGGGGTTAAATGTGAAAGATCGCTCAAAAGTGAAATGATTTCCATATGAGTGGTTAAATGTGAAAGATTGCTTAAAAGTGAAATGATTGCCAAGACTTCACCTGTCCTGTCTACAATTCTTTCCCTTGCACCCTTCACTCCTAAACTCTGTTATATGTGTTTAATAATCCATTTCACTTTGCATTTCTATGAGATTAATATGAATGCCACTATGTTGAAAATACATGTCTTGGGTTTTCAATTGGAAAAAGTTTTTTTATGCCAATTCAGTAGAAAACCCACACGTGATAATTTGAGAAAAGAAATGGGTTGGTAATTTGACTCCTTTTAGAGATTTTGAACATGGGAAGTTTTATATGCACCCACCTATTTTGCTGAGCACACCCACATTCCTTCCTCAACAATGATTTTTTTTTAAAAGCAGGTGTGCTCAGCAAAATAAAGGGTGCATATAGAATTTTGGCATCTTGTAATGGCATGGAATGGTTCATGTGTGATGATAATTTGACAGGCCTTTCACTGTGAGAGAGTATTATTTTAAAGATTATTTTACGTTCTAACAAGGTTCTAATTACAATGAATGTCATACATGTGATTGTGTTCTCATTGCTATATTGTATTTCGTACTTATGATACAGTGAAGTTGATATCAACTTGGCCCTGTGGATGTATTCTGTTCGTTGGATTTTTTTTTTTTTTTTTTTCCTTCTCTCCTTTCTTTTGAACTTCTCCACATAGTATGAAACTCTATAAAAGAGATCTTAAGTGCATTGCACACCCTTTGAAGATCCTTCCAAGTTGGGAATGTCGAGAGAAATTTTTTTTTTCTCTAGTTTACCATTTGCTCTACCATTGAGCAATGGAGCCTCTTTAGTTTTCTATTTACTTGAGAAATCTGCATAGCCTTTTATAAAGAAGAATCACCACTTTTGAGCAAGAAGATTGATTCCCACCAACAATAGCACTTTTCTTAGTTTTATAGGACCATCATTTTCCTCGTTTAAGAGGAAAATTCCAAGAGATCATTTGATGGTACGTTTTCTAATAAACGTGCATGGGTCAAGGATTTGAAAAAAAAAATTTCTTGACATGTGTTGCATGACAGAGATTACTCATATGGCAATTGCAAATATTTCATAATCAGGCATTTATAGCAATTGGATGATCTTTTACCAATCCAAAAAATTTGAGAACTCTCTCTCTCTCTCTCTCTCTCTCTCTCTCTCTCTCTTCTATTCCCATTGATCACTAAGTTTGTATTACAAAAATCTACCATCAAACAGGTTGTAGATGCATGTAATTTTATTCTTACAAACTTACTCGATTGGATAAATCCAGTACTGTTTTGTTGACTAGTTATATTTTTCTATGAGGCTAGAATCTCAGAAACAATCTAAAGTCAGTGTATATATAATTTTATATGATTGTCATTTAAAAGACTAATTCAGCTTCATGAATTTGGCATCATAGAATTGCAAAAGGAACATTTTTTTTATAACCTAGGAATTCTCATAATTCTTCCAAGTTGAATTTAAAAAATAAATAAATTAAGGTGGCTTCATGAAGTGGGCATCTTAGAATAGAATTGCAAAAGAAAAGTCTTCTTCTTCTTTCTTTTATGATAACCAAAGAATTCTAATAATAATTCTTCCAAGTTGAATTTTCTGATTCTCCCACATCTTTCAACGGTCAAGCCCAACAAAAAGGAAAGACTGAAAAGAACAGTTCATTGATGGAAGCCCTCTTCTGCCTAATATATAACCCTTTAGCCGTCTAATTAGTGTTTGACTTGTGATCATCCACAACGGTTCTCACCTATCTAGTGGGCCACACTTCACTGTAGTCCGTTGAAAGGCTTAAGGCTGTCAGAAATGGTAACGGGTCTCCACCCCATTAATGTTGCTGACTGCCTCTGCTAAGACTTGACTCAGCTCAGGCTTTAGAAGGAAGTTCTTCAGCAACATATTTGCTTCTCCTCCTCCTTTTCTGCTGGAATTCCGACCGTTGACATGTTATTTCCCAGACTGCCCATCTCCACTCACCCAATCCATACTAGTTAAAAGTTAAAAACATTCCCAATTATAAAATTGACCGCATCACTAAACCAGGGTCCATCACATAAATGGCCCAGATCAGAAAACTTCGCCGGTCTTTTATCGAAATTTATGGCTAAAATTTGAGAAGTTGGAAATTTTTAGACATGATGTGACATCTTATTCCTGACATTTGAAATACTATGTTTCTTTCATTAGAGTTTTATATTCAACCACACGGAAGACCTTTTGGAATTTTTAGAATTCCATTCTCTACATCATTTGTTGGAATTTCAAATCATCCATAAAAAAGTGGGATTTGGAATTCCACCTAAGAAGACAACTTTTAAAGAATTTAAAATTCTCCAAGATATGAATTACTGGAATTCTGATAAAGAAACGGACCTGAATTATATGGACACGAGGCTATCATCATAATCATAGAGAAATGATCCAGACCCTTCATTGCCCTTTTTCAAAAACATAACACACAGTAAATTTTATTTTTTATTTTTAATTGAAGGTGAAGTGTAAAAAATGCTAATCATCTGATCTTTTGGCTCTTACGGATATGAAAAAAAAAAAAATTCTTCTTTTTGGGTAGTTTATACGTGACTGGGTCCCATACAACACTCTCGGGTATGTTCAGGTTATTTTTACGAGCCGTATCCCCTGTCAGCAGGTATTACACAGAACCATCTATTACATTTGTTGATCTCCTCGATGGGGCCTACATAAAGATAATCTGGAACGGTTGAAATGAATCACATCTCTTCCCATCTAGATAGAAGTAGGTCCAACCATCCGATTGAGCACATGTGAGCCATCAGCAGCAATCCACATTACATGTTCAATCTTATGGTGGGACCCATTTTTATAAAAGGAAAATTTGAGGATGTATAAGTGGAAGAGGTGCGATTCATCTTGAACGGTCTGGATTAACTTTACAAGGGGCTCCACCATAATGTTCCCGCCCTATGTTGCACAGCTCCGGGTGTAACCGCTGCTGCATGGGATCTGGACTCGTTTATTTTTACATACAGCAGCAGGGAGTGTCTCGCTGGTGAAGTTGCAAAAGGTCAGAATCCCATCGTACCATGCTTCAAGATCTCCCTTTTATTATGTTTGCAATTGCATGTGGCATTTAACCACGCCCAACAAAACGGTAACGGAAACCGTAACCAGCTCTCTCTCTCTCTTTTCTCCAAAGCAGCGAAACAAAACAAACGCACATATCTGAATCAATATTTCCAAATTCCTCTTTCTCTGTTACTGATCTCTGCTAATCTCTGCAACAACTAGAGAAAGAGAAAGAGAAAGAGAAAGAGAGAGAGAGAGAGAGAGAGAGAGAGAGAGAGAAAGAGAAAGAGAGATGTGTTGTTGAAATCAGTGTTTCTTCTGTTTTTAGAGAAAGAGATGTGATCAGAAGATTTCAGATCATGGTGGCTGCTATCTCTGTCACAAACTCCTCCAAAACCCCGTCAAGGCCGAGGCCAAAAACAACAAGGCCTCCTCTTCTCCCTTCTGAGAAAGACAATGGCGTCGCTCCTCCAAAACCCAACAACTCCAAACAAATCTCTTCCAGATACATGTCTCTCTCCCACTCTTCCTCCTCTTCTTCTCCTTCTTCTTCGAAAAGATTCCCTTCTCCACTCGCCTCTCGTACGCCTCCCCCCTCCGCCGCCACTCCCCCCTCCAAACGCTCCCAATCCGTCGAGCGGACGCCTCGCCCTACCACTCCCCTCCCCGATTCCAAGCGCAGCGACGCGGCCGCCGCTGCCGCAGCGTCCAGGGTACTCTGGACTTCCTGCCGGAGCCTGTCGGTTTCGTTCCAGGGAGAGTCGTTCTCGCTGCCGATCAGCAGGATCAAACCTGCTCCGTCTCCGGCGCCGGCCATTTCGAGCAATGCCAGGCGGATCACGCCAGAACGGCGGCGATCGACGGCGCCGTTGAGAGGTAAAGGAGGCGGAGATCAGTCGGAGAACTCGAAGCTCGTCGAACAGCATCGCTGGCCGGGCAGAATTCGGCCGTCTGATCCGATTATGAGAAGTTTGGACTTTTCTAGTGAGAATCTGAAATCCGGAGGGCTTGCAGTCCGATCGCTGCAGCAGTCAATTTTGGTGGAGGAGGAGGATCGAAGACGGGTTTTGTTCCATGGAAGAACAGATTCGGATTTGGATAATGGATCTGCTAAGATGAGCATTAATGGAGATACGGATAACGGATCTGCCCTAGCTTGTAATCTTACTACTAGTACTACTACTGCATCTGATACTGAGAGTGTTTCTTCCGGTAGCAATTCAGGAACACAGGAATTCATTGGGACTGATCCTCCAGGCCACGCTGCATCCCGTGGAATCGGCATCCCGGCACGGTTCTGGCCGGAGACGAACAGCCGCCTGCGTCGATTGCAGGAGCCCTGCTCGTCATTGTCAACAACAACAACTACAACCACCACCAATCATAATCTCATTCCTGTGAAGAAGTCTACTCTATTTGATAGCCCATCTTCTTCCCCCATGATGAATCAGGCGCTATCTTCGCCTCTCCGGAGACCTGTTAGACACCCATCTCCTAGTAAACTCTTTACATCTACGACAACAATGTCGTCTTCCTCAGTGTCCTCCTCTCCATCGAGAGGAACACAAAGTCCCTTGCGAATGCGGAATGTGTCTGCAAGCTCTGTGAGGAATCATTCGAGCAACCCGCCTTCAATTCTCAGCTTTGCAGCTGATGTGAGGAGGGGGAAGATGGGAGAAAACCGGATTGAAGATGCGCATGTGTTGAGGCTGTTGTATAACAGACACTTGCAATGGAGGTTTGTGAATGCGAGAGCAGAGGCGGGCTTGTCAATCCAGAGACTGACTGCAGAGGTACGCATCTTTGAGCTTAGAAATTTTGGTTGATATGATATGATCAAGTTATGGGTTTCTCTTCAATGTGATATTTGGTGGATAACAACTAGATTTTTTTTTTTTAGTAATTTGTGTGTTCAATTATAGATGCTAATTGTTATAGGATGCATTTGGATGAACCCTGTGTCACAGATCATGTGTAAATATCGTGGCAAAATGGATAATTTGCCTATTCCTTAATGAATTTGCAACAGCATAAACATAAGACAGAAAATATGCTGATAAAAAAAAAGACAGAAAGTAATTCTCTTTGTTTTTGCTTTTAAGGCTTAGATCAGTAAGAGCGGTCAAAGACTATAGAGATTTTGAGCGGTAAATGCTGTAAAATTGTATCCCACCTAATTGAAACCTTCCATAATGTAGATGTTGGATCACTGGCCATACGAAGTTCCGATCCATTTTTATCAAGATTGTACTTATCGATGAGGAAAGATCTCCAAAGGCTTCTTTCACCATAGGTTGCATTGTGTCTAAACATTTTACCTTAAAATGGTGAAGACCAAGGATTTTCATTTGAGGGGGCAGATGATGGCCATAATGTTACTTTCTTCATTATCTTGTTGTTTCGGGGGGTGGGGGGGGTGGGGGGGGGGGGGGGGGGGTGGGGGTTGGGTGGGCTGCTTATTTCTGATGGGAACATAGGTCCAAACTAAGATTCGGAATGGGAAGTATATTAAATGCTGCAACAACGTATGGCGTGATATAAGCAAGCTTGAAGATATTTCCCCAATATTTTCCACATTGCTTCAAATCCTAATGCTCTGTCTGATCTCTTCATTATTCTACAAGTAGATCATGTCGAAGAGAATGGTATTGACTATTTCGCGTGGTGGCCTAATAGGGGGCAGCGGGTTGTGTGGTCCTCTTTGTTCCATTAAAACCTTCAGTGATGAGGTGTAGCTCATTTGGTTGATCTCTTCAGAGGAGCATGTTGAGGAGGATGGTATTGACTATTACGTATAACTTCAAGGCCAAATCCTTTTATGAAGATCTGACAAGGATAAGGGACAATTCATGTGCATTTTAACATTTTAAGGAGTTAAACAGCCCACTAGGGTGTTAGCTTTTTGCTAGACGGCAATCTTCAGAGGAGCATGTTGAGGAGGATGGTATTGACTATCACGTATAACTTCAAGGCCAAATCCTTTTATGAAGATCTGACAAGGATAAGGGACAATTCATGTGCATTTTAACATTTTGAGTTAAACAGCCCACTAGGGTGTTAGCTTTTTGCTAGACAGCAATCTTGGATAAGGTGCTAACAATTAATCACCTTTATGGAGGAACTGGAAGCTGTTAACTTTTTGTTAGGCGGCAATCTTGGATAAGGTGCTTACAATTAATCATCTTTCATGAAGGAACTGGATGCTGGTTAACTTGAATGGTGCGGATTATGTTCCTAAGGGCTACAGAGGATGTTCCATACTTGTTTAGTCATTTCTCCTTTGCTAGGCTGGTTTGGGAGCATTTTTGTAAGCTCTTTGGTATCAAATAAATGATACCAAAATTAGTTTTTGAAGTTTATTAAACGATGCAAGTATGGCTTTCCTTCTTATGGAACTAGTCTGAAGAGATCCACAGTGATTGTTATTCTATGGTCATTATGGCTTGAGAGAATTTGTCAAACTTTTTGGAATTGACTTGGTTCAGGATAGTGGATAGACCACAAGGCTTGAATGAGAAGCATCTCCTGGGTTATTGTTGCTATAGAGTTTGTTGGAACCCCAATCTCTAATCTTTTGTGATGTTGGGTATTTCTATTTCGTGTTTGTCTTTTGTGATGTTTCCCAACTTTTAATAATAAAATAAAAAAAAAATGTTGCTCACATTTCAAACAAGCTCTAAAAATTCCACCCCCTTCTTCCTTGTTTCTTGCAAGAAAAGGAAGAAGGAAAAGAAGAAGAAAACAAAAAGGAATCTATTCTGCTTTTGATCTCTTTCAGTGAAACCACAATAACTTCTAGTTTTTCAAAAATAATAATAATAAATTAATTCTACTCAATTGTGTATGATGCCAAAATAGCTTGAAAGAGAGATACTAAATTAAGAACTATCAATAATTATATATAGATATCTTGGAAGTTTTTAAAGGTCTAAAAAGAGTCTTTGGAACAAGCTTATAATTGCTCAAAATGACCAGTCATCATCAAACTTAATGCTCTCCAAAACTGGGTTCTGTACAACCCTCTTGTTTTTTCTCCATAAGAAGCATGCAGCACCTCATTATCTCAAGCCATATTCTCTTCATCACTGTATTGCTAGAGGCCCAATCTCAAAGCACAGGTGGTCCATCTTCCATCTTGTTTTAAGTTTTAAGAATTGATCTTTGGGACCATCTAAGCAAAGAATATCAGATATAAGGGGAACACACTTTGTTTTATACCTAGGGTGTAATCTAGGTGATTTGATTAGTGTCCTTAGAGGATTAGATAGCTATTCTACCAATTTTGAACTTTCAAATCCGTACTACTGTAAAATACATAAGACACATGGCTGGTCACATCGGCTGACCATTCAATCCAATTCAATATTTCTCAATAGTTGTTTCATGGTATCAGAAACAGATTTAAAACTGGGGAAGTAAATTCACCAATAGCTTCAAACATAGTTCTTTGACTGTTCCTTATATTCTCTTTCTTCAAATAATGATTAATATTCTTGAATAATCAACAAAAGCTTTGCAGTCCATACCACTACTGTGAAACCTCCTGATGCTTAAATGGTTATCACAAGAACCAGTGTACATACAATGATAACCCACTACTTCACTAGGCCTCATTATTTTCTTTCACTAATCAAAATGTGCTGACAGCATCTTGCCAGGTATTTGTGTTGTAGCTCATCCAAGTGATCATCTATGTTTTTGTTAACTTTGTCTATTGTATGTCTTCATGCTCACTTGTTCCATTTATACTAATGAAATTTTGTACTGCTTATCCTTAATTCAAACAAGCTACCTGCTGAGAGTAAAATTAAATGTGGAGGATTTTATCATCTAAATGTTTTTTTTTTAATCTGTGCTAGAAAAACCTGTATAACGCATGGGAAGCCACCTCCGAACTGCGTGATTCTGTCACATTTAAAAAGATCCAGCTACAACTATTTAGGCAAAATTGGAAGCTAACAACCATCCTAAAGGGACAGGTAAAATCCATCATTCCATCTTGGTTATGTTTTTAGCATGTGATTTTTCTTGTACAAACCTTTGTTTTGGGACTCTAAAGTTACCTGTCATTCCAAAGTTTGTTGTTGGGAGTTGTATGAACCTGAGAAGGGCTTATATTGTTATTATCCTGATTCCGGACACCAATATGACCATGCACCAAAACAACCAAGATTCAAGGATCTCAACATATTGTTTGACTGACAAGCCAAAGAGACAGTTAATAATAAAAAAGAAAAACGGACAGTAGAGTGGACAGATAATATCTCAGAAACTTATCTGTTTGATGTCATAATCTATCAATGGTGGACCCATCAAAATGTCTATATAATAAACCATGTGCACCATATTTAAAGCTCTTAATAGAAATGCATGTGTCAGCACTTTTGAATAGCTGTTTCTGTCTCGTACCTTATGATGCTCAGATACGTATAAAGACAAAAACACGAACATGGATACAGGGATGAGGATATGACTCGTGGACTTTTGAAAATCCTGGACATGAATATGGATATGATTATCGTATTTGTAACGTATAATTTCATAGTTTAAATTAAGACTTATACACGAAGTATTGATTTCAGTGTATATATTATATTATTAATGGAACTTGAGCCACATTGGGTCCAGTGTCTGAATTACACTGCATGGTAATAGATGATTTGAAAATCTTATGGCCAGGGCACTCGACTTTCTATGAACTGTTGGACAAAGACATTTTGATAAACTGTAATTTATTGCCATATTATATTCCTTGGCTCTTTTATTTGGAGTAAGAGCCCATCATTATCTTTGAAGTCTTATCCCATCTGTCTGAGCTGGATCTGATTCCCACTTTTCCACTTATCCTTTTCCTATTGGGGCCACCCGTGAACTCCATTCCTAATTCTATCCTTTCTTGTGGCCCCACATTTCTATCTTAATTTACGCATCTGAGCCACATTTACTTTTTCTAATATCTATAATTTGTTTCCAAAACAGTCAACAGCATCGAACAAAGCAAATCTAACAACCATTTTATGAAACTTCCCTACCTTTTTTTCTTTACAAGAAACTTGAACCCAGGCACCCTGACACACTGCATTATGTCTCTAACCAGCTGAGCTACAAACGCGGACATAAAACTGCCCCTTTGATCATAGTGGTACTATACAATTGTACAGCATTCCACTAGCTTGTCTCCTCCACTTTGCCAATGCCACATTTATTCTACATATGATATCCAACACAACACCTCTAGCTTGTCTTCACTTTTCTTGTTTGACTATCTTGTACAACCTTAACTGCAAGCAACATATACCCAAGAACATCTTAGATACTTGCCATTAAGTTATCCATTATCTATAACCCTGGTAAATAAATAAGGGCTCAATGTAGACCTTTGTGCAACCCAACTCCATTTGGAAACTTAGCCATCTCCTCATACGCTATTTATGTTATTGCCTCTTCAATTCCTAAGCAATATGGGAGCCAAGTACACACTAAATTGATTAACTTAAAATGAATAAAACTTGAATATACTACTAGAAACGAAGTTTTTATTCGTAACTCTCTCTCCCTCAAAGTCACCATCATAAATTCATTATGAGCTGCAAAATCAAGAGCAATCTCATGTGTTGAAAAGGGGAAAAGCTAAAGCAACAAACGCACTAAATCTTTCAAATCCACACTACCTTGTATAAAAAGAAAAAAAAAGATTCATTTTTTTCCTTTTTTCTCTTTTTGGACTGTAACGGGCAAAATTTTATCAATAACAAATATCTAAATTCATCCATTTGCTATTGAAATGGAACATATGATTTTCCATTCAAAAAAGGAAATGTGTTTAGGAAATGTTGGTGATCTTCATGTGATCCTCCTGAAAGTTAAAAAGAACAAAAGATTTACCCATCCACAACGTAATAAAGGTAATGCACACAGGTGGGTGGCAAGCTCCACGAGGAGGGTTGTAACTACCATTGCCATGTCAAAGCAATAGTTTTGAGCAATGTTTCAAATCTGCAACTACCATTGCCATGTCAAAGCAATAGTTTTGAGCAATGGTTCAACTCTGATCAGGCGTTCTTTCTGAGACTTGAAATCACTAGTCATTTATAATCCATGTGTGTTGTGTGTGTGTGTCCTATCCCATTTCTCTCTCTCTCAGCTTGTTAGACATTGAAGTTTCATTTATACAATGCAGCTATTTTATCTGGAGGAATGGGCTCTTCTAGACAGAGATCATTCCAGTTCTTTGTCAGGAGCAATTGAAGCTATGAAAGCTAGCACACTCCGCCTTCCTGTCATTGGTGGGGCAAGGGTAAGTGCTGCCTTAAATATTTCTAAATGTGGGATGCATTTTAAGTGAGGAAATATAATATGTTCCATGCAGAATTTCATTGGGCTTCCAATTGGCTTCATGGGAACAGTGTGATCCCAATCCTTTAAATGGTGGCCCTAT
Organism: Umbellularia californica; assembly: GCA_028538565.1. Lineage (NCBI taxonomy): Eukaryota > Viridiplantae > Streptophyta > Magnoliopsida > Laurales > Lauraceae > Umbellularia > Umbellularia californica. The sequence goes on from JAPQWN010000003.1 coordinate 6,517,563, forward strand.
TATGGATGGGATTAGCTAAAGATGACAACATATTAGGCAATTGAAAATTCAAAGGCAAATATTTATGTTTTTAGTTTGTATTGGATGCTGGTTCTTATAATATGGCTGATTTTGCATAGTCCCTTTCATGAAATGGCAGACAAGGTCACCATGGCAATTTCCATTGGTCTAAAGGAAATAGGCCTGTTCTTTCAGTCCAGCATCACATGACACCTATTTAAATACTAAGGTCGTCAGCATGGTGTTTTTTTTAACTTTTATTCTCTTCCATCAACAGGCAGACGTCCAAAAAGTGAAGGATGCTGTTAGTTCAGCAGTTGATGTGATGCAAGCATTGGGCTCTTCAATTTGCTCTTTGCTGTCAAAGGTAAAGCCACTGACCTTCATTTGTAATTTTCATTTTCATTCTATTTGTCTATTTGCCTATAGTTCTGCCACCTTCTTCTTCCTCCTATCCTCTCTGAAATGTTCCATAAGCAAGAAGGTCCTGATGCATCAGGATGTGTGTACTGTCCTGATGTGCCTTCTCTTGATGGGCTAGGCCCACTGTTAAGATTGAGACCAAAGATCTTATGGGTCTTTCCAGGAATTCTATAATTTATTTTCTTAATGGCAACAGTATCACTATCTATTCCAAGCCTTAGCTATTAGAAGGTATTCTATTCATAATGAATCACTATCTTTTCCAAGCCTTAGCTATTAGAAGGTATTCTATTCATAATGATAGCACATAATATTGAATTGCTAATTTGTTAAAAAGTCCTGAATGGATTAGTTGCAAGTAGGATCAGATTCTAGTCATTCTACTCTTCAGCAAAAGGGCCGATGCAGCATATATGTATTGTGAGGATCTGATCCTACCTCAAAAACCAGATTCTATACACAGAAGTAATGTAGATGGCTGAAAAATATTGGAAAATTGTTCACATTCAAGTTACAAACTTCACTTATCTCAGGAATAGACCACCTGATTTCTGGGCAATGTTACATAAATGGACAGACCTGCCTGAAATGATAAGATCCTTCAGGCACATATTAACATGAGCTGGATTCTGATCTCATGCAAGTTTACAGTCAAGGTGCGACTTACTTTCCTGAGGAACAGGCCACCTGGTTTCTGGGGCGGAGATGTTAATATGTGTTCGGTTCTAATCACATACAAGTTGCATCCAAAATTTTCATTGGGGATAAAATACATTTGTGTGAAATATAACACAGTGCTTATTGTCGCAACCACAAAGTTCTGGGCTCAAGTCATGTTACGAATAAAAAATTATAGTCAAGAAAAAAAAAAAAAAAACCTTGGTTTTATTAAATTAAGAACGGATCAGACCTTCCTGAAATCGCTTAAATCCTTCACATGCCACTGTTATATGTTAATATGAGTTTGGTTCTAATCACATACAAGTTGCATCCAAATTTTTCATTGGGATAAAATACATTTGTGTGAAATATAACACGGTGCTCATTGTTGCAACCACAAAGTTTTGGGCTCAAGTCATGTTACGAATAACAAATTATAGTCAAGCAAAAAAAAAAAAAAAAAAAAAAAACCCTTGGTTTTATTAAATTAAGAACGGACTAATGTACAATATCAAAGTTGGGAAACTTTGGCTTCAACACATACAATTATGATTGAGAAGTAGGAAAAATCATTGGAGAGAGAGAGCTTCTTCATTATCATAATTGAAAAGGCCTTATGCCATCTATCTAGGATCATTTCAGGGAGAGGAAGCCTTATGCTTCCTATAGAAGTTCTAACATTTGGAAAGGCATTACTTCAGTCCAAGAAGACTTTAAAAGAAATCTAAAGTATCGGGTAGGCTCGGGAGAGAAGGTGAGGTTTTGGCTTGATAATTGGGTTGGCGACTGTCCGTTGATAGCCCAATTTCCAGATTTGGTGAAGTGTGCTATGGACAAGGAAGCTACAGTTTCCAGTTACCTGGAAACAATTGGGTCCGGAAGCCAATTAATATGGGGCCCTATCTTTAGAAGAAATCTAAAAGAGAATGAGGAGAGTCAGTTGCCTCTTCTTCTTAATGTTCTAAGCTCAGTTTATTTCCCTGGGGTCAAGATGAAAGAGTTTGGACTCCCTCTCGTGACAACAGTTTTTCAGTCACTTATTTCTTCATGGCTTTGTCAGAAAGAGTAGGGACTACTCCAACCTGGAGAAGTCTTTGGAAATTAAAAGCCCCACCTAGAGTTTTGGTGTTTGGATAGTTAGCTCTCCGAAACAGAATCCTAACTATGGTTGAGGTATGCTTGCCCTTATTTCTTCATGGCTTTGTCAGAAAGAGTAGGGACTACTCCAACCTGGAGAAGTCTTTGGAAATTAAAAGCCCCACCTAGAGTTTTGGTGTTTGGATAGTTAGCTCTCCGAAACATAATCCTAACTATGGTTGAGGTATGCTTGCCCTTATTTCTTCATGGCTTTGTCAGAAAGAGTAGGGACTACTCCAACCTGGAGAAGTCTTTGGAAATTAAAAGCCCCACCTAGAGTTTTGGTGTTTGGATAGTTAGCTCTCCGAAACAGAATCCTAACTATGGATAATTTAACAAGAAGAGGTATGGTTGGGGTGAATGCTTGCCCTTTGTGTCTTAAGGACAAGGAGTCTGTGGATCATATTCTTCTTAAGTGCAACTTTGCCCAAAGGACATGGAGTGTGGTTTTGGGTTGGTTTGGGTGTAGTTGGGTTTTCCCTAACTTTCTTTCAAATCCTTTTGAAGCTTGGATTTGTCCGTCTATGGCACCTATGGAAAGGAAATGTGGAGGCTGTCATTTTGGCTGTGGTATGGATTATCTGGAAGGAGAGAAACGCAAGGTGTTTCAAAGGGATCGCTTCATGTGTGAATTCAATTACCGAAAAGATAAAGTTTTCTGTAGCTTTATGGGTGTCTATTAATCCAAATTTTCAAGGGGTTCTGCTAGACCAAGTGTTGCTAAATTGGAAGGAAATTGCCATGTCGTATTAGTTCCTCTTCCGACATGTTATTCCTGTTTGATTTTTTCCTTTTTGGGTGTTCTTTGTAGTCTTTCAGTATATTCCTCTTGTATTGTCTGCTTTTTCTTAATGAAATTTACAATTAACAAAAAATCTATCTACGATTAGTTTAGTGAGTTCTAGTGAAACATTTTAATGCCAAGTTCTCTATATCACTCACCCTATAATCTAACTTCTACTTCTGACTTCCATTGTGGCCTTTATTACAACTTCTCTTAGTATCTTGTACTTGCACCACTTTAGTTCTTCATACAAGGGCAAAAGGAAGGCCAATATAGCTAAATGCCAAACCTGATTCTCCAGTGAGGGAGGATGAGGTCCATCCAGGACTCTGCTGTTTCTGTTATTATTATTTTTCTTTTCATGTTCATCTGTGTTTTCTTTTTGTAAGCTTCTTTTCTTCCCTATTAATTTTTCTCCTTTTGTTAATAATTATTTAAAAAAAGATTACTATATGCTACGCTATCCGTTTGCTAAGCTACTATTTGTATGTCCTAAATATCTCCGGATGGCAGAGTGCTTTCCCAACCGAATTGATTGTCAGTTTGTCTGTACCCAACAGTACGTATGGAATAGAAAATCTCCAAGACATTTTCTGATAAGAACACAAAAGAAAGAAGTTCCAAGACAAAATCCCGCATGAACAAGGTGTCTGTTTACATCTCCATTGTGATGAGAAACAGAGCCAAACAATCTTTTGCTTTTGAACCATGAAATATTCGGGGTATATCCAAACAAGTCAGCCCTAAGTTTGACATTTGTTATCTGAAGATATTTTATGACCTTTCTACCATCTCTTTCTCTCTCTCCCCTAAGCAAAATCCTAAATCCATCTGTTCAGGTACAAGGTACAGATTCACTTGTGAGTGAACTTGCAAATGTGGCTGCACAAGAGCAAGAACTGCTTTCTCAATGCAAGGATCTCTTATCAACAGTAGCATTGCTGCAAGTAAGGGTGACTTTGACTGCCTGTTTTGCATTCATATGTGCTCCTGATAAAATATTTTGGAAAATGGGATGCTTTTAAATTCCTCTTGCATACGGGGCAGTGTATAAATCACAAGTCACATTAGGCAGGGTATTGATTTCATGACTTCTGTCCAAAATTATTGTCACAAACCAGCATTGAAAATTATCTCGGACATAGAAGGCACAAGTAGCATCCCGCCAAATGTGGATTCTGATAAATTCTGCTGCCCCAAGTCCTCAAATGAAGTGTGATTTGGGTACATGGAAGTGCAATTTAGTTTCTATTGAGATTCACATACCTGCCATTGACATTGCTTCTGTAAACAGGCTGAAGAGTGCAGTCTCAGAACACATCTATTACAACTAAAACAAGTATAAACACTGACAACTGTAGATCTTATCTTATGACCACCATCACTAAATGCTAACATCACATTATCATCCATTTCTAACCGGGGAGGGTATGCGAGGTAATAAGAAATTATTCTCAGTTGTTGGGGTGTGAAGTGATGTTGATTTTTGGCCTCTTGAAACTGTAGTGGCCGGCTGTATCTTTTGTATTTTTTTGTATCCATAGGTTACAGGATGGCCTTTTTACCCTCAAGAATTTCATGAGCTGTATACAAGTACTTTTTTTACAGGTAAAGGAAAGCTAGTGTATATACATGATATGATGTCTACAATTTTCCTTAATGTAATGGGTTCTCTGGGTTGGTGTAGTCATGATTAGAAATTATGGGTTTCTTTGTATAGTATTTACAATTAACCAGTGATTTTGTGGGGGTGAGGGGAAAGGTGTTAGATCTTTTACATCTAAGGATGGGTAGGTCTTTAAATTGTTTTATGGTATTACTGATAAAGACCATGTATGGAAGTCCTTTTTTTATGAACAGTAACTTTTGTTAAATAATGGCAGATATATTAGTATGTGAGTCTTACTTGAGCATTGGAGTGTTCAGAAGTCAGAACCCCAAAATCCTGTACGTGGCCTTCATTATCCATATGATTAGTCCAGTTTTTATGTGCATCAAAATTCATGACTAGGACCCAAACCAGCTGTGGTGATCAAAGCTACTCAATCTTAAATGGAGTTCATTATTCATGTCAATAATTATAATGGTCATAATCATTTGTCTGATGCATAAATCATGGACCATGTGCCACGAGAGTATCCAAGACGCCCGGGGATTATATCAACAGAAAATCCCTGCCTATGGACCCAACCCAATGAGTGATGATGCTAACTGGAAGGGGGGTATGTTTTTTTCTGGTACTAGGTATGTAGCAGTTTTGTCAACAAAGTTCCCCTCTGAACAATAACTACACATAGATTAGGGTATTTACTCGTACTAATGTTTTTAATACATAGATGCTCTGAAACTTGTAGCCGTGTAGGGCTCTAATTAAGCCAAAGTCAACCCTTGTTGATTGTCCATCTTCAATAAGCCCCCTACAGTTTGGAAATTCATGATCATATCCCCCACATGCCGCCCCGCCAAAGTAGAAAAGACAACCAAAACATCGCCCAAGTTTATTTATATGCCTATCCCTTTCTTCTCATGTGGATGCCAGAACATCAGTATTTTCCCATCTGTATGGTTTTTATTTTGTCTTGCTCGTTTCAACAACTCTCCAACTGTAATTCCAAAACTATCTTCTTTTTATGTATAAAATCATGATAAGGAGCGACACTACAGACAAAGGAAGGAGTCATTGTCACGAAAAGCAGGTCATTTTCTAGCTTTCTCTTTTTGTGGATAAGCATTATCGTGGTAAACTACTTAATTAATTAGTGGCAAAGAGGGTGGTTGCTGTGTTCGTCGCGTTCAAGCCACCCATTCGCCTAGTCCAGATAGAGGTGAGTTTGATACTGGGCCCCACCAATCCCATTCTTGCAATTTGATTACTTACGGATTTACATAGGCTGTAAGGAGAATTGATGATGTGTGTCGGTCCATTCAATATTTACTCTTGTTAATTAATTTATAATAGACCAGTAGTTCATCAGCACTGGCCAGCATCGTCCAACTCGCCGTCCCCAGTTAAAACTTAAAAGAGGAGGAGAGGTCAAATCATTAATGTAGTAAAGTCATAGAGGTAGGGAGGATTAAAAAAAATAAAAATTCTACTTTATCCTCAATTTTTTTTCAAATTGGAAAGAGTAAAATAAAATGGTACAATAAAGTGGAGTAAAACCCCTAATTTATGTGTCATCAGATCAGCTGTTTGCTCTACTGCCCTCTTTTTTCATCTAAACCAAAAAAGAAAAAAAGGAGTTAAATTTAGTATCACCTTTGGGTGCTTTCTTTTTTTTTTTTTTTCTTTTTTCTTTTTACTTTTTCAATCCAAATATTTCCTTTTTTAATAAGATTTTATTTCCCATCAATCACTTTTACTCTACTCTCTGCTAAACAAAGAGGTAGCAATAAACCATAGCTGATTCAATTGATCCTCCATGAAGAAATTATCATCTAATGCAAAGATTATCATCGAATGGTTGTGATCGTTGCTAAAGTAAAAGGCTAAATAGATATCTTTTGCCATTCACATCAACTTAAGAATCACATTTGCAGCTCTCACTAAAATTCATACCGACAACATTCTTTTAACCAAAATTCCATTATCCGGATACAGATTTTAACAAACCGTTGAAATTCCATCATCCGAATCCCCGACGCGTGTCTTACTTTTAGTACCAACAAATTCAAATACTTCCGATCGCGGAGGATCCCTCGGACTCCATCGACGGCCTGGACTCTGCTTTACTTTTGGCAAGGATAGGAGACCATTTCAGGCTGAGATCGAGATCACACGGCTGCAACCTTGCCACGTCATCGAATTCGGATCCGGACCCGAACTCCTTACCTACCTCCGGCGGGGGAGCGTCCTCAAGCTGACGGAGAGCTCCGCCGCGGAGAACGGTCTCTACAGCCTTCTGGCACACGTGCCAGTCACCGGTCCAAAGCAGCCCCACGGCTCCGTGGACCGGGTTGACTGTTCGGCCGCACGCTTCGTAGAGAAGCGAGCGAAAGAGAGCTGATTCGAAAAGAAGAAGAGATTAGATTATATATATAGAGAGAGATGCTTTAAGCGCGATAAGGATGTGATACATACCGGGTCTCTGGTTAATGGGAACGGCCGAAATGAAGGACATGAGGCCGGCACGGCCGAAAAACTTGGCAAGGAAGACGGTAGCGTTGGCCTGGGCATCGGCAGTGTCGATCCACATGAGGCAGGGGCGAAGTACGCATGAATCACCACATCCTTTTCGCAGGACTCGGCATCCGTTGCAACTCATTTTTTTTTTATTTTTTCTACCGGTTTTCTGGCGCGTTCGGAGGAAAGTTAAAGTGAGATAAAATACAGAGAGAGAGAGAGAGAGAGAGAGAGAGAGAGGGGAAAGTTTGGATTGAGGGAGGAAAGCAGGGTAGGAGACCAGAATAGAAGAGGGGGGAGGTTTCCGTTCCGTTTTGTTGGGACTTAGGAAGGTTGGTAGATGTTGGGTACTTGGGTTTACAGGCAGATTTAGGATTAAAGTATATGAAAAAAGGCAACTATATATATATATATAGTTAGGTTAGGTTCCGGGGTCGTGGGGTGGGGGGGGTAAAAGCGGCTCCGTGTTTTCGCGACTGCTTGTTGCGTGTTTATTGGTGCGTGCTTGTGGGTTGAAGCCTTGGACGGAGGATAATTGGGACTGGGCATAACATATGGTGCTCGTTCGGAGTACAGTACTATTTGCTTGTGTTCCAAGTTATACAAGTTGGGTCATGTACCATGCATGCGGTGACCGGAAGAGTACTCTTAACATTCCATCCAGGATTTTTCCAAACTCAATATTTCCTAAAAATACCTCTTAACAAACAAGTCATTCGTAAACTCAGTTGGCTTTGCACCACGGTTTATACCCGAGCACTACCACACTGAGGTCACAGGAGATTTACACCCGTAAAAGTTATTCTCGTCCAAATAGCTGGGACACCATCCGTCATAAAAAAAAAAAAAGAAAACAAACAAACAAGCCATTCATTCATAGAAAGTTGGGAATAGAATTCTCTTTTCTAGTTGTTTACCCTTCATTGGAAGTTATTTTCCATGACATCATATGAAATTAGCTTTTTTTTTTTTTTTTTTGGAAGTTTACCTTTACCTCAATCCATTCAACAAAGCCAAGAGCATGAAAAAGTACAGTATGTTATGCCTTCTTTACTCTCTTGTCCTTCAAGATATGGAATACATACCCTCTCTTGCATGGCCGCTGTACCTCACCAAAAGTTATGTATTTGTACATGATTTTACAAAAGATACATTTTTTTTACTACTGCGAGACTCTATAGTGGAGTCAGCTATTAAATATTTAAAATTGTTCAAAATAAATACCCTTCTTAATTTACTCTTGATAAATCTCACTCTGTTTAGATAAGGGGCCACATCACCTTGATTTTGTATAAACAAATGAATTTCTTTTATAATATTATGTTTGAGTGTATTTGAAAAATCTCTTTGAAAGCCCATCGCATATTAGATTAAAATTTTACCATACCTCATGTAAGAGAGAGACATGTGTTTTGTGTGGTTCAAAGGTCCATCTTATATAAGACACACGAATCTTTTCATAATACGTTATTCAAGTGAAATATATTTATCAAGCCTTCTGGGGGGCCAAAATAGAGTAAAATGTTCTTGCATCCTACACATAAAAGAGACATGTATTATGAAAGGTTTTTTATTTTAAATTAGATGGGCATGTGGCTTTCTTAATAATATTTAATTCATTTGTAATATATTTATTAGCCTTTACTATAGGGAAAGAAACTACATTAGTGTCAATTTATGCCCTTTCACATACAAGAGAGAGGTAATAATTATTTGTAGGAGTTCAGATTTTAAAACATGGAGGTTCGACTTCTGAGTCTGACATTAGGGGCCGTTTGTTTCCATTAAATAAAACGATCTCGAATGGATGAATATTGAATAGACAGATAAAAGAATATAAGGCAAAGATGAGGATAGAACCACAACTCTGCTGTGATTTTAATGATTTGGGTGATAAATAGATATTTACTTCTCACCTCCCATTATTTGTTTTTCACAAGAGGGCGGGGGATCAACTATTAATTGATACATAGGAATGGCTCCTTGCCTCAACGGTAAGGAGATAGGGAAGTAGAAGCCTTGAACCTGTCAGTCTCCGTCCATCCCTGTCTATATGAGTTGGGTCACCCTGCATGTGCGATTTGCGTTTTGCTGAATCTATGGGTTAAAGAAAAAAACCTATTAATTGATGATGGGCCAAGCCCAAGGGCCCAACTCATGTTACAAGACCCGGATAGTCCAATAAGGTACAGGCCCAAAGAAGTCCATAGGCATGGCCACGTCATCGAGAGAGCATTCGGGAGCCTCACCCTCACCGCCTTAGAAACAGTTAACCCTCATCTCATCTTTTACAAAGTCTCGTGAAGAGCACCTCAATTACCTCACCCGTTGAGAAGAATCCGTGATCTCCACCGAAATCGTTACTGAGTTGCTGTAAAGTCGCCCCAACCTGTGAGGGAGCGACTATAAATTGTAAGCCCCACCAACACTTGGGGGGCATGAGACAGACACCAGAGCACTACTCTCCTCTCCCTCTCTAAGCTTGTACTATCTGCTCTCCCAGCACTCCTGAATTAATAAAGTACACAGCTACCTCAGTCATTCAGAAGTGGACGTAGGTCATACTTACCGAACCACTATAATTTGTGTCTCTCTCTCTCTATTCTTTAATCACAGCATTAATTACCAATCACTTGACAGGTGGTGTGAAAAACCAATTTGTGCATCATTAGTTTGGCGCCGTCTGTGGGGACGACTAAAGTTCTCACTTCAGAATACTTCATTTGTCACAATTATGGTGATCACCACTAGATCGACAAGACGACCAGAGGATAATCCCTTGCGAGAGGGCGAGGGTGATCCTCTACCAACTAATCTTGCTCCAAATGCTCCTGCTCCCACTCCTCAACAAATGTTAGAGACCATGCAGCAGTTGGTGACCCAAAACCAGCAGATCTTACAACTCATGCTGGCAGGGCAAGGGGGAGCACAATTTGGAGGAGTAGCGCAAGGAGCACCGCGCCCGGGGCATCTAAGAGCTCCACGCCGGGGAGCTCCCCATCTGGGCGCCCATCCCCAGGGCGCCAGAGCTCCCCAAGGCGCCCCTCATGGAGTTCCCCAGGGCGCCCCTTTTGGAGTTACCTTGGGCGTCCCTCAAGGTGGTGCCCACCACGAAGGACCTCCACCTCCGGGTGGAGCCCAGTTTGGAGGACTCCCACCTCCGGGGGGAGCAAATCATGGAGGACTTCCGCCTCCTCCCTCTGCTTCTAATGGGGAGGATCCTCATTTCCAAGAAGGGGAGAGTGAAAACTAAAGCATGGAGGATGGGAGTTATTTCCATTATCCGTCCAGGGAAGCCCCCAATCGCTGGGACGAGAAGATCAAGGAAATGTAAAATCAACTGGGGATGTCTTCAACCCCATGAAGGCGCAGGCACCAGAGACAGTGGATTACCTAGTCAGGCGAACGGACACACCGTTCAAGCCCGATGTGGTGAACTACCCACTTCGTCGGAAGTTCAAAATGCCATCCATGGAGACCTTTGATGGAATGAAGGATCTATTGGACCACCTGGAGACTTACAAAACTATAATGCAGCTGCATAATATCCCTGACGAGATTATGTGCATGGCATTCCCAACCACACTGAAGGGTTTCGCTCGGCAGTGGTTTGCCAATCTCGCCCCAGCCTCCATTGCCACCTTTGGGGAGTTGAGCAAGTCATTTGTATCACACTTTATCGGAGGGTGCCACCACCAGAAGCCTGCCGCACACCTGCTTAGCATAAAGCAGGACAAAAATGAGAGCCTTATGAGCTACCTCACTCGTTTTAACAAGGAGGTACTTCAGGTCGAAGAGCCCGACGACAAAGTAACCACGACAGCCTTCTTGGGAGGCCTCCGCTCGTCGAGCTTCCTCTTCTCAGTGATGAAGCGCCCGCCTAAGAGCATGCCAGAACTATTGACAAAAGCTCAAAAATATATGAACGCTGAGGAAATCAACAGGTCCAGGCGAGGTGAATCATCTCACGGATCGCCAAAAGCTTGACCTACATCTGCACTGTTCTCAAACAAGCAGCCAATCTCCAGCTTAGCGGCTTTCTAACGGGTCGCCAAAAGCTTGGCCTCTACACTGTTTTCAAACAGGCAGCCTATCTCCAGCTTAGCGGCTCTCTCGTGGGTCGCCAAAAGCTTGGCCTCTGCACTGTTCTCAAACAGGCAGCCTATCTCCAGCTTAGCGGCTCTCTCGCGGGTCGCTAAAAGCTCGATCTCAAAAGGTGTAGCTCTCTCACGAGCAATACTCAAACTCTGTCTTTGCTCTCGCGCAAACAGCCTCTCTCTCCAGGTAATCATGTTAAACATTTTAATGTTTGGAATAACATTGTTTTCGACATCTCTAGGCAGGATCTTGAAACTCAAGTCATCTGCAACCTGATGTACTACATTAGATCACCGTGACCAGCTGCCTGGCCGCCCAAACTAGCTGCCTGGCTGCCCAAATCAACTGCTTGGACAGCACACGAGCTGCTCGCCCACGCAGAAAGCAGCCAGCCCCGCAGCAGCGAAGCCCACGCCCGTAACAGCAGCACAGGTGGCGTCCAGACCAGGGGTGCCGAGACCATGGGCGCCCAGACCTCCCGGGCGCCCAAACCTCCAGTAGCCTCGCCGCCCATCGCTGCACGCTACACAGTAGCCCCCTCGGCGCCCAGACCTCCCAAGCGCCAGGCCAGGGGCGCCCAGGCCTCCCAGGCACCCTCTGAGCGCCCAGACCTCCCGGGCGCCTAGCACAGGCACCCAGCACCTCCTGCTCGTCCAGAAGCTGCTGCTCGCTCAGAACTGCGTGCCTGCTCGCTATTTTGATAGTAAATTTTGGTAGGTAACTCCAAATGAGGCTTATTATATATTAATCGAAGCTCTCGGCGAGCCCTACAAGACGCACGGCCTTTGGCCGTGACTGATGCTGTCAAAAGTCCAAAAAAGGCCTAAAAACAGATGTTTTGGCCTCCCGAAGTTTTTGAAGTTGCGAACTCAGCCGAAGATTCAAACGAATGCCCTCCTCTCCAAGTTCCATTGGACACAGGGCATTGGGGGCCAAATGATGGGCCAAGCCTAAGGGCCCAACTCATGTTACAAGACCCGAATAGTCCAATAAGGTCCAGGCCCAAAGAAGTCCATAGGCCTGGCCACGTCATCGAGAGAGCATCCGGGAGCCTCACCCTCACCGCCTTGGAAATAGTCAACCCTCATCTCATCTTTTACCAAGTCTCGTGGAGAGCACTTCAACTACCTCGCCCGTTGAAAAGAATCCGTGATCTCCACCGAAATGGTTACTGAATTGGTGTAAAGTCGCCCCAACCTGTAAGGGAGCGACTATAAATTGTAAGCCCCACCAACACTTGGGGGGGCATGAGATAGACACCAGAGCACTACTCTCCTCTCCCTCTCTAAGCTTGTACTCTCTGCTCTCCCAGCACTCCTGAATTAATAAAGTACACGGCTACCTCAGCCATTCAGAAGTGGACGTAGGTCATACTGACCAAACCACTATAATCTGTGTCTCTCTCTCTCTCTCTTCTTTATTCATAGCATTAATTACCAATCACTTGACAGGTGGTGTGCAAAACCAATTTGTGTATCATCAATTGATACCAGTCATACAACTCTTGAAGCAAATTCAATTAAATGTATGTGTGTGTGTGTGTGTGTATATATATATGAACTGGAAGTGCTCCTATGAGAGACACTCTCACCAACTTTATGAGAGATGGGTGGGAGCCCTCACTTCCATATCCACTCTCACCAACACTTCCATATCCACTCTCACCAACTTAAATGCAAGGGCCCCCACCCATCTCTCATGAAGTTGGTGAGAGTCTCTCATAGGAACACTTCCCTATATGAACATGGCTCTCTTAAGCTAAAGATTAGTTTATCATAAACTGAAATGACAAATCAAAGTTTATTATATCTGTTTTTTGTATGATGAAACGGGAAAATCTAGTTTTGATTGGATTTATCTTGATTTTAAAGACGATCATCATGCAAAAACAATAATAGTCGAATTTGATTTGTGTGACCGGCACTGTTTTAGCTTTGAATTCGTCAAGCTTCGGCTTAGGAAAGTTGGCCCATATATATATGGATGGAGATGCTCATATGAGAAATATTTCTCACCTTATGGGTGAGATTTATGGGCGGAGGCCCTTACATTTAAGTTGTCATCATGCAAAAACAACAATAGTCGAATTTGATTTGTGTGACCGACATTGTTTTAGCTTCGAATTAGTCAAGCTTCGGCTTAGGAAAGTTGGCCCATATATATATATATATATATGCTCATATGAGAAATATTTCTCACCTTATGGGTGAGATTTATGGGCGGGAGCCCTCACATTAAAGTTGTTGGTATTAGTTATGGATGTAATGACCTCAATATAATATTTCGTTTAAAGTGAAAGATATTTTTCATAATAGCATCTCCTATGTGTGTGTGTATATATATATGAGAAATATTCATACGCATCTATTCCTCACCATTTGTGGTGAGGGACACCCATTTTGCGGAAGTTTTAAGTACAAAAGTGAGGTGTACTTCTCTTTTATACCTCACTTTTGTACTTAAAACTTCCCAAAAAGGGTGTCCCTCACCACAAATGGTGAGGGATAGATGCACTTGAAGATCCATATATATATATATCTATCTACCCTTATAAAAGAGGCAAGCATGCATGTTGCTTTAGTACACCCACTGTGGGGCCCACCAAAATTTTTATCTATCTACCCTTATAAAAGAGGCAGGAATGCATGTTGCTTTAGTACACCCACTCTGGGCCCACCAAAAAATTTATAATAATATATATAATATAAAATATAATATATATAATATATAATATACCTAATATCTATATATATTATCTACCCTTATAAAAAAGGCAATATTGCATGGTTGCTTTAGTACAACCACTGTGGGGCCCACCAAAAAATTTATAATAATACATATATAATAATATATTATATAATAATAATAATAATATAATATCTATACCCTTATTATCTATCTATCTCATACAAACTTTTTCACTACACCATTGTGGGGCCTACTCCCAAATATTATAATATCATATAATAATATATTATTTTGAGAAATTGCAAACTTTTTCACTACACTTTTGTGGGGCCCATCCCAAAATATTATAATACAAACTTTTTCACTACACCATTGTGGGGCCCACCCCCAAATATTTACCATCTGCTATCTACTACTATACCATCATAAAAGAGAGAAAGTTGCAAACTTTTTTTACTACATCATTGTGGGGCCCACCTCCAAATATTATAATATAAAATCTACCCTTATAAAAAAGGCAAGATTGCATGGTTGCTTTAGTACAACCACTGTGGGGCCCACGAAAAATTTTATAATAATACATATATAATAATATATTATATAATAATAATAATATAATATTTATACCCTTATTATCTATCTATCTCATACAAACTTTTTCACTACACCATTGTGGGGCCTACCCCCAAATATTATAATATCATATAATAATATATTATTTTGAGAAATTGCAAACTTTTTCACTACACTTTTGTGGAGCCCATCCCAAAATATTATAATGCAAACTTTTTCACTACACCATTGTGGGGCCCACCCCCAAATATTTACTATCTGCTATCTACTACTATACCATCATAAAAAAGAGAAAGTTGCAAACTTTTTTTACTACACCATTGTGGGGCCCACCCCCAAATATTATAATATAATATAATAATATATTATTATGAGAAATTGCTAACTTTTTCACTATACCTTTGTGTGCCCAACCCCAAATATTATAATGCAAACTTTTGCACTACACCATTATGGGGCCCATCTCCCAAATAGTATAATATAATATAATAATATATTATTATGAGAAATTGCAAACTTTTTCACTACACCATTGTAGGGCCCACCCCAAATATTATAATATAATATAATAATATATTATTTTGAGAAATTGCAAACTTTTTCACTACACCTTTGTGGGGCCCACTCCAAAATATTATAATACAAACTTTTTCACTACACCATTGTGGGGCCCACCTTCAAATAGCTACTACCTACTATCTACTACTATTATAAAAGAGAGAAAGTTGCAAATTGTTTTTTACTACACCATTGTGGGGCCCACCCCCAGATATTATAATATAATATAATAATATATTATTATGAGAAATTATAAACTTTTTCACTACACCTTTGTGCTGTCAACCCAAATATTATAATGCAAACTTTTTCACTACACCATTGTGGGGCCCACCCCCAAATAATATAATAATATACTAATATATTATTATGAGAACTTACAAACTTTTTCACAACACCTTTGTGGGGCCCACCCCCAAATATTATATTATAATATAAGATAATCATATATTATATAATACTAATAATAATAATAATAATAATATAAAATCTATATCTATACCCTTATTATAAAAGAGAAGAGAAGTTGTATACTTTTTCACTACACCTTTGTGGCCCCCCCCCCAAATATTATAATATAAGATAATATAAAAATATATTCTTATTATATTATAATAATAATCATATAATATCTATGCCCTTATTATAAAAGAGAAAAAAGTGTCATGCTTTTTCTCTACACAACTATGGGCCCCACTTAGTATTATGATATTATATATATATATAATAAAAGAGAACTACACATATGTGGGCCCCAATAAAAGAGAAGAGCTTGTCATGCTTTTTCTCTACACATCTGTGGGCCTCGCTTAGTATTATTATATTATATTATGTATATATAAAATAAAATAGAACTACATGTCTGTGGGCCTCACTTAGTAGAAGAACTTGTCATGCTTTTTCTCTACATTTAGACATCTGTGGGCCCCACTTAGTATTATTATATTGTATATATATAAAATACAAGAGAACTACACATCTGTGAGCCGCACTTCGTATTATTATATTATATATGTATAAAATAAAAGAAAATTACACATCTGTGGGCCTCACTTGGTAATATTATATTATACCACTTAGTAGAAGAACTTGTTATGCTTTTTCTCTACACATCTGTGGGCCCCACTTAGTATTATTATAATATCCGTATGCTTAACTTAGTATTATTATATTAGATATATATATGATAAAATGAGAACTACACATCTATGGGCCCCACTTAGTAGAAGAACTTGTCATGTTTTTACTCTACATCTACACATTTGTAGGCCCCACTTAGTATTATTATATTATATATAAAATAAAAGAGAGCTACACATTTGTGGGACCCACTTAGCAGAAGAATTTGTCATGCTTTTTCTTTACAAATTTGTGGGCCCCACTTAGTATTATTATATTTTATTTTATATATGGAGAATATTCAAGTATCCCTCACCATTTGTGGTGAGGGACACCCCTTTTGGGGAAATTTCAAGTACAAAAGAGAGGTGTGCTTCTCTTTTGTACCTCTCTTTTGTGCTTGAAACTTCCCTAAAAGGGGAGTCCCTCACCATAAATGGTGAGGGATGAATGCACTTGAAGATCCCCCTTTATATATAATCAAAGAGAACTACACATCCGTGGGCCCACTCAGTATTATTATATTTCGATGAAATGCTTAGCTCAAATAATCATGAAAAGGGTTGTGTTTGAAGAATTTGTTCATTCACTATAACAACTCAAATGAGAAATTTCAGTTGAGATTTTCATGTATAGAAAATTTCAACTTCAATCCCAATGCCTGTAAAGACACAATTTGCTTGGAATCTTTGTGATTTGTTGTTGATTCGTTTAAAGCTATGAGTTGTGTACTGTTTTGGTTAGTATTTTGTTTCATTGAATTTGGTATGTATTTGGCGCTAGGTTTTAGACAAATTTTAATGGAAACTGGGCCGGACTATCGATCTATATTGAAATTGGTGAGTGTTTTGCCTAATCATGTATGGCCAAAAAAGGTTGGTTTTCAACTTTTTTTTTAAAATTAGTTTCCTTCCATATATCTTGTTATCCCATCTTCTTTTTACTTTTTTCTATTGAAGCTTTTGCTAAATTTCATAAGAACAATGAGTGATTGTAAATTACTTAGTTTGCCAAAAAAATGACTTATATGTAAACTGGTCATTCTTCATTGGGATAGTTAATATTGAGTTTTTTAACGACTTTATTTTTTCAGATTATCATACTGAAAGAGTATGTTCCTTGAAAGAGTATGTTCATTGCACATGCATTGCATGTGCAGGGCTCCACTAGTATATATCTATCTACCCTTATAAAAGAGGGAAGATGGCATGGTTGCTTTAGTGCAACCACTGTGGGGCCCACCAAAAAATTTATAATTATAATTATATCATATTATATATTATCTATCTACCCTTATAAAAGAGGGAAGATGGCATGGTTGCTTTAGTGCAACCACTGTGGGGCCCACCAAAAAATTTATAATTATAATTATATTATATTATATATTATATAAGGGTCTCCTTATAAAAGAGGCAAGATTGCATGATTGCTTTAGTAAAACCACTGTGCGGCCCACCAAAAAATTTATAATAATATATATAATAATAATAATATAATATCTATACCCTTATTATCTATCTATCTCATACAAACTTTTTCACTACACCAATGTGGGGCCCATCCCAAAATATTATAATATCATATAATAATATATTATTTTGAGAAATTGCAAACTTTTTCACTATACCTTTGTGTGGCCCACCCCAAAATATTATAATGCAATATTTTTCACTACACCATTGTGGGGCTCACCCCCAAATATTTACTATCTGCTATCTACTAATATACCATCATAAAAGAGGGAAAGTTGCCAACTTTTTTGGCTACACAATTGTGGGGCCAACCCCCAAATATTATAATATAACCCTTATAAAAGAGGGAAGATGGCATGGTTGCTTTAGTGCAACCACTGTGGGGCCCACCAAAAAATTTATAATTATAATTATATTATATTATATATTATATAAGGGTATCCTTATAAAAGAGGCAAGATTGCATGATTGCTTTAGTAAAACCACTGTGCGGCCCACCAAAAAATTTATAATAATATATATAATAATAATAATAATATAATATCTATACCCTTATTATCTATCTATCTCATACAAACTTTTTCACTACACCAATGTGGGGCCCATCCCCAAATATTATAATATCATATAATAATATATTATTTTGAGAAATTGCAAACTTTTTCACTATACCTTTGTGTGGCCAACCCCAAAATATTATAATGCAACATTTTTCACTACACCATTGTGGGGCTCACCCCCAAATATTTACTATCTGCTATCTACTACTATACCATCATAAAAGAGGGAAAGTTGCCAACTTTTTTAGCTACACAATTGTGGGGCCAACCCCCAAATATTATAATATAATTTAATAATATATTATTATGAGAAATTGCAAACTTTTTCATGATACCTTTGTGGAGCCTAACCCCAAATATTATAATGCAAACTTTTGCATTGCACCATTGTGGGGCCCATCCCCCAAAAAGTATAATATAATATAATAATATATTATTATGAGAAATTGTAAACTTTTTCACTACACCATTGTGGGGCCCACCTCCAAATATCCACTATCTACTATCTATTTTCTACTCCTATAAAAGAGGCAATGTTATATGGTTTCTTTATTACAACCACTGTGGGGCACACCAAAAAAATTATAATAATATATTATATAATAATAATAATATAATATCTATACCCTTATTATCTATCTATCTCATACAAACTTTTTAACTACACCATTGTGGGGCCCACCCCCAAATATTATAATATCATATAATAATATATTATTTTGAGAAATTGCAAACTTTTTCACTACACCTTTGTGGGGCCCACCCCTAAATATTTACTATCTGCTATCTACTACTATACCATCATAAAAGAGGGAAAGTTGCAAACTTTATTCACTACACCATTGTGGGGCCCACCCCCAAATATTATAATATAATATAATAATATATTATTATGAAAAATTGCAAACTTTTTCATTATACCATTGTGGGCCCAATCCCAAATATTATAATGCAAACTTTTGCACTACATCATTCTGGGGCCCATCCCCCAAATAGTATAATATAATATAATAATATATTATTATGAGAAATTACAAACTTTTTCACTATACCATTGTAGGGCCCACCCCAAATATGATAATATAAGATAATAATATATTATTTTAAGAAATTGCAAACTTTTTCACTACACTTTTGTGGGGCCCACCCCAAAATATTATAATGCAAACTTTTTCACTACACCATTGTGAGGCCCACCTCCAAATATCTACTATCTACTACTATTATAAAAGAGAGAAAGTTGTAAATTATTTTTCACTACACCATTGTGGGGCCCACCCCGAAATATTATAATATAATATAATAATATCTTATTATGAGAAATTATAAACTTTTTCACGACACCTTTGTGCGGCCAACCCAAATATTATAATGAAAACTTTTTCACTACACCATTATGGAGCCCACCCCCAAATAGTATAATATAATATACTAATATATTATTATGAGAAATTACAGACTTTTTCACAACACCTTTGTAGGGCCCACCCCCAATTATTATATTATAATATAATATAATCATATATTATTATTATATTATAATAATAATGATATAAAATCTATATCTATACCCTTATTATAAAAGAGAAGAGAAGTTGTATACTTTTTCACTACACCTTTGTGGGGCCCCCCAAATATTATAATATAAGATAATATAATAATATATTCTTATTATATTATAATAATAATCATATAATATCTATGCCTTTATTATAAAAGAGAAAAAAGTGTCATGCTTTTTCTCTACACAACTGTGGGCCCCACTTAGTATTATGATATTATATATATAATAAAAGAGAACTACACATATGTGGGCCCCAATAAAAGAGAAGAACTTGTCATGCTTATTATGTATATATAAAATAAAAGAGAACTACATGTCTGTGGGCCCCACTTAGTAGAAGAACTTGTCAAGCTTTTTCTCTACATCTAGACATCTGTGGGCCCCACTTAGTATTATTATATTGTATATATATAAAATACAAGAGAACTACACATCTATAAGCTGCACTTCGTATTATTATATTATATATGTATAAAATAAAAGAAAACTACACATCTGTGGGCCCCACTTGGTATTATTATATTATACCACTTAGTAGAAGAACTTGATATGCATTTTCTTTACACATCTGTGGGCCCCACTTAGTATTATTATAATATCTATATGCTTAACTTAGGATTATTATATTAGATATATATATGATAAAATGAGAACTACACATCTATGGGCCCCACTTAGTAGAAGAACTTGTCATGCTTTTACTCTACATCTACACATTTGTAGGCCCCACTTAGTATTCTTATATTATATATAAAATAAAAGAGAACTACACATTTGTGGGACCTACTTAGCAGAAGAACTTGCATGTTTTTTCTTTACAAATCTGTGGGCCCCACTTAGTATTATTATATTATATTTTATATATAGAGAATATTCAAGTCCATCCATCTCTCACCATTTGCGGTGAGGGACACCCATTTTGGGGAAATTTCAAGTACAAAAGAGAGGTGTACTTCTCTTTTGTACCTCTCTTTTGTACTTGAAACTTCCCCAAAAGGGGTGTCCCTCACCACAAATGGTGAGGGATGGATGCACTTGAAAATCCCCCTTTATATATAATCAAAGAGAACTGCACATCTGTTGGCCCACTTAGTATTATTATATTTCGATGAAATGCTTAGCTCAAGTGATCATGAAAATGGTTGTGTTTAAAGAATTTGTTCATTCATTACAACAACTCAAATGAGAAATTTCAGTTGAAATTTTCATGTATAGAAAATTTCAACTTCAATCCCAATGCCTGTAAAGACACAATTTGCTTGGAATCTTTGTGATTTGTTGTTGATTCGTTTAAAGCTATGAGTTGTGTACTGTTTTAGTTGGTTAATATTTTGTTTCATTGAATTTGGTATGTATTTGGTGCTGGATTTTAGACAAATTTTAATGAAAAATGGGCCGGACTATCAATCTATATTGAAATTGGTGAGTGTTTTGCCTAATCATGTATGGCCAGAAAAGGTTGGTTTTCAATTTTTTTTTAAAATTAGTTTCCTTCCATATATCCTGTTATCCCATCTTCTTTTTACTTTTTTTCTATTGAAACTTTTACTAAATTTCATAAGAACAATGAGTGATTGTAAATTACTTAATTTGCCAAAAAAATGAGTTATATGTAAACTGGTCATTCTCCATTGGGATAGTTAATAATGAGTTTTTTAACGACTTTATTTTTTCAGATTATCATGCCGAAAGAATATGTTCTTTGAAAAAGTATGTTCCTTGCACATGCATTGCATGTGCAGGGCTCCACTAGTATATATAAAAGAGAGAGAGAGTGTGAAAGGGTTGACAAAGCCCGTGTCACACACACGTGTAACCTGAATGGCTCGAGTCCGCCGGGGGCAAGCCCTCCAGGTAGAGGATCATCGTGCAACAAACGAACCTGCCAAAAAAGGCAAGAAAAAACAAAAGTTAGAAAGAGAAAAAAGAAGTCCCCTCGATATCTTTCTTTCTCTCTGCACTCACTCTTTTTATTTGCTTTGATGGCCGCAAGGCCTCTTCGCTCTATTTATCACCGACTCTTCTCCCTCTCTCCTCCTTTCCCTCGTATCGTCCTCCGAAATATCGGTTCCGCTACAGCCCCTCCCTCCCAACCCGAAAAGCCGACACGCCCCATCCGACCTCCCGTTCCCGAAACCCTGGCGCACAAGATCGGAAAATCCATCCGCCAGCCCGGCGCCACCTCCAAGGCGCGGGTCCATGCAGATGTTAACGTAGTCCGCCCTAAGGACTACTGGGATTACGAATCCCTCACCGTCCGATGGGGGTCTGCCCAATTTCCATCCCCCCTTCTACTTTTCAATTCTGATTTCTGATAATCTCTATCACCAGATCTTCTCCTTCTTCTTCTATTCTCAATGCGGAAAATTCCAATTTCATGCCATCTCTCTTTATTTATAGAATCTTTGGTTGGAATTAGGGCTTTGTTTTGTGGTATTTGCAGGGAACAGGAGGACTACGAGGTGGTGAAGAAGGTGGGGAGGGGGAAATATAGCGAGGTGTTCGAAGGCGTTCATTGTCCGACCAGCGAGCGCTGTGTTATTAAGATTCTTAAGCCCGTCAAGAAGAAGAAGGTCAGTCCCAGCTTCTGCCTTTTTTTTTTTCTTTTTTCCTTAAAATGAGCTTTTGAACATGTTAGGGTTTTTTAAGGTATCAATTTCAGTAGCCAAAGTGGTTATCTTCATCAAATTCATAAACAAGATGCAATTTTTATTTCTTTTGCAGAGGCAGAATTCTGGGTGTGGCCAATGATTTAGTGTTCATGCCACCGCATTATCTTAATCAGTTCTTTGAATTTTTGGGTGTTTTAGGGCAGTTGCGACGTCAGTGATTTGAGTTACACTATAATATTTGTTTATATGTATGTATATATATTGTATGAGAAACATATGTGATTATGGTTTCTTTTTTTTCCTTCTATTAAGACGATGTACTGTGTACCAAATAAAATAGATTTTTAATGCTTTTGAACTGAATGTGCTACTTGGAGCTTACACAAAAAATAAAGCTAAGTTGATATAGGAAGATCAGCTATGATGCACAGATAGATACGTCATGGATATGGCAAGGACACGCCGTAGACACGGCAGGGACACGGACTTTACACATAAAAAGTGAAGTATAGGATATGATAGGACGCGATCAGTTGCCCATTTTGAAGTATCTGTGCATCATAGAAGATCAGGCTAGCAAAACAGACAAAAGAATCATCTAATTGGTTTTCAGGTGAGGATAAAATAGGGCTACGATTATAAGGAATAAAGCACACATTTTTGGAGGAAAAGTTTCTCGAAATTGAATAATACAGTTACCTGTTTTGTTCGTGCTGTATAAACATGCTGAGGGGGTGGACCCAAATAGGTAGTTGGCTTTTGTGGGAAAACCCTGGATTTCCATGTGGGTTTTGGTGGGCGGACCAAAAATTCTCATGTGGGCTTTGGAGGCTTGCCCAATATTTTCATGCAAGTTTTAGAGGCGGACACT
This sequence comes from Umbellularia californica, assembly GCA_028538565.1. Taxonomy (NCBI): domain Eukaryota; kingdom Viridiplantae; phylum Streptophyta; class Magnoliopsida; order Laurales; family Lauraceae; genus Umbellularia; species Umbellularia californica. The sequence goes on from JAPQWN010000003.1 coordinate 6,540,805, forward strand.
AGTCCGGTGGGGCCAACTGCCCACATGTCCATATATGTGGGTACGCCCCTGTTTGTGTTAAAAATAATATTAATGCTAAGAGAAAAAATGGGAAAATGTCTGAGGATGATATGGGGATAATGCATGTTCCGGTTGTAAGTCTCCTCCGTTTGCACAATCCAATGGGCTTCCTCTTGGTCTAATCATCTTTGGCAGCTAGCTGATACATTTTAAGAAATTCAACCTATAGCTCTTCGTAACATTATTTGAATTGTGCCTGCTGTTGGTTCATGTTGTTGTCCACTTGCACTTCTCTTATTCATGTTTTTTTTCCATCAGTTACATTATTTGAATTGTGGTAAATGTGAATATTTGTATGTAATTGTCTTGAATAATTTAGTTTTTTTTTTTTTTTTTTCCTATGGTATATACTGCATGTGATCATGTCCTTGTTTTAGGATTTATGAGAGCAAAAGCTTCTTCTAACATATGTTTATAGTGCAGATCAAGAGGGAGATAAAAATACTGCAAAACCTGTGCGGTGGACCAAACATTGTGAAATTGCTTGATATTGTCAGAGATCAGCAGTCAAAGACCCCCAGCCTAATATTTGAATATGTCAACAACACTGATTTTAAAGTGCTTTATCCCACGCTGACTGATTTTGATACTCGATACTACATCTATGAACTATTGAAGGCACGCTCATTATTCTCATGGCACATTTTTGCTATATTGATGGCTAAGTAGAATTGAGATCTTTCAAAGTGTTTGGCTGAATTGCTTCTGGAAGAATTCTCACATCTCATCCATTCTTATAGCACATTGAACTAATGTTTTTAATAGTTAGTCAAATTATGATACTTTTTCAATAAACATCATTAGAAACATGTTTTAGCCACATTTTAGCAAATTTTTATTAGATTCATTAGTCGATATCTCATTAATGGTTTTGTTGCATTTTCTTGTCTCACTAAATCATGCTTTGCAGCTTTGCAAATATCTTCTTGTGAGCATTGTTACTCAAAAACTATCTGATCATTACCTCAAGTTGGTCAGACATAGTATTTTGGCGAGTTATAGTTGTTAATGCAATGCTTAGGAATATTGTATCATTGAAGGGATAAAGGGGTAAAACATGAGGTAATATCTCAATTCTCAAAGTTGTATATGTCCAAACTTTTGTTTGGGTCATACTGTTCATTTTAACGGCTATGATCTTCATGAGAATGGTCACAATGCTAAAATTGGAGTGTTGTTCTTTGAGTTGCCTTGGTGGTGATGCAAAACTAGTGTAAGGTATAAAGTGATGCAGTCCGGTCCCTATCCAAGATAAGGTTCCGCAAGCCTTGATGGACCCAGCTGATAGGGACCAGACTGCATCATAAAGCCATGATCATTTGTTAAGATTTGGTGCTTTTTTGCAAACCCCCTGGTGGTAGGTTTAGCAAACTTCAGTTAGGGCTGTTGACAGGCTAGATACAGCTATGTAGAGTCCTGGCCTGATAAGAGATTGAGGTCTCAAATCTGAGCCTGGGGCCAATACGGACCCTGAAACCAAGCTTCGAGCCCACCCGACCTTGGCCCAATTATAGAGAAGATAGAGAAAGAAGACCCTCAAAACCCAAAACTAAAAATCTTATTTCCGCGTGTTCACGTAGTCTTTCTTGGAAGCAAGATTATCATAAAATAATAAAAAAAAAAGGCAACCTCAACTTCCAAAACCGTGGAGGTTCTCTTGCCTCTCAGTCACCGTCTTTCTACATGCATCTTTTGTGTAGGTGATTGCATCCCCGTCATTAGCACTTCCCTAGTAGATCAAGCGACAAGCGTCCTAATCCCTTTTGGCATTATTGTCATATCTCCAACTGCTTGTGCCTTACTGTCATGGTGAACCTTGCCCAAACCCTCACCTGGATAGGTAGAAATTCTCTCTTTTTGGGGGAAAGTTAACATGACATTCAATGTCCCTTCTTTACCCTTTTCTTGAAAATTTTCAGCTTTACTAGGGCCTCAAGTGGCTGAGCCTCGTAGATGAAATGTTTTTGGTGCGTGCCTCACAACATCATGGCGAAGATAGCTTACTGCATCAGTGAAGTGTACTTTTTTTTTTAATCTGGCATATCTGGGCTGGATTTCGTTGACAGCCCTAACTGCAGTAATCTTGGATTTAGTTTTGCATCATTATCCTGAATCTAAATGGACCCTTTTTGTTAGAATCTCCAAGATCCTGAAATCTTGATGAGCACGGATTTTATTTATTTATTTATTTTTTATGGAAATGCAACAGGTTCTCTTGTCACCTTCTTTTGTAGACTTATGCCTCTCTCATTCACACAAAACACATTCAACCCAATAATTGCATCTGAGATTATTTTAGGGCTAAATGGCTAATCCATTTCGTAGGTACTGATTCAATAAATATTTATCCGTGAAATCATCAGCTGCTTCTTCCATGACAAGTGACTTGACTTTTTTGTTTCAGTTCTTTTACATAAGAACTATAATGGTTCTTACCATTCTGAAAAAGATTTATATGGTTTCTTAATCTGTGTTGATGTCTTGTTGTAGTGGTCTGAATCTTCAATTCAATATTAATACCTTGTAAATATATAAATTGTATTCTATGTTTCCATTATTCTTCTGTATAAAACTTCTTTGACTTTTAGTTTACTTTGTGTTTGTGTAGGCTTTGGAATATTGCCATTCACAAGGTATTATGCACCGTGATGTGAAGCCCCACAATGTTATGATTGATCATGAACAGCGTAAGCTTCGTCTTATTGACTGGGGACTTGCAGAATTTTATCATCCAGGGAAGGAGTACAATGTACGTGTTGCTTCAAGGTGATTTCACTTCTATAATTCTCTTGGAAATGCTCATATACTTTTCCTTCCATGTTTAGGCTGTGTTCATTTTATTCCATTGCCGAAGATATGATGAAGACATTTTTTATGGAATCTCCTTGAGATCAAACACTCATAATATTACTTTGCCCCCATAGTCTGCAATATAGGTTGGTGTTAATATTAATGATGCAGGAGTATCTGAATGAATCACTACTTGTTATGGGCAATCATCAAGATACAATTTGGTGCCGCCCATCACTCAGATATGGCGCACTTTCTTGCTACAATTCTAGTGAATGCCCCCTCCTTTATGGTTTGTTTGTGCATAAGTGACTATAAAAAAAAAAAAAAGAGGAAAAAATTTCCCTTTTTATTATTGTACTGCATCTGGTGCAACATGAGAAAGAGAAAAAGCTACAGTATGGAACTCCTCTGATTCCCTTTTTTTCCCCTTCCAATTCATTGGAATTCACCTATCTAAGGGAGAGAACATAAGGGGATTTCTGCACTCTTTGTAAAACTGCTGACATGGCAGCTGTGGTTTCCGTGGTCTCTGGTAGTTCCCAAACAAATCCTGAGTTTGTTTGCTTCTTTTAAGTTGTCTTTTTGGTAATTTCTAAGAGTTCCCCCAAGTAGGCATGGATAGTAGTTGATGAGATGGAAGAACAAAAGGACATCGCTTGGTTTTGAGGAAGAGAAAATCTTCTTTCTTGGAGTGATTTTTCCACCCCAAAATCTAGAGGCTTAGCAGTTGGCTTGGATTGAACAATTCTTTTAATTATAAGGATCGAGTGAGAGTTCACTCTCCCCAGTTGAGTGATATCCTGGCATTTCCAATCTTGTTGGGCAGTGATTTGATGCCTCCAACGTGTGTAGCTTTGATCAAGTGGCACCTTGTACTGCATCGTCAAATAATACGTAGCAGTCCCAAAACAGTCCTCCATCTGAAATCCACAGTTGATGGAACTGTTTTAAACTCAAAATAGGAAATAATGAAATCGGTTGATAAGTCACCTAATCAGGCAGCCAATCTGCAGTATTGATGTCCTGTTGTTGCTTGCACATTCCACTTTGCTGGACTCCGTATTAAAACTTTCCAAATCTTGAACCTGTATGAAAACAGGGCCTGATTGCAACATTCAGACTTTGCAGTCTGATGAACTGTGGAATGGAAGGAGCCCCTCATGTGAAGGATAAGGTGAAACTTCCCCAAACAAAACCTGAATGTCTGGTTACAATACAGCAACAAAGACTGAATTTGCTACCCAGTCTGGCTCGACTATGTGATATGTGAACAGTTGAAGAAAACAGTGACTTTTTCTTAAATAAAGAGATAGGCATGGACAGCTGGGCCAGGTAGGGGCCTGGGCCGCTTTCTTTGGGCCATTTTATCGTTTGTATTTCTGTTCACCACTTGAAAAGCACAATTGAGGTGATTCCCAAGATTCCAAATATCTCTTATTGTATCTTCCAATATCCATGGTCTGCAATATTTCCTTGATGCCCAAGTGCCCTACTCATTATGTTTCCAGAATCCCCTTCTTGAATCAATTGATCTTGGAACTTCTGTTTTAATAACTTAAGAGAGGCACTTATTGCCCATTTTTCTGCTTTATCAGACTCTTTAATTCCTCTCCAGGCCTTAGGGATGGCAACGGGTCCAGTTTGATATATAACCTGACCCCTCCCTGACTCACACCTCCCCTGCCCTGTACTTATCCAATCGGACTCTTGATGGCTCTTTGATTTGCGATATCAACCCCCCTCCCTCTCTTCTCTTTTCCTTTTTCGTCTTCCCTCCCTCCTCTCTCTCCCCCCTTCTTTCTTTCTGATGGGTAATTTATTTTCTCTTGTGCATAGTAGGATTTGAACCTACAACCTTGCCATTCAACTCTTCCAAATGTCCTTTGGTAGTGTGGATTCCTAACTAAGCAGTTGATCTGTCGTTTAGCTTCGATATCTGTTTCAGGCAAATTCTGAAGGCAATTAAACATTTTAGTGGATAACCTCATGAAGCAATGGATAGATTAATGCTGTGTATTAGCAAAACATATCCGGTTGTTGGCTGGTGCTTTGGGTGTTCTTTCCATTACTGGGATGGACGAATATCAAATGAGCTTTTATCAAGCCAGATTTTTGTTACACTGGGCAATGAGGCATCTTTTTTCATACTTTCAATCGATAGCCATTTTTTAAATTAATGTAAAGTACAAATTAATATACAGTGAGCCGGCTTGGTTTCAACTATGGTTATGATTGGTCCACTAGCTTTGTCAAGACTGATTTGTCACACTAGTGCCAGGATTTGTTTTTCTGTATACACTGTTTCTTTGTTCGCATGTCTCTATAAGTTCATGCAACATTTGTGGAGCTTGACCAGAAACATATTTTACCTTACAAATAATACTATTATTTTGTTTTCCTATGAGGTAAGGGCTGTATCCCTTGATGTTGGGCCATTAATTGGCTTAAGGTTGCTGTATTACTTTCTGGACTTCTTGGCTCTTCTATGTTCTTCTGTTTTGTGCAATTCTACTTCCTGATCCTGATTTATTATGAACTCTCAATTCTAACACGCTTGACTTCTATGCATATCAAGTTTTTACATTCTTGACTCCAATGCATATCAAGTGTTTACATTGTCCTTCGCATTTTTTTTTTTTTTTTGACAAGTAATTGTCCTTGACAATGTACTGAATATAAATCATTGTTTTTGAGTTAAGATATAGTCACTGTTGATTACAGATACTATTACTCCTGTTTCTCTTTTAGTGAAAGTTCTTTCTACATGTACATAGTTTCCATTTCCTGTTCTGTCCGAGCTGCCTTCCCAAATCTCATGCTTTACATTTTACTCCCTGGGCTTTGTTACTGCATATCTTCCTTTACCAGATGCCTTTCACGTTCTGTTCACAGGTACTTCAAAGGCCCTGAGCTTCTTGTTGATTTGCAAGATTATGATTATTCTTTAGATATGTGGAGCCTCGGTTGTATGTTTGCAGGAATGGTAATTGTCACTGCACACACCTGTAGTTTGATTCTTGCTAATATTTTGAGGCTATAAATTCTCGTCTTTTGCAGATATTCCGCAAGGAACCGTTTTTCTATGGGCACGATAATTATGATCAACTGGTCAAAATAGCCAGGGTGAGTGCTATTATTGAATTTTGGAACCTAGTTTGCTTCAATATCTTTAGTTGACAAGTGGAAAACATGGTTTAAAAAATCGGTTGAGTCGGGCCCTAAACGAGTTGGGTCCTATGGGACTCGGACGAGTTGAATTAGACTCGCCCGAGTCCTATGTGACTTAGCCAAGTCGGCCATGCGACTCATGGTACTTGGCCGAGTCTCATTTTTATTTTATTTTAATTTATTTTAATTTTTCTATGCGGACTTGGCCCTGATTGAGTCGGGTCCCGAGTCCGAGTTTTTCTTTTCCTTGGTGGAAAAGTCTACATTCTATTATAATAGTTATCTGGCATGTGCAATGCATGCTGTGTGCTTTGTGGAGTACTAAAATTGTTATATTATGTGGGTATATTAGGAATAAAGTGAGAGGAGCTTGCAAAATTGCAGATCTTATTGACGGGCATTTTGAGATCAAAGGGTACTGATGCTCATTATTATATCATCTAATGTTTCCCATGGTTTTTAAATTGTATAACTTAAGTTTTAAATCTCATAAAGTTGGGAAGTGACATGCAGCCCAAACTTTTATTGGTGCTAGAATTGCAGAGTCGGCAGCTAATTCCATTTTGGATTTGCATTATAGTTATCATTTTGCCCTATAAGAAACCATTTAGAATATGGAGAACTTTTATTGAATTTGAAGAAAGTGGATTTGCAGATTTACTTTTACCACTTAACTCCATATTAGTCTTTGATACATACATCTCTCCATGGTCAAAGCAAAAACATGAGTTTACCCGTAAAGAAGAAAAAATTCTACATGGTCAATGAAAGTCAAGGTGTGCTTTCGATTGTATGCGGTATAAAATACCATTTGAGATATGTTGTTTAAACTCATGAGTTGTGACTTTTAGTGGTTAAATACTTGAGCTCAGTTGTTGGATGGAAACACATTCTGTGCTTTGAAATTTTGTTGGTATGTAATAGGCCGTGTATCTGCATTGTTATTATATCAGACTATGATACCCAGATACGGCAACTCACCCATGGTACCCGTGCAGACACGGTACGATACGGATACGGGTATGGGATACTGCAAGATACGGTAGGGATACGGTGCAAAAAAATAGGGATACGGCTGTGTTGTATTTTATAAAAGAAAAATTGAAAATAACGGAAATCTGTCTTCCCAACCACCCACAACCCCACCCCCTCTGTCGAAACCCTTCCCCTTCACCTCCACCACCTAGACACAGAGAAGAGAAAAAAAAAAGAAGAAAAACCAGAGAGAAGAGAAGAGAAACAGGGGAAAAAAAAAGAGGGCGTACTTGCACCGACGTCGCCACAGCATCATCGTCGCCTCCACCATCGTCGTCGCTGTCTCCACCATCGTCGTTGCCGGATGCTGCTGTCTTTGCTCTCCCCTCATCTCTCTATCGTTAGGGCAAAGAGAAAAGAGAAAGAAGAAACGAGACGATGGCTTTTTTTCCTCTTCCCTCTCATTTCATATATCTGTCACGTGGGTGTCACATGGGTCTCTTTTCAAGTGTCTTCCATTACTATGCAAAACTGTGTCTCCCACTCTTATTTAAAAGTGAGCCAAGGCCCATGTATTCCCCACTCCAATTCCAAGTGAGGGCCCATCTTGTGGGCTTCAGATTGAGTCAAGCTCAGCCCAGCTATAATAATAATAATAATTAAAAAAAAAAAAACAGCAGCAAAATAAAGAGATTGACAACTCCAGCAAAATATATATATTTCATTTAAAATAAAATCCCAATTAAATATTTATATTTAGATATTTCTAAAAATGGTGTACCTGTATCCGTATCCTAAAATTTTGAAGTTGACGTATCGGACGCTTGTTCCCGTGTCCCGTATCCGTACCCGTGTCCGTATCCGTGCATCATAGATATCAGATACTTCATTTCTGTTTGTAAGTCCATCTTCGGTCTTCCTGCCATACCCATGGCATGTCCTTTAAATGACTTTGTTTCTTGGCATTGTTAATGTTCTACTTTCTAGTGCCGATGTCCAAGAGTGTTAGCTTGGAGGTTTATTGCAAGAACTTTGATGTTTCAGGTCTGGCGATGTTCTTCAATTAACTGTTTCTAACCACACGGAGGATCAACTTGTTAGATTTGTCTGATTCTGTTAGACATAATAGCTGCTTGTTTGTTTGGCACATTATATGTTCTTAGAGTAATGCTGATCACACACTTACATCTCTGCATGCCAGTTTTACATGCTGCAGCACAAGTGCAGATGTAGGCAGTGTGGACATGGTATGGCAATTGGCCCACTCACCAGACAGGTGATACCATGGATGTAACCTGGTTCAAAATAGGTTGGTTGGATAATCCAACTCCTGCACTTGAGCATGGAGTTTGGGCTTTTCGTCAATTGGACTTTCTCTAAAACTATTCATCTTTCTCAAGTCAAGTGACATGGGGTGTTAACCAACCGTTTTCTTAACGAAAATGTGTTGGAAAAGAAGATTACCATCCAAAAAATTGTATAATTGCTGTCCCTCATTTTGCTAATAAAATTGTGCTATTCCATGGGTCTCTCAGCATCATTAACAAAGTGCCTTAAATCTCCTAGAAAAATATGAAGCAGCCGCCATGTTTTCTTTTCAGAACCACTTTCCCAAGCATTCGCGTCTTTTGATTTCTCCTCCAATTATAATTGTCCCACCATGTAGTCGATCTATAGTGCCGCAGTGCTAATCTAATTGCTAGTACCTTGTTCTTGAATGCTGAAAAACTCGGGGATAATTTATTCCTCATATAAATTGATCGTGTAACCACTTAATTTTCTGCTTCCAGGTACTTGGAACTGATGAGTTAAATGCATATCTGAACAAATACCATTTGGAGCTGGACCCTCACCTTGAGGCCCTTGTGGGAAGGTTGTGATATGATTTCTTGGGATTACTTTCTTAGCTCCATGACAGTGTTGCTTTTGAAACATGATGTTCTTTTTTATACAGGCATAGCCGGAAGCCTTGGTCTAAGTTCATCAATCCCGATAATCAGCACTTGGCAGTACCTGAGGTCTGTTGTTTGTTATAATCAAGCTGTAAGGATTTATGATCTCCTTGATATTGGATACGCATGATACAGGTGATACCCATGGTTTGGTGACCCAGACTGTGATCTGTGGATTAGGTTAGCCCCTAAGAATCTAAATTCTAATGTTACAATGAAAACCAATTGCCCGGTGGCCTGCAAGGAGGATGATTAATAGGGACTCTTTGCAATTACCTGCATTCAACATGAAAAAGGTTATATAAAGGGGCCTTGGAAACATGGTTTATCCCCTAGAGAGAGCATGCTTAATCCACTGTGGAGCCTTCAGACCATGGTTTGGTCTCCCAAACCAAGGGTCCCAAATGTTTGAACTCAATACCGGGGGATTCAGCTTAAGTTTGGTAGCTCATCCAAACTCGATCTGTATTTTGTAGGCAATTGACTTTCTCGACAAGTTGCTTCGATACGATCATCAAGAGAGGCCTACTGCTAAAGAAGCTATGGTACTGTTATGATCATAACTATGTTTTGATTTTTTTTTTTTTTTTTCAAATGAAGCCTTCTTGTTGATTACCTGTTTGGATCTTATGTCTTGGGGTCTTTTGATCAGTAACAAAAGTATGGTATATAAGAATGATTGTATTCAAAATATATACAATTATCCTTCATCTACGAACCCAATCATACTGAAGAAAATTGAAATCTAATCTGGCACTCTTGGCAATGCTTTCCCTATCCAAATCGCTTTTCAGTCAACCTTTTACTTTGCAAGACATTCTCCTTCATTCACCTCTCTAGGAATGTGCAAATGAACTATCAATTATGTATATCAAAGATTGTATTAGATTGTAATTGAAAGCCTACTCCATGGTATGAGAACCCACTTGTGTGATCTGTTGAAATTTTCCGGCCAAGATCATTGATGCTGTTATAACTGTTATGTCTTCTGCGAACTTCATTTTTTTTTTCCACTCCTTCCAAATGGTGCCTAATATATCTGCTGGTTGCATGTACCATATGACTCGCCTCCTTTGAATGAAAGGCCCATACACCCCAAGCAAGTATATTTTCTGCTTGCTAATCCAGAAACGCCCACACCATATTGGGAAGTGATGATGTTTCCGAATTTTACTTGTGATAGGGAAGTGAATGAGAAGGTGATTCTCTAAATTGTCTCCATGTTGCATTAAAAAAGCCCTTGTGGATATTTTTGCAGGCCCACCCATACTTCAATCTGGTGAGAGGTGCAGAAAGCAGCAGGAATCAGACACAATAGTCTCAGTCTTGCTTGTGGAATGACGGTGCTTTGGCGGGGCCTTTAACTTGATGAATTCAATGTCGTGTGTGAGGGTTCTTGGTTACAAAATGGTGACCAAAATTGTGCCATATCATGAATATCTGCATTGTAAGTCCTCATGAAATGATTTAAGTTTGTATTTTGGATTGCATTTGTCTGTGTATTGTTGTCATGCTATCATCTTTATTTTTGGCCACCTCTGTCTGGTTTTGGGGAACTCATGTTACAATCTTTGTGGAGAAATTGGACAATTCTCTTCTATCAAGCTTTCGAACTTATGGAGCCTTGTAGCTCACGGGGAAGATTTTCCTCTATGCGTTTAGGTAGGAACTAGGAAGTAGATGTGGGGAAGCATTTTATAAGCCCTAGCTCCTGGAATTTCAGGTGAATCAGATTTAGATGCATCTGCTATTATTTATGGATTAGAATTCTAGGTTTAGGGCAAGGTTTTGAGATGTTGCTTTAACTGAGGGGGAAAAAAAGATGTGATGTCAGATTGCAGGAAAACTTAGTGTTGTATCAGAGTTCCAAATTGAATTAGATATTCCAATGTTAACTTTGTTATGAAGACAGACTACAGGCTGAAAGTTCTACTTATCATGGAGTTAGGAGTGTGATCATTGTGTTACTGCTTTACTCCTGAAACTGGTACACATCAGGTGTGAATGTGTGATTGTTTTGATAGGGTTTAAGCAATTATATTATGAATATCCTCTCCCCTAATAAAATGAAAAAAGGGCTGTTTCATGTAATACTAGCCACTATATTTAGTTGATACGGTTTCTTAAGATTTAAGAAATTGTTAAGAGAATTTTGGTATGATGTCCATTTAACAGATGTATTGCTGATACAGGTCACTAGGAGCTGATACAGATTATTGTTTAATTTTTCAGCTCAAAATAGAATCACATCAATATGACTGGTAAGTCATTTTGTATCACTGATACATTTGATACATATATGTTCTCGACTGGCCAATAGTCAATGCAATGATATCAATAGTTGAACCCATGCATGTCGCACATGGGCTGGCTAGCCTGGCTTTAGTCACATTCTTCTGAAAATATTGCGTTCTGAATTGATATTTTTCTGATTGTAGCACAATACTTTCAAGATACTGCCAAAAATGAATGCCAAACAAGAAAGTGATGTGAAATTTGGAATGAGAATACAAAAAAAAAAAAAAAAGGAAAATATATAGAAATGTTTTGTTTCAACAGTAATTTGAAGTTAGGGGTCCCCACCTAAGGGCTACTAGGAGTGATTCCATGGAGAGCTCTTGGGTGGACTTATTTTTATGTTGGAAGTGGAACTTTTGAGCAGGTGGATTAATAAAGGGTAAGATGAAATGGACAGCTCTCTCTCACGGTCCAGAAACATAGCAGTTACAATCAGTGGGTTGCAACCGGTGTTCCTTTTGTTCTTTTTTGACAGTGAAATCAAGGAAGATGAGTGTGGCGAGGCGAAATGGGACAAGGGGATTAACTGTCAAAGCGGTTATGAAGTGGTCCCAACAGATCCAATATTTTGTTGGAGCCGCCCACTGAAATGTGATCCAGTGAACTTTTAATTGCTGCTGATCCAATGATAAGGTTTTGGAGCTATTCACTGTTCATCTTGACCATGGATTTTTTTCTTATTATACACTTAATTAGCTAATGATGATCAGTGGAGCTGATTTTTGGTATATGGTAGATGCTAACTGCTTGTATCCAATGGTGGGGTCACATGTTCCAGTGACAGATTTGTTCATTTCCTAGAGAGAATTTTAGGAGGCTTATGCTAAAAGGTCCCTATATTTTTAGACCACCTCAGAAAGACCCATCTTTGATGTTGTTACAAAAGGCCCCTAGTTCGACTGTGTAACAGTAACAAATGCCCTTTGCTTAAGCTTACCATCTCTCACCAACTCAAGTTTCTTTTAGTAGGGCCCAACTGAATGCATGACAACCAAAAAAGACATGGCGATGGAAAGCTTGGATATAGATTAGGTGGGTAGCATCAAGCCATTTAAATGATACTAGCCATTGGTTTTAGGTCCTTTTAAAGTCTCAGTGGTAAAGTTATCTTTTTAACTATTGATGTGAGTCATTTGAGTCTTTTTTAAGGGTAAATTTGGTTTTTTCCTACTGTTTGAGTGATGGTCAAGGGAGGTTTTGGGAAGTATGGGTCTTTTTGAGGTTTTGTGGAAATGTAAGGGCCTTTTTGAAAAAGCTCAATTTTTTCATGGGTAAGAAACAGGAACAGTGTATCTCATCATCCTTATCATTAAAGTCATGTTCCAACTATGTTAGAGTTGGCGACATTAATTCTGCTTCTCCATTTTTATTTATCCTGATAACTTAAATGTATCTATCTGCACTTTTCAAGAATGAGGATGGGTGTTTTTAAGATCCCGAATGGCTTTTCGCACTTTTTTTTTTTTCATTAAATTACATAGGGACTTGTGGCCAAATGAGCTCCAATCTACTAAAGGATTATTAAAGAGGTGAAGTGTGAATGATATGAGGTGATGCTTGAAGGCTTACGGGCAGTGATCCATATGGGGCCTGGACTTTTTAAGGATTTGAATTCCTTGGGTGATGGCTCTTGAATGGCTTTTATCATGAGTAAGCGTGGGTGTTTTCAAGATCCTAAATGGCCTTTTTGCACTTTGGGTTTTTTTTTTCCTTTCCTTTTGCATTAAATCACATAGGGACTTGTGGCTAAATGAGCTCCAATCTACTAATGAATTATTAAAGAGGTGAGGTGTGAATGATATGAGGTGATGGTTGAAGGCTTATAGGTAGCAATCCATATGGGGCCTTGACATTTTTAGGATTTGAATTACTTGGGTGATGGCTCCATACGAATTTTCCGTCTTCCCTTGATTCACTTTTCAATAAAAGGTAGGTTATTTGATTATCATATTTTGATATTCGCTTTTATTCTTAATTTTTAACCACATATGGCATGAATTCCTCCGTATTCTATTAAAAAAAACATACCCTTAATCTTCTGAATTTTAAACAAGTATTTAAAATCCATTAGTTTTCAGTTTTCTAATAAATCACTTAATTAAAGTAGATTATCTATCATCTACGTGACTTTCAATGGTTAGTTCCTACGCTCTCTTCTATTCTAGTCTTGGAGAGAGAGAGTGGAATGATGAGCCCTTTTTAAAAGAAAGGGGGCGGAAAACCAATTAAATCGCTTACTGGCGACGATGTGTTCAAATCCAGAATTTGGGCCCAGGTCACAGCAGGATGTGACATTATTCGAGGGTCCCATTTGAATCCAATCATAATTTCATGCTACAACATATTTTTAGACGAACTTGTGGATAATATATATATATATATATATATATGGAGATGCTCTCACCTAATTACGAGAGATTAAGTGGAGCCCTCACATCTATCCAATGCCAACAATAAACGTGAGGGCCCTCACCCTTATCTCTCATAATAAGGTAAGAGATACTCTCTCAGGAGCACCTCATATATATATATATAATTATATATATATAGCAGGGCTCTTCTAAGCTGAAATGGTGCTGGTTTCATGAATTAGACTTGATTATATCTGTTTTTTACATGATGGAACTGAAAAATTTAATTCTGATTGGATTTATCTTGATTTTGAAAATGATTATTATGCAAAAAACAGAATAATCGACTTTAATTTTGTAGGACCAGTCCCGTTTCAACTTAGGATAAATAGTGGTTATTACGTGTGTGTGGTGTGCCCTCTTTAGTTCATGGGTTCCACTGAGTTTACACCTGTATCAGATACATCAATGGATCGACTGTATACTAATCTAAATGAACTGTGGAATCTGATGAGGATGATGGGATGGTCAGTTGGTGCTGAGCTTTTGCAAAATGGAGAGGCCGAGGAGGGAGATCTTTCAATGCCTTCCGGTCCTTGTCGTGCACTGGATGACTACTTTTGCTTCAAAAGTCCGTCTTTTTACGTACATGGCATACTTAATGTAACCCTTAAATAATATGCTTTAACAATTTTACAGTCTGGGTACTGGACGGCTGTGTATCAGACTGGATCCCAATGTAGCTCAGTTAATGACACAAGTTAAATCTTTGGATGATCAACTTTATTAATGACCTTTAAAGAGGATCTGTACCGGAGTTCTTTTCGAGTCAAGGTGGCAGGTGGAGTAATGATAGACCATTGCCATCTTGCAAAGGTGGACCCAGTATTTTTATTGAGAAATTTCAGGGACAGACGTCAGAGACAAGCGGTGGATAAACGTCTGATTTTGGTGTCTTGAGAAGCGTGTGTGCCTCAAATGTTTGTCCGCCGCTTGTCTTTGACTTCTGTCACTAGCATTAGCATTGCTTATTTTTATTTGGGTGGTACTAATAAAATAGTATTTTTAATATTTTTCAAATTAGGCGGTTGCACTTGGGTCTGCCCCTGCCTGCCATCTGGTGTTTAAGTGGACTGATGGCCGATATGTGTGTGAAACACATTAATGATGGGCCCTATAATCATCCACCCAGGAATATGTTGATTTTGTAAAATGGTGCATCTGACTGGATTATGAGTAGAACAACTTAGCCATGTACCTATTATTGGTACTATTTCTATCTGGGGCCACTCAAAATTGGCATGTAAGGTCCAAATCTTAGGATTTTAAACTTAAAAAATACCCATGATCAAACTGGGCCCACCAATGCATACCGGCTTCAAACTTGATGGTACAGATTTTTAATGGACAGTCTGAATCCTAAACTGTGTTGGATCATTCGAACCGATGCATAGGCTCAGAAGTGTTGGGCTTGGACCTTGATAGAGTTTCAATCAATGCCTTGTCTAAAATGAGGGCCAAAGCTACAAACCCAGCAATTAGGAATAATAAGTCTGGTACAGACAGGGAGATAGATATGTGGTGTTGACCCTTGGTGGACACGGATCCCATGCAGATATCTTGTTTAGGATGGGAACATGACATGGACTCCACACCGTATTTAGTTGAACATGACATGGACTCAACAACTACCTACGTTACAAAAGAAGATCCTAGGCGACCCCTTGCCTCCTTTGTCTAGACTTCCCAAAAACCCAAAAACGTCTCTCTCCCCTCCCCACTGTGGTTTGCTATGGCAAGTGTTGTAATATGTGAATGCATAGTTTCCACACAGCAGAAAACATCTTGGGGATTTTCAAAGTAGATACAAAACAATGGGGGCAAAGGGCAGGTGTCCTAGCTCCTTTTTCCTACAATGATTCCAAATCGTTATACAGAAAGAGTGAAGTAAGAGATTTGCTAGGGCAACAAGACAAGAACAGGACAATTTGGTATCCTAACCTTTTTCATGTCTTTTAGACATTTGGCATCTCAATGAGAAAAGGGGACCACACCCTCCAAAAAGTTGATGTCTTGTTGCCCTCACATCTCCCGGCCTCATGCTCAATCTATCACTCACATTCTCATCTAGCTGATGTTGCTCATGATGTGGTTAATGGCACCTCCACCCCTACTACACTACATACATATACATGTCTATGGAGAATGCATGTATTATTATTTATTATCTATCAAGTGAAGACATCCATGCATGCCATGAATGATGATATAGATGAGATATCATTTCTGCTGAGATTCTGATTTTGTGCTAATCCTTGATTGACCAGTCCCATGCCTTTGATTACAGTACTTTTTGTCTTCTAGTGCTTGCAGGCCATACTTATACAATTAAGGAAAAAGATGATGACCTGTTGATCCTTCAAATCATGGGATCTGGACCACATATTTAATTTGGCACCAAATCTGGAAAAGAGGGAAAAAAGGCCCCAATACTTTTGGTGGAATTGTGATCATTCACTGAGCAATGGCCCACTTGGATGTATCCATTTCAAAACTGTGTCCCATCATCAGTGGCTCTAGAGATGGGACCTGCAATTTGAGGGTCTCCATCCTAAGTCATGCATGCCCCAAAAAATCAATGCATAAGGTCTCCCATTACCAGCAAACTTCAGTAGATTAAAGTTTTCCTGTATTCTAAGATAGCCAAGCAGACCCTAGTAAATTAAGAGAAATGGATATATATATATAGTTGTATACATACCCACAATTTTTTATTATTGTTCTACAAGTAGGCTTCTGATTCATGAACAGAGTGACTGAAAAATGATAGAAATTCTCTCTTAAAATCATAACCCATTTCAAGGAACTTCCCAGTAAAAAAGCTGGCTGGCTAACCATAATAAGCAGTAGTAGAGACTTGGCACTCCACTCTGAAAGTCAAATTGGCTGTTTAAGTGTAGGGTCATTTTCCATATCCAATTTCAGATGATTGAGCTAATAAAAAGATTTGACTTAGTCAGTTACATATCTAGTGGGGCCCACAATGTATCTGTTCTTGTTGATGGAGTCATATGCCACTGTTACATTACATGATTATTATATGTGTCTGTATTAAATAGTAGAGGTAGTGAGTAAGTATGATATGATGAATTGCAGAGCAGAGTATTATGATACTCCATATCTTTTTAGAAAGTTTAGATGCAGGCTTCATTTTAATGTCGGCAGAGACTTTCGATTTTCAGGGTCAGCAATGGCGTCCACCCACACTGTTTTTTTGGGGCCCACGTCCATCTTGTGGGCCCCACAACTAAAGGTCAAACACTGCTAGATTTCCAATGATTGGAGTAGCCCATAGGTGGGCCCTTGGTTTGTACTCAATCTAGGCAACACCCACAATAATTACAGAAACAGTCTATATTAGATGAGAGAAGGAGGATTTGATAGATGTGATTCCTGCATTTCAGGGTGTGGCCCACCAGATTACTTAGTCCAAACTTTCCATCATCGGCCTGTCCCATCAAATTGGGCTGGATTAAAGGGAATTTCAACCTCTCAATCAAGGAAATTATTTTTGGTTAGAAAGAATGATAACACATATTTGACCAAAGTAAACCTGTTTAATATGCAAATCACTATCTGTGTGATCTGGGGGTCACACTGATCCAGATAGTGGGTTCAGGGTCGGTCAGAATCTTGATTCTCATTGATTGTGATCTAAGATTTTATAATTTAATATGCATATCACAACTAGACTAGGACTTGATATGGGGCCATCATAGCATATCTATACTCTATAGTTGAAATCTTAGATGCAAAACTCTTCCCCAGTCCCCACTACTAGATTAAAAGGACTCGTTGCATTCACACGTGCAATTGAAACTATGAATTATCTCGTACTCCCACTAGTCAAATCATAAACTATAAACCACAAACCACAAATTTTAATCTAGAGATTAGGGTATCCCTATTAACATATAACCATGCACTTAGTTGTTTTATTGCAAGGGCTTAATTTTCGGGCTCAGCCATCACTGGCCAAAGGCAAGTTGAGGTAAATGGGCTAGTGGGTTTCCCCAGGGCCCACAACCCAGTAGAAACCCTATTCACATACTCCTGTGTCAGAAGCTCATATTAGCTTTGGGGCTCAGGGCTCAAGTTAGCTGTCACAATTACCCTAGGGCCTAAGCACAAGCTATGTGGGACATCCAAATTAAATTTGGCATTGCCACACAAGATTTGGGCTCTTAAAAGCTGAATCAAGTCACTGAGCAATCTCATAGAGAATATCTAGAGACCTATTAGTTAAAGGTTTTAATCTTGGGTCCATTAGCAGCTCCTCTCAGCTGATTATTAATGAGTATGAAACTCTTGTAGCATATGCTGGCAGGGACTCACTGGTGGTTATTAGAGAAATCAGGCTCTTGTATGGAGGTGGTGCAGCATTCTATACCTAGATGGATGAGCTCCGACCAAATTGATCCTATATAGGTTGATGAGATAAGACTAGATGGAAGAAGAAGATGATTTTCTTCCCAATCCCAATAATGGGTTCACAATCGAACAAATCCCAAATATACTTTACAAAGTTTTAAAACCGTTAAACTGTGGACCCTAACTTGGAAGAATTGTGAAGACAAAAAAACAGCTCTAGTTAATTGAAAGATCCTGACTACTTACCTCATTGAACATTGATGATGGACGGATATGGTATAGTGATGATGATTTGATGATACTGAGGCCCACAATTGGTTGATATCCTATCATGACAAGTGTATAGGGTGATAATCAGGCCTGGCCCACTAGCACAGATGAGAGGGTTGAAAACATAAACACATGGAAGGGAATGGGTGTACAGGGACAGGGATTGGGCCGAGCCAGAATGTCGGGCCGAACATAACAGAACAAAAATAGTGACAGCTACCCATGCCCTGGGCCGCGTCTCACCTCAAAAGTACATCAAGTCCAGACCCCATTTTCAGACCTTGTCCCCCTCCAGCTCTGGGAAATAAAAATATCTTGAATTTGATTGAATACGACCGGCCCCGGCTGGTCCATTTGGACAGTTCTACTGACCACACAACATGTGGACCCATCAATGTACCTCTTAATTTAGACATTTATTATTACTTTCTCATGTAATCAGTCACACAGGAATGGCTACTGTAGGGTCCCTCTTGTCTTGATTCCTCTGCTTCCATAAAGCCAAAGCAAGATAAGAAAAGGAACCTCCATTGAATTCTCAACATGGTCGTTTCATTTCAAAATCATTTGATTTTTTTCAATAAACCAGGTTCTTCTTTTTTTAGGAAAAAAAAAAAAAAAAAAGAATAACCCAACAGTGATTATAAGTGACCTATAATGGGACCCAATGTGATGAAACCAATCATTTACATCTACTTTTCCATGAGTTTGACACTCAACCCAACTTGATAGTATTCATCAAAATACAGAGAAAAAAAAAATGATTTTTGCTTAAATAATCAATTGTCATTGAATTGAAACCTCAGACCTAAACCAATGGTGGTTGGTTGTATCCACAGGTAAGCCCTAGTCCTACAATGGACATATATCCAATTATCCATATGCACCAGGAGACATAGTCAAACTGCAGCTTAAAATATGGGATCTTGAAGAAACACGCCTGCCGTATGTTTGCACCGTAGCTCCCTTCATGTGCGCTTCATGTGCCACCTACTTGCTATTTTTTTACAAGTACTGATTTTTTAGAGAGTTGGGTGTGTAATTATCAAATGCATGACTCATGAATAGTGTGAAGAAATTGGATTCTAATTGCATGACTCAATAGTGTGAAGAGAGTTGGATGTATACATCATGGGATAGACAAAATATCTTGTTCAAAAATTAGTCACTTGCGGCCCCTAGCTAGCTCAGGCCCAATTCCATACTTGTGGGCCCCAAAGTATGGTCTGCGCCTGCACCAATTTTCATAAACAGCCCAGATTCAGCCCATGGGCCAGCGTGCATTTTGGCCTACTACAAATGACTTAGTTTAAGATTCAATTAAGGTCTGTTATCAATAATTTGCAATGCCTTTCAAGTCTTGGATGTTGACTCACCATGACTTGGAGTGTTTTTTAGTAGAGTGCTGAGGGTAGGAACTTGGCCCTGGGGTCAGTTAGGTCATATCATCCCACTGCCAGTGTGCTTTAAGACTAGTTCTAAGGATTTTTATTTTTTTTTATTCTATAACAATTTGCAATGCCTTTCCAGAATGTGATGTTGACTAACCATGACTTGGATTTTCTTTTAGCAGCCTTGTGGGTTTGATTTTGACTGACCATTTGGAAAGGAAAAGGGTCGTTGTAGTCGAGTCATGTAGACTAGGTCATGTTCTGGTAGGTGCTGATAATACCTTGATGGACCCATATCTGAAAACCAGGTTCTTATTTGTTTAAACATAAACTTCATGCCCAAGTTTCCCTTTTGACCCAAAAATCAGGGATTGCATGCCCTAGTCAATTGAAGGTCTCGATGACAAAGCACTAGCTAGTGGGTACCTGTCCAAGTCATGGACAATTTGACACCTTTGTTTTACTAATGAAAGGAAATAAATGAATTCTTATCCCCCAAGCAGGCTCTTAATTATGTCTAACTTAATCTAATCCCTATCATTCCTCGAGCCACACGACCCACTCATTAGTCTAACCCATGGGTCAACTTGTACTAATCCCACTTCATTAAGACATTTTATTATTGTTTAAGTATGCATCAATGACCTTGTCATTTACGTGTACTACATAAGCTAGACAAAGTGCCAGATAATTATAAACATGTTCTACACTTGCTTAAGCCCTTAAATAATCATGTTTATTCACCACAACTCGCAAGAGTACTATTGAGAAACATTGCCTGACAATGACCTTGTTCGCGTCAAATTATTAATTAATTTGGAGAGGTTAGGCATTGATGGGTGATTTTCTCGAACGAACATTTCCTGATATTAAGTACTTTTGTTTCGCATCAGCACAGCATTATTAGTTGTGCTTCACGACCATTAACATTATAAAATGTGTTAATGGGACATACAAATTGCCAGCTAGGTGAAGGAGCAGGAGCAGGAGCAGTAGCAGGAGCAAGATCTCGCAGTTGAGATATCAAGATGATTTGTCTCTAGCCTTTTGTTTGTAATTGTTTCTTCGTCTTTGTTCCATTCCTTGTTCACTACTTCATCTCTGAAAAGAAAAATATTATATAACATGAATACCCATGTTACAACAATACCCTGAAGAGTCCAGAACATTGCTTCTCTATTTTTTTAAAAAAATTTATGGCATTATATGTCTTGAAGTTGAGAGAGAATCTATTGGACTAGATTGGATGTTTTCTATTTTAATGGATCTGTGATGTCATTGATGATATCAATACCACAAGCTTTGCAAGATCATACAACCAAGGTAGTGGTCCAGGCTTCATTTTTGCACCAACTTCCCCCAACACATTGATCATTTGGATTGAGAAGGCAATTCAAAATCATTTGTTGTAAGATTGAGATCAATTTTTTCCGGCCCATTGTCGTGGGGGGACTCAAATTTTTTATTAAATAATGTGAACTGGCACTTAAAAGGAAAGGAGAAAACTAAGAAGAGAAAGATATACTCAAATCCAAATCGAGATCCAATAATCAAGCGACGGTGCATATAATCAATTGTAATTTTCGTCATCATATCAATTATCATCATCATCATCTTCGTCATTGTGATTGTCATGCACCCCATTCTCACTATTACTTTCCTTTGATTCGCAATTGAAAAATCTTTGATCATGAAAGAGATCTTCCTCTATTATATTAGTGAAAGCAATGCGATCCCACTAAATGTCTTATTCTCTTAGCAGTAGGTAGTTCATTAATCAATGTTCAATACTACTCAATCTTCAATTAATCGAAGGTATGACGTACAGGGTATTCTTTATAAATGGAAAAGAAATGATGGGTAGAATCCCTGGAGTCACCATCCAAAGGCTGGAAAAGTCATGTTAAAATAATCATCTTTGTTTTAATACCATGTGTGTCACCTATAGGATGGGGAAGCCTTAGTCAAAAATTGTGCTTCCCGGCGCTCTGTTTTGCCTTTTGAGGTTTAGATATGGGGAGGGATGAAAGCTTGGCAGATCAGGTCATCTCGATATACACCATAGCATAGCAGGACTCAAACCTGAATTAGTACCATTTGTAGCTTATACCCAACTCTTTTTTTTTTTATAAGAAAACTTTCAACGGAAACAAAGAAAAACAAGAAGGAAAAGGAGAGACAACATAATAAGTTACCACGGAAATAAAAAGCTCGTACCCAACTTGGTTCGGTTAGGACCCCTTTTTTTTAAATTCCTGATTAAATAAGAGCCCGAACCCCGATTCGTATAAGAATATAAGGCCCTGTAACTAGGCTAAAATACTTTAATCTTGTATGCATACATGAAATAATCTGGTATGGGTGGAGATTTTATTAGATTTAGTTATTTTATGATGCATCAAGTTTTTAATTGGAATATATATAATTGTGTTTTGTTTTGTTGTTTTAATTTACTATAGGAATATTCAAATATTCCATTCAGGATTGTATTTGATTTAAAGGATAAAATTCTAAAGATCTCGGTGAGGAAAGCAATCACAAATGATAAGACTCCTAAAATATAGAATTAACTTAGGTTTTACTTATGTTTACACTGTCACTATAGACATACATCATCGTCAGAAGTTAGGTCCTACATGTGTTTTTCACCGCTCATATCGATTTTAACATTGCAGATGAGGCTCTCCATGTTTTTTTCTGTTTGTATCGACAATGCGACTTCATCATCGGTTTATGTCAGCAGCAAATCCATCATCTAGACTTCTATATATATATATATATATATATATATATATATATATAAGGGAATATTCATATGCATCATTCCCTCACCACTTTTTGGTGAGGGACACCCCTTTTGGGGAAAAAGCAAGTACAAAGTGTACTTTTGTACTTTGTTTTTTCCCCACTTTTGTACTTATTTTTTCCCCAAAAGGAGTGTCCCTCACCAAAAATGGTGAGAGATGGATGCATAGGAAGACCCCCCATATGTATATATATATATATATATATATATATATTTTCAGGTGCAAACAGTTTCGTTTTCCTCTTTTGTCATGCCTCAAACATCACTTTTAATGGATCACAACTCCTTACCGTAAGGGCTGCAATTGGACGGATTTAAATGGGGAACCGACGTTATCTACTCCTATTAGGAATGGGTCTCCCATGGTTTGAACTCTGGATAGCAAGATAAGAATTTACTCCTCTTACCACTGAGGTAAGAGGCCATTCTTGTGTCCATGGAAGTTGTTTGGTCCTATCAGAGATGCAATAACCTCTGCTAACAAAGACCTTTTCACGTAATTGGCTGTGTGATGAAGGATTTTTATGCACTATTTAAAGAGCTTCTTCTTTTTATTTGTTGATTCCCTATGTTGATCATGCATTTTAAATTCCCATACATTCGGCAGACAAATTCAAAATATTCTTGTATTGAAACATACCCTTTAACATTATAAAGGTAATTTCTTTAATTGTCAATCCCTCTTTGCAACCATACAACAAAACAAAGTTTAGACAGTCAATTCTAACTTCAAAATTGAGCGCTATACATGATCAATGGATCTACATGTATTTTCATTCTAAACTCAGTTTGTCGAAGGGTTGAAAATCCATTGCTCTTGAATTTGTGATCTTAATCTGTACATATTTTATCCAACTTTCAAATTGATCAGGACCAAAGCAACCTCCTTCCTGTTAATAGCTCAAAATCTTAGACCCAAAACCTAATCCACATGTAAATCAAAAAGAATACTCAACCTCATCTATTGTAGGGAAAGTACGTACGCTCAGCTGGTTAAATAGCAAACTTGTAATCAATGGTCAATATTGACAGAGTAGGAATTGTGCTCATGCTATCTTGTAGTGTACATTTGAGGTCAACATATCACTAGTGATCAAACAGGCAATATATATATGTATCAGCCTGGATTGTAAGATGGGCTTGTTTCTGTGGCTGTTAACAGGTGGGGGTGAATGGGTGATCACTACAACTGGAGCCAATATTGAGAAATGGCACAGTACTGTACGGGTATCTGGACTTGGACCAGTGCTGTTGGTTCGTACACAGGCTCATTAGTCTAGTCTACCCATGTTTATCCCGATTCTAAAGAAGCCAATCTCACATTTCACTTTCAAACGAACAGGTGGGGGCCCTCTTCGGATTTCAATATATAATAAATTGTTTGCATTAAGACATATGTCGTTCTCTTATGTTTGTACATGTACAGTGAATCTGTCCAACAAAAATATGGTCTCTCTCTCTCTCTCTCTCTTGCATGGATCGCAGGGATGGAGATGGGTCCTCGTGTAGGATCTCAGGTGGGACGGCTCGGACCCATGAAAGCACACCCGCACATTCGGCAGAGAGCACTTGCACAAATAAGAAGAGGACATGCACTTTCACGCCCGGCCCACACATGGTGGGACTTGGGAGAGCACTCTAATCTCATTGAAGGAGAGGAAAACCACATTCATAGTGAGGGAAGATGCGCACATGCAGATAGAGGAGACTCGCACATGCGACGAGACATAAACCTATGATCATCCTAGTTAATGGTCAAAGGCGAAGTCTTCAGCAGACTGAGCAACCCCTCATTCTTGATTTTTAGCAATTTAAATTCCAAAAAAATGAGGCGTTGCTAAGTTGGTTGGCAGCCCTACATCTCACGCACTTGCTTAAATATCAATATATGTTTACGCCAATCTTTACAGGGGCGGACCCAAGTTATGGTCATATGGGACGGCCGCCCTAGATCACATCTTGAAATCCCATAGAGTCATATGGGCCCCCTAGGCCATGCCCCACATATTCCAAAAAATTGCCCCACATGTATTATGTCTAATAAGACTTAGTCTCTCTCTCTCTCTCTCTCTCTCTCTCTCTCTCTCTTATTTATTAAAATACTTTATTTCTTTACCCTTTTCTCTCATATTATCTTCCCACAAAATCTATGGTTCAATTATTCGCAAACTATCTAAATCTTAGGAAGTCCCTCTTGATATGATTCAGTTCTGTTGCATGTAAGGGTTATTGGATTTATTTCCCCTTTTGTTTCTTTTTTACCTTTTCCTTTTGGATGATTTGGTATTGAAAATCAATTATTTCTTTATCTTTTTACTAATCCATGGAGAAAAGATAATTAGGACTTTGCACATTTCTTCTTCCACTTTCATTATGATTTCAAGCACTTGTCTGGCATTTCCTATTGTTGATCCGCGATATAACTTCTATTGTCATTGTAATTTGTGTCTCTTGAATCTTATATTGATGGAAGAGATATTGATTTGTAGGTTTTGGGCATAAACGGTTTGATTTAAAGAAATTAAAAATTGTATCTAGTGTAAATTGTATTTCTTATTGGCCATGTGCCTTTGGGTTTATGATTTGCTTAGATTGTTGTTGTGTCATGTTTGACTTGTTATTGGCTGATTTTCACAACTATGCTCTCCATCTTTTATTGTTGTTCTTAGGGAAGCGAGTGTTATTGTTGATTTTCTTGCTAAGGGTATCATTTTCTTAATTCACCATTGTCCGCCCCACCTAAACGAAAATTCTGGATCTACCATTGGGTTTTTACACCACAACTGGATAGCCTTCTCTTCCCATGTAGATAGGCTCTGGTCCTCATAGTGTGGACATATTTTTCCCAAGTGTGTGGCTCTTTTGGATCTCTTATCAGGCTGTAGTACCAAAACAAAATTGAAAAAAAAAGGTGTACCATACTAATACAATGTCAAATTATTTTATTTTCACCAAAAATATTTAAGTACAGACCTCCTTATAAAGGTTACCTAGGCTTTTAGGTGTCTTCAGATGGGTTCATAGTCCCTCCTCTATGTCACCGAAAAAAAAAAAAAAACTGATCCAATCGTTTTTCTGATGCCAAAGGTCAATCCAAAATCCATCTTCCTCACAACGTAGCATATATAGATAAACGGAATATGCCAATTAATTTGCAAGATTGGAATTCTGATTAGGCCCAACTTATCCCAATCCATCAAACACCAAGTATCCGACGAGGGACCGAGGAAACATGCATTTCATATAAGGCGGCAATATATTCTCCTCCTGTCATATGTATGGGGTCTTCAAATTAATTAGCCTTTTGTCATAAAATCGGAATGTGGCCCCCATATTAGCAATGAATATCTTTCAAGTCAATAATGGTCTGATCTGATGAAGCCATGAGAGGAATGATCATCAAATAATTAAGAGTGAGGTATCAATTTTTTAATCACTTTGGTTGATAGCTTTCACGTAATAATTAAGCTAAATTGTATTCTTTTAGATGTCTTATAATGCCTGCTCCTTCTTATTCAGAGGGGTTGGTGGTCTTGCAGAATCTTTTTGAATTTCATTTTTTTAGTGCCATGCAGATGCAGAGCACATATTGTGTTGTACTGTTTCAGGTGTTGTTGTCCGAATACTAATTAAAAGAAGAACCCTTTGAATAACCTGAAATCATATTCATACCTGCATCTGCATGCCCCCAAACTCAAAATCTCTCTCGGTATTATGAGGGAATCTCATCTCGTGACTCTGGCCATTCCAGGAGATCCAATTGCCAAATGATTGACGAAACGGTTAGGCTCTTTAAGAAAGGTCATTAAACCTTTTGTAATTATTGTTTTCCTTTCCCATTAACATCTAAAACAAGGGTCCGGGCTAACCTTCAGGGTCGTAATTTCTGATCAATTAGCCCAACTCTACCCTAACATTGGCATTGGTTGGCTCCACTTTTATTTTTGGGTTGGTTCTAAATTGACAATTCTAACCATATTGACAAATGGGTGAGGTTAAAATAGTCCATTCATGCTAACTAGGGGTCGCCCACTTGGTTAGCAACTCTTCCCCAAATTGACACGTTTGATTCCAGGGCATGCTTCCCTCTTTTTATCTACACTTCTAACCATATTGACAAATGGGTGAGGTTCAATTGGCATGCTTCCCTCTTTTTATGTGTGGGCCCCCTGTGTAGGCTCTATCATTGCCATTGGTCTCAACCCTTTTGTCTGGTTCAAAAACAAAGCAAAAGAAAAGCTTAACTCATTTCCTGGGATGATTTTCTTCTTTGGAACCCATGGAATTCAAGGAAATCCCACTTAGAGTGATGGATGCATGCACCCGGTCTATGTTCTCCAAAAACACAGACACAAACACAACTCAATTCATTCCTTACTAAATATACTTTTAACTCATTAGCAGAATGTTCTTACCAAAAAATAAAAACTCATTCAAAGGATGAGTTGGAAGCGACCCCACAATTATGCATCTGGCTCGATGCATTGCCTCTCCTAGCCCGAGGCCCAGAACCTACCTATTTTTAGATGGATAGAGATAAACCAGAGGGAAAAACCACGTGGCAAAGCTGCCCTAGCCGTTCATCTGTCAGGAACCGACGGCTTACAGCGCGAAAGCAAGCTCGAGAAACGGACGGCATGCATTCCGCCACGTAAGAAAAGTAAACGATCGTACCCACCACATGCATGCAGGATGTCACTCTACTACTATATATTCATGGACATATCATCCCTGTGATGGAGCTTGTGTGGTCGGGGTGCAAAACGCAGAGAAATATCCATCCATGATCCATCCATCCTTCCAATCATTTCATGGATGTATGGGTTCCTATTGATGCATGAAACATGCACATATGATGCATGGACAGTAGAGTGTGTGTGTGCTTGTAACTAATGATTACAATGGGGGCATGATGGCAACGCCTCCTTCCGTAGAAATAAATGATTATAATCGGCACAAGACTGCGCAGCCTTAGCCGCCATTTCTCTCTCTCTTTCTCTCCGCCTTTTCGTGAGATTTTGTTTCACATTTTCAAAAGAGAGAGAGAATCCGAGAAAGAGAGAGGGGATTCTAGAGGGAGAATGCAAGACCCCCCACCCCAGCGGCCCAGCCACTATTTAAATGCATTCAACCCCAATGATAATCTACGCAGTCTCTGCTAGGAAAGCGAAGAGATAAGAAACGTAGAAAGAAAACCCAGAGAGAGGGTGAGAAAGTTTGAGCGCTCCACAGCCAAAACGGGTTCTGTTGTTATTTGTTTATGAAATGAGAAGAGAAGCGATGTGCTTATGTGGTTCTGTTGTTCTGCTGCAAGCCTGCAGCTGCTGTTGATTTTCTTCTTTTGAGTAGAGCCCACGGCAGTAGCTTCTGTTATCTTCTTCTCTCTTCCTACTCTCTTTTCATATCTCTCTCGTTAGCTTGCTTTCTATAGGCTGCGTTTGAAAAGATTGGAAAAGCTGCGACCCCCGCACTGCTATTGGTGTCAACTTAGTTAGCTTTCTTACAGCAGCACCTTGTAGTTTACTCGTTTTTGTAATATTGTATTTTCTGGGGTTGGAAAGATGAGTGAGGAGGCTGTCGTAATCAGAGTTTTTGAACCCGAGAGGGACTGTGAGGGTGTGGAAATGGTGGAGAGAAGGTGCGAGGTGGGTCCCAGTGGGAAGATGTCTCTCTTCACCGACCTCATGGGCGATCCCATTTGCAGAATCCGCCATTCCCCAGCATTTCTAATGCTCGTATGTGTTTCACTCTTACTCCCTTTAGTTCTTCCAAACTGGGTTTTTCTTTTTAAAGTTAGTTTCCAAACTTTTTATTGATTGACGACGTTTCTCCAATCATCTTTCTCATTTCTATATCAGGTAGCAGAAATGGGTCCGGACAGAGAAATCGTGGGAGTGATCCGAGGGTGCATCAAGACCGTTACATGTGGCAAAAAGCTCTCCCGAAACGGAAAGAACGGTTCCGATATAAACGCCACTCTCCCGATATACACCAAGCTTGCGTATATTCTAGGCCTCCGCGTCTCCCCTTCTCATAGGTAAGTTATAAATGATAAACAAGAAAAGCTTGAAGAATCGGAATGTTTCTCTGCTACTATCTGGAAAGCCCGTGTCTCAGTTAGTTTTCTCAAAAGGCTTTTCGTTTCCTGGGGTGGTTTTTTCTTTTTTCTTTTTTTTTTGTCTGCAGGCGAATGGGTATTGGGCTGAAGCTCGTCTCTCGCATGGAGGACTGGTTTCGAGGAAACGGAGCCGAGTATTCGTACATGGCTACGGACAAAGACAACGAAGCTTCTGTCAAGCTCTTCACGGACTGCTGCGGCTACGCCAAGTTCCGCACCCCTTCTCTCCTGGTCCAACCCGTCTTCGCCCACCGAGTCAGGATACCCAACCGAGTCACCTTCTTCCGACTCGGCCCCCGCGACGCCGAGACCCTCTACCGCCGCCGCTTCTCCACAACCGAGTTCTTCCCCCGAGACATCGACTCCATCCTCACCAACAAGCTCAGCCTCGGCACCTTTCTCGCACTCCCTTCTCAGTCCTTCCCGACCGTCGACTCGTGGCCTGGTATCGAATCGTTCCTGTCCGACCCGCCCGAGTCGTGGGCCGTGTTGAGCATCTGGAACAGTAAAGAGGTCTTCAGGCTCCAAGTACGAGGCGCGTCGCGGGTCAAACGCGGTCTAGCGAAGACGACCCGTATAGTTGACCGGTCGCTCCCGTGGCTGAAACTACCTTCCGTGCCGGAACTGTTTCGGCCGTTTGGGCTGCATTTCCTGTACGGGTTGGGAGGGGAAGGTCCTGACTCGGTGAGTCTGACTCGGGCGCTGTGCGGGTTCGCTCACAACCTGGCCAAGAAGAGCGGGTGCGGAGTCATAGCGACCGAGGTGGCATGTGGCGAGCCGCTCAGGTTAGGAATCCCCCACTGGAAGAAGCTATCGTGCGCCGAAGATCTCTGGTGCATGAAGCGGCTCGGAGAGGACTATAGCGATGGGGCCGTTGGAGATTGGACCAAGTCTCCTCCTGGGCCGTCCATCTTTGTGGACCCCAGAGAGGTCTGATTTCTCTTATCTTTCTTCTTATGTAGGGGTGTTTTTGGGGGATCATATGGATCTTTGGGTATTTTGGTACTCAGCCTGTTTTGTAACGGTTTTGTGATAACAACCAGGGATATATATATTAGTATGTCATGTAAATGGATGGATGTGAGCCGTGGGCTAATCTAATGTAATGAAACTTTTGATCAAAGAGTTGGAAGAGGATATGGATAGAGAGAGACAGGTGTTTGTGTTTTGTAACGGTTTGTGATAAGAAAAACATGAAATCGAAAGTGGGGAATATTCGTTGATACGTGGCCTAAAGCTAAATGGTTCATGGTATTTTGGGGTATTTATCCATAGTAGTAGTAGTTGGTTTTTTTTTTATTTTTTTATTTTTTTATTTTTTTTTGGGTCATTAACACTATTTTGAAGGGGTTTTTTTTCTCTTTCTCTGATTTTTTTTTTTTTCTGGGGGCAAGTTTGGTTTTGTTCTTCTTGAGTTTGTATGTGTTTACATGAGAATTTTTTGTGGTTTGGACCTTTGGAGCGTAGGTTTGCATTATGATTTATTAAAAATAAAAAAGTAGGATGTGGGGCTTTTTGTTTTTGTCTTATATTATATGGACACCAACTGTCCAACTTCTTTTTTTTAATATAGATATTATAATTTTGATGTTATTGGACAAATGTCTTAATGGCTGAAAGTTTTGAGGCCCGCTAAGTTGGTGAGTACTATTGTAAATATATATTTTATTGTATGATACAAAGTGCATTTTACTTAATACCCAAAAGTAGTTATATGTTTAGATATAATATTTTATTTTATATGAACCTAAAAAAATCTTGTATAACCTACCAAGTACTTGTATATTGGAAAGTAGATCTTTGTTTATCCTCGCCCACATCAAGTGGGCTTGGATTTAGCTAGTAGCCATGCTCTTCTAGGCAATTTTTTGAATTCTCAGAATTGGGATGCGTGGCAACCAAAACAGTTGTAACTTAACCTCACCAACCTTCACTTTTGCATAAATTGAGTCCCGATGCTCCTCTAAAATCATTCACTTACAACATTAAAACAAGAAAAAAAAAAACCACCTTTGGAGGAGACTATGACCAACATGCATAGTCAGAAGAAAACAAATCAGCTACTTCATGTAATAGCCCAGGGTTTAAGGAGGTGGGGGAGAGGAGATTTTGTTTAAGAAGAAGTCTTCGGTTTGTATGTTTAATCACTAGAGCTTATATGCATTTATTTATCAGATGGTCCTTGTGAGTTATATGCCTCCACTTTATCACCATAAAATCTAAAATGTCTATTCTAATGGCCTTTATCACTGTTCTCACCTTTTAGCGGTTGTGCTTGGAAGTTGGAACGCTTATAAAAGGTGTCGTTTTTGTTCTTCCAAGCACACGCTTAAGCCAATGCATAACACCATTTAGTTTATTTTTCTTGGATTTTCTCATGAAATAAATGAATTGGACCATCACATGAAGTCCAAGGACCACTAAACGCACCCGACTTTTCGGATTCATGTCTATGAGGTTAATTCCCGAATTCAGTGTCATATAGTAACAAATAAAAAGAATCCATAGAGCATATTTTTAAATATTAATTTTATTTACTAAGAAAGTCCATTTCTCTAATTCACGTTTTTTATTTTTTTTAGTCTATTTTGTATATGGCTAGCCCTCTCCTCAGCTCGTGATAATGGGAGAGGGATGTCTGCTGCTAGGGTGGGGCCCACTGTTTGGTCCATCCAAATGGACCACATGCAGGGTCTTCATGATTTGCATGTGTCCACCCAAATTTGGCCCCGTCTGATTAAATTGAACCGTTAGATCGCGTGACACCCATCCGAATTGATAGTACCCCGTTTAGCTTTTGTAGCTCAGATGGAGATGATAGAAATAAATGATATGGTTGATTTTTTTCTTTTTTAAGAGAAGAAAGCCCTTGTGTGTCCTTCAAATCCCTCTATCCGCATTCCCATGTGGGTCCCCAGGTAAGCCCCAGACCATTGAGTGAACACCCTTATCCACCGTTGGAGTTGAAGATAAGGGGCCCTATATTTAGCCAATTTAGCCAAGATAGGTGTTTCTGCCCCTATTTATTAGCCAATGATTTAAGAGATTTATAAAAGATTCGCAAGAATATTTACGAGAGATAATAGATAAGTATACCATTAATGACACGTGTCACACTTTTTCATTAGCTAAAAGAGGGGCGTTTCTTTTTGTGAAAACGCCCGTTGAGTTTTGTAGTGCAACTCGTATATAATATATATATATATAATAGGGAACCGGTCGAATAAAGACGGTCCTTACAGTCTTAGGTTCGGGCCACCTAGTGGGGCCCACAGTGAGACCCCACTGGTCGAGGGATGGAGGGGGACTGAAAGATCCAAGTGAGGCCAACCAACATCTCAAATTTGAAGTTCATCTAATACCTCTAACCTGTTCATCAGTGGTTCACAAGTTTAACAGCTTTTAATATCAAATAAGAAAAATTGACCCTCAATTTAACGGTCTAGTTCATCCGAATCCATGCAAATTCTTGGGATACAATGCCTTGTGAATGTGTGGTCAATCTAGATCGGTCATAAGGTGGGCCTCAGTGGCCGTTCCGAACTGTGCGAATCATAAGGACCGCCTTTATAGGACTGGTTCCTATATATTTTTATATACATAGGTCCTCTCCTCAGCTTGAACTAGGCCCACATGGGGATAGGGCTAGGAGGATTTAAAGATCTGTGTGTGCCCCTCATGTAAACAAAAAATCATCCTAATCAGATCATTATAACCTTATTATCCGGAGCCCACAAGCTTAGTCCATTTGAATGGGGTGTGTAGTTGATCCAATGATCCAGTACATTTTGATCTATCCAAACCCAGAGCCCATGTGAAATTCAGGGAGGTATGTGTGATTCCTGGCTAGATGATCCACCAGTGGGCCCCACATGTGCGGGCGGATGGGATTCCTCTGTCAGTTCGAGCTGAGGAGAGAATTGGCCTTTTATATATATGGGTCACGCTACAAAACTCCTTGGGCATTATTTGCAAGAAAACGCCCATTCTTTTAAGCCTATGAAAGTGCCATGGCATCTAATTTAAAATAAAGATAATGAGATTTAACACAAATGGCAAGTTAGAGATTGATTCTTCTCTTATTACTTACCCAATCTCATATCCTTAAAAGTAGCTAATCAAATCAGTTTTAATTGATTTTTCTTTTAAAATAGCTATATTCAAAACCCAATCAATCACATATGTATCTTGTGGCATCCATCATATTTTTTCATGCGGCATCGATTATGTACGTCATGTGTTCAATCATATGGTGGGACTTGCTCATATTAAAATAAGATTTGAAGGATAAATCCATATAGGGGTCAAGATTCAAGATAAATGATTTAGGTTATCATCATGTGAATCCGCAGTGGGACCCTCTTATTTTTGTTGTAAAGGGCTTTGCTTAATCCAAATGTGTGCCCCACTTTGCAAGATAAAGAAGGGCTAAAAAGGCAACCTGATGACATATTATATCCACTTGAGACCCTCAAAAGAGTCTCTCTCAAATTCAAATCTCCTATTTTCTCTCTTCAGATCTTGTATTTTCTCTTCCACACACTCCTATAATAAGGGTGAGTAAATAAATATGAGTTGGCATAAACAATATGAAGTGGCATTATCTCATTGGAGTTTTTGAGAATTTACACACACACACACACACACACATATAAGGAAGTATTCAAGTGCATCCATCCCTATGGTACATAAATGAGAAATTTCAAGTATAAAAGTGAATTTTCAAGTACATAGAGTGAGGTATACTTCCTTGTTTTCATGTGCAAAAAGGGAAAGTGCCCTCACCCTATGGTAACGGATAGATGCACATGAATGTCCCCCATATATAGATATATGAGCAAGGCTCTTCTAAGCTTAAACTTATGAGAAAATTTAGTAAGCTTATGTTTGTGTGGCCCACCTTTGGTCCATCCTAATGAACAAAACACATGACCCTCCTAAATTACACGTCCTCCAACTTTCGGTAAACTTCAAATTTACTGGACCGCTGGATCGACTATGTATCGATTCAAATGGACTATTGACCATTAAACTTTTGGGCCCATATGGAGATGATAGAAATCACAATTGAGGCTGATTTTTTTTTTTTTTTTTGTAGAGAGGATGATCCCAATGAGTCCTTGAAATCCCCATGCGGGTCCCCAAGTGGGCCCCACTACGCACTTGAGCTTAGGAGAGCTGACCCCTATGTACCCACTTGGTTTAATTTTTTAAACCAAGAAAATATACGTACAACACCATATACACAATACCCATTTGAGAGTTGGTGGGGGTGGCATAAGGCATATATTGGTTTGCTCACTATACCTTGTGTTCGAAACCACCTCTGCTTTGATC
Organism: Umbellularia californica; assembly: GCA_028538565.1. Classification (NCBI taxonomy): domain Eukaryota; kingdom Viridiplantae; phylum Streptophyta; class Magnoliopsida; order Laurales; family Lauraceae; genus Umbellularia; species Umbellularia californica. Next base: position 6,574,755 of record JAPQWN010000003.1, read on the forward strand.
ACTATATCTAGGTGGAGTTCGTGCTTTGCCATTTTTCAATTTCTGCCACCTAAGGAGGTTCTCAAGTTAGGTCAAAGACCTCAGCAATATACACAAATATTACACAAGATTGCAAAATATTGCTATCAGCAAACTCCTGTGAAAACACTTTCTCCATAGATGGTCTAATACTCCTTTGAAAAAAAAAAAAAAATTCTGTTCAGACCTTCCTTTTAAGATATTTTCAACTATATGATCAAGCAGCTCCTTTTTAGAACATGACTTCTCAATGATCCATCTCCAACATGACCCGCCCTGCCCTAATCCATATCCAATCCAACTAATTTCCAATAGCCTTTACATCTAATTCTACTACTAAACTAACTTCCACATCTAACATCTCAATGAAACATGCTCTCAAAATAACTAGTAGGTTTTGTAATATATTGACTTAAGTCACACTTGAAATAAGTGTTATTCCTCACTTGATTCGATCATTAGTCAAAGAAATATAATTATATATCTCATTCATGATTAAAGCAGTTGTAAGGATTATGTGATTGAAATGAAATTGGGTGATTGCATTTAAATACATACGCACGAGACATCAGTGTGTCAGATCCACTATACCTTTTAATTCATCTTTCTAGAGGCATATGTGATATAGACGAGTTAGGTGCAAAGTTTTGGATAATGATACATGTTAATTCAGCTATTAGCTGCCGACAACACTGTACCAGGATCATTTCTCTTTCACATATGACTACTGACTGCAAGCCGTCCAAAAGTCTAAACATTCTTTTCCTGTCTTCTTAGACCCTCCTTGGGGCTCCGAAGTGATACTCAGCTTTGACATCCAAGCCACGCAAAAGATAAGGCTAGTACAGGAACGACATGACCATGCCTGAAGCTGCTGTGTCTTCCAAGTCCACATAGTGGATCCACCACCTTTTCATTTGGTGGAGTGAAGACCATCTCTGATTAAACAAATCCATACCAATCAATCCTTGAATCCAACTCTAATAGGAGTTGCAATCATGATAGGATTTATAAAGTTCCCAAATTGGCTCCACAACTACGGACCGGGTTTCTAGACTTGGAGTCCAACAAGTAGATTTCCCAAGTCATAGAGAGATCCATGTTGGGCGGAGGGGGGATGTTAGAAAGGATTAAGGTCAATTTATTTACACATGTGAGGTGGGTTCTACGTACATCAAATGTGGGACCCACCCCACTTGAGCAAATTAATTATGTATTTACTTGCCAGGTTTCCAATGATGGATGTACGTTCTCAAAGCCTCCATTTTAGGTATCATTTGGGAAGGAGGTAAAATGAGGAGAAGGAAAAAATTGAGGGAATGTTGGAATTGAAGGTGTTTGAGAAGGGAGGAGGGAAAGTGGGGGAGGGGAATTTGAGGGTAAATTAGTGTGGGGGAGGCTCCAAAATTTTTCCTTCAAAACTGGGGGGAAATTGGAGGCAAAGAGGGGATTTCTTAGAAAATTACTGAACTGCCCTTTTGTCAAATTGAAGCTTTTGCAAAAATAAGGATAAAATGGTTTTTGCCTCTCTACATCACAAAAAAATAAAATTATACTTTTTCACTTTGTTTTCCCTACTTTTTTACTATCTAAATAAGAGGAAGCAAAAAATTATTCCCCCCCCACCCCGGCGCAAACATAGTGTTAAGGTAAACCTGAAGTTACCTGAACCCTTCCCCCCGCAAACATAGTGTTAAGGTAAACCTGAAGTTACCTGAACCCTTCCCATCTTCTATGAAACCATCTTTCTATTCATTCCTACGCATGCACTTACGCACGGTAATGTAATCAGACAAATTACCGTGTAGTAGGGATACCTTTTTACCAAAAGGTTAAAAATGGACTCCCTCAGGACACGTGTGATGTAATGCATTTTTTCAGAGAAAATGTTTGAAGAGTTATTTCATTTTTTCTGCATAATTTTTCTTACATTCGTTGATTTAGTACTGTTTGAGATAAAAAGAAACTGCTTCTATCCAATCCATTGCTTGTCGATTTGGTGAGGCACCAATCCCTTCAACCAGAGATCATGGTGAGGGACTTGTGTAAGTGGGTGTGTGTTTTTATCTTAAAAAAAAAATGGATTTTTCATTAACGGTCACCATTTGTATTGATATCCATGCATGTTATATTAGTAATTTTTTAAAAATATTGCAATGTTTTTGTGCGATTTTTGAACACTTAAATGGAAAACAACCTCTGAAATGTAAAGGAAAATATACCTTTTGACTTTTTAATAAGGTAGACTCCAATAAAAATCTTACGATATCCAAATGGGAGAGGAGAGGAGGGACGTGGTGGTTTGCCAGGAAGCAATTCTCCTCTCCATTCTCCCTCAGTTAAACTGGGCCTTTCCATATTCAGAAGGCATTGATTCATTGATCTAGTGCTTGATCAACGGTTTGAATTTACCAATGGTACACTTTCAATCATCACACAATTAATGGATCCAAACCTATCTAGAGAGGTGTGATTAACTTTAAAAGATCGCTTAGTTGGTTTAGGACCATGATTTGCATTAAAAAATTATAGGTTCGAAACTGTACTATTATATTAGGACTAAAAGAGAGTTTATCCGAATTTCCACTGAACTCGAAGGAATTAATCCAGTAGCACATAAAAAAAGAAAGATAAAAAAAAAAAAGAGGGGGAGGTGTGGTTTGGTCACGTAAAAGATTGTATACTCATTGGTGCAAAGGTCAATGGAAAACGTCCTCTTTTTTTTAATCATGCGTGGGACCCATGACCATTAGACGGTTTTGTTGGCTCGAGGCATTTCATGAATCACATCGCCATAGGAATTCCTCTCCTGTCACTTTTAACGGTCATGCTTTTCAAATGTCGACCCTACCCAGTACCCAGCCTTTTCAGCCTAGGACCCCAATTGGACATGAATTTCGATATCGGTACTGTCCGTGGACTTAGACTTGAGGGGTCTAAAAGGGCCCAAACGGACCTATCATGTTGCCCAAAACTTTTTCCTCACAAAGCTAGTTCACTTTTCTAGAATTGCAGGATCAAATATGGAACTTTTATCACATAAAACAGCTGCACAAAACACCCCTGAGGCTGAGAGGTCCGTCAGGTAGTCCCATATCATCCAGACCATTCAATGGTTTGCAAATTCAGGAGGATATAAAATGCCTGGACAGATGTGAGGATAAACATGAGGTTTGTACTGGGCTATTTGTGATTTTTTGTACTTTGTATAAAAAAAGAATCATCTGGTCCTGGGGTGGTACAACTGTACAAGTGGACCAGCTCTCTCACCTGGTGATCCCATCATACATGACGTGGGCTCTCTTGTACTGAACTTGGAAAAAACTGGCATTGAAATCGGCCAAGTAGCAATAGCAATTAGCAAGGATGGCATGGCATGGCATGGGACCTTTTGTGGCTCCGTTGGCATACGTTTATATTTTAGTAGTAAAGGTTGGTGGTTTTGGATGCCTCCTCCTAGTCCCTACTCCCCCTTTCCTCCATGTGATTCATCATGATGTATAATTGTTTTTGTTTGGATTACCTGAAAAATCGTTAGATTTTATGGAATCCTCATGAAAAGTTATGTATGTGCATGCATGGGTCGTTTCGTATTTGTCCCTTGTGGCTTTTCGTGTATATCATGAATTCAGGATGGGAAGTAAACCAATGCATCATTTCACACATATCTTTCTCGCCAGTTGATTTATCTTCTTCGGAAATTGCAAGCCTTTCTCGACATTTCTTTTTTTGCTTTTACTATTATTATTATTATTATTAAAATTTTCATTAAAGTTTTTTTTTTTTTTAAATAAAAGTTTCATCTTCTACAGAAAATAGAATGTCCGTATGGTAAAATAAATAAATAAAAGGGGGAAATAGAAGGGTACATTTGCAACATTACTTTTCCTTTTTTTTTTTTTTGGGTTTTTTGCGGCACTCCAAATAGTGTGATAATATAAATTAATTTGTTATTCCATTTCACTAAGGTATATAAACAAGTGCTTAGAGCTTATTTCTTTACTAAAATTTCTTATAAGAATTTCGTGTGTTAGAGTTTTTTAAGCATGTCAAGAATATAAAATTTTCAACCATTTAAAACGTCTCAAAAATAACTTTTGAAATTTCATGAATTCCAACTCCTTCACTTTTTGGTGGAATATTTGGAACATCCAAAGATTCCAACAAAAAACAATGAGGTTGGAATGCAATAATTCTATAAGGACATTTGATCAGAGTTTTTAGATTGCTGAAGTTTTGTAATTCTAATAAAGATTCATGGTATTTGCAAATGACATGAGATAAGCTACCACATCATGTTAGGAAAAAACAAAATAACCAATACACTAAATTCTTGCTAGAAGTTCTCGGAAAGAAACGGGCCTTTTAAGGTTTTCCTCTGGATATCATCAAGATTCAAGAAGATATTGCATAAAATAGATTAGTTTCTAAATAATTAAAAATACCCAATAACATAAAATATCTAGGAAAGGAAATTTATATATTTCTCAAAACTCTCAATTAAATAATAATATCATTCTAGTTTTCTCTCTTTCCCACATGAGCCAGTGGGGTTTTGGGCGTGGACTACCCTTCTCCTTTGAATGAGAAATTTGTTTTCCTTTGCTGACTTATCTTTAGAGAGATTTGCTAAACAATTTGGAAAACTTGTCACAAAGATAATAGGATTTAAATTAAAAAAAAAAGTACCCATTGACAAAATATTCAAAGAAGCGGCATAATGATTGTCACTTGAGGCCCACTCACGTGTGATACCACATGGGCCCCCATGTTAGAATCATTAACAATATGTGTGGTTTAGATCAAAGCTGACAAGAAGGTTGGCTCCTTTGTGTGGAAAAGCCAAGAGCAAGTGAGTCACACAACTTTCCTTGAGACAATGCAGTAGTTACATGACCAAATGTCACCCCTTTTATATCACCCAACTTTAAATAAAAGCATGAGATGTATCACTAATTAAGTAAAGTATTAGTCTTCTTGTATTATAAAGTAGACTGTGAGCAATTTGCCAGAAAGCTGGTTTTCCTTTCAGAAGGTGGAGAATCCCAACTACTCCAAGTTAAAATCTTAATTTTTTTTATCCCTTCTACAATCTCTTTATCAATTATTTTGTTGAAAGAAGTCCTTCCTTGTGTCTCTTGGTAGTTTATAGTAAATGGTTGCACTTAGCTGTCTTGAAAGTGTTGAATTAGGTAGAAGAAGGTTGAGAGGACTCTGGTCTTGTAGATGTTGTCAAAGCTGGCAGGCAATCTCCATTTCTTTTCTTATTGAGTCAAACATCAAAAGAATCAATCACTTTGTTCATACTTGTCTTGTAATTGCTGGTGTCTATCAGTGTCTGGAAACAAAGTATTGGGACTCTGGAGTAGGCTCTGTTGGCACCAACCAAGAAAATGGACACTGGTCTTGATTATATTAGTTATATTCTGGTAAGACACTTTTCAGCTTAATGGTTTGACTAAGGGGAATGTTGTGGATGAAATATAAAAACAAATTACTGGAGATCTGAAGATCAAAGGCATTTCATTTTATTTTATTTTATTTTATTTTTGTATTCTGTTGCATCATTTGTACACATTTCTATGTATTAATTCCAATCTTGGAGATCTACACAATCTTTGTCCACATTGGAGCTCATGTCGTATAGGTCTGTTGACAGGCCGGGCCTGGCCAAATTTTGTTCAAGCATGGTTCGTTTAGTTATCGAACCTAATATCAGGCCCCAATCCATCCCATGGATCTCAAAGGTGGTATCAGGCCCCAATCCATCTCATGGATCTCAAAGGTGGTATCAGGCCCAGCAAATTTGCAAACTACATGCTCCTCTTTTGTTAAATGTCAGGAAGGCCAGACCCCTCAGGACATATAACCCAGCTCCGCCCCATTTAATTATCTGGCCAGAACACTGAGCCCACGAAGAGTCCGCGACCCAAAAAATCCCAAATACAGTCTAATGAGAATGTTCAATTGCACTGATGAATGATATTAATGGGACCCAATTTTTTTACATGGACAAAAAAAATACAGTCCTTAGAATCCTTATCCAGTCTTATGCTATACATATCTTTTTTTTTTTTTTTTTATGTTCACCCTCAGTAACTTTTAGAACTAAGACCAAGAGTGTAGTCATTTTGATCCATCTGAAATTTGGACTCAGAGATTGATCTCGATATACAAGAAATAATAGGATTCTGGGTGTGGGTATATACGTCACATCTACACTGATTGAATCTGCATTTGGATCTTGGACCCAGATTTGCTAATCAGATCAGATATACCCTAGATCTGACCCAAGTCCATCACATTACAATGCTACTAGTAGTAGGAGTATAGTGGCCCAGATCCAGATGGAGCTAAATCAACTTGAAGCCAGCCCCAGATGCATGAGTCATATAGATGGCCCTCTCCAGGCCCAACCAAAGCTGTTGCAGCCTTAATGAACCTCAACCTGAGCGTCATAAGGAAACAATGTCAAGCGTGGACCTGATCCCAGAATTCTTTGCCATCTGGTTTTAAAATCTGGCCGCACCCCCAATAGACTAGTGATGGAATTGGCCAAGGCCCAGATGCCTGAAATGCCACCCGGGCGTGCCAACTTTCGGAGAGAAATGTATATAGAGACAACCTTGATACGACTAGGTCTGGTGCAAAGCCACTAAAGGATGTATTTTCAGCCCACATCTCGTCAATGCAAACCATTGGATCCAAACCATTTCAAGTGCAAACCTACTTACTATTCAAGTATAAGTTGTGAGTAATCACCCTATAATGAGGAAGATAAGGGTCCGAATCCAAGTAAAGCAAGAAAAAGAGCAACAGTGAATATCACATCATCAAAATAAAAACATTTGATTAAAAAATAAGATCATCCAAAAAGGACCATCACTAGTTAAGATGCATTTGACCAACTTAAAGGGGTCAGTAACCTTTCATAAAGTTAAAAAGGTTAGGGATTTGAATGTCCATGTTCTATTGTAAATCAATAGAATGTTAGGCAGTTCACTTATCAGGTTGGAGAATGCTCTACTTAAAAAGTGGACAATTTCCGCCATCATCTGGGCTTTTTAGGCTTTTCTCCCTACCTTGAAAAATACTTCTTTTCCTGAAGAAAATTCCATTATGATGTGATATTCATACGTTTCATGTGGCTTGACTCGAATAAGAAGGTTAGGCAGTGGGACACTGGAAACTATTTGGTCGGTTTGTAGGTATGCTATGTTGATTTTCTTTGCAAGTGATCAAGAAGATGGTGGCACTTTTCAAGGGCCGTTAGGGCTCAGGCCTAAGTGTGGCCAAACTCTGACCCGTTTAGGCAACGGCCTAAGTTTTAGACCTTGGACTAATAATGCATGGGTCCTTAAAAGTAGTTCAGATCCAAACAAATGTGTGTGCCCAATCACTTTTGTGATATGTTGGATCTGATCGGACTTATAAAGAACATGACAGCCCGGGCCTGGCCTATTAACAATCAGGCCAGAAATAGGCACGCATCCTGCCCATGAGCCAAATATATACAGCAAGATTCCGGCCCCTTGTAGACTGGGCTCATGTATGGTCTGAGCTGGGAGGGCCCATGAGCACCCCTAGCCTTGAGAAATAAATGGTATAATAACATAAATACAGCTCCTTGTTTGGATCAACAATTACATGGATTGCTAACAGGCAACAACATCGCTCAGGATCCAAGAACATCCATTATTGGAATGAAGTTGTAATTCCCATACACAAAAATGGGTTTGTTTTGGATGAGGAAAGAAGAAGACCAAAAGGAAGATAAGAGAAAACTGTTAAAAGTTGAAATTTGTAGTGTTACTGCACACAGTTTTCTTCAGCTTTTGAGAGAGAGAGAGAGAGAGAGAGAGAGATTCACACCATTGCATTGATTAAACAGTCATTACGTGCATGAATTGGATCCGCCAAAATGAGCTCCATGATAGTTTTGTTGTGCACCTTACCATTGTGAGATTTTGACATGCCCTTTCCATCGTGTCTAGTGGAGAGTAAGGATCCTCTATCGCACCTGATACATGCTCATACCAATCATGGTGCGCCACGTTCACACAAGATTGTGTGCATCAAATGCAATAGAGGATACAGATTCATTTGGAATGGAGGGAGTGGCCTTTTCAACTTACGTTAAGGGAGATTGGGAGAAGCGGTTACACCTCACCACTGTTAAATTTCAATGGGCCTTATCACTTCGGCCCATGTCCAGCCCTGCAACAGTTCTGGATTTCAAATCAGGCCCCATCCGACCTATTGTTCACTTGGGACAGTCAAAATCTGTTGTTATCAGGCTCAGGTGGACTCGTGCTTGAACTGGGTCAATTGAGAAATCATGTGTTTCCTTGTCAGTCTTTTGTCGGTAACACAGCTGCTGGGTTTTAATTTGGACTCATGGCTACAAAGGATAATTTACGAAATATAAATAATATAAATGTTTGTACAAATGAATAATATCAGTATGCAGTGATGTGTGTTCGGGTCCAATTAAAGAAAAGAATACCTTATTTTATTTATTTGAATTTTTAAATAGATAGTCACTGCCATCCATAGTTGAAGGGGTCCAATTAGGAAAGTGAATAGACCTCTAACCGCCATATATCTTAAAAAATAGACCTCTAACCGCCATATATCTTAAAAACCCAGCTCAAAATATCCAAGCATTTACCCTATTTCGGGACCTCAAAATGATGACACCCCCAAAAGAAGCGCATGAGTTGTCGAATACTAGTAAAATGAAACCTTAAAGTTTAAATAGTCAAATACTCAAATTACATAATATACCGGTTGATTCTGTTTAGGCGGTGAACCGAGGGTTCAAATCAATAAAGCGGATTCTAGGATTTTCAAACCGCAGAACGAGCCGATCTACCCAGAAAGTTTTGGACATTACCTTTTCAATTATTGTGATTAATCAAATATGGTTTAAAAAAATGTCTGAGACTACTTTCCCACAGTTTTCACTTTACCTCTTGAAACATAGACATTTCTTTAGTATTGAGAAATATATTACTCCCTTTGGTCCATATCAAATAAAAGTTGCTTAGTTTAAATTGATTTTAGCTAAATTATAATTCAAAAATAAATTAAAAAAGCTTAGGGACTAACAACTAATTTCTAATGCTATAGGGTGAACTGCATGTAATATTAACTAAGTCAACAGAAAAGGACCTTACAATGAATTCCTCTTTTAGAAAGATTGCCTCGGTTGGGCAGGGGCCCACTAAGGCACCTAATATTCATATGAGTAAAGGGATGAGAGGAGAATGATGTAACGCTCCAATTCCGAATACCGAGAAAACCGTCAAGGTACCCGAATTTGGCGCGATACTTCCCGAAAAACCCGGGAACTTCCAAGATCGTAGGTCCGCAGTGAGGTCCAATTTAAAACTTTTTGACCGACATATAATCAATGGTTAAATTTACGGAAGTGTAATGAGTAAAGCGGAAACATAAGGTATCATAGAAATATATCAAGTGTAGCAGGGCTGAAGTCCAGCCTAAATCTTAAAGTATAATTAAGAACATATTTATAAACATATCAGTCTAACTCCCTGCTCACCACATAAGAAAACACTCAAACCCAAGAAAAGATAATCACTCAATCCCCCGGTACCGGTGCTCCATCCTCCAGCTTGACCCCCTAGTCGGCTGGTCCCCATCCATAGTCTCCAACTATGGGCGCCTCGACGAGCGCGTCGTCCTCATAATCGGGGTCATCACCTAAGCACCAAGAGTGGGTCAAATCCAAGGATCTGGCAAATTGCAGTATACAAATAACATAGGATGTATGCATCAAAGGAATAGAAACAGTAATAAGATCAATAAGAATATCCAAGGTACAAATACTATGCAATTGAGCAAGATAAACATTTAGAATCAGAAGGATAAGATAAGCCAATCTATCTATACAATATGGCACATTCACACAAGCTGGATACCGCGGGATATTATGCCGCGGCCCTCCCATACTGAACACAGTCGCGGTGGGGAAATCTCACCAGTGCTGGGGATAACTAACCCCGCAAATCACTCGTCAATCTCAAACACTCATCACTCGGGAGACTGGATCGGTATCGCACCGTCCGTCTAAAACATAGCTCATCACTCAACACTCAAATAGCTCCTACCAGTGATGATCAGTCAACGGGCTGAGCTTAGAACAACTGAGTGAATGTTAGTGCCGACTCAGAGAATTAAATACAGGTTTGTGTCTGTCTAAGCTTGCCTTGCTCGAGTAAGGTCCTAACAAGTCCCTAAGAGGTCCAAGTACAATACCATGGAATACAGTCCAAATCCAAGTCCAATCATTGGATCCATACTAAGACCCATCAAGCCATGGCCTTAGTCTAAACAGTCCGGGAGAGATCACAATCTCAATCCAATACCAGTCAGTCTATTCTCATCCATAATGAATCGCAAGTCCAACCTAATCAAACCTCTTCACCTAGGGTATCATACATCTCAACTTAGGCCGTATGGGGGCCCGCCTAGACACAGACACGGGTTATTGATCACCAATCACATCACCAGGTCACCTCTAAGTAATCCTAGGTTCAGGTCATCCATTTTCCACTTATATTAATAGGTTTAAGCAAGAACAAGGACATGAGAGTGATAGTAGTGAAATAAACTTAAAGTAACCGAATCAAAGGGGATATCAAAGGTCCAATCCTAAGTAATAGTCCACCCTCAGGTTCAGGGCCTCATCAAATAATTGGATCCCTAACTGAAGTCTCAGATGCCAAAAGATACTGCGTTTGGTGCTCCTGAAGTTATGGGCATCTTTGACTACGTTTAAGGGTCGAATCACTGACAATTCTAATCCCTAAACTCTATTTGGTGGTCCCCACGAGTCAAGGTCGAGCCACACTATTGACTCGTGCTTGGCACATTGATGGAAGTTCATTTAGATGGTCAATGAGTAAAATTTATCCAATTAATAGGGTACAACAATATAATTTAACATATAAGAAAGAACTAGGGGAAATCTCATGATAATTAAATAAGAACAATAATAATAGAGAAATCAAACCTTAGTCTAGCGCATTGATAATCAAGGACACCATTTAAAATAAATAAACAATTAATGATACATAAAAATCTTACTTTATAATCTAGAGAACCTAAAGACTCATCCAATACTTTTCTACACTTAAAATAATTTAAAGATCTAATGGGGTTCATTAAAGGCTTAAGGGTCTAATTTGTGTTCATTAGAAACTATAGGGTTTTATTCTAATTCTTAAAGCTAATGGGGCCAGACATCAAAAGTTATAAGTTAATAGGTTAGGGGTCATCAGGTCATCAGGTCATCACTCTTTTTCCTTTATTTTATTCTCACTTACTAGAAACGAAAAGGGCAAATGTAAAGTTAAAGTTCTGTAACATGGAAGGTGGCCACACTTTCTATGCACTCACAAGACACTCAACCCATATCCTCTTTCTCACTTAACAAACGTTTGTAAAAAGAAAAGAAATGCCAACTACACAAAGCAAGTGGCTTATTCACATGCTCCCTCAAACTACCGGACCACCCATCTTTTTCTTTTTATCACTTATCCACACACGTCAGCACTACCTCTTCTTCATCTTCACTCAACATGTTCTCCGCAACAGAACCTTAACAGAGAACGTCACTCGCCTGGGACGTTTTGGTTCACAAAACCGTGGGCCCCATTGACCCAAGCCCAGATCAGACTTCACCACTGAGGTTGCCCAGGGTCCCTCTACACGATGTATGGTCCAGATCTCGAATGGTGGCCCACCTGGCCCCACACTCTAAAGAAAATGGAAACTACATTTCCTAATTCGTTACCGTCATGTCATTTTTGGGCATTTGGATGGTGGACCAAACGGGGTCCACATCACATGAGTTCACATCCCTAATGTCGCACCACCATTTCCGGCCCGATGGACGGACCGGATCGGCGATCGGATCAACCAGTGGGCCCCACAATCATATGCTGCAAAAATTGATTTTTCCCAAAAACACATCCTTAGTGATCAAGCTAATAAATAGTGGGCCAGGGGTGCCCACTCCCTATAGGACCAGTCCCTTTAGGGTCGCCCGTGGGTCCTCTATTAGATCCATGGTTCAGATCGATCATCGGGTGGCCCACCTGGGTCCCGGTCTCAACGCAAGGAAATTGAAACTTCCCTTTTTCCATGACAGGAACGGTAACAGTAACCCATTTCCATCCAAATTCTATTCAAATCAATTTCATTCACCTCCATTCATCAAATAAACAAATAAAATGATGAAAACACTTCAATTTGCATCCAAACCATCTCCAATCCACACCATTCATCACATAAATATGTAAAACAACAAATCACTTCAATACCCAAATATCCATCAATCCATCCGTACCATTGATCTTCCAAATGAGATAAACTCATCCATCAATGGCCAAAAACCATAAAAACAAGCTCAAAGGTAGATCTACTCATTTCTAGCATAATTGAAATGGAAATATAGAATAAATTATAAAAATCATGCATTCTATGCTAAGTGAGTATATTGCACTTGCCTTAATTGGTAAAAGAGAAAGAGATTGATAAGAGAGGTAGAAGATGGCTCCTCCTTCTTGCAATTAGGGTTTTGGACTTAGGGATTTTAGCTAGGGTTTTGTGAAATGAGGGGTAAATTAAGGATAAATGAGGGTGAATTTAGAGTTTATTTCCCAATGCAATAGTTTATGTTATATAGTATAGGGTTTTTAAGATAATTACCAAAATGGTCATTTTGATTGCATAGGAATGTGGATAATGGCATGGGCATTTAGGTCATTTGGTGGAAATTCTAGGATGTTCTCAAGTGTGGAAAATCACCTATATAAAAACCTATTTACTAGCAGGGGCCTCAATACTTAAAACCCTACAAAAATTATAAAAAGACACTCTATAAATCTATAAAATACACCATACGCCTAAATCCTATAAATGAGACTAATACTTAGGAAAATATCTATTTACCTTACTAACCCCTATTAAATAGTATGATTATGTTATATTATCATAATTAATAGTATTCAAATTCAAAATGAGGGCCCACCAAAGGTGGGGCCTCACAAATGATGTACCCCTGGAGCTAGTAGTACAGGGCTGTCGATATCCCTTTATTCAGGTCAACCTAACTTTGATATCATGGCCTCAATGTGTAATAGTCATATAACTTCTTTTTTTGGTTTATTGTCACTCAATCCAGCATAAATAATGATTTGACAGTGTCGAGTTACACCAAAAACCTTATTTGAACTCTTTATGTAAGAAGAATTTGCTGCATTTGCTGTAAGGAGTTCAGTTTTGATTTGGTAGCTTCACTTATGTTTCAGATCAGTGTAAAGAATTCTGCATTTGTACATTCAGCAGGTGTCTAATTCAACTTGTGGGTCTTAAGATTGATAGGATGCGGGTGGGTGTTAGGGATTGTGTTTTTGTAATTTGATGGATGTATTATTATTTTAGCATCGTTCGAATTTTCACATGAGCATTGATTTTGAAAAAAAAAATTGAAATATTGATTTTCACACATGCATTATTTTAAAAACTTTTAGAACTTATGTTATATGCATGTTTTGGATTTTAAATTTGGGTGCATTAAGTTTTGAAAAGAAGATGCTCGAATCATGCAAGCCTTTGGACTTAGATTTGTAAATCATTTTAGGCATGATAGGTTCATGTTTTGGAAAACAGTTTTATATTGATTTAAACATGAGTCTAAGCATTATTTCCATGTCCCAAAACTCCACTAGCAAAATACTTTGAACTAGCCTCTTGCTTTGGGAATGTTCCTTTTGGGTCTCATAATCAAGATTCAAACCGTTAGTTGCCTTTAACAACTCTGAAACGGTCAGCTCACCAAATTCCAGTCGTTGATTTCCCTTATATCTCGAGATATGTGCCAAAATGTCTAATCGTTTACACTATTATTGAAAATGGGAATCAAAACAATCTGTTTCTTCAAGTATTTCTATTTAGGTGGGGTCCATTGTCAAGATTAGAACCGGTCATTAGTTTTGGAAGGTCGAACACGGCAAGGTGACCAAATTTCAGCCGTTGATTCGTCTTATATCTTGAGATATGTGCCGAAACATCCTGACAGTTTACACTATTATTGAAAACGGGAATAAAAACAGTCCCTTTTATCAAATTTTCCATTTTATGTGGGGTCCAAAATCATGATCGGAACCAGTCATTAGTTCAAGAAGGTCAAACATGGTAAGGTGACCACATTTCAACAGTTGATCCTTACTGTATCTTGAGATATTTGTAGAAACGTCCATTGGTTCAAACATTCTACAAATGGTAGGAACTCGTACTCTATCCAAACCTGGTATTATCATCAGGAATCCTACTTGAAGAGGTGTTGATTCTTTGGAAATGGAGCGAATCCTCTATTTAGAGGATTCCTCCCCTTAGCATGGATTGTTGCCAAACGTGCCCTTAGAATTCCAACATTGTTAGCATTTTAGGATGCTCAAATTGAGAAGAGGATACAGGAATCCCACATAATTAGGGGACAACTTTAACATAAATTATAAATTATCTGTACGGGAATTGACATTTGAGAATGCTCGGGGTGCCACGGTTCACATGAAGTTAAAAAATAAAAAATTGTAACAAAACGGAGAATGCAAACACATGGGCATTAGTGGGGCTGTCAATCGTGTCGTGTTAATGAATTTGGGTTGCGGATTAATGAATTCGTGTTAGAATGACATCAATTAGTACAGGACCCATTAAATAAACGGGTCCTAAAACTAAACACGAACACAACCCATTTATTTAACCAGTTACACAACACGACCCGTTAACCTTTTAAATAATTTTGTCCATTTTGGACTATGTCAATTAACACACTCTTTTGCTAATGAAAGGAGAGTAAAGGAGTTAAAAAAAATGATATTTTATATGTGGGTTTTAACATTTTATTTCAACTTTTTCAAACTTACCAAAATATCCCTCATGCATTTTATAATTTATGTCATTAACCATTTGGCGGGTTGTTAATAGATTACCGGTTTTATTCGTTAGCAACCCACTAATTTAACGGGTTAATGGGTCTGACCCATTAACAATACGAACCGGTTAAGAGACTACCTGAACCTGTTAATATTGTGCGAATTTGTGTCTTGTTAACGAGTCGTGTGGCATTTTAACAGTACTAGGCATTAGCACTGGATATAATCATAAATGGAGTGAAGTAGTAGATGATCTTATTCCATCTAAGATTGCAACCAAATTGGACAAGAGAAACATAAAAGGTACCTATTCGGACGGGTAGGGTTAGGGTGACCGCTACATGCGCGGGCTAGGGAAACCTTATCCGTTCTAGAAATGGGTCGAATAATGGTTGGGGTCTAGTCTGTCTAGAGCATGGGCCTCACATTCACACCCTACTTGCGTGCTTTCATTCAACTAAACCCGTTTGCCACTTCTAGCTTTTGCCTCTATGGACTGGGCCACCACTGGATGACAACGTGCCATACGACCGAGTTGGCAGCCAACGGCCCAGATGGCAAGTTGGGTTCCATTTAAGTTGAGGGTTGGAAGAGAAGATGATATGAGACATTTATCCACACAAATGCCATTTTCCTTTCTTTCTATTATATGCGTGTGAGGCACTGGTAGAACTGTCCTGCTTGGGGCCCACTGTGGGACCCATAGATGTTCAAATTTTATTTTTGAAAGAAATACACAATTTTTTTTTTATCAATATCAAAAAGTCTACTTGTACCGGGACTGGCCCGACTCGGACAAGATCCCCGGGACAAGTAGCATGGCTCTTTTTTTATTGGTAAAGAAATATAGAAAAAAGAAAGAACGGGAAGAATCTATGCTGAGCTGTCTCTCTCATAGAGAAGAAAGGAACCATAAAACATGAGTTAGATCTCCAGTAGGCTTCTAGGCAGGGGCGGCTCAAAAGATTTTGAGGCCTAAGGCGAGAAGTTAAAATGGGGCCTTTTACTTATATCAAACTAAATTAAGTTATATCTAACTATTTTTATTTAAAAATTATTCTTCTTGCTTTTTGAGATGCAAAATTACTAATCAAATTTTTATATTCAAGTTCTTCTAATATCTTTTTCTCAATTGATAATATGGCTAATCCATTTAATCTTTCCTGAGACATTGTTGATCTTAGATAAGATTTTATCAATTTCAATTTTGAAAAACTTCTTTCTGCAGAAGCAACAGTAATAGGTATTGTCAATAAGATTCTGTAAGCAATACATGCATTTGGAAAAGAATCAAGTCTTTTTATATAATTTAAAATATCAATTGGAGTACTTTCTTCTATTGGTAAAATTTCTTTTAAAACTTTTAGTTATTGCTACTATTCATGTTGAGAAAGTCAAAAGTCCCAGCAATAAATGAGTATAGTTACGTTTTTGCAAAAGTCACAATGGCTCCTTAAATCATTATTGCTGTAAGGTTATTTAAGTTGTTTTCATTAGGGGCCTAGGGGGCCTTAGGCAACCATGAGGCCTTAGGCAAACCGCCTCATCCGCCTAATGGATGAGCCGGCCCTGCTTCTAGGTCTTTCTAACTTTGATGAAATCTTGAGTAAGAAGGAGTGAAATCCACACCCCAATATATAGTGTTCGATTTTTCCAAGTGGGGCACATGCTTTGTTGAGCTGTCTCTCTCATAGAGAAGGAAGGAACCATAAAACAAGAGTTAGATCTCCAGTAGGCTTCTAGGTCTCTCTAACTTTGATGAAATCCTGAGTTAGAAGGAGTGAAATCCACACCCCAGTTTATAGTGTTCGATTTTTCCAAGTGGGGCACATGCTTTGTTGATCAAAACATTCATGAATAAGCTCCACTTTGGATGGTGGTTTGTAGATCAGAAACCTATGTCATGAAAGTGTTAATGGACTTGATAGATCTATCTTCTCATGTCTTGAGTAGGTTCCGTTTGACGAAAATTCGATGATGGAATACTGACCATTATTATGATTTTAAGTGACATTGCATAAGAGAGAACGAGGCTCATGCAAGTGGTCTTAACTTAATTTAGAATATATAGCAAAATTGTTAAGTGGCATTGCATAAGAGAGATCGAGGCTCATCCAAGTGGTCTTAAATTAATTTAGAATACATGGCAGAATTCATCAAAGGTCAATAATAACTCAATAACTCATCTTAGGACTGGGCCCACATGTCAGAGCTCTTGTGGGAAATTGGAATATCGACTATACTTTCTATCTTTAGGCCCCAATAATATGAGATTTATAATCAAACGGATCATAAAGATATGAAATTTTGAAGATTAGAGAGAAGCTTCAAAAAGAAAAAGCTCTTTGAACGGTAAAGAGAAACATATTACTGTAAAATTCCTAGCAAAATCCTAAGATTTAAGGATATGATTTGAACCAATTTAGAAGTGAGTAATTTTAGGAATAGATAGAGATAAAATAAATTTAAGTTTTCGAAACTCAAACTAAATGGAAATTCCCACTCTCCAATCAAAATTGATTTTACAACTGAGACTCAATTTCGCAGTCAATTGCAAAATGGGTCCCAGCCCTATAATATATAATATAATATAATAATGGGATGATGACCAGATACCATCTAAGTTGGTCAACAAGTGAAAATCACGAGTCAAAAGAGGACACCAAACGTGTTCTTTTAAGTCTCTTAATTTCAAAAATACTATCTTAATTTTATAAGATTTTGAATGAAGAGAAGATTTTTCCATTATTGGGTAGTACACCTAGACATACGTTGCAATCCACCTTCAAAACTGGTGAACAAAAGCCAAAACTTTCAGTAGCCCGATCACTTGTTCTCAAAATAAGTGATAAAACCTGTCTCCCACACCATCTTAAGCCTCGAATATTTTTTAGGACCTCCAAACCATTGCCTATGTCAACATCTGCACTACATTGCTGCACTAGGTCCAAGAAACAAGACCAGTTCCAAAGCTCAGAGAAGGCTTTAGGCTCCATTAGATGACATTTGATTGGCAGCTGGACTCGCGTGGGGGCATACGTCAGGTTTTCATTTGTTAAAATAGGGATTCCGGATTCATGTTAAAACCCTAATTTTTCTATTCTTCTTCTCGACACCCCTTCTTTCCCACCACACTCCTTTCCCATCAACTTAACATTTAATCCTCACAAAATGTTCGAGTCCCAAATTGCATCTCCAAACCAACTTCTCTCGGAGAAACCCGAGGAGGTGGATATGGTTTTATTAAAAGCGGCGATAGAAAGCCGCAGGAAGCAGTTGGATGAAAAAATGAAAACTATAGAAACCGCCATTGATGAGGAAGTGAATGTGGCGGTGCAAGAGGTTGAAGAAACTCTAACCAATAGTTAGAGAGCATCAAAATAGATATAAATACTCAAGAAAATAAGGTGTCTCTGCTGGAAGCAGAGTCGACGGACCAGTGGAACATATCGAAGGAGGAAGGGGGGTTGTCATTGTAATAAAGCGTTAATAAAGTTTTTAAAACCCAAAAATGCTTAGACCATTTCTTCACCAGCTGCGGCTTCTTCTTCACCAACTGCGGCTTCTTCTTACTCATCAAGTTTGAATGGGAGGTATAAGGCTGATTTCACAAGGTTCGCGAAACGAGGCTGATTTCACAAGGTTCGCGAAACGACTGCATTAACCTTTGATGTTTTGAAGTAGTTTATCAGTTTGTGTTTTTGGAGTAAGAACTTGATTAGGACCTTTGATGTTTTAAAAAGCATTATATGGTTTTTGTTTTTTTGAAGTAGTTTATCAGCTTGTGTTTATGTCTTAAGACGTTTCATGTTAGAAAGTTTAATGGTTCAGGATGCATTTGATTTGAGATTTCAAAAGTTAAATATGTACCGTTGAAATTAATTGCACGCACTGAAACCTAAAAACGACCCCCCATTCTCCACAAGAGAGAGAGAGCGTAAAAACACAAGAAGAAGAGTATTAGGAAGTTCCTTTTCTGTCTGCCATGATACATATCTTTCTACCTTATTCTTCCATCTTGGGTCTCCCCAAAATACCCTCATCTCTCTCTTTCAATCAATAGAGTTTTGCTTTGATTTGTTGTCTTCCCTTTAGTTTTTTTTTAATAAAAAGTTTCTTTTATCAAAACAAAATTTGAAATTAACATCCATGAGCTGACATATTAGATATTAATCTACAACAGGGAGATACAACAGACAACCCAGTTGAAAGGGTTGTCCCATTTGATGTAGCCCACCAATAAATCAAACCTTTGGGCCCTGTTATTTACTGGGATTTAGAGAATTCTTATTAAGAAACTTTAGAATTCCTAGACATGGTGGGATTATTGGATGCCCATTTATACTTGTAAATGCAAAAATCTCATCAAATAGCAAAAGAGTTAGAGGGTCAAAATTCTAACAAGGTATTTGAGAACTTTTAGGTGGGTGCGATCTTGAAATTCTTATGAAGAAATAAGGCATTTATGAGAATTAAGAGAATCCACTATACCCCTAAATACAAAATCTTGACCTCTGCCATAAATCACTAATCCTAGCCCAAATATCACAGGACCCATACCTAACCCAAATACCCTCATTTGCTAAGCCATAAATCCCTGCCCGGTCTCAAATCCCTAATCACATTCTAAAACGCATGATTTCCAAACCTAAAATCCCTAACTCCTAAACCCAAATCCCATATCCCTGTACCCTAACCCTAATACCCTAAATCCCTAACTGAATGTATTGTTTTCAATTTTCAGTTTAATTAAATTCTCCATGACTAATGTCTAGATGAAGGCTTCATGTTTGCATTGATCTTAGAAAATGGAAATTGCAGAAAATAGAAATGAAGGATCCATTTTTGCATTCACGGTATGATGGTTGGCATTTTTGTCCTATATGATGTACATCACACTTATATCGAAATCGTTGTCTTTTGCAATGGAAATGCAATTCATTTTTATCTTTTTGTAAAAAAGAGTTACGTTTGAATGGAGATAGTGTGTAAATAAAAAATGGACGAATGGAGACGCTTGATATATGTTTGATCTGTGGTATAATCTCCAAAACTTAGTTCTCTCCACCAAACATCTATCATTAGAAGCTTTCCCTTCAAAGCATCTATCGGTATATGGAGAGGCTTGATATGAATATGTGATGGAATGTTGCGGAATGTATTGTGATGGAATGATGTGCATTAATTGTGGATTGTGGAATGAAGGAATCGTGGAATAATGTTTTTTGTGATTGAAATATTTCTATTTTTGTGAATAGGTGAGTTTGCGGATGTTATGAAATGCAATATGTTTAGTTGTTAAATGTTGATTGAAGCTGTGAAATGGTGGTTTATAATATGAATTGTTTAGTGTATGAACGGTAAAAGGTGAAGTTTAATGGTGGTGGTTGTCAAATGCATTTGAGAAGTTTATATTCTTGATTTGAATAGTGGTGAAGTTAAATGGTGGTGGTTGTCAAATGCATTTGAGAAACGTCATGGTGCGCTATGGTGAAACCTGATTTCTATAATTGGCGACTAGTACCCTGATGTATTAATTGAATCCATTGATTTGAAAACTTAGCAAGCAAGCTTGTTGCTTCTTCAATCAGGGTCTACAAAACTCTTACATGAGATTCTACACATGCCCAAGACCCATTCTGCGTTATTTAACGCACCCATATCCATTGCTGGCAATTTAACTTCTCGAGAAATTGGAAAGGATATCTTTAAATTTGATGATTGTGTTGGGCATATGTTATGAACGTGTATTCCAATTTCGCCACCTCATCTTTTCTTTCTTTAGGTCATGATTTTTTTTTTTCGGTTTTCTTTATTTATTATTTTTTACAGTTGAATGATAAACTATCCTTGTTATAATCTCTCCAAATCTATAGTCACAGGTTTCATCCCCACTCCACATGTGCTCCACTGTAGTACTTTTCACAGCTGTGATCCACCATTACAAAGGGTTGATCCTTTGCACATTGTTTAGGCTGAGTTTTTTTGGTAAAAGTTGTTTAGGCTGAGTTGCGCTTGCCACTGGGCTATGTTCTAATTTCCAATTCTGAGGGCAAAATTCTCCACCAATGTCTTTTCCTATAATTTAAAGTTTTATTATTTAAATAAAATAGTGCGCCGAGAGCAAAATAAACAAAAAAAAAGGGGAGAAAGTAGAACATTACATTAGCAACATTATTTTGCATTTTTCAGTTCCTGGCAGTACTATAAATTTGTTTGTTTTTTCCATTTCTCCAACATATATAAACATACTCTATGCTATGTTTGGGAAGGGGGGAGGGGGAGGGGAGGTAAAGTTTGAGGGGAAAGGAAAATGAAGGGAAGGAGAGGGGAGGGAAAATTAATTTTACCTCCTCTTGTTTGAATAGTCAAAAAGCAGGGGGAAGAAAAGTGAAAAATTATAATTTTGTTTGTTTGTGAGGTAGAGAGACAATTACCATTTTATCCTTGCTTTTGTAAAAGTTTTAATAGGACAAAATGGCAGTTTAGTAATTTCTTCACTCCCCCCCCCCCCCTTTGCCCTTCATTTTCCCCTCACTTTTGACTGGAAAATTTTGGAGTGGGCCCCACACTCATTTTCCCCCCACTTTCCCTCCCCCCTTCCCAAACACTCTCAATTCTCACTTTCCCTCCATTTTCCCCTCTTTTTTTTCCTCCGCCCCATTTTACCCCCTTCCCAAAGGATACCTTATGCTATGTTTGGGAAGGGGGGAGGGGAGGGGAGGGGAGGGAAAATTTTAGGGGAAAGGAAAGTGAAAGGGAGGGGAGGAGAGGGCAAATTAATTTTACCTCATCTTGTTTGGATAGGTAAAACGTTGGGGGGGGGGGGAAGAAAAGTGAAAAAGTATAATTTTGTTTGTTTGTGAGGTAGAGAGACAATTACCATTTTATCGTTACTCTTGCAAAAGTTTCAATAGGACAAAAGGGCAGTTTAGTAATTTTTTCACTTTTCCCCCCCTTTGCCCCTCATTTTCCACCCACTTTTGAGGGGAAAATTTTGGAGTGGGCCCCACACTCATTTTCCCACCACCTTTCCCTCCCCCACTTTCCCTCCCCCCTTCCCAAACACCCTCAATTCCCACTTTCCATCCATTTTGCCCTCTTTTTTTTCCTCTCCCCCATTTTACCCCCTACCCAAACATACCTTACAGTGTGTTTGGGAAGGGGGGAAAGTGGAGGGGAGGAAAAAAATGAGGGGAAAATTTTTTTGGATCATGTTTGGGAAAGAGAGGGGGGGGGGGGGGGGGGGGAGGAATGGGGGAAAAAGGTGTGCAAAAATTTTCCCCCCAAAACAGGGGGAAAATGAGGGAGGGAGAGGGAAAAGTGTGGAAAATGTCATTTTTGCTCTATTTGTCCTTCTTTGTCCTTTTGAAACTTTTACAAAAGTAAGGGCAAAATGGTAATTTTTTCTCTACTTCACAAACAAACAAAACCTTACTTTTTTACTTTTCTTCCCTCTACTTTTTTACTTCCCAAACAAGATGAGGTAAAATTAATTTTCCCTCCCCTCCCCTCCCCTGTGTTTGGGAAGGGGGGAGGGGAGGAGAGGGAAAATTTGAGGGGAAGGAAAATGAAGGAGAGGGGAGGGGAGGGAAAATTAATTTTACCTCCTCTTATTTGGGAAGTAAAAAAGTAGGGGGAAGAAAAATGAAAAAGTAGGGTTTTGTTTGTTTGTGAAGTACATGAAAAATTACTATTTTGCCCTTACTTTTATAAAAGTTTCTAAAAATGATAGAAAAGGACAAAAAGGGCAAAAAGGCCATTTTCCCTCCCCTCCCTCATTTTCCCCCCTATTTTGGGGGGGAAATTTTTGCTCCCCATCCCCCCTAATTTTCCCTCCCCTCCCTCATTTCCCCCCTATTTTGGGGGGGAAATTTTTGCTCCCCATCCCCCCTAATTTTCCCTCCCCACCCCACCCCACCCCACCCCCCATTTTCCCTCCCCTCCTCCCCCAAACACCCTCCAAAAACATTTTCCCCCCACTTTCCCCTCCTTTTTTTCCTTCCCCCCTCTTTCCCCCCTTCCCAAACAGGGTGTAAGGTTTCCCTCCAGATATTGTTGGTAAATTCTGAAGAAAATATTTATTTTCTAAATAATTAAAAACACTAATTAGAAAGTATAAAATGTTTATACAAATAGGAGCACAACGGATAACTGGAGGAATGTTTGTCCCTGTATTGCACCTTTTTCACACTTGCATACCCTCGTAATCATTTTGGGAAACCCTGCCTTCCATTTCCCTTTATCCGGACTTTTTAACGTTGCGTGCAATCATCTTCCTTTTTGGGAAACCCCCCTCCTTGCTTTCTCAAATATCCCTGCCCTGTTGGTTTAAGTAATGTATTTGGAGGGTGTGGGGGCGGGCTGAACTGGAGGGCTCAAGGATCTTTTTCAAAATTTGAATTCCCCATATGCGCAGCGCAAATGCTCTCCAGCTTGTTCTAGTTTGGTTTAAAAAAACAGCCATGCTACTTGTCCCGAGGATCGGTCCTCGGGACGAGCCCGACTCCACATGCCAGGGGTATTTTGGTCATTTCCAAATGACCAAAATACCCCTGGCATGTGGAGTCGGGCTTGTCCCTAGGACCGATCCTCTGGACAAGCAGACTTTTTCTTAAAAAAAAAAAAAACTCTAGTTTGGTTACCACCTCTTTTTCAAATTTAAAGTAAAAAACAAAGCTCACGACCTTTAATTGGTTCGTGGAGGACATAATATAACATCATTCCAGCATGTTCATTCATTGGCTACATACGAGGGACGTAGCCCATTCAAACTTCACCATGATGTTCTTTCATTTTTTCTTTTTTTTTTCTTTAAATAAACACCATGGTTAGAGTAACTATCATCGCTAAAAATCAAGCTTTATTGTAGTAATTGTAGAAAAGCTCAAAACACTCAAAAGAACGAAGAAAACCCCATTTTCACCAATTACAAAATCATAATTTTACCTTTTCGATGGAGGGGTTTTTCCGCTTCGGTTAATAGGTTTTTGACTTTTCATCTTTATGGGTGGGGGCAGTGGCCATATGGCTAATAGCTCATCATGGGGCTTTTTAAAATCGCACGGGTGGGACCGCACCCACAAATGTGCCCCAACCTAACCGGTCCATTTAATTTTCCTAGGAAGCAATTCTCTATCTCCACTCTCCTCGCAGCCAAATGACTCCAAATGGGGTGAGACTTAAGAAGGTGCTAATTCATTGATCTAGTGCTTGATCAATGGTTTGGATTCACTAATGGTACACTTCAATCATCACATGATCAATGAACCCTAGCCTATTTAGAGAGGTGTGGTTTGGTCACATCAAAGATTGGAGACTCATTGGTGCAAAGGTCCATGGAAAACGTCTGTTTTTTTTTTTTTTTTTTTTTTTTTTTTTTTTTTTTTTTTTAATGCCGCGTGGAACCCACCACCATGAATCATTAGACACTTTGTTGCCTCGTGAGTCGTCACATGAATCACGTTGACGTTTCCATTGGCATTCATCTCCCGGGGAACTTCACTAATAGAGTGAAATGAAGTAAAGTCATCATAACTAATTTATATTTTTTTCTTTCATAACTAATTTATATTTTATTCTTTCTTCAAAATAGTCTTTACTTCAATTCACTTCACTCTATTAATAAAGTAACCAAACAATCCACTTTCCAAATGTAGACCCTACCAGCCTTCTCAGCCTTAATGGATAAGACCTAGGACCCCAATTGGACATGAGTCTCGATTTTGGTTCATTCCATGGACTATATAATGATATAGAATATACCATGATAACCTTGAATTCAACACTAGCTGATCACTCAAAAAGTTAAATTAATCAATGGTTCCTTATTGATGCGAAGATGAAGATTGGCCCTTTGTAAATTAAGTCAATCATTCAAAGAATGAATATACTTTTAGGGACATCCCATTCACATAAAATTTTGAATTTGGATTCATAAATTTCTTGTATTTGGATTTCCAAGAACTCGTGTTTGGGGACAAAACTCTTATCGCTTTGGTCATACCTAATCTCAAGACATTCTCAATGTTTCACCAGAACTTAATTTGTTGGTTTGACTTATATCAAACAAAGTAACACAAGCCCGTGCTAAGCCCAGGCCTAAATAATAAAAATATTTTTTAATTTAATATTTTTTTTAGAATATTATTGATAAATAAAATAAATATATTTATATATTATTTCAAAAAATGGCTTGGGTCATTCCAACAGTACCTATTTAGGGAAAAAAAGCGATGGAAAAATAAATAGACAAAATCTTTTCTTAATAACCCAAAATAATGTGTAACATGAACTGATAAGAAAAATAAAAATAATAATAAATAACATATATTATCTATTCACGTGCGCATTTCAAGAGGTTGAATAACTAAAAATCAATAAATGAACCTTAAGAAAACACAATGGCAAATGCATCAAGCAAAATCAATATATTGAGTTTTAGATATATTATTCATCTATGAAAAATTCTTTCAAAGAAGAAAAAACTTTTTCAATCTTCTTATTTGTAGAAAAAAACAGAATAAAAAAAAATAACTGATGAAGTTTTTGCCACTAAACATTAATGATTATCAATGACATTTGGAATTTAATATATATAACTGCAACTCCTTCCTAAATTCAATCCGAATGAGTGAATTTATTTTATTATAAAACCTAGCGATGCTTCAAAAAAGAAATTAGCATGATCAATAATATGCATTCGCAAATGCATATTATTTTATTTTTTGGCCTATTTGTTTCCCCATTGATCATCCAACTCCCTTGGTCCTCCTTGAATCAAGGTTAATTTATATGGATCAATGGTATGTAGTGGGCCACTTCAAGTATACTTCAAGCCTTTGTGAAGTAAAATCTCTCATGTGGGGCTTAGAGATTTATTATAAGATTTCCATTAGTGAGAATCTCAAAGCTTCATGCATATCATTGGGTTATGAGTTTTTTATGTGATTAATGGCATATGGTGGGCCACTTCAATTAGGCTTCATGCCTTTGTAAAGTAGCAATCTCACATGTAGGGCCTGTAGTGCAAGCCGTGTAGCCAATTAGAAACCAAAAGGCGTGGAAACTAACAACAATTGCATACCATTAATTATATGGAACCCACCATGTGGATCTCAATCACATGTATGGTCCATATGCTCCTAGTGAATGCAGGCGTGCATCAAGGTGAGCACTTATTTGAGCTCATAGCAGTATGTAATGTGCATGAGAATCCTCACATGAGTGAATCCAATCGTTTACAAAGTTAATACTAAAATTATAATGATAAGGGGATTAGATGGATTAAGATTCGAGAGTGATTTGAGCATTAAGATAAGAAGATAAAATATAAAAGTTAGGAAAAGAGTGATTTTAGGGGAAGTTAGAAGGATTTTAGAAATGTAGTTTAGGAAACCATAATCTAAATTTAAATGGAGAGATTTAGGGAGGAGATTTGGGAGGTGTAGTGGCCTACATTAAACTCAAAGCTTTGTGTGATTTTATAAGTATTTTTCTTAAAAGAGAACTTACCTACGGATGACGTGGCACCCTCTACAACCCTCCTTCCTGTCTGCTTTAATATATATATATATATATATATATATATATAATGTAATGAATTAAACCCCATGGGGTAGCTCAGTTGGCCTAGGACCACGGTTTGCACCTGAAGGTTATAGATTCGAAACTGCACTACCACAGGACTAGGAGGGGTTTATCCGGCTTTCCTTTGGCGCCCGGAGGGATTAGTCTAGTCCAAAGGGTTGGAAAGTCACAGATAGCAAAAATAAAAAAATAATGGATTGCTCTTATACATAGTGTGTTTTTATCAGTTCAATCTTACTGGTGAGTTGCACTTATTCAAGTTAAATTTCACCAAATGTCAGTTTCCTCGGAGGACATAAAAATGATAAATCAACTGTAATTGACATGAGTGGGCGGACGGAAATAGAGCTAGGCAATGGGCCCATAGAGAGACGGTTTTGTGGACGAGGGGAGTATCATCAACAATGGTCCAATCTTTGGACGATGGGTCCACTTGTGTCATGGGCATTCGGTGCATAACACGATAAATTGTTTAGGAGTAAATAAGAAGAAAAAAATAAAGTTGAGAAGGGGCAGACACAATAAGATCAACAAAGAGATGAAAACTTTCAAACATCTGTTTTTCGAGGAGCACGGGGTTATGTGGCTCCGCGCCTCCGCTACTGTGGAGAGCAGACCTTCACATCAGGCCAGTAATTTTTTATTACATAAAACTAAAAATAAATATATATAATGGTCGTTAATAAGAAGGCGGCATAAGTGGAATACTGAAACCATTACAGAGTTTTGGGAACATATTACTCAACTATCTCAACGATTGCTCCACTACAAGTAACTCTTTGAATGATGGATACAAGAATAACAAATTTATAAAACAATTGGCGTGGGGATGTAAAAGGAAGTGATCCACGTACACCATGTCTACAAAGACAACATGGAGATGACCTGAGTTTGAGGTCATCCCTCGTACAATTTTCCTATTTTACTAAATTTCAATTTTCCAAGAAACTATTTCTAATTTTGATTTCTTATCTCTTCCTAAAATCCCTCCCAATACACGGTTATGTTCCTAAAATTGCTCTAAATCTTACTAAAAAAACAGTCCGTCTAAAATATTCTAATTTCCTCTATAAATGACATCTGACTACACCTATTCATAGATGGGCCCAAAATATTTTTAATTTTTCATATTTACCTATAAATCACTTTTGATTGGTGGCCCCAGCCATGATGACAATTTAGTGCCCAATCGTATCCTAATAGATTTCTAATTTATTTGAACCATTTTATTACTAACAATTAAATGCAGAGATAAGGGAAGAAGAATGTAACATACAATATCTGAGCTACCATTTGACCGTAGATATTTTGCATCCCTTGCCACTAAGCTTCGTCAACATTCATAGTTTCTTTCTTATTATGCACTTGTTATATTAAATTATTCTGCTAAGAGTATGCTTACATAAATGTTATAGTAACATTATGAAAGTTTTGCTCCAAGGAACGGAAGAGAATCATAAGATTTACAATGTGGGACCCACCGTTTATTATATATGGCACTATTATTGTGATACATGGGACCCTTGTAGAAATTACAACACGGTTCACACATTTAAAAATTAGAACATGAGGCTCATATTCATAGGATTTACAATATGAGCCTACCTTTATAGAAATTATAATGTGGGTTTTTTTTTTTTTGTGAATGTAAATGTAAGAGCTAGCTTTAAAATTTACAAAGTCATACGCGCTTTTAGAAACTAAAATATGAGGCCCAAATTCATAGGATTTACAATGTGGGGCTAACTCTTTTAAAAAATTATAAAGTGGGGCTACCCCTTTTGTGATAGTGAACACGGGACCCAACTTTAGAAATTAAGAATTATAAAGTGAGGCCACTTCTTTTGTGACAGTGGACATGGAACCCACCTCTAGAAATTAGAATATGGGGGTTATAACGTGGTTCCACCATTATAGGAATTATAACATGGGCCCACCTTCTTTAAGATTGTGACCACGTGACCCACCTTTAGGAATTGCATAGTGGGGCCACCTTCTTTAAGATTGTGAACACGATGCCTAATGGAAATATCTTGATAGCATAATGCCAAACGTGCCTTTATCTTCTTATTTATATGCAATGTAAGAGATGAAAATCTCATACTTTGATTGTTGGAATAATATCATCAATGTGTTTTCAATCCCTTGTGGTGCGTCATCATGTTGAAACAAGCCATTGTGGAGATATGTTCACATTGAAATGTCTGCGTACACTTACTTTGGCACCCACGCACGTCCTAACCCCACGGCCTGCCTCAATCCTCTTGCAGTTATGCTCGAAACCCACCCTTTAAGCATGCTAGCTCTAAGTGGTAGTAACCCAGAAAAGAACAAGGAACAGAAACACAAAAAAGGTGTTTCAACCACATCAAGCAAAGATTTCTTTTGGTCTGGGTCTTTAGGACAGCAACACCAGTACCACGAACAGCTTAACCTCCCAAGCATGTTTTATTGAATCACTCGCTTTCCACAACTAACAATTTCCAGTGCAATGACAAGAGAAAGCAATCTAAACTCTCTTGAATTTAACATATATTCAACCTTAACCTTAAAACCAGACATTGCATTTTTCTTTTGTGGGGGTGGGGGGTACAACAAAACTGGGTCGCCCATCAGAAATTAAAAAACGAAAGCAAGAAAAAGCAAAACCTCTTCTCTCCCTGGATCCTTTTCCTATCCTGCTATCCACCTTGTGATTTGTGAAAGAAACCATGCATTAACCAAACCTCATCACTTTCGTGTTATGAAGTAGATGTCAGCACTTTTAACTTCTATTTGTACTGCTACTGTCTAAAATGTGTTCTAAGAGACCGAGTGCCTCCTGTTTCTAGGTGTTGACTTGGTCTCTTCAGGGTTGGCTGAACCCGAGCCTGGGCTCCCAGATGTATCAGAGCCGCTGTTTTCACCCGGCCCGCTTATGCCTGACCACAGCTTGTTCAAAATCTTCTTGGGCTTGAAGATCCCACCCTTCATTTTGTCATTTTGATTGTCATCCCCATTTTTAACGTCACAGCCATTGGTCTCGCCCACCAGCCTCATGGAAGCAATGGCCCCCTTGAGGCATTTCAGCTCATCTGGACCGGCTTCTGAGTCCTCTGTGTTGGTTGTTGTGGACCTTGAGCTCCCATGGGACCCACCATTCTCTGTTGGAAGCAGGGCCTGTACATTATCAGGAAGGTCAGGCCTACTGGCACCAGCGGGCGATTGCGCGGCCCTAGCCTGCCCAAAGAAGAGGACTTGTACCACCACCCGTAAGGGTAGCCGTTCGTTTTGCGCAGCATGAATGCATGCATCTGTGGATAACTTCTTGCAGTCCATCAGCTTGCATATCCTCTTTTTCTCACTTTTGCTCAACTCTGGATGATCCTGCACATGATAAATCATTTTAAAGAAGGCAGGTCATCAATTTGCTTAAGGTTGCATGCATGCACATGAATGCATGCGAGATTCTTGCACAACAAATTTGATCAGCTATCTCAGGTGTTTTGATGTGTCCAAAATTTCAGGTTGATATTTCAAAGGAACAAATGGTCATTTGATTTGTTTGCAATTGGGGTTGATGTGTCCATCACAGTAGGAATCATCTGATTTGTTTGCAATTGGGGTTTTGATGTGTGCATCACAGTAGGAATTATCTGCATTCAATGGAGCGAAAAAGCTAAATATCAATTGGCTAAAATTTCCATTTTGAGAGATTTTTAGGGTATAGACATGTGATCCATCTACAATAGAATCCTCAGATCAACATTCAGGATCACTAAAATATGGGCAGAACCTACTAAGCTGATCCTCACGACTCTGGATCATAAAATTCCACTTGTGAGCACTGTCAAGGTGTCAACACAGAAAGATTACAACAAGCTAAATGACAAGCCAAAATTCAAGCACAATACCTTTAGATACATGTCAATTGCCCGATAGAGTCCATCATGAACTGGCCGCGAGTTGCTTGGTACCAATTCCGCAAGATTAATGAACTTTGATAGAGGAAGATTTGGGTCCCTCGCAATTTCAGCTAAGTAGCCATCAACCAGTTTTGCCACTGCAAGCTTCGAAGCACCTGATACACATGAGAGGCTTCTAACCTTCTGTGGCTCTCCTGCTACATTAGGGGTAGTTTGAGCCACGTTAAGGCCAGGTTGAGCACTCTCCCGCATCATGAACTCCTCAACTATGCTATGAACCATGTTGACATCATACACCACATTCTCCCCTGTTGGTGCTGGAATCAAAAGATCCGTGACTGTAGCCTCTTCCAACTGCTGCCCAATTTTTTTTATCAGCTCCCTCTTAGCTGATTCACCCATGTCCAACAAGCTTACTGCTTTCAGTAGCTTCAGCAGGAACCCACATGCTACACTACCATTCTCTGAAGGCAACATCCAGATAATGGTCTCTATCAAGGACCGGCTTTTTACAACATCTCCCTGAAACACTCCCTTACTAAAGCCTGTTAGCCTTCTTGAGGCATAAACTTTTAGAGCTTCCCCAATTACTTCACTAGAAACTCTACCTTTGGTTTTGATGGCCAATAATACTCGCTTATAGAAATCAATTTCAAGCTCACATAAGTCCTCAACCCACCAGTCCTTTGGCACTGATGCCTCTTTTATGACACCATTCCACTGCGACTCTATGCCGATCTCTGATAAGAGCCTTTTGCGATTGTAGGTGTAAGACCACTCAACTTTGGAAGTGTCAATAGAGGCCCTAGATGCTATACACTCAATGCAGCGACCCACCACCTTCAAGTCCTCACACCATGGTAAAAGGGACTTCGTAGTCTGAAGTACAATGATGGAGTCTTTCCAACTCCGAAAGATGCTGGTATTGAGGAATACTTCAATTTTATAGACAAGGTTCCCTTTCTCAATGGTGTCATACATTTCCAAGTATTCTGCTGCACAGCGAGCCACAGCCACATTGTATGCATTGAGAGTGACTGTCATGCCATAACAGAATTTAGCACATATTTCAAAGGCGGGCGGGCCACCAGGAATGTCAGGTATGCAGACTTCATCATTACTTTCCTCACTAGCAATTGCCACCAACTTCTGCAGGCGGGCGCTTTTTGATAAAAGGGGAAACTAGAGAACCATTGACACAGATTATATTAGCATGAAAATAGAATGTGTTTTTAAGAGAAATTGCAAGATCCTCTACAGAGAATTGATGAAATTAGAAATCAATAGCCGCTAGCTTTGATACTCTCCATGTTACATAGTTAAAAGAGGGATGTTATTAAATGGTAGGTATTACAATTCAAGGGATTTTGATGTAGGTCGGACCTTGTGTAAGTGAATGGAAAGCAGATGTGGACCTCGGGCTATATGTAACTTGGACATAGACCCATGATAATTAGTCACAGGGTGTCTAGACATGGCACCTTTAAGAATCCCCATATGCTGATACGTCCATTATCATCATAATCAATGAAAGCTTATCCTATATAAAGTCAGCCTGAAAGTGGAGCACAGAAAGAATTTCTATAGCCAACTGCCTACTTGAAATTAACCCTCTTTATCTGGCTTGTGTCCGGCACGTGACCACATATGTCTATGAATACATCAAAATAACTTTTACTCCTCACTAGCGTTGTTCTTAAGTTAAATTCCAACAATTAATAATTCCTAAACAAAACTGAAATTTTATCGAAGAAAAAAAGAGTATACTTTTATCAAGAGAAGTGTGTAGGCACAAAGTACACGCATACACGTCTTTACAAGACCACACAATGAAAACTACCAAATGAAATAAAATAAAAGGTGTCCTCGTTAATAGCTTGAGACTTTAGAGCAGTGCAGTGAGTTGGAAGGTGGACCAGATTTCAGCATCCATTCAACCAACAGAAACAAATTTCTCAAAATGAAATTCAATGAGGAGATCCAAAGCCATATCATGACCAGGGAATTGGAATGGTGAACATTAGTATAAGGGAAAACAGTGCTTTGCTAGAAAAGTGGAGGGTATGTGTGGAAAAAGATCTTTACGGAGGTAAGCAATTCAAGAAAAATATGGGATGGAAGATGGTGGCAGGGATCCATAAGGCGGCGAATTGGATCGTTGAAAGGAGATAAGGGGAGGGGGAATAATGGAATAGGCAACTAGCTATCCCTGGATTGATGGGACAAGGGTAAGATAATTATTAAAAGAATTTCTAGATTTCTTCTTCGAAGTGGTGAAGGGATTAAATTCTGGAAAGATGTGTGACAAGGGAAAATATGGAAAGAAATTATGCTGTTTCCAATAAAAACACAAGTAAAATAAAGGGTTTAAGTTTTTTGGTGGTAGGCTGGTATGGTCTATGGATGTACCAATTATGACAATTATTAGTACAAATCTGCTGGACTGTGGATCAAGTCGCTTTTGAAACAGCTAAACGAGGTCCACCTCCTAACAAACCATAGGATTTGGTCGCATGAACCTTTTGTTTGTTTCTTCTTTCGTTGTTCCATTTCAACCCTGAAGCATTCCCATTTCAGACTTGCCCTTCTACATCAATCTGGTTGAATGTTAACCCTCCAAAATTAATGCATTCCGGACTGCAACTAAGTGGAAAAGTCTGGTCCTTGATCAGACTCAAAAGAGAGAGATTGCCCTCTAGAATATTTGCTTTCTTTCATGTCCAAATGAGAAACCTGCTAATTACCTTCTCTTCAATGCCAAAATTTATTGTGGCATTTTTCTATTCCTTTTAGGTTATCTTTTTTTCCTGTACTTGAGTCCGTCCCCAACCCCACCCCCGTCTTCCCCACATCTTTTTTCTTTTTTGCATCGGAAAACTGTACCCCAGGGCCATTTCGCATACATGGGCAAGTTATTTGGAAAATGTAACCACTTTCTATTGTTACTGGGATTCAGAAAAAAAGTTTTAAAAAAATATATAAGGCAAACAGTCTCCCATTTCAGCCGTAGCAGAAAGAAAAAAATTACGGTTGCTTGAGCCATGGTAGTGAAAGAACAAAAAGGAGTTCAAGCTAAGGATCTTCAAAGGGACTTGTCTTGCATCGTATGTGGGGTTTGCCCACCCATTAGTTATCCATCATTGAGCTTCTCTGGCATATAGGGCGCTTAAGCTTAATGTCTTGAGAGGGAGGCATATTCTGTCAGGCATTGGAGTCACTACTAGAGATACTGCTGGGAGTTAAAACTCTTAGCACTCTCAGGGCTGGCTGGGGGAGAAGATAGAATACAGGTAGGGAAGAGGTGTTGGCAATGAAATAAGGATTGAAGTTGTTCATAAATAGTTATGACTACCTTCTTATAATAGCAGGTTGATTCAAGCAATGGTATGCATAGGTTGCCAAACAAATATAACATGGCATGGAGGTTAGCACATATAATGCAACCAGTGTTATTGGAATTCCTCAAATCACTAGAAAGTGTAACACAAATGTGGATGCCTTAGCTAAGCCCAGAGTTTCAGAGATTCATAGTGGACAGGACGTACAATGAAGTCATAGTTCTGTAGTTTTTTGGTAACTCGTCATTTTGATGAGCTTTTGCATACACATACACCATATTTGCTCATAAATGCTGCATTAATGAATTTATGTTCTTCAGCATCGTCCTCATCATCGAAACCTTACCAATCCATTTAGAGTAAACTCTCTGAGTTCTACCATTCCATTCAACCTAATTGAAAGCCATGTTCTTTGTAACTCCACAATAGATCTTACTTTGTCTCACTACTTAAAGATTATTCATTCCCCTCCACATTCCACAGTTCCTTCAACATTTTATACTTTAATACTTCATATAGGAGAATTGTTTGTGATCTTTTATGAGTTTCTACCATTCCACTCAACCTTATTTAAAGCTATCTTCTTTGTAACTCCACAATCTATCATGTCTTTCCTTAGTCCTTTCTATTTGAGATTATTCATTTGTCTGCACATCCCACTAGTTCTTTAAAATGTTAAACTTTATTACTCCGTATGGGAGCTGTTTCTGATCTTCTAGGTAAGCATTAATTGAAAGGCACAACATGGGTCGGTTATGTACTTTGAAGGGTAGTATAGAAGGAAAAGATAGTAGAGGATCGTCTTACGTAAAGACATGTGAATGTAATTTATTAAAGCTCTTGCAGGGATCCCCTTTATCAAAATTTCTCCTTTGCAAGTGGTTCTTTTCAATTTACTGCATTACTCTTAATTTGCAATTTGCATTGATTTCTCAACCTCATAATGGAATTGTTTAAGTCCAGAAAAGCAAAAGGACGAGTGCTTGTCTACTACACTGCAGTGTCTCCACACTCAAATCATGATAACACGAACTGAAGGCACTTCATGTAGAAAGGAGGCTTAGGCCCAGCAGGTTCAGGCCCAGCTTGTCACCAGGCCCATGAATCCAGTTGATTGCATACTAGACGTCAGCCACAGCTCATCCCCAAGTGGGGTTCTAATCACCTACTATTCATGGCAGATGCTCTTCCTCTGTAATTACTAATTTTAGGAGATTGTGATATATTGACTAGGTGTATTAGATATTCTTTGTAGCCATTATTTGCACTGAATGTCATATATAAAGGATACAGTCGACCCTCAAAGGGAATACTCATTTTTTTTTTCCAATCTCTGCTCTTCATCTCTGATTCAATATCTGCTCTACATGTTATTACTTCAATTGTATTCTGGAAGAAATACGATCAGATTGCGGCTAGAAATGTACAAATATGCATTTCATTTTTCCATAAATTGTGAAGTAACAAAATAGAGGCTACTTAATATTATGACTAAGATTTTCACGACTGGGACAATATCAAACAAGAGGCTACTAAATTTATGTCAATGAGCTGGCAAAGCATTACACAAGAAAACATAATATGTAACACAGAGAGGAGAAACTACCTTATGCAGAAAAAATTTCACATCTCCAACATTAACAATGACGTCAGTTGCTAACTCGGTTTCTATGAACCTGCAAATGTGAAAGTCATTTGGTTATGCCTCCATAAAATAGATGAAACCTGACATAATTGCAAAAACCATTTCTCAGATCATTAAATGTGTATGAGGGTACAAAACATTAAGAAATAGAGTAAAAAATGGAGCTATGAACAAACAGAGAACCGATCATTAGGGCCAGACAAGAAAATATATGTTTGTATTTAATTATCTATTTATTTTCTTCTGAAACTCCCACCAAAAACTAATCATGTCAGGAATCTTCTAATATGTATCATCGCCATGACCCTTGCATTTTACACTGATTACACGGATTCAGAATTCATTCGAAGAAGAGAAGGATGGTAATGAACATTATTGGTGCTGATAAAGGCTAAGGTAACAAAATATTCAGATATGCTTAACATGCCTCGGGCAGGACTTTATTGTTACTATCACTATTATTATTATTTATTTTATTTTATTTTATTTTTTTTTTGGTAAGATGCCTCAGACAGGACATTATAATCATATTGGGACTAGATACACATGGCTTGCTTGTAGACTGTAGCATTAACAGTGTTTCTGTATTATGTTTGTTATGTTTGAACATTATAACTAAGTACATGATTAATAAGTAACTTAAATTTTAATCATGTCAAAACAACAAAAGGGACCCACTCACATATCCAAAGGAGTTTAGACTTTTTTACTCTTATATTACAAAGTTACAAGTAGAATAAAATGGGAAGACTTGAGAGTCATCATAAAAGGATGGAGTTATAGATGACAGAACCAGACAAAAGAAGCCATAGTGGACTAATATAGGGGATTTTTCTACTCAATGTAGACAGAATGTGTAGCTCTACAACCCACCAACGTGGCCACAACATCTACTATATTGCAGTTATAAAAATCCCACAAGACCCTAAATAATCTAGGCGCAACTGTTCACCTCATTCCTTATAACTCCTATAACGTCTAGACCTGAACTGCCCACTGAGCTCCCATCAAATTTAAGGTTACAATAAAGTGAGACATCCATAATGTTATTGTGCCCACCACTAATAAACTCCCCAAATAAGCTCAATCCATCCTTTTCTCAATATCCAGGTGACAGACTTCAAAGCCAATGCCCAAAAATTCGGCATTTTTGTCGATTCATAAAGTTGTGCAACTTATAACTACTTCCTGTTAAACTTTTTGTTGCGTAACTCCATAATCTGTACAAAACCAACAGGACAAGAGCATAATCTGAAACACCCCATGAAGGCCTTCAACTACTAGCTTAGATCTTCCTTCCCCTTCTAACCTACATTCCATCTTTCGCAACATTCATCCATGGTCCATACTTCGTCTACGACATCCAAATACTTCAAAAATAGCAATGTATCCATTTTGTATTGTATCCAATACACAGATACTTCATCTGCTGCAAGGAATCAATAACCTGCTGTATCCATGACATGACACTGCTGTAGGCAGGCACCAAAGACACCCAACTGTTCCATTGGGCACTTATAGGCCAAAAACTATAGTAGACAACACTAGAGACAACCGACTACTTTATTGTCAGCAGTAGGGGTGCACAAAAAATCCGCCAAACCGTAAAACCGATCCGAAGGTAAACGGATTGGTGATGGATTGAAAATCTTGTAATCCGTCAGCAAAGAATCTGTGATGGATTTCACCCTCAATCTGCGGATTCAATCCGATCTGTTGACATTAAATATAAATAAAAAAATTTGAAGGGGTCAAATATGAAATTTCTTACAACATATTTGATATTTTCTTTTAGCATTAGATTGAACGAATTGAACGGATTAATCCGATCCGATCATGTCCTCCACGGATTGGATCAGATCGGCTTTTAATAGCCACAGATTGGTGACAGATTCCAAATCCACCAATCCGTAGGTAATAGATTGGTGAAGGATTTGGCCCAATCCACACCAATCCGATCCTTGTACACCCTTAGTCATAATATATATATATATATATATATATATATATAGGGGCTAGCTTTCCTAAGCTGAAGTTTAAGATAAGATAAGCTGAAGTAAGCTCAATTGTGTGGTGGGGCCCACCTAGAGACCCACATGGGGATAAGGGTGGGGGGTGATTTCAAGGACTCCCCGGGACCCTCCTTCCTGCAAAAAATCAGCGACAACCGTAGTTTCTATCATCTCCATTTGGGCACCAAAAGTTTAACGGTCAAAGGTCCATTCGGATCGGTACACAGTCAATCCAACGGTCTAGTAAATTTGGATCTTATCAAAAGTTGGTGGGCATGTGCAATTTAGGAGGGTCGTGTGTTTGGTCCATTTGGATGGACCAAGGATGGGCCCTAGAAGCGTTAACTTACGGAATCTTATCCTAAACTTAAGCTTAGGAGAGCCTTGCCCTTATATATATATATATATATATGTGGGAGGTGCTCCTGTGAGAGTATCTCTCACCTTGCTATAAGAGATAGGGTGTGAGGGCCCCCACCAAATGGACCAAACACACGACCCTCCTAAATTGCACATGCCCACCAACTTTTGATAAGATTCAAATTTACTAGACCGTTGGATTGACTGTGTACCGATCCGAATGGACCTTTGACCATTAGACTTTTGGTGCCCAGATGGAGATAATAGAAACTATAGTTGTCGCTGATTTTTGGCAAGGAGGGTCCCGAGGAGTCCTTGAAATCCCTCCCCCCCCCCCCCCCCACATGTGGGTCCCTAGGTGGGCCCCACCACACAATTGAGCTTACTTCAGCTTACCTTATCTTAAGCTTCAGCTTAGGAGAGCTAGCCCCTATATGGGAGGTGTTCCTGTGAGAGTATCTCTCACCTTGCTATGAGGGATAGGGTGTGAGGGCCCCCACCTTATCTCTCATAGTAAGGTGAGAGCATCTCCCATATATATATAAAGAAAATCTATTAAAAATTTTTGTGATGGAAGCAGTTTTAGCAATCACAACCAATAACCTGGGGACATAGGTTTCGTTGTCCCCCCAGAAATGCTAGTCAGTAAATGCCTTTCTAACCAAATTGCAGTTTGGTTTGGATCTGAAACAATCTGGAACTTTTTTTGAACATATAAGCTAAAAATTGATATCCTGTCTGATGCAGTTTCCATTTTCCTTGCTCCCAAAATGTATGGCAGTCCGCAGAATGGGTGGTTATCTGCTAAATTATCCCTTCCACTTGTACTTTTGGTGCATAAGCCTATCCTATTGATTTACTCTTAAAATATCCTGTTAAACACACAGATTAGAAGATGGACAACATTATTTTGTACGTTGTATCTCTTTCAAGAGGAGACAGGAGACCAATATTCTATGAAAGAAAAGGCATGGGCATTTGATGAAAACTACAGCGACAATCCTCAACCTGTATCTGTAAATGCAGACCAAAGTCCCAACTAACTTTCTGGATCAAAGACAAGATCCAATAGCAAATACTAATAAGAGTGGCCTTACAAATTCTTGAATTAATGGAAACCATTTCCCTTTCATATATGCCTGCCGCCTCCGTGTTTTTCCGTGAGTATGTTTCCCACTGCCAATACTTGATGTAATGGCATATAATACCTAGGCATAGTGAAAAGAAATACACATAAAGGCAGAAAATATCTAACATATTAATTCTTACTCGGCCTGCCACCAAAAAACTAAAACAGACATCTAGATCTTACACCACTGCATGAACTGATACAGCGGGGAAGCGGCATAGACTTGGCAGGGACACAGATTTTTCACTTAAGAACGGAAGTATCAATACAATACGACATGATATGTTGCCCATTTTGAACTATCGGTGCAACATAGCTCCAGATCAATGAACTTCCAAAGAGCAAGAGAGAATAAAAGACTATGGTTGTGCTAAACAGATCTAGTTTAGTCATGCAGCAAAATGCACTCCAAGAAAGCACCTACTGTCTCATAAAAATCTTCCCAAAACATTCATTGGCCGCCATCCTTGCTAGAATTCACTCAAAAACAAAACCCAACCAAAAACTCCGGCCAAAGACTCAACGCAGCGTAGATATCTTTTAACAGAAAACAAGAAAAAGAAAAGGGAAAAACAAGAAAAAGAAAAGGGCTTTTATAAGCATTGAACAAACTAGTAAATCCACAGAACAAGCTTTGATAAAACCTCACCTGAAATCGTTTCCTTCTGTCCGAAATGAATCCGGCTTTGATCCAAGTTTCATAAACTTCATCT
This sequence comes from Umbellularia californica, assembly GCA_028538565.1. Lineage (NCBI taxonomy): Eukaryota > Viridiplantae > Streptophyta > Magnoliopsida > Laurales > Lauraceae > Umbellularia > Umbellularia californica. Next base: position 6,614,433 of record JAPQWN010000003.1, read on the forward strand.
TAGCAAACGAAAATTTGATCTTTGATAGATTTATATCCAGCAATTCCAAACTCCCACCACCCCACTTCACAGTCAACCAATCAAATCAGCTAAAAGAACTGCAAGGCGTTGTTGTGCAGAAACTAACATGCCCCAGATCGCAAAACCACCGCCAAAATGGCAATAAAGAAAGAAATAAGAAAACCCATGTAGGAATTTCTGAAAATGGTGGAGGTTCTGCATCCAATCCGAATCTTCCCGATCATACCATGCAAAAACTCACAAAAAGATCAATTGGGTATGAATTTAAGAGGCCCTTCTCTTGCAAAAGATGGCTTGTTACCTCTATCATCAGCAGGGCCCACGGAATCCAGGCATCAATGGTCAGCAAGAGGAGACACAGCCAACAGGACTTCCAGACTAAACAAATGCAAAACTTAGAGACACCCACAAGCACAAAACTGACAGCACCGCCCTGAAGACATTTGTTTATGCATCGATCTGCTCTGCTTTTCCTTACTTTCCTTGGTATTCAATCATCGGACATCAAAGATTCCACGATCTGCTGCCCTCGAATCCACATTCCTTGAATGACTAGTCATGCAGACCTGCAACAGAAAACAGCATCTCGACGTGAGAAGAAAAACCACCAAAACGGTAGACAGGAAGCATCTTACAAAGATGAAAAGAGGAGCAAAATAATAAAGGGAGAGGAGAAAATATCGTGGGGGGGAATCTTGAAAAGTAGGAAAAACCCAACACCAAAAACCCAAAAGTAGCTCAAGGTAAAGTAAGATATCCAGTCCAGCTCCCATGTCATCCAGCGCTTTGGTTAAAAAAAAAAAATCCCCATTTTATTAGAACCATCAAAACTGCTTATATAGATGAAGTTTAAAAAAAAAAAAAAAAAACCTAAATCATTTGATAGATTGAAGCATGAAACAAAAAGAGACTAAAATTGGAGCAAAAAGGCCCAAAAATTTGAAGGGGAAAACCCCCAAGAAAAGAACAGTCAATTAGGATTCTGTACAGTCACCAAAAACAAACTGTCAGACACAAAAATCCATCTTGAAATAAGCCTGGGAGAATAACCAAATCAGCTTAAACAAAATAAAAAAAGGATGAAGCAATGCCAACAACATCATTACTGATAATGCAGCTTCAAGATGAATGAAAACACATTAAAATCTCAAAAATGAAGCAAAATAAAATAAATAAATAAACCCAACTGCATTTCATACCCAATTGATTGAAATAAATTCCTTTTTCTTAAAATCCAATTCAAAATAAATAAACCCAGAAACTGAAACAAGAACCAAGACCCACCCAAATGAAAAGGCAAGAACCCACAAAAATCCCTTCAATGACTCACCTAAAACACCCCTCTCCCTCTTCCCAAGTGGCTCAAAACCAATTCATGATGGAGTCCACATGTAGAACACCAAAACCCAAATACCAAACGATGTAGAAAAAAGCAGACACCTTTCTCACTCCCCCAAATCCTAGCATGCCCTGTAGTTTACCCACTTCACAAAAGCAAAGCTAAAGCAAGCGACCAAGTCTAAAAGAGCTTGTCGCTAGCAAGAATGTTCTCTGTTTCTTTGATATCAGCACACCCCTCCCTCTCTCTCTCTCCCTCTCTGGAAAAGTGAAAGGCCACAAAGCAAAAAGAAAGAAAAAGAAATACCCACCATTGGAATTTGGTCTCCAAAAGAGAGAAATCGATAGCCCTTTTTTCCCCTCCTTTCGATCTTTCTTTTATCAGTTTTCTCCGTCTCGGATTCTTCCTAGAGAAAGCGATATAGAGAGGCCATTGGAAATGCCATCATCATTCAAAGCCTATGGAGAATGGACTAATGAGAGAGAATTTCTTCGCTGTTGTATGCATTGCACGCCAATCTGACACTGCTTCTGCTGCCGCTCTTTAACGACGTATGTACAAAGGTTGCAGAACTCCCCTCTCTTTACGTATCAAACCACGAAACTGCCACCTGATTTAATGCGGACCTTGAATTTTCCACCAAACCCAATCTTTTCATTTACTATAAAATATGATATTCATTTTGATCCAAAGTGTGTGCAATGTGGGTGGGATTTTTAAACTGTGAACCTTATTGTATTGGCTTGATATTTTATATTTTTGTTATTTATTATGAAGCTCTTCTTTATTATGAATTATGAAGTCTCTCCTGAAGGTTGAGGAGTCCTCATCATAAAACAAAAAAAAAAAAAAAATTCACCTTCCCTCTAAATTGACTCTAAGGCATTTTGACTTTTAGAATTCTCCAAATTTTATCTTCTAAGTTACTGAAGTGTATTTAAGCATTTGTGTTCCTTGTAGAGGATAGCAGTGGGAGAATTTATATATCCCCGAGCGAGAATTCCCACAAACAACCAAGTCCTAAAAGTGATTAAAAAATGAGGCAAGGTGACTATCCAAAAATGACAATCAAGAGTCACACTTTGTTAGAAAATAAATCAACAGGGAGATGAGATGGGAAATGAATACTCAGCTATCATCACAGTAATTAAAATATTTAGAAAAGTCAAGGTCTCATCCATGTTTGTGCTTTAGATCTTTTGCCCCTCACCTCTTCAATCCATTTGACTATGAATTCCTATGTCCTATATGTTCAGTTGCTACAAACAAATGGGCGCTAAGGATAATTCTGGTTGCAAGCATTTGTGTTTGACATATATTGGCTCCACCTAATCACAGCCTATTAATAATTAGATTGAAAATATTAACTTAAACCCAACCTCTTTGTAAGTTACAAGAGTGATCATGCCAATTCCCTAATTAATTGAACAGTTCAAATTGGGTCAAAGGATTAGGCTATAATGCAATTAATTAGGCAGGGTCAGATTTAGGTCAGACCCAGTGCAGGGGTCAAATATTAAGAATAGCCTCAACCCAAAATGCAACCCATATATTCATCAGATCAGGAAATGTTACCCAAACAAACCTAACTGAAAAACAAGTCAACTCAAACGCTGCCTGCCACTTTAATTGAGTCTCAGCTTGGGTTGGCCAGTCAGTTAGAAATAGCCAACCCTCCCTCATGGTGATTTTGACCATTGAACCCCAATATTGCCTGAATCTTTCAAGAGGAGATAGTAATTTGAAATTCGCTGATAGGGGAAATTCATAAGCATGGCTACTAATCAAACAGACCCTGAAGTTTTGTGCAGGGCTCCACACACTGAACCTCCTCAGTAGCTGCTCAGATGAAACCAAACCCACGTACGGCTTCCCAACTCAAAATGGGTGGCTCCAAATTCATGCATGCAGCAATGAGACAGTGATGGATGACCCACCACCAAGTCTGCCCACGAGCTTACATTGGCTACAAGTACTGCAAAGTGCAAAGCGCAAATCCATAGCGTACCCCCTCCCATATCAGAAATATATTCTGCATTCGATGCTTTTCTTCAATGGTCATGCTCCCTACCATGTTCAATAACTCTCAACTCAACCTTGGCTCATGGAACAGAGATTTGATCAATCGTGAATCAGATGGAGACCTGGAAAAAGAACTGCCTGTTCCAGATGATTGTAGGAAGAGAACTCGTCTAGAGCCTTTGTGTAGTGTTCGGGTATAAAATAGATCCTGTGAATTTGTCGTAAATGCTATCAGATCTTTTCGATGATCAACTAATGATTTCCATCTCAATTATATGGAGCAATTCCTAAGAGTCACAGTTACTACAGATGGATCCAAACTCTACAGTCAAGAGTTTGATCCCCGTCTACTCCACCAGATTAAGACTTAATAGGAGTTCATTTGTGCACACCTCTGGGCTCGATCTGGCATGGGCCCCATGGCGGTCGGGCCACCTTTTGAAACTTGGATTGTAAGAGATCAGTTACGCATTTTTCTAAATTGAATCCATTGTCCTAAAAACCTATATATTCTGTAAAATCGTATGTATTTAATATTTTAATTGTATTTTCAATTTTCTGCAATATATCTCAATAAGAAAACAAGATTTTCAAAGTCACCTGATTTTAACTACCATATAATTTCTCAATGGTGCGTGTAGTGATCCCAAACTCTCTACCGTCCAGATATGAACCCATCAATGTTTGGGCTCACTATGAAGTCCATTTTGCTCCGAGCCAAACTTCACTCGGGCATGAAATTATGCCTACCTTTAGAATGATCATGTTATAAAACACATGTTTAAAATAAAAACAAGAGTTAAAACCATATTTTTATATATGATCAATCTGAAGGTATACCATAATTCTAAGTGACATCAGGCCAAAGTTGGTAGGGGGTGATTGTAGTTTTGAGTGGTTTGCATTTCACAGTTAGCCCATGGAATTTATAGCTATGAATGCAAAGATACATGAGATTTCAAATAGTAGAATCTCTCTCTCACACACACAGTTGCTACATGTTCCTCCTCAAATCAGTGTAAATAAACCATTCTTTTAGAAAAGCATAAACAAACCATTCATAGAAACATAATCTAGGTTTCAGCATATTCCTTTCTCCTAGTGGACCGTCTCACATGGGCTGCTGCATGTGCCACGAGTTCAGAGAATCTAGGCTACAATCTCTAACATTTCAGAAGAAGAAGGTGAACCCCCTCACTGTCTGAGCTGGCTTGGTGGGCCAAATCATGATCAAGACCGAGATTGAGACAATCCTGTCCGGAGATTCACATTCATTTGGCTTAAGTGTCATTAATTGTAGTACTGTGTACCCCCCCACTTGACCTAATCTGAGCATTTATCCATCATGTGTTTGTTTGGCGCTGTCCCACTTTCTCAAGATCAGGGATCCCCACATGTCTGAAAGAGCCTGGTTCTATCATCAATGTCTGGACTAGCTACTTAAGCTATTATGACCCACCATATGTAATGTTGGAAGTTGGTGTGGTGCAGACACACCCACAACATCTGGTGCTTTCCTTGAGATTATTTTCTTCACAGTTCATACTTCACTCATCTTTGTACTATAATCACCATCAAATCATGGAAAATCCCTACAAGTGAGGGAGTTAGATACCTTGCTTAATGAAGGTGGGGGACATGAACTAGTGGCAGTTGAACAATACCAGACAAGGGAGATCCTACTCTATCAACTTACAGCTCAAATTGTTCAGATGAATTGATTTTGGATTATACTTTTGGCATTGAATCTATCTGCTACTTTGACAACATGCAAAATTCAATTATCTATCCCGGCAAACTTGTCAGTTTTTTTTTTTTTTTCTCTTTCTACTGGTAATACAATGTGATTTTATTTTCTAATTGAAACTTAAAATAGTAGTTTACATCATCTCACATCAAAAGCCATCAGGCTAAAATGGTCTACTTCAACTGCAATGGAGATATGGCGTGTTGGCCGCGTTGACAATGCAGATGCAATATGTAACAGTTGATACAGTACGTGCTGATTGATATTTAAAACCATACTAGGCTCCAAAAGATCCACAAGAGCTTTAAGATTTACATGATCGGATTAATGAGGCCCTCTCTCTTGGGAGTTTCATTGGATTTCCAGAAAGTATTTGAGATGGCATCAATCTTTGCTAAGAAATTTCTTTCGGAGGGCCCTCAGTGTAAAAAGAATAAAAATGAAAGAATTATAGGAATTCGTGTCGCCCGCATGCCACAAGTCCCACTGCAAATCAAGCAAGGCTTATGCGAAAAGAGTATATAATCCCACTTAATGTAATACTTGATTTGGTCAAACTAATAGGACTCCCAATAGAGTTAGTGGATGTGGGTTTCTTGGCAAAAAAATCTCAAGTAAGTGTGACTCTTTAAGACTTGTCTATATAAGATAAGGGAGTCCTAGAGTTGGGCATTATTCCATCCCATAGAAGAGATAAGAGGCGAAGAGATCCACGGATCAAAACGCACATAGATCTCCGGCCGCATGTCGGAGTCTCCGCATCCAAATCCATTAATTGATATCAGAGCCTTGGTTGGGTGTGTTCCATAGATCTCCCACTTGGCGCAAATACCATGTACATCAAATATATCTCAATCCTATGGGCATCACACGCCTTGCAAAAATCTAAACTGATGGAACGCATCCAACCAAGGCTCTGATACCAATTTATGGATTTGGATGCGGATTGCGGAGACTCCGACACGCGGCCGGAGATCGGCGATTGGGAAGCTCCGCATCCAAATCTATGAAGAATTTCTTTGGGTGACATAAGAAAAAAAAAGTCCTCATAAAATACGGAGGGTTTTATCAAAATTGTCATCCATGAGCACAGACGTGCATAGTCAAAAAGGCCAGCCATGATGGTGTTTATATTTTATTTTATTTTATTAAACTAGAGAGGAAAAAAAAAGTTATTGTACAATCAGCTTGTGATGTAAAGGAAGACGTATTTGGTCCTATTAAAAAAATACATCATAGTAGGTAAATTAAGCAGTCGGATTCTATACAGTGGTCAATTTTTTATGCTAGGATACCTAACTTGTACCATATTTGAATAGGTTTTTAGTTTTTACACACTGATTTGTTGCAATTTATTGGATTGAGATTCAAGTGCCGGGGACATGTGACAGACAATTTCTTAGGGATGTGTAATATGTTTAGCTAGGGTTTGCAAATGGTGTGCTGAATCTGATTTAGATGCCACAACAGATCCTGTTTGCCTGCCAAAAATGGGAAACAAAATGTCAAGGCAAGCTCAACCACCCAGAAATAAAGAAGAATACAAAGCAATCTACAGCCATATGATATGTTAAGGCTCACACCTTGGATTGCCCAACAGAATATATTATAGGTGCCACTCATATATTGTTTAAGATTTTCCGGCGATCGTGACCGTTCATTTTATGGGTCCTAGTGCCAATGTGCTTTATGCTAAGACAAAGTTGCATCAGTTGGAGATTATGATCAGTGATGTCATTGTTATGTAAGGATGACGACTGTCACCAATGTTATACCAAAGGAAGGCAGGTTTTGCAAATGGAATCTCCTCCGACATGCTTGGGCTCCTTCCCCACTTGCGTGATCTATCTTCCTGCGTTGGCTATCCTCCATTTCCACTTGTTGGGCTGTCTTACTGTGTGTGTGCTGTCTTTCATTTGGTTCCTGGCTCACTTAGCTGGGTTACCCAAAAAAAAAAAAGAAGGGCAGGTTAATTTTTGGCATGTTGGGAGAATTCATAATGTCTACATTTTTAGTCAATATAAAGTGATGAAAGGGGTCCACCTTCTCTTAGTCCAAACCTTTTAAAATCTCAGGCTTTCTGTGTATCCTCATTGGGCTAAATTTCACTTTAATTGAAGTTAGACCCAATTTTATATGTGATCTCTATAATGGTAATATGCTCCCTCAAAAATTTATAGCCATCCGATCAAAGAAGAAATTTATATTGATTGTCTTATAGTAGATTATTAAAAATGTCTGCTCAGTCTAATTTTGACACAACTGCAATCTGCAGATCACTTATCAGGACTGGTGGACCTCATCTCAATACGTCCTATCTAATCATTTACAGAAAAAAAAAATTTCATCTAAGCTATAAATATTTGAAAAATACTAAATTGATAAGGATATCTGATTTAGCCCATAGAAGTCAATACCCTCTGGTTAGAACCAACCATAAGTGGAGCCATTCTTAAAGAGATGGAACCCATCACACTATGAATCTTGGATGAACAAAATGGTATAAGCATCCATGGTGAGGCCCGCTAGATGAATAATCTTGATCATTATGTGGGCCTGTGATAAAATATTACCATCATAACCCTATTATATTTCATTTTCTCTAAATTTGTTGTTTTACTACACTTTGTTTTACATGTAAAGTTACCAAACAAGCCATAAGGAGAAGCCACGGGAGGCCAGCAACGCTTACAGCTTTGTAGGTTGGAGTTTTAACTAGGAACTTGACTCCAACATTCGTCACCAAGCTAAATTCCTCAGTGGTGCAAATAATCCATCTTGTGGTCGACCCATCCCCAATGGCGTTAAAACCCCGAACTTGCCGATTAGAAAACACCAACCATCTCATTTTTTTTTTTCCATGATCCATGATCATATATTGTCATTTGGTATGTTCATGTCTCCTCCAAATGCCTACATTATCTATTTATTTATTTAAATTTCCAAATCAGATCAGGTCTCAAACATTAATTGTGGGAGCTATCAGTGCCTCATAGAAACTCCTAAAGTTGGGAAGAGAATTGGCATAAGGCATCTTAAAGTGTAGATTAAGATGAAATAAATATCTAGCTATATGAAGTCAAAAAAATTTTAAAAATTGAAGTAATGGGACTGGTTTCTTTGGACAATAAACTTTGCATTTTTCTGAAAGTCGTGTGTCTGTTGGGTTTTACTCCTCATGATATTTAGGCCCAAAAAACACTTATTAGGCTCTATGTTTTCAAAAGGGTTTGGCCCATTAGTTTTACTAATGGTTGGGCTTCCTTGGCATGCAAGTTATACAAATTTAGCGATCGATCAATTTGCCCATTCTAATGTTTGGTTTGGAGGAATTCTATTATATTCTCATTTGAGGTATTCTCTTTACCGTTTTCTTGTGTTATTCCACCATTGAAATTAGTGAAGATCATTGTTTTTTTTTTTTTTTTTTTTTTTGAACAGTAGTGAAGATCATTGTTATGAGAGCACATAGTGAAGATATTGTAGACTCATTTTCTGTAGTGAAAGATATACAGTTGGTCCCGTAGTTTTTTCCCTTTATATTGTAGGGCTTTCTACGTAAAAAAATTGTTGTGTGCTCTGGCTCTTTCATTTACTTTTATCTTCTGTGGATTATTATGAAGTTGCTCTTTATCTCTATTAGTTTGCACATAGACAGGAAAGCTGTGTGGCTTTTCTAACAGTGTGCCCTAGTTTCATATGTTACACTATATGACTTAAATAGTCTTCTAAATGATTCCCATTTATTTGAAATGGATGATTTGGAGACATCAGTATATATGATACGTAATGATACAAATTAGGTTGGAGATTACATGATCATCTTTTATGGATTGAATGCATAGGAGTGATATGGCCTGTTTCACTACAGGAAACAAAAGGAAAGATCTGTCTACAATGCAATTTTGGACTGCAGAAAGTTTTCTCCATGTCTTCTCTACATCCAAACGCAGCAGCAGGTTAGGGTAAAATACTTTGAGATCATCTGAGATTAATTAGATAAGCCGATCTAGTTTTTTAATTGCATGCTTTCAATCAAACTCATCAGAGTACAATGATGATGAAATAATCTCCCCAAAATGAAGGAAAAACAATAAAATGTAATCTAAGGATGGTGGACCTTCTCTAATGAAACCAGTCATCTTAGACCCACATGGGACCCATTAGATCTAAATAGCCTATCCATTTGTATTGAACCCAAGAGCTCCTTCTTTTTTTTTTTTACCATGTAACCCATCTAGGGAGTCCCACACAAAATGGTGAATGGGTTGGATGCGACGGGTCCCACGCAGATGGACAGGGCAAATTGGTTGGATTAATGTGGGCCCCAATTACATAAGCCATGTAGGATCTTCATCTATTGGGCCCAACATATAGATGGTTCATATGGGTGGATGAGTATAATATCTCTAGTGGGCCCCACATGGGTGGGCAGATGAATTGGGTTTAGTGGGTACATGTAAATAGGTGCGATGGGTGGGTGAGTGAATTGGCTGGATCATCATCTAGGAGTTCCTCGTAAATGGGTTGATGTTGGATCATATATCCAGTGAGTCACATATAGATGGCTGGATCTAGTGGGTTCCAACTTCCAAGTATTTAATATAAGATGGATATGATTTCTTCACCCAGTGGGTCCCACATAAAAAAAGGTGAATGGATTGGGTCTAGTGGGTCCCGTGCAGGGGAGCACAATGGGTATGCATGATAGATTTTGATATCTTATCTAGTGAGTCTTATGTAGAAGTAGGGATGTTCATGGCCCAGATTGGGCCCAGCTGAGCATATCCTGGGCCAGACCAGGTTGGGCTTGACTTTTGGGCTGTTACCACTAATACAAGTCCGCCCTAAAATTAAATGGGTCCAGATCAGGCGGGGCGGTTGGTGGATATGTTAATCTAAGGGCTCTTTTGTAAGGTAAGATGAGTACAATTTTCATTTGGATGGGTCACATTTAGATGTATATTTTTTTTTTCTATCGAAGGGTTCCCAACTCTTTAGACTGGACTAATCCCTCCGGACCCAGAAAAAAGCTGGGTAAACTCCCCTATAACTCCAGTATGATAGTGCAGTTTCGAACCTACAATCTCCGGGTGCAAACCGTGGTCTTAAGCCAACTGAGTTATCCATTGAGATTACATTTAGATGTACATGAAGGATTGAAGGGTGCACATTTGGATCTTTCATCTCACCTGTATTGCCGGTTGGGCTAAATAAAGTTAGTAATCCATTGGATTCCATCTAATCATGCTTTCCACATGTATTGGCAGATAGGTCTAATTTCATGCAAAGTGGCCTAAAACAGCTGTCTAATAGTGAGAGACCCTCAAAGTGGCCCTCGTCCATCAAAACACCCTCAGAAGAATAACTAAATTTGTGTATATTCTTAATAATACTAGCAGTTTTGCAGAGCAGAGCTCAATCATGATTTTGAGGGGATTTACAGAAGAAACTAGTCAATGTACATCACCAGTTGAGGAATGGATTCACAGGACATGGCAGGTTGGTAAGTTTCAGTGGCCTCATCACATGAAACCCATCTTGTATTTTGGTGGGACCCGACTCTCTGCATGTCCCACGTTGACAGATTCCTCAGTCAACTGGACACCTTTTGACCATGTTTAAATCATGAGTCATGAGTGCACTATCCTTTTTAGGCATGATAGGGACCACATTTTACAACTTGTCTTCAACTTTTATATGTCACGGAGAAAGGTATCACCCCAAGTTATACTACAATGGCTTTTCAATCTGGCCTGCTGGAGGCCCATGTACATCCGAACTTGGATCCTCCAAACTCGGTTTCATCACACAACTTTTGTGTGTGTCTATATATATATATATATATATATATATATATATATATATATAGGGAAGTGCTCTTATAAGAGACACTCTCACCAACTTGGTGAGAGATGGGTGGGGGCCCTCACTTTCATATCTACTCTCACCAACTTAAATGCAAGGACCCCCAACTTAAATGTAAAGGCCCCCACCCATCTCTTATAAAGTTGGTGAGAGTGTCTCTCATAGGAGCACTTCCCATATGTAAAACAATAATTTTACCTAATATTGGTTATGAAAAAGAAAATAGAGACTACGATTTATTTATAACTCCCCACCACGCCAGAGATGATGGTGAAATAACAATATGAAAATAGGTTTTGTAAATCCCTGAAATAATAACTTCACAAAATCCATATGGCCTGTATGCTGGCCCAAGCCTAGGGCTGCATGTCCTGGTCCACATAAAAGGCTCAAATTTGGCTGGGCTGATGTTGGACTTGGGCTTGGGTTTTTTAAACGGGAGAAAAACTCGGGCTGAGATTGGACTAGGGCCTCAAGCAGAGGAATTAGGCTTGAGTATCTGAATAACATATATATCTTATGTTAATATGTATATATATATTGGAGGAGAATATTCAAGTGCTTCCATCCCTCACCATTTATGGTGAGGGACATCCCTTTTGAGGAAGTTCCAAGTAGAAAAGAGAAGTCTTTTGCACCTCTCTTTTCTACTTGGAACTTCCTCAAAAGGGGTGTCCCTCACCACAAATGGTGAGGGATGGATGCACTTGAATATCCCCCTGTATTTGAAACGTGGGATAGCAACATATAGTACATAGTTTATGTATGACTAGGGTTGGTCTGGCTCTTGAGCTCGGCACAGATTTTCTGACACGATTTCTGGCTCAAGGTTACCAATATGCAATTTATGTCAGACTTGGGCTTGATTAGTACTTTACTTGCCTCAACGGCCCAGTTGAGTTCCAGCCACAGGGAGTCCTTCATCCCATGGTATGAAATGAAATTTGGTCCATTAGCTAGAAATGGAGAAAAATCAGCAAAATCAGCCTAACTATTTATTATTTGTGTTGCTAAGGCTTGGGCCATGTTCAAGGAAGAAAAAGCTTACCGGTAAAAATAAATAGCATACCTCTTAAAAAAAAACCTTAGGCAAGCACTACATGCCTAAATACCGAATGGTACCCACTTGGTGATCCATGCTATTAGACTTTAAAATGGGGACACCCCGCTCCCTAATAGTCACTGAACGAGGTTTGACACCCATCAAAATGGACTAAACCGTTAGGTCGACTTTACAATCATTTTAAAGAAAAGAAAAGAAATGGTGCTAACCTTGTCTTGAGCATTGTTGTTCGAGGCCTGCCATGAGAGGGACATTTTGAGTAGAAAATAGATAACTACAAGGAAAGCATTGATGATGAATCTTCACTTGAAATAAAATAATAGAAATTAGATCAAAATGTAGGGTTTGAGCTTTGGACTAGGCTTAGCTAAAGGGTGGACTTGGGCCTCAAATTTAAGTTAAGCCTGACAGGTCCAATTGGGCCTCAAACTCAGGCCCAAAAATGTTTAGGTTGGACCTGGGCTTGCTTCACCGAACAAGACAGTTGGCTGTCCTAAATAGATAGGTGCCTCATTTATTAATTGAGCACTACTCCTATACGAAAGGGGTGCAGGACATCCGTATAGGAGCATCATTATTATTGTTGTCGTTCTTGTTGTCGTTGTTGTTATTATTAAAAGGCAGCTAGCTGTCTTATTAATCATATGCTTAACCGACTCCTACCGAAGAAATTTTGGGCACATTCCATTCACATAACATTCATTTTGGAAGGCTTGGATTTTTACAGGCAGGTCCACTGTTTAGTTCCAGGCCCAGGCCCAGGCCTTGGCCTTCCCCACGTTGATAGACTCATTACGCTGGTCGCAATAAGAGGACAAATTACACGTGACCAATATGTATTTTCTAGAGGGAGAGTGGAGAGTGGAGAGTGGAGAGTGGAGAGACACATCCAAACCGAATCTCACAGTTCTTTATGCAGGGGTTCATGATCTTCACTGACCTCAAAGGAATCTACTGTTCTATGATTCCCGTTCATATATCTTTATAAGAGGATTTTACAGAATAATTCTCATTATATGGGCATTGCACGAAATAGTACCTCTTATCTCACGCCGTACGAAAGTATTCCTTTCATAGTTAGGGAAAATGACGCTAGAGTCGCTTAATTAGAGACGCGCGAAGCTAGCGTCACTCCTCTCAAGTATTCGTTTGTGCTGTCCGAATTAGGAGGCATTATTTCGTGCAACACCAATATAATGAGAGTTTTTTAGTTAAATCCTCTTTTTATAAAGTACAATTGGTTTGGTCATTTCTTCGAACAAACTCTCTTCTAATTTGAAAAAAGAAATGAAGCAATTGCATTATTGCCATTAACTGCCAGATGGGCTGTTTACCTAAAAAAAGGCTAAGGAGGTCATCTACTTACAAACAGAACATAGAATACGAACATGATATACAGTCATGGACATGTAACAATCACTCTAACCCACCTGCTTGTGGGGCCCACCTGACCCCTGACTGAGTTTTGACGCTCATATGAATAGTATAGACTCCATGAATGGGTCATTCAAAATTTTGACACTCGGTCATCTCAAATGGGTAGGACACATGTTTAATTAAGCACATAGTCAGATGGGATTATGGGACATATGTGTTGGGAAGCCCCACATCTAAGTTTCTACTTCCCAAATCCCAACTTAAACTTTTGGGTTGGTATATGAGTTTTTATTATGAAAAAAATGGTGGTGGGGTATCACATCGTTCGGAAAAAAAAAAATTCCCGAAAGAAAGTAAGGTCTTGGTCTTTTTTTCTTTAGAAGATTCAGTTACTTCACATGGTCTTGAATTGGCTCACGTTTTACATGGGAAAAGCTGTCTAGAAATGTAGAATTTCCTTACTGGAGCACATAGCTTGGCTATATATGTATCATTAATCACATGGACGAAATAAAGGTTTGTAATATCCAGCTTCCACACTAGATAATTTGTCTGGATCCTCTGCATGACCTCTACCTGTCTCCACGTAAGAGCCTGAAAGGAGTCGTGTGAAATTAGGCACCTTGCACGAGCAGCCCTAAACTTGGTAAAGTTCATCTAGTCTGCTCAATTTAAATAGATTCAAACATAACCATGCAAGAGATGAGAAAATCAAGTATCCATCCATGGCAGTTTACTAGAAATTAAGCAGCCACCTTGCTTCTAGAAAGAGAAAAGTCAAAACGGCTACTCTCCACTCCTCCAACAAGCCAAAACAGAAGAGTTCACTGTTAGTTTTTTTTCTGGTCCATCTTCCAAAGGAAAGGGTTTGCTTTCGTGGGACAAGCCCATTTTAATGTTTGGTATGATGTTGGTTAAGGGCAGGCCCGTCGTAATGCGCTAAATGTACAAGATTAAGCTTTGATGATGATAATGATGATATTCATTTTTATTATTATCATCCAATCTAATGTTGGGTGATGGTAGCTGAATCATTGTCAAATTGAGGTGAATGTTAATTCAATGGATCCGCGCGTGTGAGTGTTGACCTTACTTTGATTAATAAGAACCGTATATTTTTAGGAAAACCTTCCTCTTTTTAGATTTTGATGGATGCCCCTTGTGCAACAACAGTGGGCCCGTATCGGTCCAGCAGAAGGTAGTCCTGTGTGCTAACCCACTGAATCACTAAACCATTTATTACTGATCATAAAACCCGAGTGCCCTTTCACGGGAAAGACGTGTATTTTGGGTTCATGAATCTTTTAATAGAATAATCTAAGAATGACCCTTATCTTGGATTTATTTATGATTTTCATACCTATAAGGGGAATTTTCAAAAGAGGACCTATGATTAGGCCTAATATTGAGAAGTGCTCTATTAATGGCAGTATTTTAATCAACCCATCATAGTGACCTCATCGCCTCATGTTAAGGCACCTACCTTGAAATGGCCAATCCTGACCAATATTCTCTTGTTGTTTATACTTAGTACTCCCTTGATAGAGTTGGGGTCTTCAGCGTTTGCAATCATCTATCAGACAGACACTGGTCCTTGCCCAAGATGGTTGGACCAAGGGGCGGACATAAATATAATGATACGGGCGCACCAATTTCCAGATTAATTTTGTTCCATGGGGTGGTCATTTATTGTCATCCAGGGATGTAAATAGGCCCTCGATTCTTTGATTACCCCGAAGGTTCCGACTCGTTAAAAACAGGGTCTGGGTCCTTATTTAGGCCCCGATAAGTAAATAGACCCGGATCCGATTTCACCTTACTTCAAACTCGTGGACTTGAGATCCGATATATAACCTCAATTTTCGAGAATCTCTCCTATAAATCATAATTTTTTAATATTATTATCTCCTTAGATCCGGACCTGGATCCAGACCCGTCCCATTTATGGTTTTAGTTCTGGTTCTGGTTTCAGTTTCGAAGCCAAGAAACCGGTTCTGAATCCGGTTCCACATTCTCGTTAACAGTTTCAGTTTCGGGTCTACCATGTACCTATACCGGAACCAATTGGGTTGATCAGAATGGATTTTGGGTTGATGGGGTTAATGTGACAGGGTAATTTTGGAAAATGCACTTGTGAAAAGACAAGTTAAACAATTGTCTTTTTCACTTGATCATTTCAAGTATATATTGTGCTCAAGGTTGCAAATTAGAAAGGCCTTGCTGGCCTATTGGACTCAATTGAAAGATGTTGGCCATAACTTCACTACTTTCTTGATATTAGGCTTAGAACAGGGACTTTTTAACAACAACTGGGAGCTGAGATTTCTCATTCACACCTGTAAAACGCCACATGTTTCAGGAGATGCCACCATTTTCCATTAAAATATTTCACAAGTTGGGCAAGAGATTCCAATAAAGGTCATTTTAGGATGTGGGGCCCGCACAAACCCTTCTCAAATGGCGAAATCCGCGGAACCCACGGGACTGGGCTGGACTGGACGCGTGAGCAGGTAACATCAATGCATGGGCCCTTGCAATGCAATGTGTGGTTAAGATGATGGGAGTGAGTCAGGTGTGTAACTGAAGAACTTTCCATATCCCCTGCACGAACGCGGTGGCCATGACTTGTAAATTAATAACATGACTAAAGACTTGGATTCCTTTGACCTGGACATAGTCTCTGTCCAACTTCTTACTGCTTACTCAGTCACCCTTTCTCCACTCCACTACGTTGACCAACGACTTCTCGCTCTCTCTCTCTCTCTCTCTCTCTCTCTCTCTCTCACCCAAACCACACCAGCAACTCTACTATCGACAAAGGTTGCTCTTAAATTGTGGCAATTGAAGCACGTCAGAGATGACACCATGTTCATAGGGATGGAAATGGATCGTATTTGGGTCAAGTCCACAGAGGACCCGTGACATAATCAATAATTCTATAAGGGGAACCTGAATCTGAACATGGACTATTATGATTAGGGTCCAGATAAGATCGATCACCTGTGTCCATTCCCTAAAATTTCAGGGAAAGGGTAGAACTTGAACCTAGATCTGAAGCTACAGCTCTAAATTGTGAAATCAAGGGAGAGACAAATCTTTACCTAAGAGCAGGCTGTATGTATACTATGCTTATATTGTCTGACTTGTGGGACCCACTTAAGCGTCACTACTATTATTGAGGTTCGGATAATAGGAAGGTTAGAAATCAACTTTATCAGTACATTATAGCTCTCGATTTAATAGTCTTAAAATTTAAGATATTTTTACCGTAGATCATTTATGTGATTCAATCCAAATTTGACCAATACATGCAGCCTAGCCCACTCGTAAGAAAAAATTCACATATATCATATTGTCGGGAGATTGGGTATTCCAAGGGTCCAAACTTGAGCTCAGATCCAATACTTTTAGGTCCATATAACGGATCCAAATCCAGAGCAGAATCATATATATATTTGACCAATACCTGATTCTTTTCCAATTTGGCTGTTGGGCAGATCCAGTTTGGGTTCATACATGTTGACATCTGGGTCCCTAATACATTGTATCAGATTTCCTTCCTTTTGTTGGTCAAATCCAATCCGAAACTTTCATGCAAGTGGGCCTTTAGTAGATGAAGTCGCAAAGACCGACATTAACGAAAAAAAAAAAAACCTCCCACAACAGCAAAACGGTGGCAAACGCACACGGGCGTCAGAAACCTCAGCTAGCCATTTAACCTACGCGTACTCCATATTTGACGCCTCCATTGCAATCCTTCTTCCTACCCCACTCCTCACGCAACTTCCATTTCCACACTCTTAACAACCAACCAAAAACAAAATCCCCTTTTTCTCTCTCTCCCCCCACCCCCACCCCCACCCCCCACCCCCACCCCCTATAAATAAATCCCCCAACCAACACTCTCTCCACTCCACATCTCAAAACACAACACACCTTCCCTTCATTTCTCCTCTGACTCTACTCTCCCATTACTTTACTTTTCCCAACTCTCCTCCTTCCTTCTGCTCCTCCACCTCTCTCTCTCTCTCTCTCTCTCTCTCTCTCTCTCTCTCTTGTATCTTCTTTCTCTGGTTGAATCTGAGCCGTTGGAAGACGATGGCCCTCGAAGCCCTGAACTCCCCAGTTGGTCCCACTGCACCGTTCTCGATCAACGAGCCTGAAGCTCACCCCCTCGAGCCATGGACAAAGCGCCCCCGCTCAAAGCGCCCCCGTCAGGACAGCCCGCCCCCCTCCGTCTCCGAGGAGGAATACCTCGCCCTCTGCCTCATCATGCTCGCTCGAGGCGGCGCCGCCCCCTCTCTGCCTCCCCGCCACCACCCTTCTCCGCCGCCTCCACCCTCTCTCAAGCTGGCCTATACATGCTCTGTCTGCAACAAGTCCTTCGGCTCCTATCAAGCACTCGGCGGTCACAAAGCGAGCCATCGGAAACCCACCCCAGCCGATGATTCCGCCGCCGTAGGATCTACTGCCACCTCTGCTACCTCATCCGGTAGGACCCATCAGTGCTCCGTCTGCTTCAAGTGCTTCCCGTCCGGTCAGGCCCTCGGAGGCCACAAGCGCTGCCACTACGACGGAGGAAGTGCCGCCGCCGGCAGCAGCAGCGGTGTTTCGTCGTCGGAGGGCGGAGAGGCGGTGGGACCTGTTAGAATGGAATTCGACCTGAACCTGCCGGCGCTGCCGGAGATGGGTCCGTTCTTCGGCGGAGAGCAGGAGGTGGAGAGCCCTCATCCGCTGAAAAAGCCGCGGCTTCTGCTTCTTCCGGCGGAGAGCGAATCTTCGCAATAAAGAAGGAAGCCACGGCTAGCATGATAGAACAAGTGGGCCCCACATTTGGCAATGGGATCAATTGATCGGCCAGCTGTACGGCCTGCCATTTATCACATGACTCGCCAGATGATTTCTCGTGTATCATGCCCTCTTTTCGTGATTCTTTTTTTCGGTTCCTTTCATGTACAGAGAATCATTCATTCTTTGTGAGAGAAGAGGATACCTCTTTCTCTCTATTCTCTATGTTAATGATTGACTTAGTCATTACTAGTCATTAGTTGTTACTGATTGTGAGGTTTGTTTTTCTAATGGTGAATCAGAATTTCTCTCTCTCTCTCTTTATTCATTTCTTGACTTCTTCACACATGTTAAAAATTGGAGTGGTAGTTGATGAATGACATATTGAGATGTAAATTACGATCAATCGATTGGTTTATTTCTTAATATTATTGTCTTAGATTTATCATTTATCATTAACAGTGGCTCAATACATGAGTTTTAGAAACATGGGAGTGAAGCCACGTGGGCGATTTTAATATGGGAGGTTCTGAAGATTCTACTGGCAAATTCTAGATGCCGGGAGGGGTTGTGTGTGAAAGTTCTGACTTGTCAATGACAATTGGCAGCTTCGGAGAACTTCTTGTGTTGAACCAGTTTTGATGTACAAATGGGATGTCAAGTGGGAAAACTTGTATGAAAGAATGAGCATGCCGTGAACGAATTTGAGTTTCATGGGATGGGAGATGGGAGATGGGAGACAGTGATAGGTCATAGGAGGACAAGTGGGATCTCGTTCTCTCACCATCTCTTTTTAATTATCGATGTTGATCCCCTTTAAGAAGCTGTGCATATTTCTTACGTGCTCTTGGGATCTTTTTTCCTTGTGTTCATACTTCAAATTCGGCACGTAATACAGGAAAGGCACAAGAGTTTATTCCAATAAAATTAAAGAGCACTTTAGGTTTTTCTTATAAAATCTCCAAAATGACTATCCTCTATGATAAAGTGAAGAGTAAGCAACAACTAATTTTAAATCTTTCAAAGTCTAATAGTAATGCATTGTATAAACTTTCTATGATAAAATCCAACAGTAAATAAAGCTCAGAACAGTATGAGATGGAATAGGCCTAATCAACGGTCTTACTTTCGTATGAAAGGGTTTGGATCGATCCAAAGCCTCAAAAAAGTCTCATTGAAAGTACAAGATGAGTTTAGATTTCCATCGAGTTGGTTAGTCTTACCTCTAATTAATTACTAGCACCGTATGCTTGCACTAAGTCCAGGCCCAGAAATAAAAACATGTCCAATTTGTGGCTATTTAATGAGATATTAATTAATAAAAAAATAAATATAAAAAAATAAATATAAAACAAACAAACAAATATACCATTTATTACTGTTCGAAGCATGGCCTAGCCCCACATTTATACAAAGTAAATATTACTTTTTATATAAATGAGTATGAAACTTCAAGTCTTATATAAATTAACATTTGCAAAATCGCATGTGGCTCCATCTTTTGGAATTAGAATATGAGGCCCACTTTAAAAGAGTTTATTGTATGTGGAGTCCATATGTAAAAATCACTATCAATGATCCACTTTTAAAAATCACAAACATTAAGGATTTTCTAATCATAATAGATATATTAAAATTCTAAATCCACTAAAAAAAGACTCGTTTTAACTTGGTTGGATAGAGTTATTGAGTAAGGTGGATTTTTTCATCTGGATTCTTTAAACACCTACCCATAATAGATATACATATATATATATATATTAAAATTTGAATTCACATAAAGAAGCTTAACAAAAATGAATTCTGAATTGATTTATAGAGTTTATATCTTGAAATTGATTTGAGATCCAATTTCTCAAATTGATTTGAGATTAGAGTCCAATTTTGCAATTGATTAGCAAATTGAACTCCAATTTTGAAATCGAATCCTACGTCTCTAATATATATTATTAATGGAGAAGTGAATGCCAAACCCTTCATAATAAAGGGGCAAATACGCATTTTATTTTTGCACTAAAAATGTAAATTGGCCAATCAGAGAAAGTTGGATGGTAAGCACATGGGCTGTTACTTTTTTCCAAGTTTTTGATCTTGATGGAAGTAAATTTTAGCAAAACCATAAAAATGCAATCATTAGGCCTGCAAGAATCAGAGCCAATATGAGACCCGACATTTTGCCTATTTTAAAACATCCAGGTTTTAGATATTGCCATATGAAAATCTTTTCCATTTAGGACGCGTTTGGCAACCAAATCTTTAGGGAAAAGATTTTTGATTCCCTAAAGTTGTAGTAAATCAATGTTTGACAATTGTAATTCATGAGGATTTGGTTGAATGGAAATCTTCATTTGATAGGATTTTTCAGATCCGACTACCCCCTATAAGATTTGAAAATCCTCATTTAAATGGATTTGAACACCGAATCCTATTTTTCTCAGCTATATTCATCAATACACACCAATATCAACGTGAAGTCCCTAACTGTACAAATCCCCAGTGAAGAATCCTTATTTCAATAGTAATAAAAAATAATAAAATCTATGAATTGCTCGCTTGTTACCAAACATGCCCATGCTAGAACAGCTCACTACTTACCACAGTTTCTTAAAAACCTCTTCCACATGAATGGTTAGATTCATCCAACCATTCCAAATCTAGCTCCACAACCCCTCTATGCTGTGGGTCCCACCTCACAAAGTGATGTCAATGCAAACGTCTGAATGAGATAGGTCGTTCGTTTGATTGCCAAACTGCTGCACTTTAAAAAGCAGCAAGTGGGCACAAGGGACCCCCTTTATTCTTCCAGGTTCAAACCACTGCACTTATCTCATGTTTATCGTTTCAAAGGGCCCCTTTCTCGCACAAGGTTCAAGCCACTGCACTTATCTCATCTTATTCGCATCAGACGATTATTATAATTTTTCTTTCCTTATCTGAACCTGTTAGATTTGTTCTTCTTATGGTGGCTAGTAGCATAGCTTTCTGATGATGGTTTCTCTCTCCCGTACCAAGTGTTGGAATGGTTCTCTTCTGGTGGGTAGATCCACGTGAGCCATCAAAGAAAAATGAAAGCCCAACATTCTTATTGGTAGAAGCTAGGAAGGAAGTATCCACTGGAGGTTTTGTTTATTGCTAAACTTTCAACTGACTTTTCTGGTATTAGATTGAAATTTAGGAGACGTAATATGTGTGGCAAAGGATAACGAAGCATCCTTCGAGAAAGTTCCAAATTAAGCGTTGAAAATCAGTAAATAACAAGGAAAAAGCATGAACAATAAAAATGGGGTCTATAAACTATATACGACGTCGCCTCACTACAATGGTAAGATGTGACAGTTCACACCTAATTGCCCGCCCATGGATCAACCCCTCAACACGCCACCTTTTCTCAACTGAGGGCTATCTTACTTCACCAAAGGCCTTCTTTTCCTCATCTGAGGCCTCCTTCCCTTCCCCAGGGGCTGCTCCCACTGGTTTAGATTTGATAGGTCTCGGCCCGTTTAGGCAGATAACCAAAAAAAAAAAACAAAAGAAAAGAAAAGAAACTAGAGAGTACCCATTTAGCTACTCCTGCAGACTACATTGTGAGAGAGGGTGGAGCCCAGCTCATCAAAGTCCAGTGGGGAGTTCATACCTACCCAGTGCCCAGCCGGCAAGTCCCACTAACGCTAGTACATATAACAGAAAAAAAAAAAAAAAATGGCTAATCCATGTGGATCCCACTGCAGCTACGTGGGAGGGGAACCCACCATCTTCATATGTTGTCATTGGCGGTGGAAATTTTCTTCCCCCTATTGATGGGGCTGCTGCCGACATCCATCTAATTTCCAACCCAACCAGAACAAGGGTGGACCCATAAATTAGTGGGGTCACCTATACTACGTATGGGTAGCAATTGGGGTCCACACGTTAGATGGGAAGATGCCATCATTCCACTGGTGCTCGAGTGGGTCGGTTGGTCTGTCTGCACCAATTTGGTGGTCTGAAACCAGATCTCGAACGCTTGCTTGCCACAGCCTACCCAAAGTTGTTTCATGCCATATAAATTGATTTTATGCACATTCAAGACTAGTAACGAGGATGGAACTAGTAACAGAAAGATTGAATTCGATGTGAATACACTGTCCGAACAGTCTTCATCCTGATCGGATGGGATTTGTACTTGCAATTCTACAAGTATTAGCTGATTGCAATGACATTTAAGGCAAAGCCCCACAAGTCAAAACACCCTCCAAAGCCCAAACCCTCCCTCTACGTTACCACTCCACTCCACAGTCCATGCATGACTTCATCACACAAGCATCCCTTGAATAGGGCCAATCAGTTCTGAACACGTTAGATCAGGTCCATTGAACATGTCCATATCCTTGAATAATACTTTTTGACCGTCGATCATTGCATAAATTTGTGGCCCACTTGATCAGTGTCCTCTCCTGAATGTTAGTTACCAGTTTTACGACTTGCATAGGAATTATTTCAGATCTGGAGTCACGTCTCTGCTTACTTCACTGGCAGGTTTTAGATAAGGAATGCACTCAATGGATAGCTTGGTATTGTTGCATTCTATTACTTTAATTGAGTCAACATGGATGTATGAGCTCCAGAAAAATAAAGAAGCCACGGCAAGTAAGCCGTCTTGCACAGGATCCAAGTGATCAACCACCCAAAAACATGCGTTTCTCAGCTTCTCACCAATGGAGCTGATCTTTTCCTGCAAGGTTTGGTGATGACTCATCTGTACAGTTTTATATGATATGAGTTCACATGGACATGGGCCCCAGTACACTGTGATTTTAGTTGTGATTTGGGGTTTGTAGATGACTGGTTTCTCTTCAGATTGTTGGGTAAAACAAGTCGTGCAAGTGACGCCATGGTGAGACTAACCTGATTATATGCTGAGATTGCTGAGCACCTCAATGGGTGGAAACTCCTTACCACCTGACCTAAAATTTCAAAAGCCTTCTCCATCACATAAGACTATATGAGCTTACTCTACACTAAGGGCTGCAAAATCCGTCTCTGTCACATATGACTAGCTATATGAGCTTACTCTATAAGAACAATCAATCACTCTAGTAATTTGAGTGCAGGGGCCCACGGCCTGGGCAGGGCTGGGCTGAGTTGAGTCATATCTAGCTAGGCTCGTATCCTGCCTAAGCCAGACTATGGACATAAATGTCAGGCACAAGCCTGCCCATTTAGTCAATAGGATCAGGACCGGGTTGAGCCATGCTTTTTATGAGTTGTTTGAGCTTTTTAATAATTTTTGGACAAACTGCACTAAATTGTAAACATTCTTCATTCAAGGAGACTTTGGGCTTTCTATCACTTAATCCAAGGCCACCCCAAAGCTGGATGAGCACCCTAGTCGAGAAGTGAAGCTGGGGGTTGTCATATGGGTAAGGTCAGGTCAAAACATATGAAACAAATGAGTCACGTCAATGGTTTGGAGCCCAACAAATCTTCAACTAAATTTTTTTTTTTTTTTATTTTAAATGGGTTGGATATCCCCAACTCGTCTCAACTGGGTCAACCCAACCTAACCCACATTTCCCACAACCCTTGCAGGTTAACTGTGGCTCGGCCAAGTTGACCCAACCTATATGAGGTCCATTACCTAATTTTTTGTCTAAAAAAAGTTGGGCCTAGGTCCATTAATATTTTTTTAATCCCACACATTGAACCAATTTATTCAATCACTTGTCCATTTGTAAATGCTTAGCCTGAGTTCAAATTCATTTCGAGAACTACATGAATTGTTTTACCAAAAAAAAAAGAAGAAGGAACTATTATATGAATTAATCTTGATGGGTCAAATAACAGCCACGCATGTTGACCTGAAACTAACCCGCTTTTTATGAGAGTTAAGAAAACCTGACCCATGACCAACTAGTATTTCATCTGGTTCGGATTTGGCAGGTCAAATGAGAGTCAGGTTAGTAGGTTGGGGCAAGTTTTGCCAACCCAACGTGAAGCACTCTGCTCAACAACGCAGGTAAACCCGGATCAAATTCAATGTAGCAAGAATGTTAATTCATCCTAGAAAGTAAATGGACGATTATGAACTGAGCCTTGCCCATGCTGTCTTGTAGCTTGAGCGCAGTGGCGGACCTACATTGTAGACCGCCCCAGGTCAAAATTGAAATCTATATAGATTTTAATGGTTTCTTGGTGAAGGGGTGAGTAATTTGGGGCACAATCTAGGACAGTCGCCCCACATCAAAATTGAAATCACCAGAGTTGAATGGGGCCTTGGAGCATGCCCCATATGTCTAAACTTATTACATATGTCTAAAGACAGCCCCACATATTTAAAACTTCGTTTGTTAAAATAAGGAGGAAAAAAAAAAGAAGGAGAAGACGTGTTGCGGCAATACATTGCTCTCCCTCTTCTTCGACCTCTTCTTTTGAAACCTCTTCGTGCCAATTATCAATCGAGCTCCTCATCGCCGGTCCCCTTGTACTTTGACTACTACATCTTTATCTATCAAACATATATAGTATAATCCTTCCTAATCAGTCTATACCTAAATCAAAACACTTAATCTCCAAATCATAATTCTAAAAATGAAACCCCAAATCCTAATCCATACCTTAAGCCCGAAACCACCAAATCTGAGCGTATCTACAAAAACCCAAAGATAACCAAATCCATTTTCGTTATCATGTCTTCTTACCCGCTTATGATCCAAAGATGGAATTTCACTCCCATTATCCAAATATTTTAGCAAAATTCCTATGTAAAGTCTAGCAAAATTTTAGCCCCACCCAAATGAAAATCCTGGGTCTACCACTGCTTGAGCGTATCATGGATTGTCATGTAGTTTGAACATCTTCTTTGAAGGAAATATGGATTAGCAGAGACATTTGAACGGCGCGCTTTTGTTCTTCATCCTCATATATATTGTGGGAGGTATTTTTCACCATTGTATGATATTGGGACCATGCGTAAGAGCAAAAGATTTAAAAAGAAAAAATGTTGGAGAAAAAAATGCAGAAAGCTATTCTATGGACAGTGGACCTTACTACTCCCTTCTTATTTTCATTGATTTCATTAACTTGATTTATCCGTGGCTATGTCCTTATATACCTTTCCCTTCTTTAACGTGAACAGTTCATATAGGTTGTGTGAATCTTCAACAAGGAAAGTATAGATTATCAGGAACATTTGAGTAACTATTGGTGTTTTGTTAGATGTAAAATAATCCAAATTTTCAAAAATCTCTCCTTCTTGTTGATGGAGAGCAACAATTTCTGAACTGGCTGGCTCATTGGGATAAATGTGCACCAAGGCAGAGTACTGAGTACCTGACCCCCTCATAAATGTACGAGGTTTTTTTTTGTTTCTCACATGGTGGGAGAAAGATTTATCTTAATTTATGCATATAGCGGCATATGGATCCACAAGTCACTAATTACACTGATTTGAGACTTTTGTTTATCTCAAGTGAAAGGTCATGCTGTAGCTCATAGAGTATTCTTTTGGAATCAAGCTGGGTAATTCTCTGAGGTTGAAGGGAAACTTTTTAGGCAGAAGTATCTGATATACTGCACTCTTTTATCGGACAGCTTTCATCCATCAAAGAATGTGAGGGTGACATGAAATTGGTCCCACAGGCCTATCAAGTTTATCTTCTAAATGAGCCCTAAGCCATGCAGTTCCAACGTGAATTGAACAAGATACAGTTGGGTGTGGGACTATGATTGGCAATGGCCGTGAACATATGTACAAATGAACACAACCATTTATATTCCATCTTGTCAATGTCATGTGTGATTAATTAGGAAAGCAGGAAAGTTATCAGGCTTGTGCAGCATAAGTACATAACACATGTAAGTCGTGAATTAGTGAATGATTATACGGATAAAGGTAATTACATAACACATGTAAGTCATGCTGCTTGAGCCTTGCTGGATAACTGCCATGCATGGTTAGTTTTTGTGTTATATTGACAAAATGGCAGTTCCTCAACTTCATGAATGGCTTCAGAACATGATACGCGGCCAAGCTCATACAAAAAGTGTTGAGCTTTAGATATGGATACAGAGACAGATATGCCTACAAGAAGAAATGACTTGCAAAGTTGCAATGTTTTCATTTGATAAATAAAGATACCAAAATGAGCTTGCATCACATGCTTTTGCTCATCCCAATTCGCATACATAATAGAAGGTATGTTATCATGTTGCGTCAAATTGAATAAAATGTGTCACTCTCTAAATTCTCTGTAAAAAAAGCTAGCTTGCTGGATGATCAAATTTTGAATCCTTAAAGAAAGAGTAGAATTTGAGATTTAGTTGTAATCTGTTGTGGCATTATGTGTTGGTGTGTATAAGAGTACAAGAAGCTTCAACAAGACTGAAATTCAAAGATCCTTTGAAAACCAAAGTTAACGTAGATGGCGAGTGGAGCAAATGTTTTGTGATGTAATTGATCAAATGTTTTGTGGCCTTGAAAGCTGAAGTGCCCTGTGTATGTGCTTGTAGGAGACATGCTGAAAGAAAGAGAGCACCGCTTTATGTTTCAAGAGGCCTCTTTATATCCCACTCTTTGGGGAGTGAGATGCATTGGTGAGAGAGGCCTTTGGAAAATGCTAAAAAAGTGAGATAACTCTTGTGCTCTTCAGCACCTTGGGGCCCACTGTTTAGCACCTCATGGCAGCAAGTTAGTTTGGAGGTTTTACATGAAATTGCTTTTTTGCATTATCAACTTTTTCCTTCTTGGGTATGAAAATATACTTCCTATGGCGGGGTGTTTTGGAGAAGTCCATTTTCATTAAATTGAGGAAATGAAAGGAAAGTCTTAGGGTCAGAACTCTTAAATCAAGGACCAAATAAGACAATGTGATGTGGTTGATTTTTTTTTATGACCCTTATCCATATCGAGAGACTGTTCTAACCATTCCGAAACGTATCTAAGTGAGCCCCATAAGCTAAATTTAAGATGTCGTTCCAGACATCTACTTCCCTCACCAGATGACTCCCCACCCCACTCGAGGTTTATTCTCCTCTCCGGAGGGCCCCTCTCCAGGGGCGAGGGCCCATGCCCCTTAAAAGCTGGGATACCAAAGAGAAGAAAATAAGAAAAAAAATACCCACGATGGTATATCAAATCAACGGTCTCGATCATCGAAATAGTGGACCACACACATACAATCTATCAGGATCACAAAACCCGAGCAAACGGTATAAGTTCTCGAGCGGAGTAGTGTATACTCCATCTCGCTCGCATTTTCCCGTCAAGCGAAACAGACCCGATCACAGACTACACGACGAGACCAAAAAACAAAAACCTTCTTCTTCTTCTTAATTCTACACATCAGATCAGATCTCTCAAAACCCATCTGTTCAAATCTCCGTATCCGAACCCTAGATTTCAATCCTTCTCCTCGATCCGATGGTGGTATGCAAATGCCGCAAGGTACGATTCCCAATCGCATACTCTCCTCCCTCTTCGTTTCAGATCTCTCTCTATCTCTGCAGATTTTTAGCTGTATTTCGTTTAATTCTCACATTTGGTGTTTGAAATCCTACTTCGAGAATCCGTCCATGGATTTGGATTCTGATTGAATTGAGAAATCTTGTGGCGAATAGCAGAATCACTTGTAATCGTTGCAATGGTTTTGAGTGATTTCGGGACTCATGTTTATTCACTGATTTGTTCATCTTGATTTGGTGGATTATGATTCTTAAATGCGATTTGTTGTATTGGAACTTCGCATGGAACAATCGATGCTCAGCTCGTTTGCATTGGGTTCTGTATGGATGTTTAGTTTGTGGGGTAGTTAACACATTTTCCCTTTGGAGGAAGTGTGCTGTCTCAGATCGAGCATTTGCTTGATCCAACAAATTGTACATGTTTGAGCCACTCTTTGGTGATATAATCTACAATCTGCTACTGTAGACGCTTGTTTTAATGTTATTTGCGTCCACATCAGATTGCTAGGATCAGCTGAAAAAGGAGGTGTTGATGCATTATCTATTTCTGATTACACCTTCTGAATTAACTGATTACATTACTAGAATGTGGACTCCATATGATACTCTGCGCCAAACGAAAAAGTCCTTGTTTCACAATTGGGCATCACATTGTACCTCTTGGCTTTTACTTGTATTTTATATTTATTTTTGTTAGGAAAAAAGAAGAAATGAAATGATGATGATGACAAGAACCCTAACACTGTTGGATGATGCTCATTGTAGCAACCAGTTTGAGGCATGTCACCCACAAAAAATGAAAAGATGACATCACCAAGAATTTCAGTTGAATATCTACAATAGACATGCACGCTTCCTTGGGGTGTTGGTCAAGCAGTTTGAATATGTTGTGCCAGTGTAATTTCACATTGTGTTTGTTTAGGTTAGGGCATTTCTATTTGGTGTTAAAGCCCATCTATACCTTTGTTGTGGAGTGGAGTTTTATTATGAGTACTGAAGGAAGTATTTAAAGTTGGTATTGCCCTTTTTTGGGAGTTGGATTTACTGGTCCACCTGTTGTATGTCATTGTGAAAAGATCTGTAGGGATCAATTTTGTGACTTCCCAAATTTAATTATTTGACCTGTGATGCTAAGTGAGTAGCTAGATTAATTTTGAGATAAGTCCTCATGGATGTGGGTGTTCGTAGATGTTCCTGTAAACTGTTCCATCATATTCTCATGTTCAATTTTCTCTTTTTTTCTTAAGTTCGATTGATGCCATCTTTTGAGTACTCTCGGCAAGGCATATTTTGAATATTTTAGAAGGAAGCACCATTGTTTAAATTGATCCTTGGAATGGATTCTGTTGTTATGTAATATATGTCACTTAGCTTTTAGTTGCACCTGATATCCTGCTTTATTTTTTTTTAAAGAGCTTTTGGACATTTAAATGTCTTATTACTTGCCTCTCTTTTTAATGTTGACTGATTTTATCCAGAAGAGAAACATGAATACAACAACGAAACTGGATAAAACCAAAAAACAACATACCAAACATACCATGTGTGATAGTTTCTTTTTTTTTCTCTCTCTCTCTCTCTCTCTTTCTTTATTTTCTGTGAAGTAGTTAGTAACATTTGGAGTGGTTTTGTGCTCAGGCAACTAAGCTTTATTGCTTTGTTCATAAAGTTCCTGTTTGTGGAGAATGCATTTGTTTTCCAGAGCACCAGATATGTGTGGTAACTATCAAGCTTTCTTCAACTTTGGTCCATGTACATCTATTTTCTCGTCTACATTACATATGCTTTTTTTTTTTGAATGGTTACTTTCATTAAATAAAGCAAATAGCACAAGAGATAAGTACTGAAAGCAAGAGACAGCAAAGCTGGAAAACCAAAAGGAACCCTAAAACCAGCAAACTAAGGACCTGCATGAGAATCGGTCTACATAACATATGCTTTTCAATTAACATTTTCCTCTTATCAGTAGATGTTGCAACAAGATTTCAAGAGGATTATAATTTATTAGGAATCTCATACATAATATGTATTCTGTGTAAACATGCCTATATATATTTTGAAACTCAACACATGACTGGGTCATTTTGAGTAAGTGTCAAAATTTAATCTTATTCCAAGTTAAATTCCACATTTTTAGCTGTAAGAGTTTTCCAAGACAGGTTTTATTTTTTATTTTTTATTTTTATGTGCTGCAATTTTATATGAATTATTGCTGCAATATCAAAGTCCTTGAGTTGATCCAAAAGACATTTGAGTTTCTAGAAGGAAATCATTTAGGCTGTCCATTTCAATATGAGGGTTTGACTATGAGATACTAATTAAAGCCATGTATAAATCATCTGACCTTACAAAGTGAATATCATTCAAGAGTCCATTTGGTTAGCATCCAACATTGCGAAGTGCATAAATTCAGACAGTCCATTTTGGTTAAAATAGGTTAAAATAAAACTGGCAATCTCTATAATGCTCAATAAGACACTGTTTAACATATCTTATTTGTCCATTGTTGCATTTCTAGCTGCCAACAAGTCAACTACTAGAGTATCTTGATTGTGAACCAGTAGTCAGGACCAAGAGTTTGTGATTTCTCACTTTTTAACTTTTTCAAGGTTCAATAATGAACTCCTTATGGAGGAATGTCCAAACATGTTAATGACCTTTGAATGGATGCATCTCTACAATTTACTTTCTTCTTGCTTTTTAGCCTGTATAACAGTAAAGTTGACCTACTCATGAGCTTTATAAAATAGTTTTGTTTTTCTTTGTTCTTGAATTGCTATTGGTTACTTTTTGCTGTAAAAATTGTCTAACCTAATGTTTATGACAGTCATATTGTTTATATCTATTGAAGAGCGCCTCATGAGTGGGCATTTGGATTATTTATGTTTGTCATTTGTGTCTAGGTCCGGACCTACTCAGAATGGGTAATAGATGGGGAGTATGATTGGCCTCCTACATGTTGCTCATGCCAGACTGCACTTGAAGATGGAAATGATTCTCAAACTACTCGATTGGGCTGCTTGCGTATGTCATGCCTCATATGCTGCTACATAGATTATAATTATTTATTTGTAAATATAGGGTTGACTTTTGTATTTATGGATCGTATTGAACTACCTGGATGCATCCTAGTCATGTGCTTGTATGGGGGGTTGATAGGAAGGTCTTGGTGTGAATTAGGGGTAGGCTAAAACTCATTTGAGATTTTTTTTTTATCAAATTCAGTCCAATGGTAGAGCAACATCTCAAACTGTTGGAGTGCTGATTCATAGGGGAGTAGGTGTTTGAGGGTTTGGTTCAAATATTAATCATAGGTGGGTCTATTGTATAGAATAAATATGGCACCTTTTTAACTTATACAGACACACATACAAACCATATGTTGGCCCACTTTTGCATGATCCGTTCCATTCATATCTCTCCCTGCCATGAAGAGTTTTTACCCCAAATTTCACTCCATTGGAATAATCGGTGTGAATGATAGGAGCTTTTAACTCAATAGTTGATCTTGTTTTTTTTTATACTTTGCTCAATCCAATGGTTGATATTATTTCAGTGGGAGTAAAGCTTTGGCCAGTATCAATTCAGTGGTTGGATGAATGATGTGAATGATACAGATTAAGAAAGGTGGGTCCCAAGTGGGTCAACATGATGTGTGCCATCAACATAGGATCACTTTAGATCTACATTGAAATATGATAATGTAATAGGCATTTCAACCCAATGGCAAGTAGCAGTCAAATGTGTCAAATTGAGTGAGTGCCAATTCCGAGGAAAAATAGAGGGGTGAGAGAGGAGGGGATGGTTCTCAATATGAAAATTCTTGTACACCCATGCACTACTATTTGGTGCATTTTTATTGGTTCAAGAGTGCCTTTTGAACTAAAATTCCATTAAGTAACATGTTATTTCCCCTCTTTGCAGATGTTATCCACACAAGTTGTCTGGTGTCGCATATTCAAAATTTTCCTCCTCACACTGCACCAGCGGGATATGTGTGCCCTGCATGTTCTACCACTGTGAGATTTCAAACAAGAAAGTTGTGCACAACTTTGTCATATTCTATTATATTATTATTAGAGAATTTAAAAAAACCGCCTGTATCTTAGGACTGCTACATATGGACCTGCCTCTTCTTTTCTTTTCTTTTTTTTTTCTATTATTTATAAATAACAACCTCTATTTATCTGAAAACATCAACAATTTTGGCTGGAGTCAAAGGCTGATTTTCGACCTGTTGATGGATTCCTATGTATTTTATCTTAAAAGGATCAAAATTCCCTTATATCTAACTTGGTTTGGATTGAACCCAGGATGTTAATTCCTGTTCGATTGATCCTTTTTTTTTGGCCTTGACACCTTATGTTTAATCTGGAACAGCTTATATCTAAGACAATTTTCATTATTTTGCAATAAATATGGCGGATTTTGCCAACAGGCATGCATGTGACACTGTGACTGCTAATTATGGCGGTTGATTGAGATTTTCAGATTGATAGAGGTGGTTCTTTGAAAACAAATGACATGTGGTTATTTGTAATTATCAACAAAGACATGTGGTTTTTTTCATTATTATTGATGAGTTATGAATTGATGGTATTATCTTGTCTTACCAAGTTTTGAAATTAAAAAGGAAAAAAATAAAAATAAAAAGGAAGAAGAGTATGTTTCATTTACTATGCTCCAGCTCCACATTGTCATAAATCTTTTTCTATCAACAATCATGTTTCTGTAAAAGTTGATGACAAATTAAGATGGGAAGAGAAGACAGTGTTCAAAACAAATCAAATAATGATCCACATTTTTATTGAATCAAAGGAAGAAGTATAAAAAAAACCAAACCATCCACATGCATGCAGAGGGCAGGTTCTACAAATTTTGAGGCCAAGAAATCGTTGAGCGTTCCTCAGGCATTTTTCCTTGCCCACTGTGACCATGACAGAACTTATGAATTTCAAACGAAAGTGATTTACGGAATCACCCTTCTAATGAAGAACATCCACTAATTTCTCGAATTTCATCAATGGGCTTTAATAAATTGGAAGGATGCTCCATTTCAATGGTGATTATGAATGTCAGGATGCTACTTTGAGGATGAGCGAAATTTTCAATGTTCATATCTATATTATAAAGAGAACTGTGACAGTAAGTGCAGAAATATCGAAAGCTCAAACAGGCCATTTATACATTTGGAGAGCTCAGTGTATAATGTCACATATGATTCAGATTACCTCCTAAAAGACTTTTAACTTGATGTCAAATGGGATGAAATTGTTTGCATATTTTACTTGTATTTTTTTTTGTAAACAATGTAAAAACTTGTTAAGGTAAGAAAGAAAAAGGGTAGGAGAGGGCAATTTCAGTACAATGAAGTATCATGAATGTGGAAATGTAGAGATAAGTAAAACAATTGCAAAAGCACCACCACTTTGAAACCCATATCGAGGTTTTGAAACTCAGACTCAGGCAACTCAATCCCCTCAAGTCAGGTCAACTCAGCCAAGTCGATCCAAGTCATATCCCAGGGCCCAGAAATCCTTAGAATGTGTTAAGGAATGATAAAAAAAAAAAAAAAAAGGTCTTTAAGAAATAAAAATTGCGATTCTAAAATTTTAAGACATGTGATTTTAACTAATAAGAATGACTTTAAGTTGTAATAAGTGGCTGCATTTTTTTTTTTTACTGAGTTGAATGAACAGGACCTTCGATCTCAAAATGTTAAGTTCTTAAAGAAAAGAATGTGGTTATGATCGTTCAAGATCAGTGCAAAAGGACCCAGAACCTCACTTCTTACAATATGGAATGGGGAAAAAAGTATATCAATTTTGGCCTTTTTTTCATAGGAATTGTTAGAGGGGTGATTTGAGAAAGGGGGAGAGGGTTTGACTGACTCGGTTGGTGCCAGGCTCAAGTCGTATTGTTCAATTTTTAAAACTATGACCTATATACAAAAAATGTCACTCACCATCCAACAAAATATAGAAAGATGTCACTTCGTTTTGGTTTTCATTTCCCCATTGAGGTCATGCAAGTTCCTTTCTACATAGGAATTGCAGTTGATTAATCTCTGATGATGTAAAGAATTGGGCGTGACTAATCTCTAACGACTTAGTTCAACCTAGTGTTATAACTGCAGATATTTTTTTTTTCAAACATTTGGTTATGGAAATGTTGGTTGCATGAATTACATGTCTCCGGTGCAGATATGGCCTCCTAAAAGCATCAAAGATTCTCAATCCCGCCTTCATTCAAAATTGAAGGAAGCCATTATGCAGGTGAGTTTCATCATCTCCTGATACTATCTTTGACAAAATCTCTCACTTAGTCACCTTTTTTTTCCACACTGAAACTAAAGGTAATAGAATTCATGTAGTAGACCCCCAACATAGTTGGTACAATGCTTTGATGATGATAATGAAACTAAATGAATTCTAGATACATCCTTTAATTATATCTTTTTATCGATAGATTTATAGGTACTAGGTTATTCGAGTAACTCATGCACTTTGTGTTCAATTTCGTATTGTAGCTTTGAAGATGCCATTACCAATGTCAGTCAACTTTTTTACAAGGTTTATTCTGTATAAATGCTCGATCATTTTATGCATTGCTCCTTTTCTGGCAAATGAGGATTCCCTTTTATATTAGTTAGGACTGTTTAGTTGATGCCACCATGGATTGCTGTTGTAATCAAATTGGATTACTGTCAAGAGGCGTAATCCATAAAGTGCATGTTTGGGCATGTCATTGTATTTTAATTTTTAAATAACATGTATCTTGTTCATTAAGGTGGAGATAGTGGGAATTCAAAGGGGCTACATTTCATAGAGGCTGTGCTTGGGGCAATCATTGTAACTAATCTTGGAAAGAAACTCAACTTGGAGAGTTCGTACAGTTATAACTACTGTTGCTGTAAAGGAGAATCAAAGCTACATCATATGGTGTTTTTTAAACATGTTAGGAATCTCTAACAATAAAAACAAGATTTGCAAAAATGTTGGGAAGAGATTGCTCAAAGTGGAGCTGTGAAATGGTAGAAGCCACTGCTTAACCTTGGGCCCTATTTGATGTTTGTCTTTTAGAAGTCATTTGGATCTAATAATTTTATCAGATTTTGGAATTGGTGGATTTCTGAATATTCAAATTCATGTGTCAGGGTCTAGCAGCCTACTAATGAAATATTACGTTTGGAAATATGCTAGATCAAAGTAGATTCTATAACTTTTAGATTTTTGAAAGTTTTTATTTGGATAGCTGTTGGATTTTTTTTTTCCTTATCATGAGTATGTGTCTCTCATAGTGTCATTAAAAAAATCTTAAACTGTTATCTTGTTGAATGCATGGGCCACTCAAACTTCATACTTCATGCCAGAGAAATAATAGAAGTATGACAAGAGTTTTTATATGCAGGAGCTTCCTATGGAAGAAATCCACTTGGTGGATTTGTAAGCTGTAGTCCAAAATGACACCCGCCTAGATGAGATTTGATTTGGCCCCCCAAATCCACCATTTTTAGAGATTCATGAATCCATTGATTTGCAAAAAGGCAAATCCACACCTATCTAAACATGAGATATTTCATATTTGATATGGATTCATGAATCTGTGGATTTGAGGAATTGATGCTGAATTCTCACATCCAAATGAACCCATGGGAAATTTAGGTTCAACTGGTGCTAATGTTTTTTTAGCAAAAAATTAACAAATGCCGGTTCCATGGTCCTTAATCCTTACTGCTCTGAACTATCTTTTCAAGCCTTTTGTAACATCTAGGATGAGAGTGGGTTGGGTTTAGGTCATGATACAGTATCCGAACTTGAACCCAAACCCTAATTCTAGGGAATCTTTAGCAGATGTGCTCCCCATACCCGAATTTAAATTAACTGCTCAGACCCAGGCCCGGACCCAAACCTGTACCTGAATAAAGGGCTAGGACTTGCTCCAAAATTGAGGCCCAAATGCTCATATAATGTTATAATATATTTTAGCATGCTTACTATAGTTTATATTAATATCATATATGATCGTGACATCAGGTATTTGGATCTGCGGGTATGAAATTCATGGAATTGAATTTTCTCAAGTCAACCCAGATTAGAACTGAAAATGTGTCTTGGTGTTTACCTCCTGTGTTTTTTCATGCTACCACCCAACCATGCCATCAAAACAGTACAAAATAGACAACGGAAATATATCTGTTTTTGGTTTTGGTGGGTGGGTGCTGCGTGGGGGGGGTGGGGGGGTGTTATCGAACCATTTCTCCAATCCTATTCTTCTCTCAGATTGAAGTGTTTCTATTTCTCTCTTACATTGATCGTATAGTTTTTTAAAATACAAACACACAAACCACAACCGCCCGATTTTCAGTCATAGAATCCAAAATTCAGGGCCAATTGGAACCATTAACATCTGATTACCTGTGAGAAAAAAATATTTTAAAAAAAGGAAGTAAAAGAAAGACTTAGTTCATAAATGGTTCTTGGAGTGTCCTTCAGGTATCTGGTTATCTGATGACCTGTTTGCGTCCCCATTAACACACTATCCTTCTGCCACTATTGGATCAGATAGTTTTGCAGATATATTTCTGATAGTTTTTCTTATCTTTCCAGAACTTCATGCTTTGAAAATTCATGTTTGGTGTGTCCATGCAGACTGGTCTGGAGAAAAACCTTCTAGGAAATTATCTGGTTTCATTGCCAGCAGCTGAGTCTCGTGTTCCTCCTGCTTTTGCTTCAGATCCACTGGTGCGTGCTACTGCTTCTGACAGCAGGGAAAGAGAGAACACAGACTCTTTTGAATCCATCACAGAACCGAGCATACCATCTTCTTCAGTGGAAAAAGAAGAAAACTATTCAAGTGCAAAGCATTCATCACCTGATATTATCGAGATAGATGGTCCTACATTTGGAAATCAGTTAAAAGCTGACCATGAGTCCAACTTCATGAAAAGTGTGAGTTCTCCTGGTGTAAATAGATGTCTACAATCTATTTTTTTAGGTCCCATAAGGAGATCTGAGATGTATCTGTTATCTGCTTAATTTTCTTTTATTTATTTTTGAGAATGCAAATGTGTATTTATTCTACCAAATTCTGTGGTGATGCAAAGCAGCCACGTGCTACAACGAGAAAAGGTGCACCCCCTGTTGAGCGACAGTATTCTGAGATTTCTTATTTTGCGGATGATGAGGATGGCAACCGGAAAAAATACACTCGAAGGGGTGAGTTATTCTTGCATCCAATCCTTGTTGACCGCCATCACTTCAAATTTTCTGCCCATTTTGTGACCAATTTGGTGGCAAGTTTTGCTAATTTAAGTGATAGAATGCAGCTCTTGTTTGGCCTTTGCTAAGAACTTTGCTAGTGTTATAGTCCTTGCTTTTTATTTTGTTCTTTTACCAGCTTCTATGCATGCCTGCTTGTGTGAGGAGCTCTTATCATGTGCTTCTCTAGGAGGACATGCATTTGACATTGTTCCCATGAGAGTCCAAAGCTCAAGCCTATAAAACATAGCTGGGTGCAGGTGGTTGGCTGGCACATATTATTGGTGAACTGATACTCATAAATGTTGAATTGAATAAATAAGAGGAAGACATGCTTTTGACATAGGACCTACATGTCCAAAGCTGAAGCCTGTAAACTTTACAGATCCTGAT
Organism: Umbellularia californica; assembly: GCA_028538565.1. Lineage (NCBI taxonomy): Eukaryota > Viridiplantae > Streptophyta > Magnoliopsida > Laurales > Lauraceae > Umbellularia > Umbellularia californica. The sequence continues at coordinate 6,651,749 of JAPQWN010000003.1, forward strand.
GCGTCAGTACAATTTAATTCCTCTTGTTGATTCGGGTAACTGTTCTAATGGAATAACAAGGAAGTTATAAACAATGGAAGGAAGAAACTTTAGGGAATCTGGTATGTTGGATGAATAGGGTTATAGAAGACCTGAAGTTATTGCCATTTGGTTTCCCATACTGTTTTCGGCATAAGCTTGTTCTTTTTTTTTTAATCATTGCAGCTTTGTCCTCCTACAAGAAGAAGTGCTTCAGGTTTGGAAACACAACTTTTAGAAATGCACTTCACAATATCATATGGTTTTTCAGTGATTTTTTACTTTATGGAGATTGGTTCAGTCTGTATCCTGCCAATGTGGATATGTTACACCCAGGATTGTGTATGACCATAATTTCCATTGATTTCTCCTTTTTTCACATATTTTGACCAATTTAGTAGTCCAAGACATCATTTTGGTCTTCCCTATCCGATTCAAGCTTTGTAAATAGAATTTGACATGAAAATTAATGGATTAAAGTCATTTTGAAATAGTGAGGAAAAATCTTTGAAGGAGGTAAAAGTCTTCATTTTCCTTTTTCTTTTGTTTGATTTCAGCACGTATCATGTTGAGTTTGGAGAACCCAATTTAGGGTCAATATTTCATGATTTTTGTTATATATTTTCCCTTTTTTTCAGTAGTATGTTCAATTACTTCTTGTTTTCTAAGACTCTTAATTATTATGTATTCTTCCCTTTGCTCTTATGCTTCAATCTTTGTTGTATTTAGGTCATTTTCACCTGTTTTCCCCATTTTAATTTTTTGACCTTTTTTTTATGATTCTTATATTTTTAATTTAATGTGTACTTCTCCTTTTTCCCATATACTTAGTTCTGTGCATTTTAAGAGTAGTAACACAAACTCATCACAGAATGATAGGCACAACATTTTTATTGATCAGTTACAGGTAATGGTTTTCTTCTCATATAGATATCCACAGCTTGCTTATAGGGCGGATCATAATTTTTGTTTCTATTTTTCTGTATGACTTTCGTACTTTCTACAATAAAGTCTTTAGGTATTAGTCATTTTGGTTGGAGCCGTGATCGATATGGTTTAAAAAATTGTATTTAGAATCACCTTCATAGTGACCTAGTCAGCAGTAAATCATAAGAACACCCTAGAACGATAAGAAATAGGAGAATAGCATCTTTCTTAGCTGTTCTTGTGTTAATTTGTGATTTTGTAGTTGGTCATGCGCGCGTACATTGTAGTGCAAATTTGAGATCTCAAATGAGCAGCTTATGGATGTAATAAATGAATACAACCTTGTTTATTGTGGGCTATTCTTCTTCTAAAACTCGATGTAGACTTACGTTTGTACGTAGTTTTTAATGGTTCTGAAAATACAGCTATTTAGAGAGCCACTCTCTAAAATCACATGCTTGTGTTTGAGCGTTTAAACTGTGGTTGGAACCCAAAAATGAATATATGAATTAACAAGAGAAGTAGGAAAGAAGCATGCCAGTCTCCTGAAAGAACTAATCAGGTGTCTGATTGCAGGTCCTCTTCGTCACAAGTTTCTTAGATTTCTGTTACCCTTTTGGTCTAGTGCATTACCAACACTTCCAGTGACTGCACCCCCGCGGAAAGGTGGAGCTTCAGATGATGTTCCAGAAGGTCGCATACGCCATCAAAGATCTTCACGGATGGATCCAAGGAAACTCCTCCTCCTCATTGCAATCATGTAATTTCTTGTTTCCCATCTTTCTTCCTTTTCTTTTTCGCTAGAAAGCAAAACCATGATTGCTATGGACCATGTCGTCACAAGAGTCTTGCTCGATTCTGGCAGAAGTGATTCACCTATTTGTCAAGGAATTAGAGGTCATTATGTTTTAGGATGACAATGTTCTTTTGGGAATAATTTGAGCAAGTGGGCCTAATTGGCCCCATCATTTTCGAAAAAGAAGGGCCCCATCATGGATGGTGGACGCCCCCATAATCTTCCAGATTGGAAGGTCCTAGGAATCTGATCATTTCCCCTTTTTTCCTGACTTCATAATTGTTTCTTAATTATCCATCACATCATGGTCAAGATTTGCCAATCTGGAAGATTTCTGGTACGCACCACATACCTAAAACACTGTCTGGTCCTCATCACTGGCCATCGCCCTTACTTTCATGATCTGGTGCTTTGTGAGTCAGTACGTCATTTGCAGTGATCCATCGGGAGTCTAGGATAAGAGGGGAGTAGAAACGTAGGGCAAAGAAAAACCTAGGGCTCATTAATTTTCTTGTGGTTAATAAAATTCTCTAGTTTTCTCTTCTTTTGTTTTGTTTGTTTTTTTTAATTGGAGACCGCTACTACTTTTTCCCCTCTAGAAAACTGAACTTCCTATTATATTCCGGAGTTTAAAATAATTTTTGTTGTTTAAGTTTTTCTGATTGCTACCCTTAAACAATCTTCCATTCTATTACTTGATAATAAAAAAAGATTGTGCTTATGCACATTCAATCTATTGTTGCTTTCGTGCAGGGCATGTATGGCCACGATGGGTATTTTGTACTACAGATTGGCACAAAGAAGTCTTGGTGAAAACCAACCTGAGGACGAGCAGCAGTGATTATTGTTTAACAACTACTGTCAAATCTGGTTTGGCATGATGAAATCGTTTCTAGATGGTTCTGTTGTTTGGGCTTTGTTTTTTGCCGCATCCCCTCATGTGGACTACTCAAAGGAAACTTATACATCCTGCTGCTGCTGCTGCTTTTTTTTTTTTTTTTTTATTCTTCTGTAGAGCTTTTATCTATTGTCTTACACAGGATAAGTTTTTTTTGTAACCTCTGCCAATATTAAGTCTGCTGTTTTTGTAGCTGTAATGCTTCATTTGGTTGCACATGCTACTGTTGAAATTGATAAACTACTAAAAGGCAACAATGCACATGCTACTGTTGAAATTGAGAAACTACTGAAAGGCAACATATTGTTGCGAAGCACATGGTAACATTATGTTGTTTATTGACCGTAATACTGCAACATCCAAGTAAAAGCCACATCTTTTCTGATTTTGATGCAAATGGTGAAACCTGGTTGTACTTTGTTTCCAAAATCCAAACTTGGAACCTGTAGAACATTAATCAGTGTGACACTATTGACACAATGCTTTCCATGTCTTAGAATATGCAGTGCTCTTATTTGTCATTTAAAGGTTGCCTTCTTCCACTCGGTTACTTTGGTGATTAACATGATGGCCAAAATGTTTGGGTTTTTTATTTTTCCGAGTACACTGGTCATGTTTGAAGCACATTGTTAACCAAGTTTTATTGGATCAACAATTAGGGCAATTGCATTTTAGGAGCAAAATGGCAACTTGATGCCTTGATGAAAGGATAAACACACAATAGGTGAAACTCTGGTGCTAATGAGAACAGTTTATAATTGAAATGCAGATGATGCAGTTGTCAGTTTCCTAATTAGAAAGCTTAATGTTGCTTTGAACTTGGCTGCTTTTCATGGTTTTTCGTAAAAGGTGGCTTGTTTAGTCGGATAACTATATCAGTATCAGCTGGTAGCTCACCAAATAGAATGTCCAAGATGAATTATTATGAAATATTTATAGTCTCTAAAAGGAATGAGACAGAATTCTTGTCATAATATATAATAACTTTTCTCATACTTGATATCATCTTATTCTGTATTCATTACTATATTGACTATATTGTGAACTTTGAACACCAACCACTCAACCAGACAGCTTTATATGAGCTCCAGGTCTACATGTAGCTCTTTTTGACTTTTAAGCTATTCGAGAAAACGCGCCATACAGCTCAAGAACCCAAAAGTCTATGAAACAGCTTTTTTTCATTGTTAAAAGTTGGATCAGTGGTCTAAACAGGGTCATGTAGGGTGAAAATGGGTCTGGTTCTGATCAGCTAGTTGTGTACCTGCAGCTGGACTCAATTCAGACCCAGTGCCCATATTCATAGTTATTTTCCAATCTAAAGATCAGGAGATGAACCAATTGAGGCCTGATCCGACACAGACCAGATCACCAGAATGAATTAGGGTTGTGGATTTATGTTAGATAGAAGAAAATGCTTACAAAGTAAAATGATGCACTCAACAAAATTTCCATGGTGCCAATTCGGTATCCAGAAGCTACAACTGTTAAGATATATAGTTTCGGACGCAGATCCGACCAGTGTTTTATTCAGGCCAATGTCAGTAGACCCAGAAAATGGGTCCAAGCCCTGTGCCTACTCCTGATTTTTCCAGTTTGGGTCCTTACTCCTTAGGGGATTGACGAGGCAACAGGGCCAGGATCTTCAATGAACAAATTATAGATTGAAAAGCTCCATACACAACCGGACCATGTCAATGGATGAGCTGGGGCTAGTCCCCAAAATTCTACAAGAGCCGGAAGATCCAAGTCATTCTCTGTGGTCTTATTTTCATCTTATGCAAAATATTATCCTCTCGACTGAATGTCTATTAGAGTCTCTGATCATCAATTGAATGCTAGAGGTTTTTTGTTAGTGTACCCAAGCTAAGAGAGCAGAGACCCAAGAAAGCCCACAAAAATGGAAAGAGGAAGCCCATAAAGTGGGAAGGACAGCCAAAACAAGCGCGAAGAAAAACCCACTCTAAAGGATAGCCCACACACAGTGGGAAGAGTGGCATACCCTGATCCCTAGATAGCTAGGTCTATCTAGGGATATGTGGGATTGCGAACCAACTGAGCAATCTCCTTCTGTAGTGGTGTTAAAGGGCACAATGGGACTCATCAAATCTACTACGTGAGGACCAAATTTGGTACATCAAAGATATATTCGTGTGAGTTTTATATAACTTCCAATATTTTCTCTAAATATGGCTTGACTTCTCCTTAATGCGAATGAGCACTTAATGTAATCTAAGCTAACCTTTCGTGTTTAATTAATAATACACAACCGTTCTCTAGAATGGGACACTTAAACAAATGATTAGACAACGGATATCTACAATTCCCTACAATAAGAAGAAATGGATGATGCAAGATACAATCTACTTGGCTTGGTTCAATATAAACAATACACTCATCATTGCCTAAATTATGTAGTCTTCATTAACTGGGAGATCTGATGCTATCATGAAACGAAAATGTGATATTGAAAACTCCCATGGGTTGCTGAAGCTGGCAATTATAAGGGATACATAACTATACGTGGATCCAACTGTTTATATGACCTTTCTCAAAAGTCTGGCAAGTCCATCACTTTAGACAGAAGGATAGTCGCTGCATTATCATCCCGATAACAGATGAGACAGTATTGGGATTGGCCATTGATCATCTAAGACATGAATTGGGGGGGGGGGGGGGGGGGAGGTATTCCTAATTTTTGGGGATTCCTAATTTTTGTGTAAATCTTCTCATCCATCTACCACTATGGCTATTAGATCAAAGGCTTGCATGATTTTACAGGGCTGGTTTTTTTGGCTTACCCTTATCCATAAAGAGCCATTTCCAATTTTCCATCCACCCTCCCCATTGGTAGACATGCATCTAAGTGGTTCCTATGCTGCCTACTCATGGGAGAAAATTTTCTCCCAATGTGGATACCACTGACTACAATATCTCAAATATATTCCAATTATTATATTATATATTAAAGGGATAGGATCCGGTTTCAAAACTGATTGTGAAATTGGCTTCCAATTTTGCAATTGGTTTGATCCATTAAATTAGTATTTGAGTTTTGATTGATGACAAATTATCTTTAAAACGTGCAAGTCTATCCTAATTTCAGAAAGAAATCTTATCCTAATCCTGAGTTTAAGAAAGAAGTATCTTTAAATCTCCTTTCTTTTTAGAAATACTAGATGACCGAGAATGTGAGGATTTATTGTATGGTTGATATCTTAGTTTGACATGATTTTTTTTTTCTTTTTTTTAATCTTCAGCAAAAACTACAATGCAAAACAAAATTATTTTTAATGGCCCGCAGGTAAAAATTCACATGTCTCCACATGGGTCAGGGCCTCTGGTTGATGGAACGCGCTCCGAGGCGCCGTGGGGCGGCTACCGGGGTCGGCGGAACGTGGGAGTCCGTCGGGTCCGGCCCTTTCGAGCCCTGGCGGGCCTGAAGCGTGCATCAACATTTCTTTGTGTGGGTGTGCCAGATTTTCTATTTTACTTGGAATTACAAGTGGTAATCCGGAGATCAACCTTCGCAAGTAAAAAGGAAATCAACTTCTTTCAAGTTTTCCATTGCGCATATATTTAAGAAAAGAGACATTTTCTTAGTTTGCCGTGAAAGGCGATTTTGTTTGGCATTTATAGCCGATTTTGGCGTTTATAGCCGATTTACAATTCTCATCAATAATGAAAAAGACAAGAGTTGTGATTTTTGTCTCTTTTAGAAAAATACAAACTATAATGAAAAAGCAAGAAAAGGAAGATCTAACTTTTCAGGAGATTGTGGGGGACTCGTTCAGATTGACGGTCGCAAGCCATGTGTGGGCTTCGCCGTCATCCATGCAGATGAGAACAGAGGATGCTCTTGATTCGCTTGGCTTGGCTATAACCTCAGGTTTTTAGAGGACAAAGACCAAGAGAAGGTCCTATGTCCAATAAAAAGCTAAGTAGACGGGCTGAAAAGCCACGTCTAAGCCATTGGAGGCAGCGGGAGAAGGCAAGGACCTTGGGGGGGGTGCCCCCCAAGGGACTTTTGTCACCTTGTAGTGGTGGCCGGTGCAGAACTTCAGCAGAGTTTTTCTCTCTTTTTTCTTTCTCTGGACACGAGCTCTGGATTCTTTCCGATCGATCGATCTCGATTTTCTTATTTTTTGATCCCCATTTCAATGGAATGCTCTCCTATTTATAGGCTTTTGGTAGCCATTTAGGAGGGTTTATGAGCCTTAATGGCTTTAATGGGAGGAGTTACAAGATTTATTTCTTGATTTTGTAACTCCTTTTTCCTTGAATCTGATTGGCCGATGGAGATTAAGGGCTTTTAATCACCTTAATTACCATAATGGGAGGAGTTTCATGGTTTAAATGCCATGAATCAATTGACTTGTAACTCCCAAATGCTTGCTTCTGATTGGGCCGTCCAAAGAAATGAATTAATGACTATAATAAAGCTAGTCAATTAACCACATTAATTGGTCGCCGAGTAGTCGAAGAGTCGCGGGCCGTGCCGTGTCTTCTGGAATTCTTCTGGCGATGATCATCGATGGATCTTCATGCTGATCGACATCGGATGAACATGTAACTTCAGACATTGATAGCTAAGAGCGAGCCGGTGACATCTGTCTTGTCGATTTTTCGATCGGTCGGACAGAAAGAGCACTTTTTTTGGTTGACCGGTTGGCGATCTTGGAGCGATCAATGATGATTTTATGCTTTTGGAGGTTGACCCGTGATTTTGACGGATGTCGGAGGATATGAGTCAATTTCAAGCACTAAAAATCACATTTTCAGGAAACCACAAGGGCCAAAGTGCGCGAAACGCGAAAAAGACGGAAAAAACGGGTCACCGGCGGAAAATCCGGTGACCCGGACCTCCATGGTCGCCGGCGACCATGGGCCATGGTCGCAGGGGCCTGCGACCTTGGGGGAATTTTTCCCTTCGGAGCCTATTTTGCGGTCGTTTTGAGGTCTTTTTCGTCGCCGTTTTCTTCTGTATTTTTCCTGACATTTCTTCTCATTTATTGGCTTGATTTCCCTGTAAAAAACCTGATGAGAATCCTTGCATTTTTAGAGTGCAAAGTTTCTAATTTTTCGGGAAAGCCGAAGACTTTGTCGCGTAGAGCTGCTGATTTTCCGCCAGAAGCTGAAACTTGGTCAAACGATGTCGGAATGACCTGAAATTTGAGGTGGAGCCTCCTGAGCAATAAATAAGACCAACCATAGGCTTTTGTTTGAGTTTTGAAGCCGTTTGGGGTCCCGTCGATGCTTCACTTGATTTTGCTGCGGGGAAAATGCCGAGCGTTGATATGTGGCCAAACGATGTCCGATTGTCCTGAAATTTGACGGGGAGCCTATTGGAGTCATTTTGAGACGTTCCATGGGCTCCGTTTTGGATGTCATGGTCCCGGGTTGCTCCGCCGCCGGTAGGTTTGATTTTCTCTCGGAGCATCGAAACCTGGTCAAACGTTGTCAGAATGACCTGAAATTTGACGTGCAGCCTTTTGGAAGCATGTTGAAGCCACTCATGCACTTGGTTTGATGAGCAAAGGCTTCGGTGGTTCCCGCCGCCGGGAGGCTTGATTTTGCTGCTCGAGCATTGATGGAGGGTCAAACGTTGTCGGTTTGACTTGAAATTTGGTATGGAGCCCTTTTGAGACATGCTGGAGTCATCTGTAGGCTCTGATCGAAGTTTTGACGTCTCCGATGATGTCGCCGCCGAGAGCTCCCGTTTAGCTGTCGGAGAAGTGAAGTTAGGCCAAATGTTGTCGAAATGGCCCGAAACTTCATGTGTACTCTTCTCTTGGCTATCTTGAAGGATCTTGCAGTTTTTGTTTGATTCTGACAAGATTTGATTTTTTGGAGAAATTGCATTGCCTATTTATGGCAGGTTGCGACTTCATGCAGCTTTCTTGATGCTGAAGAGGCAAAGTGACATTTTTGGTGTCAACAAATGCCCCCTCGAGGTACAGCGACGAGTTGCTTGACTTTTGTAGTCGATGTGCCTCGAAGAGATTTTTGAAGGAGAGCTTGAGTCTTGACCAAGAGTCTTTGAGCAATCTTTCCTTTGGTAGAGTAGCCTTTGAGCTTCCAGGGGAATTTTATGGTAATGAAAGGAATCAAATACCATCTCGAGGCAAAGTTTTGAAGATGACATCAGGGATGTGGATTTGGGTTTTTGTTTTTGACCTTGTGACCTAACAAGCTGTATGTGGCAGGTTAGGGGGTCGGGTTTTGGTTTTGACCTTGCGACCCAACAAGCTGTATGTGGCAAGTTGGGGGATCATGATTTGGTTTTTTGTTTTGGTCTTGTGACCTAACAAGCTGTATGTGGCAAGTTAGGAGACCAGGATTTGGTTTTTGGTCACTCTTTGGGACTGTGTGGGTCCATTGGAGTGGTTTGGATTTTTGTGGAATGTCAATTTCAAGATTTTGGCTCAATTTGGTATATGAGGCTGGATGGTTTGATTTTTGGAAGCTCATGGGGCTTGGGATTTTTTTGTATGGTTCAATCAACTCAAAAGAGGCATGGAACCATTATTGTATGCTCTTGTAAGAGGGATTTTTTCTGACTAAAAGCCCATTTTTTTTTTTTTTTTTTTAGTGCCTAGGTGGTCAAACCTGGTTCATATGGGCTAACCCATGGGACCTTAAGCTTTTTAGGATGGCTTAGATCTCATGTGGGGTCATTTTTGTAAAGAATATCTAAAGATATCTCATTTGGATAGAGAATATCTAAAAATATCTTTATGGGAGAGAATCTCTCATATTCCCTTAATTTGGGAGAGAATATCTCAAGGTATCTTTCTTTTTGGGAAAGAATCTTCAATATCCTATTTTGTTGGAGAGAATCTCTCATTGATTGATTTTGGGAGAAAATCTCTCAAAGACATCTTTCTTTTTGGGAAAGAATCTTTCTAATTCCTTCTCTTTTGGTAAGGTTACTAATTAGTAACACTTACCTTTCTTCTTTGTTTCCTTCTTTGATTTGCTCTCTCCTATAAAAGCAAAGGAATGTAAGATCTCTTGCTCTTATTGCTTTCTTTTGCAACAATCTCAAGAGAGCTCCAAGACCAAGAGTTTTTCTTCTTCAAGGATCTTCAAGCTTTTTCCTTCTTCTTCTCCATCAATGGCTTCAAGTAAGTTTTCTCTCTTTTTCTTTCAAGAAAACTCCATGTAGAGAATAGGATGGAAAAAAAAATGTCTTCTCTTTTTTTTTTTCTTTATTCTTTTTTTTTTTTTTCTTTTTTTTCTTTCTATTCTTCTTCTCTTTTTTTTTCTTTTCTTTTCCACGTGATTTCTGTTTTTTTTTTTTTTTTCACGTGTGTCTCTTTTCTCTTTTTTTTTTTTTCCCACGTGATTTCTGTTTTTTTTTTTTTTTTTTGTGGGAAAGTTTCTTTTTTTTGTTCTTTTCTTTCTCCCCCTTTTTTTTTTTGAGAAAGTTTCTTTTTTTTTTTTTCTTTTCTTTCTCCCTCTTTTTTTTTGAGAAAGTTTCTTTTTTTTTCTTTTTTTTTTGCTCATCATGATAATGCGTTTTTATGCAAATCTAGATGTTCATGCATGTACTTTTTGTAGATTGAGCATGATAGCATACCTGAAAATCTTTGCAAATTTGGGAATTTGGAGCTCGCAGCGATGTTGAGCTCTTCTTGATTTTGCGGAGATTTTGAGGTTTCGAAAGTTTGGAGTTTCGGAGCCCGCAGCAATGTTGAGCCCATCTTCAAACTTTCTATTTCCGTCGGGGTATTTCCTTTTTCTTTGGAATTGCCCCGGAGTCATGCCAAAATTTCGCCAGATTTTTGGTGGGACAAAGTGACCCCTTTTTTTTTAGCGAAATCCTGTCATTTTGATGACGATCTTTTTCTTTTCCAACCTTTGCAGGTGGTTCCTCCAGAGCGAACAAGGGTAAAGAGCCTGCTACAAGCGTACCTCGTCGATCTGCTAGATCTTCCAATGTGGCCGTTCAGCAAGCCTGGGAGAAGGTCCAGTTTGTTGAGAAGAACTTGGAAGAGTGCGATTCCCTCAATCGCGATGAGATGAGACAGCGATTGATTGCTCTCAAGGATGAGGAGTTCTATAAGATCATGGTAAGCAACCGTCCTTGGGTTATGGACGATCTGAGGGTTTTACCCAAGCCTACCTTCTTCTTTGGAGATGCAGTCCCTGACGACTTGACATACCAAAGGAGATGTTTTCAGTTCTCTTACACAGCAAATGGTGAGGAGAGAACTATTTCTAACCGGTCGTCTTTTGACCGGACCATCTCGATCCTGAGCCTTTCTCCCACGTGCCCTAAGAGGGAAGATCCTCCGAGCTGGGTGAAGAGGACCAGTGTGATCAAGACCGGGGTTTTTGTTGGTGGACCCTCCGGATATGCGGAGAAGCCACCTGTCCGTATGGACATGTTGATGCCAGCCAGCGGCTACCATGGCTCTGATTATCCGTCGGTCGATTTGAGACCGGTGGGCCTTGGCGTTTTCAGCGGTGACGGCAGTACTTGGGTGAAGCCTTTTCGACTTCGTGGCCGTTTCAATGTTGACTCCGATTGGAAGTCATGGACTGACCACACCTTGCTGATTGGGGGCGCCGTTTTGAAGGAAGCCGGGATTTTTGACGCGGTCCGCGCTTTTAGGGAGACCGTGACTTTTTCCGATGATGCCTTCATGGCTATGTTGGAGTCTTTCCTCCCTCAGACCAATACCTTCGTTGTCACGAACGGTGAGATTGGTTTTCTCTGAAGGAGTTGAGTGCTATTACTGGATTGCCCATCCTTAGCAAACTCTACGAGGAGTTCATGCCGATTGACAGCGTCCTTGAGGAGCAGTCAGAGGAGTTCAGGCTCCTATACTTTCAGCTCGTCGCCTTCTATGATTTTTTGAAGGAGGGCTCGAAAGTAAGATCCAGCAGTTGGAAGAGTTGTGGCTCTTCGTTCCCTAACTTCTTCGACGGTGGAGAACCTTCTGATAGCATGACCCGGGAAGACAGGAAGAAGACTTCGGCCATGCAGGAAGAGTTGAAGGGTTTCTTCGCGAGCACAGATGCCATTTGTTCTGACATTACACTGCGGAGAGATCTTGCTGTTTACATCACTTTTTGGCTAGGTGAGGCTATTTTTGCTGGTGGAGATGGGACGCACATCAGGCCGCATTGTATTTTTCCGGCTTGTCAGATGGCGTTTGGAGAGCGGCTTGCTTTGGTGCCCGCTCTTTACTCCTACCTGTGTACCGAACTGCAGGCTGCTGCTTTCTTGGTTCGGCTTGGGCTCCCTATGAATAGGGTATTTTCAGCCCATATCTTTTATTCGTGGTTTGTATACCACTGTCCTGGCTTCCACCAGCTGGGTGCTGCACATGATGATGATCCTCTGATGATTCGATTGGCTAAGGGAAAAGCCGTATCCGAATCACTTTTATTTGCCCGCATGAGGATCCGACGGTTCAGGGACGTCGAGATGGGGCAGTCTTCAGTTAAGCTTTCTCCGGAGTTGCGGAAGAAGGCTTTTGATTTTGGTGCCTCCCGAGACTCTACCAGAGCAGGGTCGGGGAGACATTATGCATTGACAAATGCAGAGAAGGAGTGGCTTTTCAGCATACGGGTCGGCACGATGGTGTACCGCAGACATCTTTTCGTCGACATCCAGCCGTATGTACCTTCTCGCTTTGCGCTTCAGTTGGGCTTCTCTCAAGGCGTTGTTGGAGCGCCTTCGAGTATGGTGAAGCGTTTTGGGGGTTTACAGGATGGCAGAAATGCATGGGCTTTTTATAGTGCTGAAGACACTACTGCCACGATCTCTTATCCTGAGCTGTCGACTTTCCGAACTGCCGGCTTCACGAAGTGGTTCGCGGAGAGCTTTTTGGCATATCGGGGGCTTTCCAAGAAGGAGCTTGATGTAAAGCTGTCTTCGGGGAAAGGTACTGGAAAGTCGGATGGCGTCCGGCGAGAGGAAGTTTGGGCCTTCCTTTCTGGAGAGAAGCACAAGATAGGCTTTCTCGGTGACCAGGGCGTCATTGGTTCTGAAGCTGTTCGGGAAGTACCTGATGAGGCTTTGGAGCAGCTAGAACAGGAGGAAGCTGAACTCGACGCTTGGATGCAAGCGGCACAGAGACGAGCTTCCGTGGAGTCTACTGGCAAGAGCAGACCATCCAGTGAGGAGTCAAGTGAGAAACCTGACTCTGATAGTGGGGCGGGTTCTTCTAGGAAGCGAACCCGTAGAGGTAGGAAGAGGAGGAGGAGTCAGCGTCACACGGGGCGGGACGAAGACTCTCCTAATGTGGAAGTCCCTCTCACTGTCAATGAGGAGGTGCCAGGGGAAGCTGACGAACCTCCGGAGAAGAGGATTCGGGAAGAAGAGACCATCGGTGAAGGTATGATTCCTCCTTTTCCTTTTTCTGCTTCTTTCATGGGGCTTTCCATGTTCTGATTTGTTTTCTCACCCTGCTGCTGCTTTTTTTTTTTAGCAGAGGATGAAGACTTGCCGATGCCTGAGGTTCCGACCGATGAGGCGGTGATGGAGCCGGTTATGGCATCTGAAGAAGAACCGAGGGACTCTGGAATGATTCCAGAATCTCCAATTGGTATAACTTCTTTCGCTTTCTCTTTTTTTTTTTTGCCTGCGACTTGATTTGCTAACATTTTTCTTGTCAGCTGACTTGCCACAGGATTCCGATGACTTTGAACCATCAATGGACGCAAATGTTGATGATGCTTCTGATGAGTTCATGGAGGAAGAGAGTGTCCCGCCAGTCGTCGAAGAAGGTACTTTGTAGTGATGACCCTGATGATTTTTTTTTTGAACAGGATCATATTCATACCTTTTTGTGTTTCATTTGCAGGTTTTGAAGTGACAGAAGAGAGTCCATCGCTTTCTTCAGAACCAGAGCAAGGGATGCCAGAGGTCGATCCGGAGGTAGAGACCAGTTCTGACATGATTGAGGAGATGCCTCGTGTTGAGATTCCCTCTCCAGTGGCTCCAAGTGAAAAGAGTTCTTTTGTTACACTTCCAATGGGACATGACATGAGCAGCCGATCAGCGGAGAAGGGTGAATCTTCATCCAGTTCGTCTCTTCAATTTGCGAAGAAGGTGCTGGCTCGGGTTTTGAGTTCTTGGGTCAAGACTCTCCTTTCTGGACACTTGGAGGCAGGATTTGGCATGATCCCACATGTACAAGAGATTCTGACCGACACCGAAGAGGTTGGTCTGGATGTCACAGGTGCCAGGGCGATCGTTGATAGGATCATTGCACTGGGTGACAAGTGGTTTGAGACCATGGGTTTCCCTGACGACCAATTCTTCAAGGAGATGTTCTTGGACCCTGCTGATAAGGCTAAGTCTGACCTGAATGAGGCTACACAAAGCAAGAAGCAGCTAGTTCGGGAGAAGAACAAGGAAGAGCTAGCCATCATCGGATTGAGGCATGACCTTAACGTCCTTGATAGGGAAGTTGAGGAGGCCAGGAAACGTCTTGAGCATTTGAAGGCACAAGTCGATGCGAAGTGGGCTGCTATAACAGAGGCTCGTGACAGGGAGAGTACTCTGATTCGCAGGGTTGCAGATGCCGGTCAAGTTCTCGAGAGGAGGACTCTAGAAAACGAACGATGGCAAACTGCTGGGGAAGAGCTTCCCGGTGTAAAAGAAGGGTTACGGCATTCGCCAACATCTCATGGCAAGTTCCTGAAGAAGCGTGCCTTGGAAACTCTGACGGCTGAGGCCAAAAGTTTGCTTGAGGAGCTGAAGCTTTGGCTGGAGACCATTTTTGGCTGAGCTCCTGATTTTTTATAGCAGAAACCATTCTTCTTTTTTTTGGTACCACATGTATTTTTTGGTACTCTTTTTTTGTAGTGCTTGTGAACACTTTCTATTTTTTTTTTTTTGCTTTGGTACCACATGTATTTTTTTTTTGGTACCCTTTTTTTTTGTGTTCCCTACGCTCACTCAAATCTTTTTGTGATGAAAGCAATTGCTAAATGGGATTTGATCAAAAGCTTTGTCATTTTGTGAAAATCTTTTGTCAAATGGTTGTTTTGGTAGGGGAAACGAATTTGGCATGAAAGCCGGATTTTTGTGGCATTTACAGCCAGTTTGGTGGCATTGATAGCCAATTGGTGGCATTTATAGCCGGTTTGGTGGCATTGATAGCCAATTTGTGCATTTATAGCCGGTTTGGTGGCATTGATAGCCAATTTGTGGCATTTATAGCCGGTTTTGACATGAGAGTCAGGTTTTTTTTTTTGTGTGGCATTTGTAGCCGAGTTTTTTGAAAACCAAGTTTTGTTTTATTGGCATGAAAGCCGATTTTGGCGTTTATAGCCGAAAATTTTTGTTTTGGCATTTATAGCCGGATTTTGGCATTTATAGCCGAGTTTTGGTTTTCAAAATGCAGGTATCGACTAAATGTCGACTCCCCGCTGAATGGTCTTGCAAGTATCGATGGAATGTCGCTTCCTTGCTCATTCGGTTTTGCGAGTATTGATGGAATGTCACTTCCTCGCGGGTTAGGTTTTGCAAGTATCGATAGAATGTCGCTTCCTCGCGAATTGGGGTGCAAATATCGACTAAGCGTCGCTTCCCTGCTTTTCCCAAGACTTTTGGTTTTGCGGGTACTGACTTGATGTCGTTTCTCCGTGATTTTTGAAATTTGAGGTTTTCTCGAACCATTTGTAATTTTGGGTTGCGGATAGCAACTGGTATGTTGCATCTCCACGATTTTTGAAATTGGGTTGTGGATATCAACTGGTTTGTTGCTTCTCCACGATTTTAGGTTTTCTCGAACCTTTGAAATTTGGGTTGTGGATATCAACTGAAATGTTGTGTCTCCACGATTTTTGAAATTGGGTTGTGGATATCAACTGGTTTGTTGCCTCTCCACGGTTTTTGAATTTTGCAAGTATCGACGAAATGTCGCTTCCCTGCGATTTTGGGTGCAAGTATCGATGGAATGTCACATCCTTGCTTTTTTTTCAAAATTTTTGTTTTGCGGGTACTGACTTTGATGTCGTTTCCCCACGATTTTTGAAAAACCATTTTTTTTTGTTTAAAGACACGAGGGTCGTAAATTTTGACCTAGAACCATTTGGCGGTAAAAGGTAAGGTGGACTAGGGTGGAAATCCCTGAATCCAGATTTTTGTTTCAAACCATGAATTTTGGTTCAAGGATCGAAAGTTTTGGTCAAGTCAGGGAGAGGCTCCTAAACTTGGATTTTTTTTTTTTTGTTTTTGAACAATGAAACGATGAAAGTAAGCATTGTTTTTGAATCTCTAGAAATTTTGACATTTGATATGAAAATTCTAAAGAGAGTGGGTTTGACGAGCGAGTACCTGAGAACAGGTTTTGGCCATACAGGCATTGCTCTTACACAGTTGGGTAAGTCTTCAAGGGTAGTACCGCTTCAAGAACTTGCCGTTGATAGGCAGTATACATCTGTCGCCTTCCATGTTTAGGAGGGCATATGCGCTGTTGGAGAAGACCTTGTCGATGAAGTAGGGTCCCTCCCATTTTGGTTCAAATTTGCCTTTGGATTTGTGTGCGAAGACCATTGGTCTTTTTACCGCAAGAACCAAGTCACCCTTTTTGTAGGCGCGTTGCCGGACCCTTTTGTCAAAAGATCCTGCCATGCGTGCTTGGTAAAGTTCAATGCTTTGTTGAGCTTTGAGCCGTCTCTCGTCGAGATTGTCCAGCTCATGGAGTCGCAATTTGACATTGCTTTCTTGAGTCATGTCATTTTGTAGAGATACCCTCAGAGAAGGAATTTGTACCTCTAGGGGCACGACAGCTTCGCATTCATAGACCAAGGAGAATGGTGTGCTATGGGTTGGTCCTCGAACGGTGGTTCGATAGGCCCACAAAGCTTCAGACAGTTTATCGCTCCAGTCTCTTTTGTGACTAGAGACCATTTTCTTGAGGATTTTGCAGAGTGTCTTGTTGAAGGCTTCTGCTAATCCGTTTGCTGCCGGATTGTATGGAGTCGAAGGACAGCTTTGGATTTTGTATTTGTCGCAAAACCTGTAGAATCGATGATCCCGGAATTGTGGTCCGTTATCATGGACGAATCTCTTGGGTATGCCGAAACGACAAATGATGTTGGTGCGTAGGAATTGAAGAACTGATGAGGTCTTCATTTCGTTGAACGCAAATGCTTCTGACCACTTGGAGAAATAATCCGTTGCGGCGAAGATGAAGCGATGACCTTTGCTTGAAGGGGGAGAGATAGGACCTATGATGTCCATGCCCCATGCTTCGAAAGGCCATGAGATTGCTGTAGGATGCAGCCATTCCGGAGGCATGTAAATGTAATCTCCGTGAACTTGGCATAGCTGGCAGCGTTTGGCAAATTGCATTGCATCAGCAACCATGGTAGGCCAATAGTAACCTAACCTTTTTATCTGATCATAGAGCTTAGGACCTGCCTGATGGGCTCCACAAAGACCAGCATGAACTTCTTTGAGTGTTTCTTAGGCCTCTTGTTGTGACAAGCAGCGTAGAAGTACTCCGTTGAAGGATTTCCTGTAGAGGATTTTTGAAGGAATATCCAAATGAAAGTTTGAGGCTCGCCTTTGTATGCTTACCCGTTCTTTTGGATCTTCAGGTAGGATTCCGAACATAGTGTAATCAATGAACGGATCCCTCCAGTCGCCGATTGAAGTTTGAAGGATAGAGATCCGACTTCCAACCACTCGGTGGCATTCAGCAACTGCTTGGTGCGTGTTAAAAGGAGGGAGGATCCTTCTCTTGCACACTGTAATTTGCATGTTTTCCCCTTCCTGGATCGCCATTGATGCGGCAAGTCCGGCCAGGGCATCTGCACGGATGTTTTCACCTCTACGAATGTGGGTGATGTTGCAGATGTCAAACTTTTGCAGAAGCGATTGTGCCTTGTTGTAATAAGGCAGCAGATCAGGCTTCCTGACTTCATATTTCTGATTCATCTGGTTGACGATCAGTTGAGAGTCTCCAAAGACTTCCAGCATGGTGATACCAGATTCGATGGCGAGTTCCAATCCTAGGATCAGAGCTTGGTATTCAGTTGCATTGTTTGTGCATGGTTCCAGTAGCGAGAAAGCGTATGGAATCATGCATTTGTCGGGGCTAACAAAGAGGATGCCAACTCCCGAGATCAGCTTTCTGTTTTCATTTGTCCTGGTTGCACCGTCAAAGTACATGTCCCAGGAGGCATTTGGTGAGGAAGTCTCCACGTTGTAGACAGGTTCGTCTGGGAGATCATCTCTGAGTGGTGAATCTTTAGGCAATGGATGCTCTGCGAGGAAATCTGCTAGAGCTTGGCCTTTGATTGCTTTTTGTGGCACATACCTAATATCAAATTGTGACAAGAGGATGGACCACTTTGCCAGTCGGGCATTGAGAGAACCGGCCTTCGTGACAAGGACCTTCAAGAGGTTGATCCTCGAGACCAGGTAGACTGTGTTGGAAAGCAAGTAGTGACGTAGCTTTTGTACGGCGAACATCACTGCAAGGCATTCTTTTTCGACTGGAGAGTAGCGATGCTCTGCACCTACTAGCATGCGGCTGAGGTAGTATAGAGCAGCTTCTTTTCCCTCACCATTCTCTTGTGCAAGCAGAGCGCCTACAGAATGATCAAGAGCTCTTGTGTACAAGATGAATGGTTTTCCAGTGGCAGGGGCAGCTAACACTGGAGGTTTGGTCAGGTATGACTTGATATCTTGAAATGCGGCTTCGCAGTCGGCATCCCAGACAAAGTCTACACCTTTTTTCATTAATCGAGAGAATGGACGGCATTTCCCCGAAAGATTGGAGATGAACCGTCTGATGTAGGCCAATCTCCCTTGGAGCCCTTTTAGTTCTCTCAAGGTTCTTGGAGAGGGCATTTCTAGAATAGCCTTGACTTTTATGGGGTCAAGTTCTATTCCAGCTTTCCGAACAAGGAATCCGAGAAACTTACCCGACGAGACGCCGAAGAAGCATTTTAGAGGATTCATCCGCAGTTTGTGTTTGCGGAGTCGGAGGAAGACTTCCCGAAGATCTTTGAGATGGTCTTCTTTTCTTCTGCTTTTGACGGCGAGGTCATCAACGTAACATTCGACCGTCTTGTGCTGCATATCTTGGAATATTTTCATCATAGCCCTCTGATATGTGGCACCAGCATTTTTCAGACCAAATGGCATGACAGTGTAGCAATACACGCCAAACGGAGTCCGAAATGAAGTGTGTTTTTCATCCTCGGGATGCATCTTTATCTGATTGTAACCAGAGAAGCCATCCATGAATGTCATTCGCTCGAATCCGCAGGTATTGTCAATCATCACCTCCGGTATGGGGAGCGGGAATTCATCTTTATGGCAAGCGTTATTCAAGTCTCTATAGTCAATACAGACTCTGATCTGCCCATTTTTCTTTGTCACGGGGACAATATTGGCCAACCACTCTGGATGTTGTTCCTCACGGATGAAGCCAACGCTTTTGAGTTTTTGAACTTCTTATTCAATTTTATCCATCACATCTGGACGGAATATTCTTTGGCCTTGTTTGACAGGCTTGACGTCTTCTTGAAGATTGAGTTTGTGGACTGCTACTTTGGGGTCTAAACCAGGCATTTCAGCATAGGACCATGCAAAGCAATCAACGAACTCACGAAGAAAAGCGATATACTTGGGTAACTCATCATCCTTTATATTCTTGCTTATGAATACAGGACGTGGGTTATCAGGTGTTCCCAAGTTTATCTTTTCAACAGGATCTTCTGTCGGAAGGTTCGAAGGTGGTTCCTCCACAATATTTTCGGAGGCTTCCAACTCAACGAAACCTTCTGGAGTTTCAACTGCATTACCAGACCAAGGCTCTGTTCCTTTCCATGGATTTTCTTGATTGGTGATCTCCTCAAGGCTTGCTATGAGATAGTCCCAATCGCCTGTTGAGTCTGGTATTTCTTTTGGAGACGAGGGTTCTTCTGGGTCAGAATAGCACAAGTCTGTATTATCGGACGATTCCTCTTTATCATCAGAGAAATCATACCAATTGGATGAGCTTCCTGGATCTTTGTCAGGTAACTCTTTAAAGAGATATCCAGGGAGATCGATGTCTTCATGGACTTGAGATGTTGAGGCTTGGTCGGTAAAACGACTTTTAAACTTTTGTGTCAACTGTCTCAGAGGAGTATCAGGATCATATCCTAACCCATATGAAGACTTTTCTACATGACCGTAGAGTCTCCAATCTTCCAGCTGGCTTTTGGTCAAGGCGGGCTCCAATGGCGTGAGAATACCGCGTCTTTCTCCCAAACCGACTGGGTTTTGAGCGTCATAGCCCATTTTCTTCATAATTGCTTGTGCCACAGGACTATATAGAGATAGCTGAGGCATACCTTCATTTTGGAAAGGTTCCAGCATGGAGTTTGATGAAGAAGCGTCCGATCTATGGAAGAAGATCGGCCTTTGCTTTGGTGATGTTGCCGGAACAACAAAGGTAGCAGACGTAGGATCTTCTACATCAGCAGGTGTCTCCATCGGAGTGAGAGCAGGCTGAACTTGCTGAGTGTCAGCTTGGCTTGACGATGCATCGTCTTCTGGCTCTGAGTCCGAGTTTGTGTCTTGCATGATAGACACGAGAGAAACAACAAATTTGCCCCCAGACTTTTGTTTCGCCTTCTTCACTTTAGTCGTGATGACCAAAGGTTTTGAAGATTTGAGGGAGATGACGAAGGGAGATTGACTACTCTCTTCTAATTTGCCGGAGGGGTTGTTTTCTTCCGGTGATTTTTGAGGGGCCTTGCCTTTATCTTTCTGGAGATTTTCAGCAGGGGGTGCTATTTCCTCTTTTTCTTCTTTTTCGCCTTCATACATTTGGGAGTCTGCGAAGTGGACTTCTTTACCTTTGAAGGGTTTCCTGTCCGCAAAGACTCGATGTACCATGCCGTCGTCGCCGACGAACTTGATGCATTGATGTAGAGTTGAAGGAACAACACCATTCTCGTGTATCCAAGGACGTCCGAGAAGGATGTTGTAGCATGAGGGGGTTTTTATTGCATACACAGTGACCTCAGAGATAAGATCACCGATTTGCAATTTGAACCTGATTTTACCGATAGGCCTTTGAGTGCTCCCATCGTATCCAAAGATAGATACAGATGTGTGGCTTAGCTTGCTGGGTGGGATGCCCAACTCTTCAAGAGCCGAAGTGGAGATAAGGTTGAGTGCAGAACCTGGGTCGATCTGAACTCTATGTATCGGCATTTCTTTGATGTACCCTGTGAAGTACAGGGGTCAGTTGTGCCTTGCTTCGCCAAGTAGGAGGTCTTCCTTAGTGAAGGCGATGGTTGCACTGGCTGCCTTTTGAACCGAGAGGCATTGGATGCATGATCCCTCAGTTTTCTTTTCTCCCTTTAAGGAAGTTTCAGAGTTTTTGACCCGGTAGTCCATTTCAATTTGGAGGACTTGCGGGGCATGTTTGTCGACATCCTCATTCAGTTTTTGTAATTCTGAGATGAGATTATCACGAGTGCATGGAGACATTCGTAATAAATCCAGGATGTGAAGACGTGCAGGTATGTGTTTGAAGTGCTCAACCAAGTCATACTTGAAAGCCTCCTTAGGGCCTGCATGTTCATCATTGTTGCCACTGGGGGCGCTTACAACACCTTTTCCCGAAGGATTTACATAAGTAAAGGAAGATTGGTTGTAATTCTTGTGGTAGTCCCGGCCAGAGCGGGTGCCTCTACCAACTTCGAGAGCTTCTTGAGAAGGATCTTCGTTTGGAAGATTGTCTTCAGGATCAAGAGGCTGTCGTTTGTCATCTACTGGGGATGTATCTGCAGCAGAGTTGCCATCCTCAGTGATTGTGTTGCACGGAGCATTTTCCGGGAGCAAGTCCTGAACAGCATCCAGCAGCTTTTCTTCTGTGTTGACCCATCCATCATCCCAAGTTGGGTTTTCTTCGTGATGATGAGTCGGGAAGAGTGTGTATTCTGAAGTCACAGTCTCAGGAGAAGAAACCTGAGAGGGTGTCATCTCTGTGAAAGTCATGTGAGACGAGGTAGCTCCAGAAGATACATTGCTAGGCGTCGTCGGAGTATAGGTAATCTCATCAGACGACGCTTCAGAAGAGCTATAGTCCTGATATATTACATTACAGGAAGCTCTGATAGGAGATGTTGCCTGCTCGGAGTCAGACTCATCCTCGGATGTAAGAGGATCGTCAATCCAGCAATGTTCTCCATTTTCAGGAGTTAAGGGTGGAGGTACCTGGTGAGCTTCAGGGACTTCCGGCTTTGGATTGCGAGGAGGCTCGTTGACACGATCTTGCTCTTGTTCTAGAGCGAGACGCTGCAAGATCCTTGCATATTCTTCAAGATCTGGCATGGGAGCCAGATCATCTTCTTCGTCTTCTCCGTGTGGCTCAACATAGTTGATTTCCACTGGAGCAACGACGGGTGTTTGCTCAACAGCATTTTCTTGTACAGCCTCTTGGTCTTCTTCATCATCAGACCAGGATCCTTGTGGTTGCAAGGGGTTATACCAGATTACTGGCATAAGGTGAGTTTCAGGAACCCATTCTTCATCGGAGAGATATTCTCCTGTTTCAAGAGATTCCTCCCACTCATCGGTGTAGTTGGGCTCGAATCCATCGTCGGTGTCGCTGGACTCGTATCCATCGATGGAGAATCCAACTACCGAGTTGCAAGAGTATGATGCCCCCTGCATGGCTTCTTTTTTGAATTGAGGTGGCATGAAATCACTGAGAGTGAAGTTTCTTACCGCCTTTGAAGTCTCTGGAAGGGACGTTTCTGTTGCCCCGAGTGAAGTGGTAGAGGAGGCCTCTGCCTTTTCATGGACTTCTTGTTTTGGCTGGGTCTTCTCTTGCCGTTTGAGCTTGAGGAGATGTTTCTTGGCTTGCCTTCGCTGCTGAGCGGTCGGCTTTGTTTTGACGATCTCCCAATTTTCATCTTCCAGGAGATCGGGATGTACCCATATGGGTTGTCCGTCTGGTGTCGGGCAAGGAACCAACACTTCGGACGTTTGAATTCTTTTTATCACCTTGAAGGAAGTAGTGATCTTCTTCTTCGGTGATTTTGGTGTTTGTCCACGTGACACCATGTTGACGGAGGCGGGGCCATAATTTTTGTCAAAGGTGATGACTCCGTTTTTCCACATCTCGTTTATCTTCTCTCTCACAACAAAGCATTGATTGAGAGGATGCGAGACCATCTGGTGGTATGGACAGTACCGAGGATCATTGGTTTTGCCAACGTCTCCAGGTCTTTTGGGCTCTGGCAAAATGAGTTTGCCATTTGCTAGGAGAGCCTCAAAGATTTCTTCGACGTCTTCATCGAACGGATATTTCTTTTCTACACGTTCCTTGAAGGCATCAGAGAGTTCAGGCCTTTTACCTGCAGCTCTATTTTCAGCTTTCTTTGGTTGCTGAGGAGCTGACTTGGTTTGCACATTAAGGACCTCTTTCTTCTTTGGTTTAGAGGTTGCAATGGCGGTTAGCTCTTTTCTTGATGACTTCTGACTGTTGAGGTCTTTGATCACCATTTCAGCTTCCATGGAAGCTTCGAGGAGTTCCCCCAGGTTCTTTGATTTATTGCCGATGATCATGGAGCGTATTTTAGCTCTCATGTTGTTTCGGCAGATGTCGACTAGCGAGGCTTGTGGCAATACATCTGAACATTTGTATGCCATTGCTTTCCACTTGTGAATGAAGTCATAAGTTGACTCATTCTCTCCCTGTTTTAGGCTGCAGAGCTGAGCCATAGTAACAAGATGATCCTCACCTTGGAAGTGGGTCAGGAAGCGTGTCTCCAGCATAGCCCAGTTCTGAATGGAGTTCTCCGGCAGAGTGGAGTACCAATCGAAGGCCGTACCTTTTAGGGTACTTGCAAAGAGGCGAATCTTGAGTGCATCTTGATCCGCGATAGCTCCCGTCAAGATCTTGAAGTGGATGACGTGCTGTCTGGCCGATCATTTCCCCGTATATGTTTGGAGAGTAGGATGCTTGAATTTTGTGGGGAACGGGACCGAGTCCATCCATAAAGGATATGGTGGCTTGATCCCATGCTCTTTGAGTATATCCTCTTCTTTAGCTTTGGCGAGGATACTGTCTACGTCCTTTTTGGTGAGGGCGCGTGACTCATTTTCTTCTCCATTTCCCTCGTTATTGCTATGATTCGGAGGATGCTCATTGTTCACCTGATTTTGGACGACAAGGAGAAGGTTTTCCATCAGAGTTTCAATCCTCTGCTGGCCTTGTTCCAACTGCTGGATGCGTGTGAGCGCATCATCTCGAGGTGGATTCTGAGGTGGCGGCTCAGAACTTGTAGCCAAGACGTTCATCCCTCGGGATTCGAACGAAGAAATCGTCCTGGTGACCGAGCTGGGGCTCATTCTTTTTTATGAAGAGCTTGATGAAGGATTACTCTCCCGTCCTTGGCTTGAAGGGGCAGGAGATTCTTCGGGATGTCTTTGTGTCCTGGTGACGCTACGGGTCACCGGACGTCGGACATGGATTTTTGATGCTGACCTTTGGCGTCTTCTGGTTTTTCCAACCATATGGACGGCAGCAACTTGGTCGGGTCTTTCTTTTTCGACCCATTTGTGGGAGACTTGAAGTGTAGGAGGCTGGGTCCGTTGCTTCTCTAGTCTCTTTTGTCGATATGAAGCACGGCGGCGTGCTCGACGAGCGATTTGAGCTTCAGTCAGCTCTGGCTGGGCTCTGACGATGAAGGATGTGCTCCCTCGGGCGCAGCAGCCGAGCCTGTCTTCTTTGTAGCTAGGCAAGGACAGGATCCGGACCCGGTCCTTTGCCTGTTGCAGCGAAGCTTTAAACCTTTCGAGTTCGGCCCCTGTAGAGATGAAGGGTCGAACTGAAGGAGTGTAGGCCTTGGCAGGTGCTTGTAGAGGCCTGGTGATGCATGATCTGATTTTGGGCCTGTAGGAACAAGCCGGCTCATGCTGGGTTGACTTGGGAGTCAGGTTGGAGATGGGTCTCTCCTCTTTCATGTAGGCAAGAGGGTAGAACTGGTTCTCTTTGAGTGGGGCCAGGTATGCTGGCTTGGTGGAAGTTTGAGACCTTCTTTGTTTTGGGGAAGGTCTTGGAGACCAAGTCTTGGGATAGACCTGGTTGTTTGTGGGTCGAGGCTTCGCGGGGGTGCCGCGGGCTTCGGGCTTTTGGGCGCTCGCCTTTGGTGTCACGGGAGTGACACGTTGAGAGGCGATCTTCTGCCTTTTGGCAGGCGCAGTTTGTTCTTCGGGAAGTGGGAATGGTCCCAGCGTCCCAAAGAAGATAGTCCGGGGAGTCGAGGTCGACCCGGAGTTCAGAGAGTTGCCGAGGGAGTTAACGCTTCGGCAGCTGACAGGGCGCTTATGAGTGCGCGCGCTTTGCTTCGTTGAAGCATGAGTTGGTGCTTGTTCTCATCGAAGATAATGGTTAAGGCTGCCATTGTTAGTTTAGAAAAAAGTTCTGAAACAAGACCACATCCATTAGTAATCACAAGAATATAATGATCATAAATGGGAATTCCTATGGTTGTCTTTTCAAATCGCTTAAGGGATATGACCCAAGCGACATGAAGAAGGCAAAAAGCCATAGATGGTACAATTGTTCTGACAGCAAGTATGGTGAGCCCAGAATGAGCGTTCCAGTAACTGCTAGAAGCAATTGTAAACCTAAATTCGACTTATCGAGAAGCAGGGCTTGCTCGAGATAAGAAGAATATAAGGTAGGAGTTACAAATGTGCCGGTCACAGATACAGTAGACCCTGAAAGGGCGTACCAGTACTGCTATGCACAAATGTTGGAGATCGCATCCATGAGATGGGATTCTTTGTTTTGAAAGGTCAGAAATGGATTCGTCAAAGAGAGCAGGTGGCATTCCGATTCAAATACGGGCTCAACGATTTCCGCGAGCGCCAGTACTCAGAAGGGAAGAGACCACAATTTCTCGAATCTGAATCCAAAAGTGACGAGTTTTTTTTTTTTTTTTGAAATGTCAAGATTGGTTCCATCAAGGAGAGCAAATGGTATTCTGATCTGAACACGGTCTCGGCGATTTTCGCGAGCGCCAGTGCTCAGAAAAGAAGAAACCAAAATTTCTCAGATCTGAAATCAAAAGTGACGAGTTTTTGGAGATTTTTTTTTTTTTTTTGAAATGATTTTTTTTATTTTATTACTTTTATTTTTATTTTTTTTTAATATATTTTTATTTATTTTTTTTTATTTTTATTTTTTTTTATTTTTTTTAAATATATTTTTATTTTTTTTTTATTTTACTTTTTTTTGAAAATTTTTTGTTTTTTTTTTTTTTAAGATTTTTTTTTGAAAATCTTTTTTTTTATTTTTTTTTTTAAGATTTAAAGACGAGAGAGTACACATAGGCCTCCTAACCCGGTCTTATGAAACCTCAATTGATAGAATTGCCCCCAGGTAAGGGTAGAATTACTTAATGAACCCGTTTGGAGGACCCTTGCTTAGAACAGTCAAGCTGTCTCCACACTCTGGACAAGGCTTTTCTTGAATCAATCGTGATCAAAGAACGCAATTGGTTTAACCTTAGTGGTCTATGTCCTTCTTTATAAAAAAATCCCAAATAGACTCATCGAAGAGAAACGATGGCCCAAAACCTTAGTCGAACGGGCTCAACATTTCTGCAAGCACCAAAGAACGATAGGATAGGATCAAAGTTTCTCAATTTTGAATCCAAACTAAGAAAACTGATTTTTTTTTTTTTTTTAATAATTTTTTTTTTTTGAAATCTCTAATGAACTCATCGAAGAGAAACGATGGTCCAAAACCTTAGTCGAACGGGCTCAACATTTCTGCAAGCACCAAAGAACGATAGGATAGGATCAAAGTTTCTCAATTTTGAATCCAAACTAAGAAAACTGATTTTTTTTTTTTTTTTTTGAAATCTCTAATGAACTCATCGAAGAGAAACGATGGTCCAAAACCTTAGTCGAACGGGCTCAACATTTCTGCAAGCACCAAAGAACGATAGGATAGGATCAAAGTTTCTCAATTTTGAATTCAAACTAAGAAAACTGTTTTTTTTTTTTTTTTGAAAATAGAAAGAATGGAAACAAACTCAAAGAAATAGAAATTTCCAAAAAATCCCATCTCATGTTTTTTTAGGATGCAAAATCCAACATAGGCTACCAGCTAGAAAGTAGCCAAGGAATCCGGAAAAGAAGTATAAGCATAGAGCAAAAAGTATGATATGCAAATATTTCATTTCCAAGCACCGTGTTCTCAAATGAACGAGTCCCACCGGGTGGCGCCAGCTTGATGGAACGCGCTTCGAGGCGTCGTGGGGCGGCTACCGGGGTCGGCGGAACATGGGAGTCCGTCGGGTCCGGCCCTTTCGCGCCCTGGCGGGCCTGAAGCGTGCATCAACATTTCTTTGTATGGGTGTGCCAGATTTTCTATTTTACTTGGAACTGCAAGTGGTAATCCGGAGATCAACCTTCGCAAGTAAAAAGGAAATCAACTTCTTTCAAGTTTTCCATTGCGCATATATTTAAGAAAAGAGACATTTTCTTAGTTTGCCGTGAAAGGCGATTTTGTTTGGCATTTATAGCCGATTTTGGCGTTTATAGCCGATTTACAATTCTCATCAATAATGAAAAAGACAAGAGTTGTGATTTTTGTCTCTTTTAGAAAAATACAAACTACAATGAAAAAGCAAGAAAAGGAAGATCTAACTTTTCAGGAGATTGTGGGGGACTCGTTTAGATTGACGGTCGCAAGCCATGTGTGGGCTTCGCCGTCATCCATGCAGATGAGAACAGAGGATGCTCTTGATTCGCTTGGCTTGGCTATAACCTCAGGTTTTTAGAGGACAAAGACCAAGAGAAGGTCCTATGTCCAATAAAAAGCTAAGTAGACGGGCTGAAAAGCCACGTCTAAGCCATTGGAGGCAGCGGGAGAAGGCAAGGACCTTGGGGGGGGTGCCCCCCAAGGGACTTTTGTCACCTTGTAGTGGTGGCCGGTGCAGAACTTCAGCAGAGTTTTTCTCTCTTTTTTCTTTCTCTGGACACGAGCTCTGGATTCTTTCCGATCGATCGATCTCGATTTTCTTATTTTTTGATCCCCATTTCAATGGAATGCTCTCCTATTTATAGGCTTTTGGTAGCCATTTAGGAGGGTTTATGAGCCTTAATGGCTTTAATGGGAGGAGTTACAAGATTTATTTCTTGATTTTGTAACTCCTTTTTCCTTGAATCTGATTGGCCGATGGAGATTAAGGGCTTTTAATCACCTTAATTACCATAATGGGAGGAGTTTCATGGTTTAAATGCCATGAATCAATTGACTTGTAACTCCCAAATGCTTGCTTCTGATTGGGCCGTCCAAAGAAATGAATTAATGACTATAATAAAGCTAGTCAATTAACCACATTAATTGGTCGCCGAGCAGTCGAAGAGTCGCGGGCCGTGCCGTGTCTTCTGGAATTCTTCTGGCGATGATCATCGATGGATCTTCATGCTGATCGACATCGGATGAACATGTAACTTCAGACATTGATAGCTAAGAGCAGGCCGGTGACATCTGTCTTGTCGATTTCTCGATCGGTCGGACAGAAAGAGCACTTTTTTTGGTTGACCGGTTGGCGATCTTGGAGCGATCAATGATGATTTTATGCTTTTGGAGGTTGACCCGTGATTTTGACGGATGTCGGAGGATATGAGTCAATTTCAAGCACTAAAAATCACATTTTCAGGAAACCACAGGGGCCAAAGTGCGCGAAACGCGAAAAAAGACGGAAAAAACGGGTCACCGGCGGAAAATCCGGTGACCCGGACCTCCATGGTCGCCGGCGACCATGGGCCATGGTCGCAGGGGCCTGCGACCTTGGGGGAATTTTTCCCTTCGGAGCCTGTTTTGCGGTCGTTTTGAGGTCTTTTTCGTCGCCGTTTTCTTCTGTATTTTTCCTGACATTTCTTCTCATTTATTGGCTTGATTTCCCTGTAGAAAACCTGATGAGAATCCTTGCATTTTTAGAGTGCAAAGTTTCTAATTTTCCGGGAAAGCCGAAGACTTTGTCGCGTAGAGCTGCTGATTTTCCGCCAGAAGCTGAAACTTGGTCAAACGAAGTCGGAATGACCTGAAATTTGAGGTGGAGCCTCCTGAGCAATAAATAAGACCAACCATAGGCTTTTGTTTGAGTTTTGAAGCCGTTTGGGGTCCCGTCGATGCTTCACTTGATTTTGCTGCGGGGAAAATGCCGAGCGTTGATATGTGGCCAAACGATGTCCGATTGTCCTGAAATTTGACGGGGAGCCTATTGGAGTCATTTTGAGACGTTCCATGGGCTCCGTTTTGGATGTCATGGTCCCGGGTTGCTCCGCCGCCGGTAGGCTTGATTTTCTCTCGGAGCATCGAAACCTGGTCAAACGTTGTCAGAATGACCTGAAATTTGACGTGCAGCCTTTTGGAAGCATGTTGAAGCCACTCATGCACTTGGTTTGATGAGCGAAGGCTTCGGTGGTTTCCGCCGCCGGGAGGCTTGATTTTGTTGCTCGAGCATTGATGGAGGGTCAAACGTTGTCGGTTTGACTTGAAATTTGGCATGGAGCCCTTTTGAGACATGCTGGAGTCATCTGTAGGCTCTGATCGAAGTTTTGACGTCTCCGATGATGTCGCCGCCGAGAGCTCCCGTTTAGCTGTCGGAGAAGTGAAGTTAGGCCAAATGTTGTCGAAATGGCCCGAAACTTCATGTGTACTCTTCTCTTGGCTATCTTGAAGGATCTTGCAGTTTTTGTTTGATTCTGACAAGATTTGATTTTTTGGAGAAATTGCATTGCCTATTCATGGCAGGTTGCGACTTCATGCAGCTTTCTTGATGTTGAAGAGGCAAAGTGACATTTTTGGTGTCAACACTGGTCATGCAGCTCCTGAATATTTGGCTACAGGTAATATTAGTTCTTCTCTAGCAATCTTCATTGCTACAAGTCCCTATGATTTTCGTGTCCATAGTGGACATTCTTTATTTAAAACTAATCACAAACTGCTATTTAGTTTTTATGCATGGATGGATGTTGTTAGTAGTTTCTCTTTATCTAGAAGTTTTAGGGACTCTTAGATTCGTTTCTAATTAAATAATCCCATGATCTTGGGTTTATCTAAAGAGTTTCATAAAATGAGACATTGCGCAAATTTTGTATCTATGGCACATAAAGATATAAGATTATACATCTAACATTGTGAGAATTTTCTATATCATATTCTATTAACAAACATGTAAACACATTGTAAATGGAGTGAACTTGTACAAGGCAACCAAAAATGAATTTGTCACAAACCTAACTCAAAGAGTTAAATGAAAAAAAATGGTTTTTACCACTGTCTTTATTACAGGCGAAGTTGCAACTTTACTGCCATATTTATTAGTGATAAAGTAGCAAGTGCCAGTCTTCATCCACTCTCGGCAAAGGAAAAGCTGTAAATGGAGCTTTACCACCATATTCATGAGTGTAGAGTACCAAATTTGCAAATGGAGCTTTACCACTTTATCACCAAATCCATGAAGGGTAAAGTAGCAAATGCAGGTTTTCCTCCACTCTCAGCAGAGGAAAACTTGCAAATGGAGCTTTTCCTTGGACAAAGTAGTAAATGTAGGTTTTCCTCCGTTCGTATTAAAGGAAAAGTTACAAAAGAAGCTTTTCCTCTGTTCTTGTTAGAGGCAAAGTTGCAAATGTGTGAGGATCGGAATTTGACCTCGCCCTATTATGGGAGGCCCAAGCCTTCCTGACAAAAGCTTGTGCCCGTGCTTAGCACAAGCAGTATAATTTATAATTAAAAGTTATAAAGTTTAAGCTAATGTTATTTTATACGAATCATATTGAGATGGTCAAAATTGCAATCAAAATTAATCTATATAAATAAATATATAATTTATTAATCTCAAGATTGTGATAACGTGATCATAACATTATACTAAATATGAACAAAATTGTGGATTTAAAAGCATGAAATGGCAGTATTCAAAATCATAAGAAACAGAGTGAAGAAGAAAACCCTTGAAATAAAATGAGTATATATCACAAAGCTCAAAATGCCCCTTCCAAAAAGGGCTTGTAGCGCTCCCTATATGGCATATGTTAATATTATTTCATTATGTGTGTGTGTGTGTGTGTGTGTGTGTAAGGAGACCCCCACACAAAACATGCAAATAAAATAAAAATGGTAGAGTCCAATTGGCTTCTAACCTAGAGTTGGGTTTGGCCGGTTAAGGATTCGGACCGTAAGCTAGGATCTGGGTCCAGCTCTTTCAACCAGAAGCATGTCCAAGACCACTTAAACTGAATCCAGTTTTCTATTGGATACAAGCCGGTAGACTGCCTCACTAGAAATTCTATTTTTTAGGGAGGCCCAAAAAGTTTTAAGTTGATGTTATATCCACCCCGCCAGCTTGTAATCTACATTGGAGAGGAGAAAAGCAAATACAAATTTTTTTTACAAATATCCAAAAGCTTTTAGTGGATGTTACATCCATTCTACCATATTGTAATCTATGTTAGAGAGAAGAAAATATTTTTACAAAGATCCAAAAGCTTTGAGTTGATGTTACATTCATTCCTCATCTTGTAATCTTGTCTCCTAATTTTGGAAGTTGATGTGTGACCAGTATTTGAGCACTTGATTAATTTGCTTTATTGAGTAGTAATCAACCAACTGGTTGCCATTTGTTAAATCAAGTTGCAGTATTGAGCTGTATAATGGCTGTTGGGCTTTCACATGGAAAGTTTTGTGTCTACTCATCCACCATACTACACCTGGGGCATATACAAAGTTGCAACTTGGGGGCAGGTCAATCCCGAGCCCACATGGCCCAGCTTACTCAAATAGTTATGGGAAATTCTATATGCACCCCTTAATATACTGATAACACCCACATTCTAGGAAAAAAAAATCACTGTTTATAAGGAATGTGGGTGTGCTCAGCAGAATGGGAGGGTGCATATAGAATTTCCCAATAGTTATTGAAACCCGGGAAGATTTATGGTTGGGCTTGGGCTTAGTTGTCATTTACTTAAGTTGGGTCAGACTTAAGACACTAAATTCTGTTCAATAGATTGAAATCTATGTTTACCCAAAAAAAAGGATTGAAATCTATTCCAATTACAAATTGATGAAAAAAAAAAAAAAAAAGGAAAGAAACTAATAGGAATTTGTAATCCAAGCTTTCTATTTGACCGAGCCAACCGGGGGCGATCAACTTAAGTAGTTGCACTATAAGTTGCTAAACCAACACCAACCTAACCTACCTGCTAAGGGTTTAGGTTGACACTTTTAACTCTCAAATTGAGCTCTATTTGCATTTTCAACTTAATTTAAATGACTTCAGTTTTACATTGAGGCTATCGATGTGACCCAAAGTGGTTAGCCTTACTTAAAATCAGATGGTTGAGAACGACCACTTACCTCACTGGTAAGTGACGACAGTTCTCACCTAGCTCTGCCTAGGTTTGAACCCTGGGTACGCCACTTCTTCCCACTTACGTGGGCCTTTTTCCCGCCTGTGTGGGATCTCTCTTGGGTCCCAGCTCCCTTGGATGGATTATTAAAAAACTTAAAACCAGATGGACAAAATAGGATAGGTGCCCAATTTGCATGATCAATCCAAAGGCTTACAAAACTTTGACAAGTGTGATTATTAAGAAGCGAGTGCGAAAGAGTTAAAAAGATTATTTATAGCCTGAGTTAGATGGACCCCACATTGATAAATGGCATTTGGTAACATAATCGAATTCTCTAAACCCTTCTCAAATTATCAATTATGTTTTTAAAAAAATTGAGTGTAATATCTTTTTTTTTATTGGTATCTCAAGTCAAGTGTGAATGTTGTGATACGGCACACTTAACCCACAGATCACCAGTTCACTGGTCCTACACAACCAAACCATGGGCCCCACTTGTACAATCCTTGGTTTTTAAACATATAGGCCCCACAGTTTGATGATAGCCACCATATGGGCCCCTCATTAGTTTAGAGTAGCACATGCAGGTTTTCCTCCTCTCTTAGGGGAGGAAAAGTTGCAAAGGTTTATATAACCCCCCGTTGTGAACACCGGATGGAGTATTGCAAATGCAGATTTTCCTCCACTCTTAGGGGAGGAAAAGTTGCAAAATGAGTATCTCATATTGTATGGAGTAAAATGTAGGTTTTCCTCTACCGGGAGGGGAGGAAAAGTTGCAAAATGAGTTTTCCTACTTTCTTATTAGAGGAAAAGTTGCAAATGTGTGTGTATGCCTTGCCTATTATAGAAGGCCCAAGTCTTCCCGACAATAGGCCTTATTTTGGTTTATCTTCAAAATTGGGATTTATGTTGGGATATTATTCTCACGATATACAAATAAAACACTGATAACTTTTCTTTTCTTTTTTTTTTTTATAGATTTTTATGAAAAAACTCTCTTTTTCCATTGGGAAACAGTTTTCTCATGTATATTTTTTAAACTTAGAAGGCATCTTGAAAATATCACCATATTATTGCGTGAAAATCAGGCCCAGGCCCACACCATTTCTAAAGTGATCTGCACCCATGTGCGAGATATGCAGGTCTGGTCAGGCCTTCAAACATTACATTGGTTCATGCCCTGACAGCTTAGCTATTGAGCCAGAAAATCATGCCTGCGTCTAACCATGTGCCTAAAACATGGCCCATATCCCACCCAAGGCACGCCGAGTCATGTCAGGCTTGAGGTGACCCGACCAATTACAAGTTTACAACCCTCATGTGTTATTCATGGGCCTTGTGGATTGGATCATCCACAGAGAATATTTTGATATCTTTCCCTTTGAATGAGAAATGAGATCTCAATTCCAGCTATAGTTTTATTAGATATATTTAACTACTGGAATCACTTCTTCAATCTCTTTTTATCTGGTTCCTTCACCTCCATGAAGCGCCAGCTAGATTCAAGCATGACAAATGAACTGGGCACTTCTCTAACACCCATATAGAGACTGGGTACTTGTTGGTTTTTCATTTTTTATGCCAGTGAAGAAGCAAGCAATGATCGCAGTCCATGGATTCGGTTGTCTTTCAAACAGTAGTTAACAATCCCATACCCTTCTCCACGTCCATGGACACGCTTGTTCCAGCCACCCACAAAATTCCCTCCAACTTTCATATCCAATCTAGACTCCCCACGTTCTCTCAGTTCCACCCAACTTGATCCTTCCAACTGGTACTAAATCTCATCTTTAAGGCCTAATCAATCAATCATAGATTTAGTCACTTTTCAATTATTGTTAGGTTCCATGTATTCAGTATTCTATTCTTACAATCTCAATCTGCTCTGTGCTTCTAGATGTTGATCCTAAAAAGTCAAATTTCTCCAAGATCCATGTATGGTTTATCCCCTTTTTTTTTTTTTTATGTTAAACAATCTATCATGGTCTGAATCTGAGCCATCTCTGCATTGTACTTCGAACTGGGACCCATCATCAACTCTCTTGGGATCTTCTTATTGGAATTAGGTCCCCCATGGAACAATCATTGAGAATTAAGAATGATGATGTTGATAAGAAAATGAACCCAAATCTGAGCAACATTCTTAGTAGCTGTTAATATAAATTTCTCCCATCTTTATTTCCTCCCGCTGGTGGATAGTGAGAGGGAGCTTTTCTCTCCAGTATTACAACAACTGATAAAAATGGAGTCCTTGGAAGCATTGTCTGTGATGAATTGGAGCTCTTTCAATGGGACAATGTCAGCTGATGAGGCCGAATTTATGTCTTAGTTGCTCGGCAGCTGTCCGTTCACAGATGAACAAAATCACGATGAGAGGATTGGATTTTGGTCTGGTCATGAGGCTACAAACATGGTGATGGGTGACAATGATTCACATTACCATTGTTCGGATGTCTTTAACTCTAGTCTGCAGGGGAAGAGCAATAACCGGAATGTTCCCTGTTCAGATTATGAAAAGTACTACACTGGCAGTGCAAATGAAGTGCCAACAATGATTAGTAACTTCTCAGCAATGGATCTTTGTATGGTGGATGAGCAGGCTGTTCCTAATAGTCTATTTGAAGAAACTGTTCACTTGAATGAAGAGATGAATGTAGACAATTTCAAAGAACAAAATCTTCCCAACCAGTTCAAAGTACAGGAAACTGATAAGATCGTGTTAGAAAAGACTAGCAATGGCCCATGTCCGAAGAAAAGGACTCGGGTTACAGACGTAAGTCTATGGTGTGTTCAACATATTCTCTAGGAATTTATAGAGATAGGCATGTTGAAACACTGTCGTTACTCAAATGCATGTTAAAAGGAATGCAAAGACTAACAATCGTGGCATGGAGAAGAGACTTGAATTGAATTGAAATTGGATCCCTTTCATTGGAGACTTTCTCCCATTATATAGAATACAGATGCCTTATCAAATGCTACAAATCAGCTCTACTAATCAGCTAATCTAATTACAATCTAATATTAATGAAAGAATATTTAACCAAATCTAATTTACAATCTAATTAAGGAAGGAAGAAAGCTGTACAAAGATTGACCAAATCCAACGAGATTGGATACCACCATATTGGGCCTGGGCCTGAGCCATCTTGTATTTGACAGCCCCCCTCAAATTGATGCTGGGGAATCCACAAGCATCAATTTGCTAACTAAGAATTGATGGCGAGGTCGCAGAAGACCTTTTGTGAGGATGTCAGCATTTTGAAGGTCAGAACAGATGTGAGGAAGGCTAATCACATCACGTTTGTATTATTCGCGGATAAAGTGGCAATTAATCTCTATGTGTTTAGTACGTTCATGGAAGACTGGATTGACAGTAATACAAATTGCACTAGTATTGTCTGCATAGAGTGGTGTAGCACTATCAGCAGGAAACCCAAGATCTGAAAGCAACCCGTGAAGCCAAATAATTTCGGAACAAGCAGCAGACATGGCACGATACTCAACTTCAGTGGAAGATTTGGAGACCTTATCTTGTTTCTTACATTTCTACGAAATCAAGCTATCACCCAGATACATGCACCATCCTGTGGTAGAGAGACGAGTGTCCTAATAACCAGCCCAATCAGCATCTGAGCATGCTTTGAGTGTGAGGGAGTTATTGGTCGGATAAAATAAGCCACGGGATGGTGTCCAAATTAGGTATTTGATAATACGTCAGACGGCAGCCAAATGAAGATGTCTAGGATCAGTCATGAATTGGCTGACTAAATTGACTGCATAAGAAATATCAGGACGAGTTATCGTCAAGTAGATCAAGGTTCCAGCGAGGCGACGGTAGAGGGTAGGATCAGAGAGAGGATCCCCACTGTCTTGCTGAAGTTTAACATTGACTTCCATAAGAGTATCGACGGGAGCAGAACCTTGAAGTCCAGCCATTTCAATTAATTCAAGAGCATATTTATGTTGATGGAGTACGATGCCTTTTTCAGATTGATGAACTTCAAGACCTAAAAAATAGTTTAGAGGACCAAGATCTTTTATGTGGAAAGATTCATGAAGAGAGGCCTGAAGTTGTTGAATCATATCTGCATCGGTACCTGTAATGATGATACCATCCACATAAACCAGAAGAATAGTGATCCCTGTAGAAGCATGATGAAGGAACATGGATGGATCATATGGACTAGGATGGAAAGCCATGTGGCTAAGAGTATGTTGGAATTTTAATGTTGGAATTTTTCAAACCATGCCCGGGGGGCTTGTTTGAGACCATAAAGAGAACGCCTTAATTTAGCAACAGCACCCGGGATGATAGATGAAACCCCTTGAGGAAGGCGCATATAAACATCTTCTTTGAGATCACCATGAAGAAATGCATTATTGATATCCATCTGGTATAGAGGCCAGGATTAGGATGCTGCAATGGCAAGAATAGTCCGAATAGTTGTCATTTTTGCTACAGGAGCAAAACTCTCTTCAAAATCAATACCATATTCCTGCCGATTACCCAGAGCGACAAGACGCACCTTATACCTAGCCAGAGTCCCATCAAGTTTGAGCTTGATAGAATAGATCCACTTGCAACCTATTGGCTTAACAGAAGGACACAGAACCACATCCCATGTATGATTTTGCGCAAGAGCATCCAATTCATCCTGCATAGCGTTATTCCAACACTCATGTTACACACCCTGAGAATATGAGTTCGGAATAGAAGTATAAGACATGGTGGCCATCAAGGAAGTGTGGGTAAATCCATAACAAGTTGGAGGTACTAAAATCCGAGATGAACGACGTAAGGGAGGGTCTTCAGGTGGACCAGATGCAAGTGGGGGATCGTTAGGGGGACTATGTGTGGTCGCAGCTTTACTCCACCTTTGATAAATGAAATTAGGATTAAATTTTAACAAATGGTGTTTTGCCGTAAAACCAGGGAAGGAAACAACAGATGAGGACTCTACAGAATCAAGATGTTGGAAAAAATATTGATTTTCGAAAAAGACAACATTACGGGAGGTACGAATGCATCGTATGTAAGGATCATAACAAAGAAACCCCTTTTGATGTCTAGCATATCCTAGAAATGCGCATTTTGCAGATTGGGTAGTAAGTTTGTTACGCTCATAAGGAGGTAAATGTACAAAACACACCTATCCAAAAACATGTAGATCATCATAAGACGGTGCAGTTTTGTATAATCGATAAAAATGACTCATTTTTTAAAGAAAAAGAGGGTAATCGATTTATAAGGTGGACAATAGTGCTAAGAGCTTCTGTCCAAAAACGGGTAGGAACAGATGATTCAATAAGAAGAGATCGAGTAATATCAAGGAGATGTCTATTTTTCCTTTCAGTGACCCCATTTTGCTGAGGGGTATAAGGACAAGATTTTTGAGAAATTATTCCTTTTTGTTGTAAAAAAGTTTGGAACTCTGTAAACACATATTCACCTCCCGAATCAGAGCATAAAATTTTAATGCACGTGAAAATTTGATTTTCAACATATGCTAAAAACATCTTGAAAACATTAAAGACATCAGCTTTAAAATGCAGAAAATAGACCCATGTAAATCTACTATAATCATCAATAAATGTCACAAAATATTTATAATTAGCATAAGACAAATGAGGAGCAATACCCCAAACATCACTATGAACTAAATCAAAACACTGAATGCTATTAGAACTAGAGACAGAAAAAGGAAGAGTCTTACTTTTTCCCATCTTACATGTAGCACAATCAAAAGAAACAAACTTAGAAAAGCCTATTGAGTTTAACAATCCAGAATTAACCATGTGAGACATGGTTTTAAAATTAGGATGTCCAAGCCTACTATGCCATAATTGACAATTATTTTGAGCAGAAAAACAAAATTCATTAGCTGAATTATTCCTAATTGGAGTAGATAGATCAAGAGAAAATACGCGTCCATTTTTAGGCCCCCTCGCGATCTCCCTCCCTGACGTCTGGTCCTGCACAACACAATCAGAGGAAGAAAATGAAACATTACAGTTGTTTTCAACGAGTTGTCCAACTGAAAGAAGATTTGAAATTAAATTGGGACAGTGATAAACATTATTTAAGGGCAAGATACTGGAAATATCTCCAATTACAGTGATAGGAAGATGTCCGCCATCAGCGGTTTGAGCATGAGTATTGCCAGTATACTTTGTCAAGCTAGAGAGTTGTGCACTGGAATGAGTCAGGTGATTTGATGCTCCGGAATCAAGATACCAAGGGGATTTAGATTTACCTGTGATGCCAAGTGCAGAAAATGCATTGACGATCATTTGTTGAACTAATTCGAGAGTGAGAGTAGAGGAAAAAGAACCAGGCTGTGAAGGCACAGAGGTGGACGCAGCATCAGCAGTAGAATAGTCAATCTTGTCAGCATAGGCATTGGGAGTCCAAGTTTGTGGACGGCGGCGACATTCAGTAATGATGTGTCCCTTCTTCTTGTAGTAATTACAGAATTTCTGGTTGCATTGAGTTGCAAGGTGTCCATATTTTTTGCAAGAGTAGCATTGGACGTTGCTCATATCCCGAGTCTGAGCAGTCGGAGAAGACTGTGAGATCGGAAGAGACTGAGTGTTCCCTTTAGCAGAGTATGCAACAGGATAAGTCGCAGTGTGCTGTTGTTCCAGATGGGCTTTTGTGTGAATACGTTGTTCTTCTCGCAGAAGCTCATTCAAACAAACATCCAAAGACGGTAATGGGCTCCGGCTCAGCAGAGACGATGTTACAGTCTCATATTCAGGACGCAATTTCATCAAAAACTGGTCCTTGTGACTTGAGGCTTGAAGGTCTTGTATAGTTTTAAGAACATTCTTCGGAACAGAAGCATATTTAATCCCATCGTATTCACTCCACAAATTGCGGAAACCAGAATAGTAGTCCTGAATGGACAAGGTGCCTTGACTGTATTCTGCAATTTCACAGTCAAGTTGAAATTGTAGTGCAGAATTATCTTGATGATAAACTGTCTGTAAGTAACCCCAAATCTCCTTGGAGGTTGTATAGGGTTTGAGGTTCAGAATCAGATGAGGTTCCACAGCCCTGAGAACCATGTTTTAATTTTTGCATCTTTTGTATTCCAAGTAGAAATCTTTTTATCATCCTCTGTAGGCTTTGGATCTGAACCAGAAATAAATCCCCATAATTCCTTAGCCTCAAGATATAATTGAAATTGAAAAGCCCATGCTGGATAGTTTTTACCATTAAATCGAATCAATTGAACTTCAGACTTCTCCATTTAGAACCAAACAAAGAGAAGTGGAAAACAGAGACTATGTGCAATAGTCCAGAAATGACAGACTACTGTCTGTGAACACAAAGAACCAAAAAATGGTCTAGGCGGCCAAAAAAATTGGTGTTGAATCCCTGTGTGGGCCCCACTGTTTGATCAAATGTAGAATCAGATCAACTAGTTGCAAGCAGTATCAAAATATCTTTCTAGCAATACAAGTTTTACTAAAATCCATCCACAATCCAAGATTTTGTACGGCTGTGATCAAAATGATCTGATAAAACTGGAAAATCACAAGATGTGTCCAAAAGCCTACCTCTGATCCCAGAAAGATGTTGAAAAAATCACCAAAATTTTCAGAAGAGATGGGCGACCATTGTTGTAGACATTCCTGAAGATCCCATGATGATCGCAGGTGGGCCCCTGATGAGTTGCTCCAAACGGCTGACGAGATTGGTTACCAGAACCCAAAATAATACTCAGAGTTCTCTACTGAGTCAATACAGAGATCCAAAAGTCCCTGATTAACTGTCAATCAAGATAGAATGATGTTCTTGATGAACTTGGGCTGATCAGAGGTGGGCCACCAGTGATCAGACATCAAGATGTTGATGAAGCACTATGCTAACATGCACAAACAATCACAAGCAGAGTGCTATGACTATTATATCACCAAGATTTGACAACAAGGTCGAAGAGGAAAGCTAGAAGAAGACCTAGCTTTGATACCATAACAATCGTGGCATGCAGAAGAGACTTGAATTGAATTGAAATTTGATCCCTTTCATTGGAGATTTTCTCCCATTATATAGAATACAGATGCCATATCAAAGGCAGCAAATCAGCTAATCTAATTACAATCTAATATTAATGAAAGAATATTTAACCAAATCTAATTTATAATCTAATTAAGGAAGGAAGAAAGCTGTACAAGAATTGACCAAATCCAATGAGATTGGATACCACCATATTGGGCCTAGGCCTGAGCCATCTTGTATTTGACAAAGACCACACTTTCGAAGAAGAAGCAAGTCACTTCGGCTACTAACGAAGAAGAGAGCAATACTGCTTTATATGGGCAGAGCTCCGGCAGCTATTCTTCCGAGGATGACTCAAATACTTCCCAAGAGATGAATGGTAGAAAAAGCTCAAGCTCTAAAGGGTCTGCAGCTCTTGACACTAATTGGAAAGCAAGAGTCAGACGAGGATCAGCGACTGATCTACAAAGCCTCTATGCAAGGGTAATTACCACAATACGATGATTACAAGTGGCAACACAATAAGCACTCATTACTTGGATCATAGTTCCATTTCATCATGCTGACTTTGCAGGAAACTTATTTTGCAGAAAAGAAGGGAGAGAATAAATGAGAGATTGAGGATCTTACAGAATCTTGTTCCTAATGGAACAAAAGTACGTACACCTCAACGTTTCTCCATTTACTAATTCCTTTCACCATTAAAATCCTTTCAACCAGTCATCATTTGGAATCAAGGCAGACTGATTTTTTTCGATATTGGTTACCACAAGTAGACCTCAGCAGTCAGCACAATGCTTGAAGAAGCAGTTCAGTATGTGAAGTTCTTGCAGCTCCAAATCAAGGTAAGAAATCACATTGCTTCAAATTCCACATGGGCCTTACATTTCCTAAATGGCAGTTCAATCATTAGTCAACAAAGGAAAACAAATGCTCACCAACCTGTGGTAAACATGTAAGGTGATTGGCATAGGTAAACAT
Source organism: Umbellularia californica (assembly GCA_028538565.1). Lineage (NCBI taxonomy): Eukaryota > Viridiplantae > Streptophyta > Magnoliopsida > Laurales > Lauraceae > Umbellularia > Umbellularia californica. The sequence continues at coordinate 6,692,748 of JAPQWN010000003.1, forward strand.
GTTAGGTGATTAGCATAGTCCACTTATCCTTGCTTTGGCAATGGACCATTGGCGTTGCAGCCCACCAAATCAATGGTTCTGATCGTTATACACAGTCCCGACACATGTGGGACTATTTTGGAGTTGTCAGAGAATAAGCATCCTCTAATAGAAATTTGAGGATGTCTTCTGGCCACTTCTCTACAAGGACCAACTTAAAGACTAGATTGTTCAAGTAGATCTTCAAGCGTTCTTGTGTGCTAAAGGGCTGTTAGTTTTTCGCTTAATAAGCTAATCATTCCATGTACTTTGCAGCATCATTATATATACAATGGTTCCAAATAGTTCAACATCATGGTCAGATCTGTCATGATATGTATCAGTACCTACTAGAGATGTACTATGTTTTAAGGATCAAACTGTTTTGAAGATCAAATCCACACAAGATTTTTACTACAGATTATGGCAAATATAATATGCTAATCCATTTGTTTTATTTAATCCTTATGCGGCTCTTAAGCTCTGAGGATCTATGGATGTATGCTCCACTTGCATACAAGGGAATGGATATTGGACTTGATTTGAAGATCTCTGCACAGATATGACTTTGGAACTTAGAAGAAATGGTACTGATAAATAATGCCCCTATTACCAGAACTTTATGTTTATCTTGCAATGGGTTTATCAGAATAAGATACTAGATTATCCATCTACTATCCATGGGGAGAATCCTAGTGATCATTTATTTAATAACCTCTGATCTGTTCATCTGTACTCAAGATTCAATGTAGTAGAGACAACCACTGCATATAAAATTAACAGTGTCTTTCATAAGAACCGTTAATTCACATGCTCATGTGCATGAAGAAAGGAAAGGGATCCACTGTCTATGCATGAACACAAATTTTGTATGTTGATCTGAGCTGTGTTTGGCTATTTTAATTTCCAGGGAATGCACCTTATTTTCAGACAATACAAGTGTAAGTGGTGTATAGGTGCACAGTTCCTTCTAAGTACATTTTGCATTCTACCTCATGTCTCCCCCTTATCCGCTGTTCTTTTAATTGGAAGAAACAACTCTTTCAATTATACTTTTTTAGTATGCAAATGCATCCAACTTAAAAGGTAATAAAAAAAAAAAAAAAAATATGCCATGAAGATCCAAGCATCCAGATGTTATGTATGTGTTTGGAACTAGGAATATTTTTTGAGATTTCACTTACACTCTTTGGAGGTTGTGTTTGGAAGTAAGATTATTCTTTTGAGATTTCACTTACACTCTTTGGAGACCCAACATAATTGGGACAAGGCTTTGATGATGAAGACGGCGACGACTTACACTCTTTGGAGAATCTCAAGCTACCCATTCCTCAAGAGTGTTTTTGTCCAATTTAGTATGGTGATGTAGGCAATTACCATTCTTGGAACCCACCAAATCCCTCTTCCAAATGTGTGCATTTGGATATTTGTAATTCAATTGCCTTGCATTCAGTTTACCGGCAAATTTGATTACCCGTAAATCTGTTTTTATTGGTTATGGCAAAGAACAAAACAATTGTACCTTTCAAATAACTTTGGTTATGTATAAACCCAACTATCCATGGACGCGCTTTTTCCAGCCACCCACAAAATTCCCTCCACTTTTCATATCCAGTCAAGACTCCCCACGTTCTCTCAGTTCCACCCAACTTGATCCTTCCAACTTGTACTAAATCTCATCTTTAAGGCCTAATCAATCAATCATAGATTTAGTCACTTTTCAATTATTGTTAGGTTCCATGTATTCAATATTCTATTCTTACAATCTCAATCTGCTCTGTGCTTCTAGATGTTGATCCTAAAAAGTCAAATTTCTCTAAGATCCATGTATGGTTTATCCCTTTTTTTTTTTTTTTATATGTTATACAATCTATCATGGTCTGAATTTGAGCCATCTCTGCATTGTACTTCGAACTGGGATCCATCATCGACTCTCTTGGGATCTTGTTATTGGAATTGGGTCCCCCATGGGACAATTATTGAGAATTAAGAATGATGATGTTGATAAGAAAATTCACCCAAATCTGAGCAACATTCTTAGTAGCTATTAATATAAATTTCTCCCATCTTTATTTCCTCCCACTGGTGGATAGTGAGAGGGAGCTTTTCTCTCCAGTATTACAACAACTGATAAAAATGGAGTCTTTGGAAGCGTTGTTTGTGATGAATTGGAGCTCTTTCAATGGGACAATGTCAGCTGATGAGGCCGAATTTGTCTCAGTTGCTCTGCAGCTGTCCGTTCACAGATGAACAAAATCATGATGAGAGCATTGGATTTTGGTCTGGTCATGAGGCTACAAACATGGTGATGGGCAACAATGATTCACATTACCATTGTTCTGATGTCTTTAACTCTAGTTTGCAGGGGAAGAGCAATAGCCTGAATGTTCCCTGTTCAGATTATGAAAAGAACTACACTGGCAGTGCAAATGAAGTGCCAACAATGATTAGTAACTTCTCAGCAATGGATCTTTGTATGGTGGATGAGCAGGCTGTTCCTATTAGTCTATTTGAAGAAACTGTTCACTTGAATGAAGAGACGAATGTAGACAATTTCAGAGAACAAAATCTTCCCAACCAATTCAAAGTATAGGAAACTAATAAGATCGTGTTAGAAAAGACTAGCAATGGCCCATGTCCGAAGAAAAGGACTCGGGTTACAGACGTAAGTCTATGGTGTGTTCAACATGTTCTCTAGGAATTTATAGAGATAGGCATGTTGAAACACTGTCATTACTCAAATGCAGGTTAAAAGGAATGCGAAGACCACACTTTCAAAGAAGAAGCAGGTCACTTCGGCTACTAACGAAGAAGAGAGCAATACTACTTTATATGGGCAGAGCTCCGGCAGCTATTCTTCTGAGGATGACTCAAATACTTCCCAAGAGATGAATGGTAGAAAAAGCTCAAGCTCTAAAGGGTCTGCAGCTCTTGACACTAATGGGAAAGCAAGAGTAAGGCGGCTTGGATCATAGTTCCATTTCATCATGCTGACTTTGCAACAAACTTATTTTGCAGAAAAGAAGGGAGAAAATAAATGAGAGATTGAGGATCTTGCAGAATCTTGTTCCTAATGGAACAAAAGTACGTACACCTCAACGTTTCTCCATTTACTGATTCCTTTCACCATTAAAATCCTTTCAACCAGTCATCATTTGGAATCAAGGCAGACTGATTTTTTTCTATATTGGTTACCACAGGTAGACCTCAGCACAATGCTTGAAGAAGCAGTTCAGTATGTAAAGTTCTTGCAGCTCCAAATCAAGGTAAGAAATCACATTGCTTCAAATTCCACATGAGCCTTACATTTCCTAAATGGCAGTTCAGTCATTAGTCAACAAAGGAAAACAAATGCTTACCAACCTGTGGTAAACATGTAAGGTGATTGGCATAGGTAAACATGTTAGGTGATTAGCATAGTCCACTTATCCTTGCTTTGGCAATGGACCATTGGCGTTACAGCCCACCAAATCAATGGTCCTGATCATTATACACAGTCCCGCCACATGTGGGATACTATTTTGGAGTTGTCAGAGAATAAGCATCCTCTAATAGAAATTTGAGGATGTCTTCTGGCCACTTATCTGTAAGGACCAACTTAAGAGACTAGATTGTTCAAGTAGATCTTCAAGCGTTCTTGTGTGCCAAAGGGCTGTTAGTTTTTTGCTTAATAAGCTAATCATTCCATGCACTTTGCAGCATCATTATATATACAATAGTTCCAAATAGTTCAACATCATGGTCAAATCTGTCATGATATGTATCAATACCTACAAGAGATGTACTCTGTTTTGAAGATCAAATCCACACAAGATTTTTACTACAGATTATGGCAAATATAATATGCTAATCCATTTGTTTTATTTAATCCTTATGCAGCTCTTAAGCTCTGAGGATCTATGGATGTATGCTCCACTTGCATACAAGGGAATGGATATTGGACTTGATTTGAAGATCTCTGCACAGATATTACTTTGGAACTTAGAAGAAATGGTACTGATAAATAATGCCCCTATTATCAGAACTTTATGTATATCTTGCAATGGGTTTATCAGAATAAGATACTAGATTATCCATCTACTATCCATGAGGAGAATCCTAGTGATTATTTATTTAATAACCTCTGATCTATTCATTTGTACTCAAGATTCAATGTAGTAGAGACAACCACTGCATATAAAATTAACAGTGTCTTTCATAAGAACCGTTAATTCACATGCTCATGTGCATGAAGAAAGGAAAGGGATCCACTGTCTATGCATGAACACAAATTTTGTATGTTGATCTGAGCTGTGTTTGGCTATTTTAATTTCCGGGGAATGCACTTTATTTTCAGACAATACAAGTGTAAGTGGTGTATAGGTGCACAGTTCCTTCTAAGTACATTTTGCATTCTACCTCATGTCTCCCCCTTGTCCGCTGTTTTTTTAATTGGAAGAAACAACTCTTTCAATTATACTTTTTTAGTATGCAAATGCATCCAACTTAAAAGGTAATAAAAAAAAAAATATGCCATGAAAATCCAAGCATCCAGATGTTATGTATGTGTTTGGAACTAGGAATATTTTTTGAGATTTCACTTACACTCTTTGGAGGTTGTGTTTGGAAGTAAGATTATTCTTTTGAGATTTCACTTACAGTCTTTGGAGACCCAACATAATTGGGACAAGGCTTTAATGATGAAAACGGCGACGACTTACACTCTTTGGAGAATCTCAAGCTACCCATTCTTCAAGAGTGTTTTTGTCCAATTTAGTATGGTGATGTAGGCAGTTACCATTCTTGGAACCCACCAAATCCCTCTTCCAAATGTGTGCATTTGGATATTTGTAATTCAATTGCCTTGCATCCAGTTTACCGGCAAATTTGATTGCCTGCAAATCTGTTTTTATTGGTTATGGCAACGAACAAAACAATTGTGCCTCACAGATAAATTTGGTTATGTATAAACCCAACTACCCAACCACCTGCTCGATTTGGGCTCAGCTAGCTTGTGAATTTGAACTGTCCTCATGGATCAAGCCGGTCTACAGAAAGCTCTTTGTTTCAGCTTCATCTGGGATGATATTCAACAAATGCTATTCTCTGACTATCCATTGGGGCCCATTTATTTCTATGGAATTGAATCACTAGGAATTCTAAGAAATGTTTTCACATGAATGGCTAAATTGAAGAAACAAAGGTCATGAAAATTGGCGATCCAGAAATGACGATAAAATAATCTCCCCTCTAGAGAGAAATGACGATAAAATAATCTCCCCTCTAGAGGAAAATGCTTACCTTGTCATCACTCTAGCAAATCAAATCCTAGAAAAGCAGGGTCCCATTTACATCTCTGCCTAGTATCCTTCACCCCACATTTCTAATGATTCTCTGTTGAAACCCATATTATCATGAATTCCTAGGAACTCGATTACATGCAAACAAAAGGGCCCTTGGAAAATAAGAAACCAATTCGATGAATTTATCAGACCAGACTCTAATTTGAAATACATAAAAAATTGTAAAAAATAAAAATACTCCTATTTGCTGATGCATAGACATGTAGCCTTTGGTCCAGCAGTCAAGACAACTGTCTCCATATCTCTACCCATGACTGGTAGGGAGGTAAACAGGATATCTCTATTGTTCCCTGCATCTGGCCCATTACCAGAACCCAATGGACCTGGACCCAAATCCAGCCCAAGCATATTATAATTACATATCATGTAATGATGTCAATCTAATATATTATTGATATATTATGTATTATTACACATTTAAATATATTCAGATAATCACATCTAGACCATGGGCCCAGTCTCAGAACTATAATCAACCAGGTCCAAAGCAATGGGCCTGCACACCTGGATTCTTCAGGTTAGGTCGGGACCTCCCCCATCACCTGTAGGATCAATTAGATCCATACTATGGCACCAATAAGGAGACCACAATTCCTACTGCATCCATCATCTACTCAAACAAAACAATCTGACACTACATTATAACCAAAAGAAATATTGAGATTTTGCATTGACATCCGAACAAGCTCTAAAAGGTAAAAGGATTTAAAAGAAGACAAGGAAAAAGGAAGAAGGAAGAAGGAACCATGCAAAAGTACAAAATCACAAAACAATTATACAAGCATTAGACAGTTGTTGAATATAAAGACACCCAAAAAATACAATTGTCTAAAGTAGGGCCCGTTTATCCTAATTTTAGACCTCCAAATATTTGAACAACATGATGTTCCAGAAACAAAAACTCTGTAACTAACATAAACCCATCCTTTATTGAACCACCTCCTTTTTCTTTTTGTTAGACCAGCTTAAAAGTAATACCCTCGGATTATGTTCTTTAGTAATGGCATAAAGAAGGCTTCTCCAAGTCATTGGGAATCAAACAAATTGAATGGAATTGCAATTAGGCATGATCTTCTTGGCTGTGATTTGGGACCTCCCCTTGACTGTCCAGCGGCATGTACTGCGCCATTATGGCTCTGATTTCCGAGTCCATGTATGACTGAAACATCAAAACAATATAAACATACCTGAGAATCTACCCAAAAAGTGGGGAAACTCAAAATCTAGAATTACTTATACATGGTCTCTAGGACATAATGGTTGATCATAAATTTAACATTTTACAACAACCACCTTGAACAAGATACTATTATAGCTTGTATGCTATGGAGATGGCTAGCTTTGGCTAAATCATGATGCTTATAAAAGAAAGCCCATGGGCCGGGACCGTGGGCCAGTAGGGGATTTACCCGTAGGGGGATTTGTCCGGCCAAAGGGCTGGGAAACCCTCCGTTATCAACAATAAAATAAAATAAAATAAAGCTTCAGTTTCTTCTTTTTCCTTCAGGAATGAGACCATTATATAATAACGAGCTTGCTCCCCAGCTTTCTCCAGTGGGAAACTCCTAACCGAAGAAATATTTATGGAAGTTTCAAGGCTCTATTTGCTGTTAGTTGCACACAATCTAATTATAATTTACATGGACCCTATTCAATACAGAAAGTGACCTTGGAACTCGGACTCACAGATGAACCAATCAAGGAATTATACCCCACCCCACACACACACATAAAACAAAATCCCCACTCCGACCCCACAACTTCATTAGTTTTCACCTCACGATTTGAGAAAGAGCGACAATTTCAATTCCTCTAAAAATACTGAGAAAATAAAGTTAAAGCAGATGTAGAAGGGTAGTGGTTTTAAATTTCCAAAAAAGGCACAAAAAGTATGTAAGCAGGAATGGTGCTACACCTAATGAGAGCTATTTGTGCATATCCGAAAGACCAATTAGAGCATGGGCTCAAGTCCTGCTGGCTGTACAGGTTGTGATATGCTTGAATTGCTGTGTGGTTCAATCCAATAATAGTTATAATATTCATGCCAAGGGGATACTAATGCACAGAACTTACTCTTAATCTATACTTGTAAACAGCGTAAGCTCCAGCAGCAGTAATTGCTAATCCAATCAAAATGACCCAAACAGCAGCCCAAGCTGTCCTTACTTCAGTAGCACTTTTACCTGTGGATGGGACGACCAAATGATATGAAGCTTCAGGTTAAAGTGAGAAAGTAATACCAAACCTGCATGAGTTGGATGGTAGAACGTACTTATACAGGTGTCCTGGTCCTTGATGTACAAGAGGTCACCACTACAAGTGCACTCATAGCTGCCCCAGGTATTCTTGCAGCTGCACTCAGGACATTGACAAGCTCTTTTTTCTTTGCATTCATTAATATCTGTCAGCAGTAAAAACAAGGCTACATGAGAATAAAATTTTGTTACATTTGGTACCTTCTGGGAAATGCATTGTGGGAACCATTCCATCTTTATCATTAAAGAGTTATACCATCCTCAGCCTGAGAAAATGTACACTTGTACAGAATTGGGTCCTTACAAGTCAAGCTCACAGTTCAGTGATAAAGGTCATGGGCGAAATGGGCCCTACTGTGGATGGACTATTCACTTCAATCTTTCAGATTGACTATTGCAATATTCTATTCCCTCAAATCTTTCAGAGCAAGTTTTGCAATATTTCACTTTTATATCATTTTTACAACTGAAAGTGAATTACATCGCATTACATTGTTTTTTTCTATCCATCTATTAGAGAACACCAATCCCAAGGATGGGACTGCTGCCCTCTGCAGGATATTTTTGGCGTCACCAATGGCCCAACTAGTACACACCTAGGGATCGACAGTAAATATCCTCAAGTCAAGGATCATATACATTAAATGTATAGTAAATTTAGTTTCTTAGGCAAACTCATGCAAATTGATGGGCCTAATCTTCAGAGACATTGATGAAACATAAGACTGATGTGACCACAGTCAACAGACCAGATTGACTCAGATCAAAGGAAAAGGGCTAGAAGACATGCTCCATGAATTTGGGGCAGGCCCACAGCACACAGACTACTCGCGGACCAGCCCGCTCACTTGCTTACCCATCACGCCCAGATGCACTGCGATCCAGCCTGTCTGCAGCCCAACAAGCTCACAAGACAGTCTGCCAACCATTGGGTTCCACACCCTACAAATGGCATTCATCCCAAGAAGACAAACAGACCTCTCGATTTCCACCAGGTTCATCACCCATTTTTGAATAGCCGAGAGCAGTTTACAGGACAGTCCAGAAAAAGATACAGAAACAAAAAGAATTTACATATCAAATGGTTAAAACACATTGGCATGGGTGCAATTCTCTACTATTTTCCAACCATCTGGTAGCCTGTAAAATATTGATATGGTTTGTTCTACACATTCATTAATCTAGGAATTGTAGGGCCCAATGGTTGATACCATTATGCTGCATGCTATTTCACATAGATATCCGGTCTCTTTGATTGTTTTTCACAGATACTGGAATAATTTCTGAAAATAAACCTATACCAAAAATGATGCACTAAGTGGAACTTGCCTTGACAACTTTTGATCCCATCACCTCTGAATCCAGGAGGACACTGGCATTTACTGCCCACACTATCCTGTAGATGTCAAGGATTAAGAGTCTCCATCAAACTTTTCTCCATAGAAAAAGTGTAAAAAAAAAAAAAAGGCGCCTCAAGACAGAACCTACCAGGCAAGCAGAGAACGTATGTCCATCATGAGTTTCCTGCCAACAGCCCCCATTGTTCAGTTTGCACCGCCCAGGACCATGTGCTGTACAGAAGAAAAAAATGCAAATTATCCCATGCACTAAACAGACATTGGAATATGCATAGAAGAAGTCCAGACTAGTGAGCATGGAAACAACTTTTCAGAAAAAGAAAATGCACAAAAGGTTTAAATACAACAAAAAATTAATAATAACACATTGAGTTCACCTATAGTGATTTTCAGAAACCAAAAGTGGAATCTAAGAAAGGAAACAAGTTATTTCATGACCTAATACCCAAAATTATTAAGTGGAAGCCTAAGTAGAGGTACATGTAAGTTGTAACCATATCTTTTAAACCCATAGTGCATTGTAGAAATATCAACAGCACCCCAAAACAACCCAAATTCAGATTAATGCTCTGCATCATTTGTGTGGTTTGCTGTTTGCCTCACATGTGTGAACGTTGGATCTTTAGGGTAAATCACTGAGGTCTTGAGGGCCTGTTTGGATAAATGAGGAGTGGAGTAAAATGAAGTGGATTTCACATTTGGAGTGAAGTGGAGGAGAAGTAGGTAGAAGTTAAAGGAGAGTACTTCACTTCACTTCATTTGGATGTTATTTTATAGTTAAGGTTTGGAGTAGAATTCACTTTTACTCAAGGATATAGAAGCATTTAGAGTTGAAGTCAAATGGAGTACGTGTGGCTCAAAACATTACTTCATCTATCGGGCCAGACTCATCCAAACAGGGTAGAGTTGAAATTTTAGACTGTTAGGGCCCATTTAACTTCACCCTACTCTATTTTTTGCCTATCCAAACAGGCCCAGGTTTAGAATCAGAGCACAGTAATTCTCACATAAACAAAAACAAACAGAGTGTGTGTTAATATATTCATTCAGAATGTTATGCAATTCATAAAAAGAAAAAAGAAAAAGAAAAAGAAACCTTGTAGTTTAAATTCAGCTGATTTATTTGCTGAATAGTTGGGCAACATTTGGGTAGAAGATATCCTTGTCAACAAGAAGAGAGAATATGCTTTAGTAATGGCACCAAGCACTTATGCCAGTTATTCCTAATTATTTGGCCAAAATAAAACTACAACGTCGAAAATGGATTTTGTAAAGAATACAACTTAATAAAGAGAATTAATAAAAAGGGCTCCTAAAAAACCAAAATGGGTCCTGCAAAGCCTGTAACATATTTTACCAACCAGTCTCAACAATCACGTAAATCCCATCTCCATCCAAAGGTTCCAAAAGAAAGTTTGGTTTAAGAGTTCCATCCAAGTACACCACCAAGGGTGCCAAGTATCGAACTGTCAATTATCAACTTGAGAGTTGAGACTTGATTCAATGAGTCAAACGTACTCATGAACAGAGTTCTTCTCTTACTGCATCTATCCTGTCTAGGGTTTATCCTCAAAACATCGATTTTCCAGTAATTTTAAGTAACGCGCTAAAGAATGTAGTCTGGGGTACTGAAGCCAACATCAGGGCCTGTTTGATTCAATCAGAACCAGGATGCAGAATAGACAAGAAGGGGGGAGAGAGAGAGAGAGAGAGAGAGAGAGAGAGAGAGAGAGAGAGAGAGAGAGAGAGAGTTGCATTTAAGGAGATCAGGCTCTTGAGATTCCCCATAAAAGAGAGGATGGTGACATTGGATAGAGCTCTAGACAACCTGCAGATCAGGCTCTCATGTCATGAGAGAGAGAGAGAGAGTTTTGAATTTAAGGAGATCAGGCTCTTGAGATTCCCCATAAAAGAGAGGATGGTGACATTGGATAGAGCTCTAGACAACCTGCAGATCAGGCTCTCATGTCATGCTCTTTGAATAAAGCCTCCTCCCTTGAATGACAATGAAGATGAATGGTGTTGATCAATCAATTGATGGACAGATCTCAGTGAGATACTGGTGTGAAGAAGAGACCCTTTGCATAAGATGTATTTCCAATGAAAATCAAAGATAGTCTTTCTGCAGAGAAACCCATAAGAAGAACCGAATAAAATGCTTTTTTCAATCGTGATTCAAAAAAAAACTCTCCACCATTTGAGGCTATATAGCATTTTACAGTGTCACTTTCTAATTTAAACCAATCAGATAAAGGAAAGCCCATTCAAATGATATCACAACTTTTATTACATAACTAAAGAAGCAAAGAGAAATATCCACGAACAGATTAGTCTATATCATAACATGCACAATAAGCAAAGAGAAATATCCACAACTGTCACTTAGATTGGCTGGTCATGGGCCCAAGTGGTCCCATGTTTAGGGGCAGCAACAGATGTCCGCCTCCACACATAGTCTAACCATTGAGAGAGAGAGAGAGAGAGAGAGAGAGAGAGAGAGAGAGAGATCTACCTTCACAAGTAGTGTAACCATCTCCCTTGAATTGCACACCCTGAACAATGGGACACTCGCACACTCTTCCACGGAATGTATCCTGAGAAAAATATACACATATCAACATGAAAAGAGATGGAAAGGCTCCTTTCAAGATGAACAGTTCCATTACTACCTTGCAAGCAGTAATGTTGGCAGTTTTATCTTGCCAACAACCACCATGATTGTTCAAGCATTCATTTGTTTCTATATCTGCAAGGAGAAAAAAAATTATAATAAATTGGATCAAACAACAATATAACATGGACCAGACACCCATGCAGCAAACTAGAAGATCATACTGCACAAGAGAGCATTGTTTTTCTCAATATCAGCTGCTACAATAGTATTAATGCTTACCATTACTCAAGCAAACAGCTGGCTCAGTAGTTTCCTCAAAACCAGCACAAATAGCCTTCAAAACAGCACCTTTCTGTAACTTCCCTGCAATTTCATGCATTAGCATTAGGCACAGCTTAGGTAGTAGAGTAAGCAGTGTGAGTTTCCCAGACTGACCTCTATATTGTCGATTATTAACGACGAGGGTCGGCAGTATAGTCACATCGCCTCTGGATCCTTTCCCAACCTATATAAAGGATTTTGTCATCTATAGCTAAGCATAAACTGAAACTAAGAGTTTTCATTTAGAAGGATTTCATATACTTAATTATCAAAAGCAGAAACAATTGTATATTGTTGAAAGCAATAGCCCGATCAAGACACTAACAGTGGTTTAGGAGAAGTTCCCAAATATCATAATTTTTTATTTGTCAGCTCAAGAGTAATATTATCAAAATCAATAAAGTTACAAGCTGGACAATTACAGACAACTAAGAGATGTAAACAAGATGCCCCATTTTTGCTAGGAGATCCACCTGCAATGAGGCAGAACAAATTAACCAAAAGCATTATGGTTTTGATGTTTTGGAAGCTACCATGCATCTGGAGCAGCACCGAAATCATGTCTCCTCCTCAAAACTAGGTGACTTCATAGAACAAGGAGGGCTTGTGGAGGAAATTACAAACAAAATCAATGCAGGTTGGTGGAGACCTGATGATGGTAGTGTTGTGATCATCAAATGCTACTCCGACTAAACGGACAGTTTAAAAATGGCAGATATGCCTGAATTGCTATAGATAGTAGGTAACAAAGAAACAACGAGGAAAAAAAGAAAAAGAACAAGTGGTTGAAATGCACATGTTATGTGCAGATTAGCAAGAAATGACATAATGAGAAAATGAGAAAATTAGTAGAGACGGAAATGGATTGAATTAAAAGGGTGACTACTCGCTCACCCCGACCAGCACCTGTTAGAGGAGGGTTCAGTAATGGTTTTGTCGGGTTTGCGAGCGGGTATCTGTTTTCAGACTTAGATCCAGGTTGGGTTCAGGGTGGATTCAGGTTTTGGCTGCCTCAAATACATTTTGTCCTGTTTCGGACCTATTTACATACACATTAACAAAATCCTGCATAAAAACAAAATTTTCAAAAAAATTATATTTCTTTCCAATAGAAAGGAATATAGGATCCTTATCAAACCCAACACAACCGTAATTATCATGGAGCAGGTTTGGTACAGTATCACATATCTCAAACCTGTAATGGGTCACATTGGGTACAGGGCGGGGTAGGGCAGCATGTGTTAGTCATGGCAGGCACAGGTTTACCCTGATTGAACAAACCGAACCCATTGCCATCCCTACATTAGAGAATCTCCATACTGGATCCAGCTCAAACAAAAATTTAGAAATGCCACTGAACTGGTTAGGTATATACATAGAAGACCAGAAACAGCCCATGCAAGGAGAACTTACAGGTAGAAGGAACCTGGAGAAGGGAATACTAGTCCAGACTTGGGATGAAGTAGTGAAAAAGAAGTGTCTTAGATTTGAATACAAAGAAAAGTGAAACTCACAATTATAAAGCAGAACCCAAACAGATGGGAGAAGGTTATTTAAAGATGATAAAGACAATGACAGAGACAAAAACGATGCTGATGCTGATGCTGATGCAGACGATAATAATGATGAATTCTTTTCCCAGCCTTTCACGCAGCAACATCAGGGTCTGATCTTAATAAAGATATCAAGCTTAACACAAAGAGGACAGAAAAACAACATGAGAGTGGCCCAGGCACTCAAGAATGAATGCCTTCTGTTCTTTCAAATTATTCAGTTAAGTTACTGCATCCAAATGCACTTTGCAACTATGGAAAGGTAATCTGTAACAATAGCCACTTACTTGGGCATCTTGCTCTTCTTTTAGGACAGGATTCTCAGAATCAGCATTTGGGTCTCCCATACACTTTTCTATCTTACGAATGTCAAGCCCTGCCAAAATTCAAGAATTTATTTTTCCCGTAAATCAAGAAGTAAAAGAAGATTGTTTGTTGATGATAGCCAGATTCCACCAAAATAGTGAAGCAATATATCCGTTCAATATATTTATTACCCAGAAAGACGTCAGATCCAAGATCCTAGAAATTAACCTACCTAGAGATTTGATAACAGCATCAGCACATTCTTTGTTGTATTTTTTCTGCTTCATGGGGCATCTTATTTGAAAATCTGTAACATAATCCCACCAAATCCAAGGTCTTTTGGATTCATTTGCAACTCTGAATACGCAGAGCTGTCTCAGGTTCTCGATGACAACATCTTTCCCTTCATACCCTTGGCTAAAATCCTGTTCTGGATCAGGTGCACAATATCTACCACGATTGATGCATTGGGACTTGCACTGTCTGCTAACAGTAAATGCCTGGGGGCAGTACCACGTGATGTAATGGGGTGTAAACTGACTGTAACCACCTTTCTCGAGTATCTGTGCTGCACCTTTGAAATCTTTTACGAATTCCATCAACATGTTACATTTGGTACCACACTCATCATTGCTATTTGTCCACAATTCATACTCCACACGTTCGTCAGGATGTGGGACAGCCTCTCTCCAATCAAGATTCACATTGACCATTTCTCCACTATTGAAGGCCTTCTTTAGTTTGTCACCAAAATTCTTATCAATCAATGCAGATGGTATCGTTATGTTCTGAATATACTTGGCTGCTTCTTCATCCTCCCGAGGTGAATCCATGGTTATTAATGGTTCTTCGGTTTCATCTGCAACAAGCACTGCTGAAGCCCCAGCTTTCTGCGCATTCCAAACCTTTAACGCAAAAAAGCAGTCTGTAGAGCAGAATATGACTTTCAATTACATTGAAACAGAAATAAGGAAAGGCCTGATTAAAAGAAATAAAGCTTAATATATTTGGTCTTTAAGAAAAATAAAAAAGGGCACCTTTCAATCTACACGCTTGAAACCTAAAATGCAATTCAACAAAAAATAAGCAAACAAGTTTAACAATAGCTTGCAGAAGGCATATTACTCAACCACAATCTCCCAGTCAAGGGTCTTAGTTGTGACATGGTGCAACACACTACCACAGCAATCCAGAAAAAAACTGACAATGAGCATGCGTATAAGCTTTACTTGAGGCATGTCACATAAATTTGCATCAAATGACATATACAACTAGATTGGCAGAGGACTTTCAACCATCATCGTTATCATCAAAGGTTACGAGGTATGAAATCTTCCTAGGGTTGGTCAATCTGACAACCCAATACAACATGGACCCAAATCCAGGTAACTATTAATTGTGTCAGACACAATTTGACCTTGATCCACCCATTTACAATCTAGCACCACTACATATGCACATTAAGTGGGGTAATCCATATTTGAGTTTTGGACCCACATTTGAGGTCCACCAGTCTGAGTTCAAACATGCTAGGAGCAAGATACAGGAGCAAGATACAGCCTTGTCCTCAATTCCCTAGGACTGAGGTATCCAAACATTTAGCTTTGACATTGGAAAGAGATATCAGACTTGTCAGGGGTGAAATAGTGATTATTTTCTGAAAATGGCATTCGCAATTTGTCACTTTGTGAGGGGAAGGCACATTGAATTTGCAACAATCATAACTAATCAAAAGTATAGAAGGAAGGACGCCAATTCCTATGTGGCTCATCCACACTATGTTACTCTGTTCATGCTCTTGCTGGCATCCGTCACCGTTTGATGGCACAGATGTACAAAATAAAACTATTGCTTTCAACTTACAGCAAGTAGGAAATGGCGGCCACCTCATGTCCCCTGTCCACACTGGTGGACTTTAGTTTTATACTTTGTTCTATATGATTTGAGTATGAATCATAGAACACTCCATGTGGAGCTCTTTTTTCCAATTAAAAGAAACTTCTTTTTCAAAACCCTATACCTAGTAGACTTTCTAAATGATGCATATTTTGCTTTATTTTTTTTATCACAATGGAAGTAATATTAGAATTTATTCTTTATTGGTAGATGATATTATGATTTATTATGTTGTAATTGCACAAGCTGCAGTGAACTTCCACACTAAAGTTGTTTGTTGCAACTTGCAAGCAATGCAAAACATAAGCAAGCATCAAAGCCATTAGTAAAACCGAACAGAAAATGAGACAAAGTCACTAAAGTAACGATCAGTAGTCTTACATTAGTCACAAATTAACCACAGGCAATTCTATATTCATAATCCATATAGATGTTCAACTTTCAACATAAGGAAAAATATAGATTACTGGTCTGAGATACCCACAGTAGTAGTTTCTTAAAAGTTTCAAATGATGGTAATGTGGGCATTCGCATGTGGGGGATGAGTGATGGTGTTTCAGTTTCCTCACTTCTCATGGTTTGTTCACTAGCTGTATCTGTAAAGTACCAAGGGAATCTATGTTACTCATATCCAGATCCACATATTGGGGTCACTCACTCTACCAATAACTCCAAAGGTACGGAAACAGGGTTATGTATTTTTCATACTTTTACCATTGAAAATATTCTACTTTATTTAAGTTTAAAATGCACTTTTAGAGTTCAATTATTTCTAATAGTGAAATGCCTGTGCACCACTACGGCATATCCAACAAAAAGTTGATGTCAACAACTGTGTTGTGTCTCCTCCAACATGAATCCTTCAAAGGAATCTCAAGGATCTACATATTGCAGTGAGAAATATTAACATGATGTGCAACGCTGAAAGCTCTGGGCTACAAAGCAAAGACTAGCCCGGAAAATTTCTCCTGTATTCTGAAGTGCATCTAAGCTATATGCACTTTACTCTGTGGGACCCACTAGGTCGACTTTCCGCCCATTGCCACCCAGTCCCTCAGGACCAATTATGATCATCCCAACCGGCAAATTGTGATTATGTGAACCATCTTTGATCACAATTAAAGTTAAACTGACCACGGGATTGAAATACTCTATAAGTTTCATACATCTTCCCCATTAATATTTAGGGTCGTAAAATCCACAGCAATGATGATGCAGATGAGATGCCGTGCAGTCAAACTTTGGTCCCCAACCTGCTATAAATCTGCCTAAGAATCATAACCAAGGGTCCATCGGAGAATCATCACCAAGGGTCCATCAGAGTCATCACCAATGGGGCTTGGGCATTGCACCAAGACCAAAGAGAAGAAGGCAAGCTTTGCCATAACAATAGCATGTATTCTATTATTTTGTGATGGTCAAATGGAACACATGCACTACAGTCTTTTGGTTTGAGGCATGTTTTAGAAATTAATATTCCTAATTACATTGATGACTAGCCAGCCTGCTATTTCCCAACTTTAAAAAATATTAAATACAATAGGCACTCATTTAACTGGCTCTATTTGCATAATAAGACAACTTACTAAAAGGACATGGACTATTTGCAGACACTTGAAAAGATTTTCCTCTATCTTTTAAAACTTTTCCAACTAATATTAATGATTTCTTAAAGTGGACCCTATAATTAAAAATTCTCTTTCCCACGTGCTCTCGGTATCCCTTCCCCATTTGGTGCACATAGCTCATAGCCAAACACCCACCCACTCAACCCCAAAACTAGGGATGGCAAAAGGTGGGCTAAACTGAAGCCTGATCTGACCTGTGGAAGGTTTATGATTTTATGATACCAAAACCACCCTGTGACCGATACGAGTAGGGTCGGATTTGAAAATGGTCAGTTTTTATTTTTAAATATTAAAAAAATAAATTCTGCACAGGAGGGTATTCAATCCCACAAACTATACAGGAACGTCCATTGTCCGCAACCACTTGCACGAGAGAGATTTTATGTACAAAATCTTACCAAGTAGTTATTAACTACTGGTCAAATGGACCACCATGTGAAATACAAATCTCACATCATATGGACAACTAGTTAATAAAAAAAGGGTCATTACCCGGTGCGGGTCCTGCCGAAGCAAGGTCCTGGGAGGGTCCGGATTAGAGACAGACCTAACCTTTGGCAATTTTGCACAAAGTGCTGCTCCCAAGTTTCGAACCTATGTTATCACGCATGGAACCGGAGACTTTTACCATTGCACCAAAGCAATGACCCTATATGACAACTACTTAATAATAATATCTAAATTAGCGTCAAAGAGAGTGGGGTAGGTTCAGGTCAAAATGTAGAAACTCATGCCCAACAAAAACCCGAACCACCCACTACCAAACCCGCCCCTAATAGGAGAAGGTAAACAATCCCCACCCAAAACCTAGCAACAAAAAAAGGATAAAAGAAAATAAAAGAAAAATGAAGCCTGGTGTGAATTGTTATTGACCAAATTTCACTTAATCACAGTCGGCCCCATTGTTTGATTGATAAGTCCCCACAAGGTTGACATGTGGATAGGTAAGCCCCCTAATGCCAGACAACAAATTGTGAAGTTGCAGTCCAGTTCATACCAGAATAGTGTATATGTATTTCCCAACGAAAAGGAAATACTAATTTCCAAATGTTAATATTTAAAATAAAAAAAAATCGGATATCAGTATCTGGCACCAACCAGTCAGAAAGTTGCATGATTCATGGTAAGACAGCCACTGGTATGGTCATAACTGGCTGTACTACTCTGTATGCAATGGCAAGAAAAAATCACCTGAAACCTTATTTACTTTGAAATTTATATGTTTGACGTTTCCCTCTCACAGATCCCTTTCATGCACTTGACGAAGAACCAACATAACAGCCGTGCAAGGTCCTGTTCTGGAATTGAGTTATTCCAGGTCAACTCGACACGGTAACTGACTGAGTCTAGTTAGCATACTGGGTCAGACAGATACTGTGTTAAACAACTAACCAAAAAGGAATTAATGATGGTTAGAGCACATTAATAAAATTCCAAATCAAGCTTCCGACAGTAATTGTCGGTGACAGTCTGCAGATGTGTGCTGCTCAGTTAAGGAAGCCGCTGGTCCATTGCTAAAAAGTCGCCCTCTACTTAAGTTGGAGGAGGTTAGGAAGCTCAAATGTCTTCCAAAGGTTCTACTCCCATTCAATGTGTGCTTCCCAGTTCCCATCTCATTCCAATCTTAATATGTTTATTTTCCTAAGTAATTGATTCTCAACCGCATTCTCAAATATTTAAAACTTTTTCTTACAATCCTTCTATATTACAATCTAGCTTAGCATGTCTAAAAGTTATGTAAAACAATGATAAAGTATTTCTATCCTCCATAAGTCATTGTTCTTCAATCACAAATACCTTTTTTTTTCCTTAAAGGTAAATTGTTCATTTGAAATGTAGAATAACAAAATATCACCATTAAGCTAATCCAAGTAGTTTAGAATAACAAAATATCACTGTTAAGAAATGAAATGTTAAGAAAGAAAGAGGGGAAATGAATTGAGAACTTCCTGATCATCAATTACTGAAAACCCAACAAAAACCACATGCAAGAGGGATGTAACAACGTTACCTCCTCGGTCGACCAAAACAAATGTCGGGAGAGCTCCTGGCTTTGCCTTGAAAAGCGACCCAGAATCATCAAAGTCCTTGCAACCCTTCCTATTATTCTTTGGGTACACGACTGTCCCTGCCATGCTTCCTCCATACTGTGGAATACCAAAATTCCCAATAGCACTATCATGATTGCCCCGAATGCTTTCAGGAGATGTCACAGTTAAGCTATTCTTCTCCACAACAAATCTCCCAGAAACCGACACCATCAAAGCACCAAGCAACAACCCCAGAACCCAAACAGCTGACCCACTTGACCTCTCCATCTCCAAACTAAAATCCAAGCTAAACAAACCAAAAACAGCGACAATTTCCTTCACAACAACAGTTTTAGACAGAAACCCAGGTGCTAAAATTCATGGGACTGAATAAATACAAAACCTATTTGAGAAAAAAAAAAAAGAGGGGGGTTCTGATTACAACTTTGTGGATACAAGGTTGCAGAGAGAGACAGCTTGATTCACTTCAGATGGAAAAAAACAGAGAGAGAGAGAGAGAGAGAGAGAGAGAGAGACCCAATAGCTGAAACACAGGGAATCCAATGAAAAAGAGAGTTGAAATGGAAAGGGCGTTTTGGGGAAGTGATGTTGATGCTTACCTGGTGGGAAACAAGGGTTTCTTAAAGATGGGAGTGATTTCCTTTTATAAAACCTAAAACAGAAACCCAGCAGCTAAAACTGGATTGAATGAAGAAATGGGGAAATTGAAAAGGGGTGTGTTAGAAAAAGGGCACGCACAAAGGGTGTGCTAGATTGTGCTGTTTGCAGATGAAGCTTTCTCTCTCTCTCCTTTTTTTTTTTTTTTTTGCCTCTTCAGTCGTTTGGTTTTCTGAATCTGAGTTTGGTTGGGACTTGGGTCTACTGTCGTGTTTGATTTGTTTGGGGTCTTGACTCTTGACTCTTACTCTTGATGTTTGAGTCTTGCCAATGGAAGAGGCGGTGATCTAGGAGTGTGTATTCCGTGCAATAGTGTAAAAACGCAGAGAGAGAGCTGTCCTAATCACAATCCATATCTCTCCCAATTATAATAAACCAATCTAAGAGGCTTTAGCTTCAATTTTGATCGTGGGATATAATTTTGGCCGCCCGTTACGCAACTACTCATGCTACTGCTCACTTATTTTTTTTATCAAACTACTCATATTTTAATTATTCATATATAACTATACGTTTTTTCTTCAATTTCTCTATTTCAATTTATCCAACTTGTTCCATAAAAACAAGGTAATTTTTTTATATGTGATTATTTATTTTACAATGCAATGAGAAATCATGCTGATCATGGATTATTGGTCTAGTTATAATATATTAAAAGGAAGGGTTTGGGATTGGATTTTGACTTCGGGTTTTAATTTTGATCAAAAGTTACGATACTTTTTCTTTTTTTTTTTTAAATCTTACGCGTTCTCTCGCTACTCCTATCTTATGCAACTAACTATTTTATTGCTTTATCAAAATCACTTATCTACTCTCCATTTTTCTTCTTTTGCAAAGGCTCTTATTTCATCCAAATTCTAATCATCCCCTTTCTACTTCAATTCTCATTCCCTTTCTGCTCTAGCTCTTCTATTTCATTTCTACGCCACTAGCAATTGATTTACATAAACATGTACTCACAACCACTCTTTTTTTGTTTCTAAAAACAAAGAAATTTTTTAGTACATGAGTTTTTAGATTGCAATGTTGGTTATATCTGTGCTGAGCGTGGGTTGGTATGTTAGTTTATTATTAGGAACTAGGGTTATGCACTTGTCCGTATATAATTCTAAACAAAAATTTTATGCTAATTGTGCCAAGATCAAGAGATGAGTTTTTACTGAAACATCCTTGCTCCATTTGGTCTTTAAACTATATATAATTGATCAAATGTAGTAAATATAGACTTTCCTGATAAAATATAGTAAATTTATCAGGAAAGTTGAACACAATGTAATGTAATATCAAAAAGTCTACTTGTCCCGCGTTTTTCACTCGGGACAAGTCCCGACTCCACATGGGAGGGGGGCAAATAGGTTATTTGCCCCCCTCCCATGTGGAGTCGGGACTTGTCCCGGGTGAAAAATCCGGGACAAATAGCAAGGCTCATGTAATATTAGATACTGTCAGGCCATCGAGCTAAACATCACATCTCATAAATATCATAGGGTCATTGTAAGACAGGGAGTCATTAATTCTAGAAAGATGCCATAGTTTAGCCCTTAGGGCCTGTTTGGATAAATGAGGAGTGGAGTAAAATGAAGTAGATTTCACATACGAAGTGGAGTGAAGAGAAGTAGGTTGAAATTAAAGTAGAGTACTTCACTTCACTCCATTTGGATACTTATTTTGAAGTTAAAGTTTGGAGTAGAATCCACTTTTACTCAAGGAAATTAAAGTATTTTGAGTTGAAGTGAAATGGAGTACATGTAGCTCACAACATTACTTTATCTATTAGGAGAGATTCATCCAAACAGGGTAGAGTTGAAATTTTAGACCGTTATGGCCCATTTAACTTCACTCTACTCTATTTTTTAGCTATCCAAACAGGCCCTTAGGATCTAAATTATCAAAATATAGGCTTTCCTGATAAATTTGTCATTTTTTGTACAGAAAAAGGAAAGCGATTGTGACCATTTACTTCTGTTTTTTTTTTATATATTTTTGCCCTTCTTTCTTTTTTATTCTTTTGGTATATTTTATTTTACTTGTTACGTAAATTTTAATACATTTTTAATGCATATGATCATTTATAGCTTCAATTTTTTTATCCAAAATGCAATATGCAATTATATTGTATCTTTTAATTTTTTTATTTCCTTTTAGTTTCTTTTCTTTTAAATTCATAGACAAACAAACCATCTTACATTCCTTAACTCCCTTGCATTTACATTGAGCCTGATTTGACGTTTATTTGAAATACATTCAACGTTGTATTGAATTTTATAAATACATGCAACTTAAGTAATTTTTAAACTTTAAAGCCTCAGATCCATTGTTATGATCGTACTAATGTATTTTCCTCAAAATTATTTCCTTTTTAAAATCTTCTAATCAAAATTGTCGCTCATAATCGGCAATGCCTATATGCAAACTCAATTGGAAATTCAAATACAACAAAAAAAATCCCCACGAGGAATCGAATTCACATAGCTAATATGTAGATTGTGACCCAAGTCACATCTTAGGCCGGTAATTGTTGTAAATATTAACAATATTTTTATAAATATTTTGATAATATCATAATATTATCTTAAAGTAATATTTTCTTCTTTAGTAAATACTTACACACACATACCAAATTCCCTTCCGTCAAAAAATAATAGTTCGAAACGTCAGCTAATTGAAATATTTACTATTTTTGAAATATTTTTGTTATCTTAAAATCAATTTATCCATGCACAGCATTTTCTGAATAATTTTGCTAGAAAACCCTAATATCTCCGTGTCCAAGCATCCAAACATACGTATTAGGTAGTCATTCACGTATAGCACTTGCGTATTATATATGTTTGTATAATCTATTCGTATGTCATACGAAACTACACAAGCGATGGAGAAACCCCGATTTCTAGGGTTTCTCAAACGATCCATCTACAGTAAGATTCCTGGATCGGATTTATACCGCATCTGCACCAAATCCAACAAACGCAAAGAAGAAATCTGATACCTTCCCCATGTCGCAATTGAATCCCGTCGCCAATTCGGCGCCATCGAAGCTCACCGCAGATCGATACCTAAAGCGCGAGCTCCTTGGCGAGGGTACTTATGGCATCGTCTTCAAGGCGATCGATACAAAGGTCGATTCTAAGGTTTCTAGATATTTCAATTTCAACTGAGTTTCTAGGGTTTATTTGATCCAATTTAAGAGCGTGTACGTTTGGATGTACTTTATCAGCATCTGTTGCGAGTGATAAAAGAAATTCTCTGTTTGGAATGATTCAAATGCGTATGCCGCGGTTTGAAATTCTACAGTTCATGTTGGGATAAAATATAATTCTGTACATTAGATAGTGAACTTGAAATGCTAATTGCTATACAATGAAACCTATTTATTCTTTTACATCTGAACACCGTTTAAACCTTGAAAGTGGCTCACAAAACAAGTGGCAAAACTGCAAAAGAAATACTTCCAGAAATTAATTACATTGCATATAAGAAGATGGTGGTCCTGCATGTGAATCTGAGATACAACAGAGGCGTGGTTTGGACATGCCATGGTTACAGCATTACATTGATGTTTTTGTGCATAAAATTTGTTAAGTATTGGATGCATAGTTTATTTTGATTTTTGCAATTGAAGTATCCAGTTATTGTAGCCCACCACCCTCTAGTCACTTTTTTAACCATTGATTCAAGATTTGGATGAATGGTCTATACCACCCTCCCTTGGTTGGGAAGAAGCTGTTTGTGAGTCTGAATGCTTTAACTTGTCCAAAAGCAAATAATTTATTTTCAGTCTACTCATTCTGATGATGTTCAATTCTTCAATATTAGCTCAGCTGGTTAGGGACATGGTCGGTAGCGCATGTGTGAGTTAGGTTGTAGCAAAAAGAGAGAAAAAAGATATTGGCGGCTTGTGCCATAAATTTCACCTAAATATTTATGTGCCATAAGTCACCCAAAAACTTATCTGGCATAAACACATATCTTCAGTTCAATCCAAATGTTTCGGATTTGGGGCACATTTGAATGGATGGATTACTATTTAAGGTAATGTAATTGTTGTCTTTAGCCATTCAATTTGCTCACAGAATTTGAGCCTATGACAACGCACATTCTTAACCATCTGTTTTATTGGAACATTAACTAGTATTTTTCAGGTTAGTAGGCTGTTTTGGTAAAAAAAAAAAAAAAAGTTTTAAATTATCTGACAGTGTTCTAGGCTTTCACTTCTCTGACCTTATCTATCTGGTAGCTAAAAGAAATGTCGAAGTAAAATGTTAATGGATTTATGTGTAATTAGATTTTATAACTCATCATACTTCGGAAATCTTTAGTTTTCTCCCTTCTTGATTATCAACATAGAAGACTGTGTCGTTTGTTTTAATTTACATTTTAACATGTGCAGACCGGACAAATGGTTGCAATTAAGAAAATTCGACGTGGAGAGTACATGGAAGGTGTAAACTTTACTGCACTTAGGGAAATAAAGTTGCTCAGAGAGCTTAAGGATCCAAATATAATTGAGTTGATAGATGCTTTTCCTCACAAGGGAAGCTTGCATCTTGTGTTTGAGTTCATGGAGAGTGATTTGGAAGCTGTTATTCGGGATAGAAATATCGTTCTTTCTCCTGCAGACATAAAGTCATACATGCAAATGACATTAAAAGGTCTTGCATACTGCCATAAAAAATGGGTTCTACACAGGTTTGCTTTTTCTGAGACAAATGTCTATAAATCTACTTTCTAGTTCTTGTAGCTAATATGTACCCATAGATTTACCATTTTGATAATTGTAAACTAACTTGAGTCTGCAGAGACATGAAACCAAATAACTTACTGATTGGAGCTGATGGGCAACTAAAGTTAGCAGATTTTGGTTTGGCACGCATATTTGGAAGCCCAGATCGCAAATTGACTCCCAAGGTACGGTCTTTTTGTTAAGTGCAAGGAAGGACAGTTGTAATTTATTTATTTAATTTTTTTGTGCATGTGGGTGGGTGGTGGTGCTGGTGGCGAGAGAGAGAGAAAAAAAGGAGGGTGGTTCGGGTGGTGTTGTGAATGAGTAAAATTCTTCAGGGAACCAATGGGACATCATCAACAATGCAATACCACATGATGGCTTTTTTCTGAAATTTGTTTGTCTCCAATTTCTCTGATTCAGGTGTTCGCTCATTGGTATAGGGCACCTGAGTTGTTGTTTGGCGCCGCGCAATATGGATCTAGGGTGGATGTTTGGGCTGTAGCTTGTATATTTGCAGAGCTTCTCCTTCGTCGGCCTTTTCTGCAGGTTAAAAATGGTTTTGTATGATTTAGTTTTTACAAGTATGTGTTAGAGAAAAACCATTAAAAAATATGTGTTAGAGAAAATTATTTTTCTTTCAGACGTCAAATATATGAAAACACATGTTACAATTCACAGCATCGATTATATCCCTCTCTCGGAACTGCATTCTCCATTTATTGTTCCTTAAGTTCGGCATAGACAGATTTTTGCCCACTCGTTCTATTTTGCTCATGATATCTGTGTCACATTTGAATTATACTTGTTGTTCTTTTATGTTAAATTTACGTTTTTTTTTTTTTTTTTGGGTTTCATAAAAACAGGGTTCAAGTGAAATTGATCAGCTAGGAAAGATTTTTGCAGCTTTTGGGACTCCAAGGCTACAGCAATGGCCTGACATGGTTTATCTTCCAGCTTACTCTGAATATGCATTTGCTCCACCGCAACCACTGCGCTCGCTGTTTCCTATGGCCAGTGATGATGCTTTAGATCTGTTATCGAAGATGTTCAATTTTGACCCAAAAGCGAGAATATCTGCAGAACAGGCTTTAAAGCACAGGTGTGACCACTCTTCAGATAATTTAAACTGTAACCCGTTATTATTTCCTCTTCTCATTGAGAGATGCGTATCCATCTTTCTTGTCATATAGATACTTTTCATCTGTTCCTACACCAACAAAGCCAGTGTTACTTCCAAGGCCTCCTCCAAAGGGGGGATCACTAAACTCCAGACCTTTAGATTTTGACTCACAGTGGGGTCCAGTTGTATTATCTCCACCAAGAAAGTCAAGAAGAGTGACACTCAACTGTGAGGAATTGGAAGGAAATCACAAAGTTGAGGAGTCAGATGAGCATATTGGTGGTGTCCGACAAATGGGTGAGACTACATCATATCAGTCATGTGCCAATGCCAGTAGAATTGGCTGATTTGTTTGGAATAAGATCTCCACGCATACCAACACTCAACAGGTGATTTATACCAGTTTAATTGAATGCAGGTATGTACATGCAAGCACCTCTGCATGTTCGGAGTGGGGAAATGAACTGGTGTATTAATTTTTTGATAAATAACATGACTTGAACCTGCAACCTCATGGTTGCAACTAAGAACAACTTACCTTGGGATGGCAATGGGTTGGGTTTAAATGGCGACCCGGCCCAACCCTGTCCTATTAAGAGTGGGTTTGGTAGTGGGTGTGTGGTGTTTGGGGTGAGTGTGGAATTTTGTATTTTGAATTTTGACCCAATTCAGGTTTAGGATGGGCTTGACCTGCTCTGTCCCATTTATAGGATATAAGGTATTTTTTAGTGAAACTACATGTGCAAAAGCTTTGGTTAGGACAAATAACAGTGGATGAAGTGTACAACTTATGAGGTTGCAGTTTTTTTTTTTTTTTTTGAAAGGTAAGTACTCGCACACCCAACCCAGACACACTCACCCAAGTCTCTCGTCATCCACGCTACAGCAAAGGATCGACCCCTAGTTGTTTCTATGGAAGAAAGTTCCCTCACCAACTGAGCTACCAGCTGGTGTGCAGGTTTGACTATCACCTCCTACATCTTTACATGTTTTGCTTTTTTTAAATATAGTACATAAAAATAAAAATAAAAAAAACCAGTGCTAGATGCTACCTGCACCCAATATGGGGCAGGTTTGATATCATAGACTATAAAACCCGTCATGGGTTAGGTCTGGTATGGGGCACTGCATATTTAAGTGGGGTGAGTTTGGCCTGAACCCCTCCTGACCCATTGCTATCCTGACTTTTAGCTATTCTATGGGCTCTTGTCACTTCAGTCTGTTGCAACTTATTTACACCTAGATGTCTAGCAAATCTCCTCTATTATTAATGGATGACCAATAATGTATTTGCGCTGATCAATCAGCTTATCTTTATCATCATCTGCCAACATGCAAAAATTATAGATTAGATGCCCCCTAACCATCTGAACAATGTCCTATGAGACAGATATTGCAGATGGTCCAGATCAGTTGCACCACCTCAGATTGACTTGGAGATGGGGCTCCTAACCACCTGATTCTGTCCTATGGCCAATAACATGCATGATTGTAACAAAATAAGGCTAGCAGTCAGGTGATTATAACAAAAGAAGACCAGTAGTCAGTTGCTTGGACTTGGGACTGTCCAATCTCGCTGATGAAGCCTGGGCTAAACTGGTTGGAAGGTTCAGAATTCAACGAGTTGTACTAGGCCATTAAGCATATAGGTATACGTATGTAGTCATATATAATCAGATTTTCCCCTTAGAATCAATTTAAATTTGCCTTCACTGAAGCCATGCATTTGCACATTTGTATATTCAATCGAGCAACTGTTTCCATGCTACGGTCAAACACTCAAAGGGCCAACCATGATAATGGCCCATTGTCTTTTTTGCCAAAATCTTGAATTGTCACTTATGCTCACATGCATACATTTCATTTTAGAGTAACTTCAGGATTTGATGGTAGTTAATCTTTTGTATTTTAAAAATTTCTATGAGAACTTGAAAAGCTGTTCTTTCTGGCTTACGCATTGTCGATGATGAAAATGCATTTCATGATCTCTTTGTTAGGTGAATTTGTCTAGAGTTTATAGATTATTTGAGTAGAGTCTCATTTAAAATATTCTTTCAAATCTGCTGCATAAGGAAAATTTTCAAAAACACCCTAAAGGTTTTGCCAGTTTTCAAAAAAGGTTCTTATGTTTCGGTTATTTGATAAAGGGTCTCATCCAAACTTCTTTCAAACAGGTCCTCTACAACAAAATGACCCCACCACTGCCACTATTTTAATTTTTTTTTAGAATGATGAAAATGCCCTTCTCAACGTCTTTTAGAAAGTAGGGTTTAGGGTTTTGCCCTTTTCCTTTTTACCTATTTCTTCCTCCTCAGCCCACCTCTCTTCTTCCCCTTCAGAAACACCAGTGAGCAGGAGCCAGCTGGCCAAGTTAGAGAGAACTAGGACTGTGTTTCCTCTCCCTCTCTCCATCTTTCTAAGTTCTTCATTACACCCATCTCTTCAACGTGGCTGGCTGCTAACTTCTCGCTGGTCATTCGTGAGGAAAAAGGAGGGAAAGGTGGGTTGGGGAGGACGAAGAAATGGATAAAAGGAAAGAGGGACAAAACCTACTTTCTAAAAGGATGCCAAGGAGGGCGTTTTCTCCATTCTTAAAGAAAAAGGTTAAAAAGAAAGTGGCTGGCAGTGGGGTCATTTCACTGGGAGGACCTGTTTGAAAGAAGTTTGGAAACTTTTTTGATTTTTTTCTCGAAATAATCACAACATAAGACCAGGCAACTGAAAAAAGCTTTAGGATGTTTTTGAATTTTTTATTTGAATGATGTTTTTGAAATCTCCCCAATTGTTAACTATGAAAATGTTGTTTGAAAAGTTTCCCCTGTTTGTTGGGAAGTCAGTGTGACAATGAGACTATTTTGAAAATCTCTCTCTCTCTCTCTCTCTCTCTCTATATATATATATATATATATATCTCAACTGTTTGATTTAAACGATGCATATAAATTTTATTAGAAAAAGCTGTTCAAATTATATCCTCATTGAAGCCTTATCATCAATCTGGTATTGGTTGAAAAGACAAACTGTTAAAAATCTTCTTCATTAACCTCATCAACAAAACCTTACTCCATCCATCTCCAATCGACAGTAAAAAAACTTTTTTTTTTTTTTTGTTTTTGTTTTTTTTTAAGAAAATCTGTACAAATTATAGAAGGAAGATTATAGAAAACACTATATCAGTGCGCATAAATAGCAATGAGGGCAGTTCCCTCTTTCTCCAAACTATTTGTGTCAAAATTTCCTTGTGGGATGTGAACCAAAACTTACAATCTGTGCCAGGCTAGAGCATGAACTTCTTCTATCCCACATGCCTTTTGCTTGGGAGAAATGCAAGATCTTGAAGTAGAAATCAAAGTAGGGGGAAGGAGAAAGGGAAGAAGAAAGAGAAAAAGGAGAGAAAGCAAGGAGAAGAGGAAGAAAAGGGTTTCACATGCTCCGTTCACTGGCAGGATCCCTTTACTTCTCTTCTTTATTGAAGATTTAATGACAATCACAAAGGGACCCCTCAAGACTATTTTAATTACACAAAACATCAAGACTATTTTAATTACATTTAAAAAAAACAACAATGTCAGGAATATATATATATATGGGAAATTCTAAAAAATGCCCCACTTTAAAAACGCCCCTTTTTTCGTCCCTTTTTTTTTCTGGTCATGGGACCATGTTGGGTCGATCTAGTCTTTTCACACATACTACTGCCACATGAATATTCACTAGTCCAAGTTTGATGCTTATCCAACTTTTCCTCACCGTTGGATTGAAATCATGATAAAATGATGCCTCTAAACCATTAAATTTTAGGGTCATGGATCAAAAGGTTAGGATGATATTATGGACTCAAGATTTTGCATATAAGTAGGCCTCATATGGATCATTCCATCCAATAGACTTCCAAGATCATCATGCATTCCAGTGGGCCCAACTAAGAGGGGCGTTTTCTCCTAAAAAAATGTCTGGGCGTTGTGTAGCGCTGCCCTATACTCTCATAGGAGCATCTCTCTATATATATATCTACATTCTCTCTCAAGGGAGCATGGAATCTACACTCAACTTGCTGCATATCCACTGAAGATGACCTGAAATCTGCAAATTAATCCTCTCATTCTTTATGACATGTGGTAACCTCATTGGAAGCAACTCTTTCTCAAACAATGGTGATCTACCTCAATATGCGTTGTGGGCTCATGGGATATTCTTGAGCCACAAGGTCCCAAATTCTATAAGCCATTGCCCTTCGGGCTCAACACTTGATTGAGCCACCACTCGTTGTCTTTTTATCTTCCATGTGACAGAGCAAGTCCAAAGCACTCCTATGACCAAGCATCTTCAAGACCCAAGAAATATTTTAGTGGATCCAAATCTTAGCATCAAAAAACATTCTTTAGCGTGCTGCACCACACACTCCCCCCCCCCCCCCCCCGCCGCGCGAATCATCACTGGTAAATGTGATATAGTCCACATATACGATAACGGTGATGATGCTTATAAAGTAGAGTATGATCTTCTTGACTTCTAGAATATCTGAACTTTTGACATTGCCTGAGTGAATTTGTGAAACCTCGTATGCGGATATTGTTTAAGGCCATAAATTCCCTTTCCATTGAAAATTGTTCTTGGTTGCAATGAACCTTGTGGAAGGGCCATATGTTCCTCTTCTTCTTAGTCTCTATGCAGAAAACCATTTTAACATCTAAGGGCTTGTTTGTTTGCATTAGAATACAAAGGAATTCATGGTCAAATGTGCTCCAACAAAGGATTATTAAAGAGGTGAAGTGTGACTGATATAAGGTAAGGGGTGAAGGATATAAAGTAGCAATGCAGATGGGTCCTTCACTTTCCTCGGATCTAAATTACTAAGGTTTTGTTTTGGCTGGGTCATTTCCCACCTTCCCTTCATTCAACTTTCCCGTCGGTCATTTTTGTATGTTCACCTTGGACCTTCATTTTTACCTGCTTATGTCATTAATTCCTATGCATTCAATTTCTCTGTATTCTATGCAAACAAACAGACAGGCCTTAGGTGATAGAGTGGCCAAAGCTTATTCGCAATCAAAGATAATAATGCTCAAATTGAGTTCCCTTTTGCAACTGGTGCTAATATTATCATGATAATCAGCTTCATAAGCCTTGTATCTTTAAATATCCCCATTCTCCTTGAACTGAAAGGTGAATATCCACCTACATCCTTAAACATTCTTTTCTTGAGGTAACTATACAATCTCTCCTATGTCTTATTTATTTATTTATTTTTCTCAAGAGCTTTCATCTCATTAATCATAGCCTTATTCCACTTTGGATGTAAGAGAGCTTCATTAGTTTCAAGAACAAACAGGGGAAATTGGTATGCTATCTTTTATATCGATGTTCTGAGTAAATGCAAATCATGAAAATTTAGTTATAATGGGTATGCTATTGCTACCAACAATCCCTAAGAAAGTAAAATGACTTTTGCCAACAGCATGTCCACTTAGGTCAGGCACCTCCCTTAGGAGAGCTTTGTCCTGGGATTGAGTGCATGAGGACTATATACCGGTTTTGTTCTTACCTGGACTAATGTAATGTTAAGTTAAACAAAACTAAAGTGAATAAAAACGATTCCAAGAAAAGATTAAATGACCCATGCTGATATATTTTTTTAGTTTTTTCCTCTGTTTCCTGTCATTTCTCTGTAGGGAAATATGTTGACTTCTTCCCATGGCCAGCATGGTAACTTCCTGGGATATGTCTTTAATAAAAGATAAATGTTTCATGTTTATATTCTCTTTGCGGAGCTGACAGATCCCATCTGAAAAGAAAACTTTAACCGGATCTTTACTTTGACATCCAATGAAAAATAACCTGCCTGATACACATGGACAACTTTAGTGCTTTTGTTAAGGAATGCACACAAGTTTTGTATTCATTCCTGCTGGATTTGGCACAGCTCTTTTTACTATCATTTACAGTTGTGGATGGTTCTTTATTTGATTTCTTGTGCTGTGAAATTTCAATGAAGAGACAGGGAATCGGGCAGGCATTGGTGAGATTTATGCATGTACTTGAAATGGCCCTTGAAGTTTTCATACATTATTTAGTAAGAGCTGAGAGAGTTGGGACTGTTGGAGGGAATTTTGAAGGTGCCCTATTTTTTCAGAGAGGAAAATTGCACGCTGAGCCTTAAATCTATTCAGATAGACTTTTATGTCATTGTTTAAGATCCTATTGAATAACTATGAGATATGAAATTTTGTTCTTGTAATTTCTTTTCTGCAATTGATTTTATCTTAGCTTATAATATATATACTTGGAGGGATCACATTCATGCCTGTGCGCCATTGGCACCTTGCCTCTTATCAGTCATTTACTAACTCCAGCAGAGTCTCCATACTAACGCCATTGTCCTCTACACACCCATCTTTGTTCCAGACCATCCATTCGATGATTGCTCTATATTAAGCTACTTTAGAAAAACATGTGAAGCCTTTTGTAAAGTTAATTACTCATAACCTGTAATCTGTCAGGACAGAATAAAATGGACATTATGTGAAAACAAAATCACCTAGTTCTCCCAACACCCTTAAATAGACAGGCGAAATCGCCTGCATGAAAACAAAAGGCTTCAAATGTTTTGAATTTGGATATTTTCTTAACCCAGTGATATCAGTGTTCTAGGATGATTATTTTGCTAAGTAGGATGACTGGTCAGGTGTGACACCTTTAACATGAAGGGGATCCATTTTTGGGCATGCGTGTGAAACTAAAGTGCAAACACCACTCAATTGTTACAAGGAAAACAAACTACATCTTTCAAGGGGGCTTACGAAAATTGCCATCCGATGGCAAGGAACTTTTCTCACTGGTTAGCATGAGGAACTTATGTTTTTCTTTATCTTGCTTTATTAATTTTTTATATTTTTGGTGTAAGATTAGCCCAATGGACTGTGGCATCCACATGGTAGAGGTTGGGGTCTGGTTGTGCGGGTGTGATTTTGATGCCCCTAAAACTTCAGGTAATCACAATGTAAACAGTGAAAATTACCCATAAAAAATGTGTGAAAATTTTCAACAGTTCCTTAGAAGCCTTTATTTACCACCCGTGCTCAAGCATGTGCACGTATATGCCTAATAAGTTGATAAATAAAATTCAAAGATGATGTTTTGAAATTTAAAATTGGAGGGAAATTAATTAAAATCAAATTACAAAGATGATGTTGTTGACAACTTGCACAGTCGCTCTCATACACAGACTTGTCTTTCTGATAATAGATAATGGGTAATATTCATATGCATCTATCCCTCACCATTTTTGGTGAGGGACACCCCAAAAGGGGGAGTTTCAAGTACAAAAGTGTACTTGATGTGAGGTACAAAAGTACACTTTTGTACTTGAAACTCCCCCTTTTGGGGTGTCCCTCACCAAAAATGGTGAGGGATAGATGCATATGAAGACTCCCCATAGATAATATAGATTGATTTTTGATGAGTGTCCATTTGTTACAATTTGAACATCTCAAAATAAAAGGGGTGCCCCATAGTCAGATTGATCTGGTCTAATGTAAGTGATCATTTTAAATCTGGGCCTAAATACTGTTTGAACTCCCCTCTCTCTCTACAAATGGTACTTGATTCGTTGATTTGAATTTAATAATGTTTGGAATCCAGAATCATAACCAACCCACCTCACCCTATACTTTCAATACTCACAAGCTGATACCTCTCTCAAGTCAACGCTTACATTAATGTCATTCCAACCTTTAGATGTAAACCATAGAAAGTCTCCAAGCTAAAAAAAAAAGTAAAAAAACCATAGAAAAATCACAACCGGCCATTGCCATTTTTGGGCACGATCGTCCTTATCCCCTATTAAGATACTCTCTGATGGCATTGCCAAGGAGACATTGCTTGTATTTTAGGACTCACTAGCCCCACAAAAAAAGGGTCAAGCACAACAATGGCCACAGATCGAACATCCAAATACTCAATGGAGTTGATTTTTTATGCAGACAATTATTCTAAAAGCTATCGAGTTTGGAACATAGCCTGACTTGCAACTCAGGCTCAAGTTCCATTTCCATGAAATAGAATTCAGCTACCGAGAGAGAACTTTCTATTTAACAAACCAAGTAGCTCCCCACAGTGCTCGCAACCCATACGTCGTAGAAGTGAAAGCTGGCTACCTTCTTGTTCCTAACTAAACCAACCAGTAAAGGAAAACTGCACAAAACTTCCACTGCTTTTACTTAGCCATACCTCTCTCTCTCTCTCTCTCTCTCTCTCTCTCACACACACACACACACACACACAAAATATAACCCCTAGAGAAAACAACAAATCTACCACAGTAGCACTTTCATTTAGCTATACCACTGCTTTACTCTCTCTTGCCAAACCCAATTAAGGAAACTACACAAATCTAGCATTAACTTTCATTGACAGTACAGACATGGGCTAGAAAGATAAATTTTTGTCTTTTGTCAAGAGAAATCCATAGCAAAATTAATAGATAGAAGCTCATAGTTCCTAGCTTAAGGTCTATGTGACCTCACTACATATTGGAAAAATCTACCTACAAAAGATCAGAAATAGTTCCAAAAATAATCATAGGTCTCTCTTATCAGCCATCTTTAGAGGAGGACAAACTTGCACTGGAGAAAACCTGCAAGAACCCAAATGCATTTAGTATTCAAGGAAAAAGAGAGGCCAAAGAAGTCAACAAGAAAAATTGGAAGAAAAAGTACATCCATTGATCAGCAGTATAAATACTGCTGTTTTCTTATGTGCGTGCTCAAAATAATGGTCCCGGGTTTGGTATACCAGGTTATATTAGCAAATCCATTTCAATTTTTTTTTTTCCACCCTGACAGATTTATCAGTCAAACTGTCCACATCACAGTCTATATAAATACAAGTTTCTTTCAGCTAAGAGGTATCTCTCACAGTTTGTGAGAGATATATTAGTCGACATAACAATCTGACCCCTTCGCACTCACTTACACCCCAAGAACGTTACTAGTCTGAATTATACTCACTGTTGGCTTGAGTTTAGTAAACAATGCAACGTAAGAAACACTAAGAGTGGAGTGAGTGAGCATCAGTTCCAAGTAAGAATTTGAGAGAGAGAGAGAGAGAGATATCTTTCAACTGCTGAAAATGCAATGCTGAAAATGCATGGATCAGTTGCACTTCACATTCAGTATATATTTTCTATTTACACAAGAATATGTACATCAATAGAATATAATTCAGAACCATACTTGCATGGGCAGAGAGTATGGCCATGTACAACAACAGGAATGAAATCAGAAACCCAAAACCAAACTTGCATAGGTAGAGACTAAGGCCGTGTACAAGTGTACAACAGCAGAACCCAAAAACCACAATCTCATGGGCAGAGTAAGGTCTCAACCCTCACAAAGGAGACAAAAAGGCAAGGAAAAAGACAACATTTGAAGATTAATGTTGAAAGAATGTTCGTAGGTTCCATGTTCATCTTCAAAAAGAAAAGCAATTGCCACCTTCTGTTGTTTAAAGAAATATTTTTATAATATCATGCTAGAAAAATGATGGCATGTGACAACCTTTCCATTTAATCCTTCTAAAAAGGAGTTTGCATTCTCTGCAATTTGGAACAATCAGATTATTAAAACAGAAAAGGGCAAAATCTATATATTGCAAACCACCTCCACCCCCAACCCTCTTGAGCAACTTGAGTGGTGCACTTTCTTGGACATTAATCACTCAGGATCACTTCTCTCAATGTGTTGGCACTTGGCACAGGACAACCTTTTGGTTTTTGTTAGTGTTTTACATGTGGTTACAACAAGACTTGACTCAGTGGCTGTTGAGGTCAACGTCCACCCTCGCTCCTGAGCGGTCATAATTGTGGTCGAACCTTCGCCCTCACCATAAAACCATTGTTGTGCCATTTCCTATCACCAATTGGTTTTGGAATAAGTAGTAGTTCAATGGGGTGTAAGATCCTACAAGTGGTATCAAAGCCTGGTAGGTCGGGTGTTCGAGTCACGAGATACGCGTTTTGCGAGTTGCGCAGCAGGAGTCGCAGCGGGTGTGCCGTTGAGGGAGGGATTGTTGAGGTCAACGTCCACCCTCGCTCCTGAGCGGTCATAATTGTGGTCGAACCCTCGCCCTCACCATATAACCATTGTTGTGCCATTTCCTATCACCAATTGGTTTTGGGATAAGTGGTAGTTCAATGGGGTGTAAGATCCTACAGTGGCTATCCATAAAAAGAATGCACTTTCGAGTATTATGTAGTTTGGACCGGAGGCGGGCCTCTCCCCCCAGTCTCAGTCTCTCACTGCTTTAGATGAGTGTAATTTAGAGATTCTCTATATTCTAAAAATACAGAGGATTAATCTGTAATCAAATTCTTACTGCTATAGTTCACCTCCGAAGATAGATAGATAGATAAAAAAAAAAACAGATAACCAACCTGTGGTCCCACACCCAACCACCCACAAAAAAACACACGTAACTTGCAGTGTACAGACAGAGAGAGAGAGAGAGAGAAGATGACTTAAGTTTTCTGAACCTTGTTCCAAAACAATTCAAACAATTGTTCTATATAAAAAATAATTCAAACATTTATGAACTCCGAGTCCATCTGTCCATGCACGTATTCAAATTCCTTCTACCAAACATTATAAACGAAAGCCATGCAAAACTTAAAACTCTACTCACAGAAACCTAAACGTGATACAAAAACCATCTAAACAAGAGATTATAGTGAGAAGAAGCATTACTTGGGTCCGAATTAATGATCATGGCGGTCCCTCCGAAGCTGCAACTTCCCCCACTATTCTTGTATTTCTGCCAGTAACTATTGAAAGCAAATGAAGCATGGGCCACAACTGTATCAGGAAAATAGCAGCTCCCATTAGGCCTAATCTCCTCACAATCAGCAGCACCCTCTCCACAAGCATAATCCATGGCTTCCTGCAGTGTATCTGATGGAACACTAGGTTTAGCCACACACCAGAGCCCCTTCTGCTCCCCTGTTTCTGGCGCCGGCGCGGGTGCTGCTAAACATGGAGGCAATGTGGAATCACCTGGTGGGTTTGCCGGAATAACGACTGGAGGCACATCCGGTGAGAAAGAGAAGGAATCTTCTGGTGGGGGCACTGTTTGGGGAGCTGGGGAGAATGGGTTTTTCTCTGCAATTGCAGGAACAGAGAATCCAATGGAGTAATGAATGGGAGATGGTGATAGTCTGTCTAGTAATGGTGTTGGCCTTACTGGGTACGACTCTACCAACTCTCTCTCTATGGGCTTTTCTCTGTGATTGGAGGTGAAACGGGAAAACCCAAGTTTTTTCTTGTTAGCTTCATTGGTAGATTCTATGTTGATAGTTTCACCCAAGGAAGATGAGAAATGGGATGGGTTTGGTTCTTCTGGCTTGGAACAGCTCAAAGAAGACATCATTCTCTCCATGGGTTTTCCCCTAAGATGGGAAACAATCACATTCATCCTCAATGCATTTGAGAAACCAAGCCTTTTTATGCTGGTTTCATGGACAGACACCAAGGTCATGATTTCTCCCAAGGAAGAAGAGAAATGGTGGGGTGGGTTGATAGCGTATGTGGAGTTGGAGGCCTGGAGGAAGCCCAGCAGAGGTTTAAGTATTAAATCATCTTTATATGAAGATGAATAGAGAAAGCAGTCATTGGAGAATGCAGCGGAAACCTTGATGACTTTCTCCAGACCCAACCTCTGCAGAACATGGTACAAGTTGATCAGAGTGGGCAAAACCAAACTCCACTTCCTCAGGTAGTCTGAGTTGCATAAAGCCCCTTTTCCTACTACAATGCTGGTGGCTTTTGTTGCCATGACATGGGTTTTGAGCCAGCTTTCTGCCTTTGAAAGAGATGAAGACAAAACAGGAAGGTCTTCATCAGTGACTGAGATATATATAGGGAAATGACTGGTAAGGGAGAGAGAATGAATGAAAAGAGGATAAGCGTCATAGAGATTTATGAGTTCAACAGCTTCTTGACCTGCATCTGCAATAAATACCCATATATGCATATCAAGTGAGAGTGACTCCCAAGTTCGGGTTGAAAAAAAAAGAGCAGCAAAGCAGGATGAAATGAAGAACAAAAAATGCATAGAAGAGATGGGTTGGGTTCTGCTTCAGCAAAATGTGCTTACCAGTAAGACCCAGAAGGGATAGAGAGAGGGTGAGGAGGAGAAAGCTCACCACCTTCACCATGTCTTTTGGGAGAGAGGAAAAAGCCATAAACCTCATGGGAAGAAGAGAGTGCTGTCTTATTTCTTCCTTCTCTTTTTACTCATGGAGTGGGCTCTGAGTTCCAATTTGCAAGGCACTGGCAGGGTTAAAAACTTAAAATGGGAGATTGGAAAACATTGGGTAAGGCTTATTGGGCCTTCAGAAGTGAACACATGGGGAGATATTGAGATAAAGACAAATGGAAAAGGCATTAGGTGTGGTAAGTGTGCTGCTGCTCTGCAGTCTGCAGTCTGTCGTCTGTAATCTGTACTATCTGGAATCCCAAACGCCAACGACAGGTCAACAAAAAACAGGGAGAGAGAGAAATGAATGAGAGAGGGAGGGACTTGTATTTGTTATTTGTAATGGAGCACTTCCCTCTTCTTTTCCAACAACATTGCAGGCTTTGAAGGCAAGGCAGTGAAATTTGTGACTCCACACCACACCACACCATCCATATATGATAAGACTCACGGGGACTCAGATATTTGATATCAAATTGGACCCTTGGTGGACAGGAGATGGGGTCAGGTTTGATTTAACAGGTCATCACGCTTAGATAGCAACAAAGGCCCGTGCTAAGCTACATCTAAAATTAATATGCTTTTAAAATATTATTAATAAAATATAAATCATTAACAAAGGCCCATGCTAAATATGTGCTAGAAAAACAAATACATTCATATTTATTATTTCATATAATTAGAAAAATATTTAATATCTAGTCGTTCGTTCAAGGGAGCCCCTCATATAATGGCCATTGGAGATGGGCACGGCCCTATGTATAGTGATTTTCACCTTCTAAAATGAGTGTGCTGTGGGTCCAAATGTCCACTGCATTCACATAGGTGACAAACCTTGGGACCCATGCCCATCAAGGGGTCCCTTATTGATGGTCCACTCGAATAGACTATAGAGGGGGCTCACTAAGTGTCTTGGTGAGCACTAGAGCCCAACGGAGGAATTCCCTACATATAATCCTAGCCAAACTAGCTGACCCAACATAATTGGGACAAGCCTGAGTAAAGAGAGACTTTAACTTTCGACCACCAAAGTTAAGGGGTAAAACTTTCATTTAAATTATTTGAGCTTTTCTTAAGGGTTAATGAGTTAAAAAAAATTGAAATATATAATTACTTTTTGTATAGTTTGATCTTAGTAAAAATATAAATACCAAGCCTGTTATGTCAAAATACAGGGGGCACTGAAAAACTCCTTATTACAATAAGCTTACTCGTGGAGACTCTACAGTAAAAGCAGAGTCAGTGTGTCCCACTTTCTAAATGTCACATCAATGTCCCAAATATCAACGCCTCTTGGTATTCAATGTAGGAGCACAAATGTTAGACTTGAATCCGAGAATGACTGAAACATGAAATTCAAAGAAGCAACAAGAAAATGGATTGAAGTATTGAACAAGGTACCTCGTTTTATGTATACAGCGGATTCTCCATAGGATTAAAATTTAAAACATTGTTCAAAGTAGATGATGCCCAAACATGAAGATTTTTTTTACTCTATATTTCGGCCAAATACGAATCCAAAAAATGGGCCAAGTTCGAATCCCAAAACTCCCAACGGCATTTTTGCAATCGACGGCCAAGGCAATCAAGAAAGGCAAAGACGAGAGCTTCTGTGATGAAGATGAGTAACATCGTTATCAGGCAGAGACATCTGTCAATTGAGAGAGATAATAAGGTATGTTAGGGAAACGTGAATAAAACGTTTTCACCGTAAGAATTGAGGAGCAAAAATGGGTGCTTCTTTATAAGACGGTTTTCTGATAAGAAAAAGAATCAATTGACAATATGTAACAATTACTAATTTGGATGAAGGTATGACGTGTCTCAAGGAGGAGACATAATTAAATTATGTTTCTCAACCGTAAGGGTTGGGAAGTAAGAATGGGTGATTCTTTAAGAGATGTTTTTCTGACAAGAAGAAGAACCGATTGATAATATATAACGAATGTTAATTTGGATGAAGGTATAACGCGTCTCAAAGAGGAGACATAATCAAATTATTTTTCTTAACCGCTTTTCAGTTTTAAGAACTAAGAATTTAACTCTATGGTAGGGTCCATTTATTGAACTGAACCCGTGCTCCTTTTCTTTTCTTTTCTTTTCTTTTTTTTAAGAAATATCTGAACTCGTTAAAGTAGATGTCCTCCTTTTTTATGGAGTGACCCCAAATTTTCTTTAATAAAAATTTGTTCCCTATAAGATTGCCTCGGAGTAAAACATGGGAACCATTTGGTTATTAGGCCTAAGTTTAGGACCACACTTAGCCATGGTCCTAAGATTAATGCAGAGGCTAATCTCAATTGAAAATCATATGTACTTTTACTCCTACCATATATGCTAGCCAGGCTAAAAATTAAGTTAAACTCTGATTTTACCCATGTGCCTAAGAGCAAAGGCCAATTCCAATATGATGTTAGTAAAGTTTTGGTTGAGCTTATGCTGGCTTGACCTACTTTGTTGTAAAATGCCATGCAATTAGAGAAGATGAATGTAAATATATCCCTCAAGGATAAAAAAGACGTAAAAAAAGTGTAGATCCAGACTGCATCTTTACCGCTGCTATAAACAGTGCAAATGTTGGATGTGCTACTTTACCACTGCTTTAGCAGTGGAAAGCCTACAAGTTTTCAAATTTTTTCAACCCTCTAGGTCTGGGTTGGGTCTGTAGTACGATCCATATGAAAACGCACAAGTATCAATACATGATTCCTATATAAATGCACAATGGGGCCCATCTATTGGACCGATATCATTTCTTATTGCGTAGAGAAAAATTCGAACTCATTAAATCGAACGTTCTACAATTGCACGGACTGTCCCCAAATTCACTCTAATAAAAATTATTCTCGTTAATTTGTTGTAAAATATGGCATTGGCCTCATTTAACGGCGTCCTCTATGTGTAGTCCATTCGGATGTGCCATTAACTGGGTCCCACTATGATGATGTGTGCATGGTGTGGAAAAAGAAAATGCCAAGGGCTTTGTACCCCATGTCCCCATAAGTAAAAAAAAAAGGAAGATAGCACTGGAACAAAGTGGGGGATCAAACTGCATCTTTTCTGCCACTCGCATGTTTGTGTAGCCCATTTCCGCGGAAAATGTTGTAATTTTCTGCGGAAAACTACTTTTTCATGTGTTTGGTGCGGCAGTTTTCCGCGGAAATGCTTTTTTACTACGTCAGCTTTTTCCTTCCTAAGCATGGAAATAGACTTCCTATGGGGGGGTATGGGAAGTCCATTTCCACGGAAAAATGACCCCCAATTTCCTCTCTCTCCCCCTCACTCCACCCGGCCACCCTCTTTCTTCCTCCTCCCCTCCCAACCCCACCCACCCAATAGTTTTTACTAAAAAATGGTTTTCACTAAAGAAATCCATAGCTGCACCAAACAACATTAGCACTAATTCATCGAGGAAAATCTTTTTGCACCAAACATGAATTTCTAATTTCCTCAGAAAACCATTTCTAAGGAATTTAAAAACCATAGAATTTGCTGACATGACAATTTCATCTTTCCATAGAAGTTACCTCTACACAAACGTGCCCTAAGTTGCGGTAAAACTGCACTTGCAAGTTTTCCTCCTCTCTGAGCGGAGGAAAACCAACACTTGCAACTTTTCCTCCTCTCTGAGAGGAGGAAAACCTGCACTTGCAACTTTACCACCGTTTTAAGCGACAGCAAAGATGCATTTGCAATCTTTCTTCCACTCTAAGCGGAGGAAAACTGCAACTTTTCAATTTATTTTGCCTCTAGGTCTGGGTTGCATCCGCCTTAGGGTCTATATGAAAAATGCATTATTTCTACCGACATTAAATTTCTTCCGAATCACGGATTAATTTATTGAGATTAATTAGTTAATTTAAGTCTTTATTTAAATTAATCATTAATTAAAAATCACAAAAAATATTTAATGAATTGTCAGTATTCAACATCATTGCATTGTTGGGTGGGGGGGTGGGGCGGGTTGAAGATAATAAAACAAAATTTACTTCTATTCAACTCAATTATCCCAAAATTGGGGGGGGGGGGGCGGGTTGAAGATAATAAAACAAAATTTACTTCTATTCAACTCAATTATCCCAAAATTGATTATAAATATAATCACATAAAGAAATTAACTTTTAAAGATTGAATAGAAACTAGAAAACAGGAAGGTCTTCATCAGTGACTGAGATAGATATAGGGAAATGACTGGTAAGGGAGAGAGAATGAATGAAAAGAGGATAAGCGTCATAGAGATTTATGAGTTCTACAGCTTCTTGACCTGCATCTGCAATAAATACCCATATATGCATATCAAGTGAGAGTGACTCCCAAGTTTGGGTTGAAAAAAAAAAAAAGCAGCAAAGCAGGATGAAATGAAGAACAAAAAATGCATAGAAGAGATGGGTTGGGTTCTGCTTCAGCAAAATGTGCTTACCAGTAAGACCCAGAAGGGATAGAGAGAGGGTGAGGAGGAGAAAGCTCACCACCTTCACCATGTCTTTTGGGAGAGAGGAAAAAGCCATAAACCTCATGGGAAGAAGAGAGTGCTGTCTTATTTCTTCCTTCTCTTTTTACTCATGGAGTGGGCTCTGAGTTTCAATTTGCAAGGCACTGGCAGGGTTAAAAACTTAAAATGAGAGATTGGAAAACATTGGGTAAAGGCTTATTGGGCCTTCAGAAGTGAACACATGGGGAGATATTGAGATAAAGACAAATGGAAAAGGCATTAGGTGTGGGAAGTGTGCTGCTGCTCTGCAGTCTGTAGTCTGTAGTCTGTACTATCTGGAATCCCAAACGCCAACGACAGGTCAACAAAAAAAACAGAGAAAGAGAGAGAAATGACTGAGAGAGGGAGGGAATTGTATTTGTTGTTTGTAATGGAGCACTTCCTCCTCTTTTTTTTTTTTTTTTTTCCTTCTTCTGTTTTTTGCTAGAAGCACTTCCCTCTTCTTTTCCAACAACATTGCAGGCTTTGCACAGGAGTCTCTTCCAAACGGAAGGCAAGGCATGGCAGTGAAATTTGTGACTCACACCACACCATACATATTTGATCAGATTCACGGGGACTCAGATATTTGATAACAAATTGGACCCCTAGTGGACAGGAGATGGGGTCAGGTTTGATTTAACAGGTCATCACGCTTAGATAGTAACAAAGGCCCGTGCTAAGCTACATTTAAAATGTATATTTTTTTTAAATATTATTAATAAAATATAAATATTTAACAAAGGCCCATGCTAAATATGTGCTAGAAAAATAAATATATTCATATTTATTATTTTATATAATTAGAAAAATATTTAATATCCAGTCGTTCTTTCAAGGGAGCCCCTCATATGATGGCCATTGGAGTTGGGCACGGCCCTATGTATGGTGATGGAGGATCAGAACATCATTTTAACCACTTGGTATAAAGTATACAATTTTTCACCTTCTAAAATGAGTGTGTTGTGGGTCCAAAGGTCTAGTGCATTCACATAGGTGACAAACCTTGGGACCCATGCCCATCAAGGGGTCCCTTATTGATGGTCCACTCGAATAGACTATAGAGGGGGCCCACTAGGTGTCTTGGTGAGCACTAGAGCCCTTTCGAGGAATTCCCTTCATATAATGCTAGCCAAGCTAGCCGACCCCGCATAATTGGGACAAGCTTTTGATGATTATGATGAATCCTAGTCGGGAGAGTCTTTAACTTTAGACCACCAGAGTTAAGGGGTAAAACTGTCTTTTAAATTAT
Organism: Umbellularia californica; assembly: GCA_028538565.1. Lineage (NCBI taxonomy): Eukaryota > Viridiplantae > Streptophyta > Magnoliopsida > Laurales > Lauraceae > Umbellularia > Umbellularia californica. The sequence continues at coordinate 6,736,565 of JAPQWN010000003.1, forward strand.
TTGAGCTTTTCTTAATGGCCTGTTTGCATGTAGATGAATTGAAGTATGGTGAAGTGAAACATCAAATCAAGAGTACATAAAATATAAGGTGTTATGATGGTGTTTTATTTTTAGTTGATTGGTATGGAATCTTTTTGACTTTTTGTATTAAAAAGTGGAGATTTTTTGTCTTTTAGTGGAGAAAGGTAGTTGCTTTTTTGACTTTTTTTTAAAAAGATGGAGAAAATTTTGAAATTGTGTACTTGTGATATGACCTATTGTCTTTTCTTGTTTGGATAATGGAGGCTTTACCTCACCTCACTTCACTTCACTACACATCCAAACACGTCCTAAGAGTTAATGAGTCAAAAAAAAATTAAAGTATATAATTACTTTTTGTATAGTTTGACTGTGAGTCAAAGGACATCTTAATAAAAATATAAATACCAAGCTTGTTATGTCAAAATACAGGGGGCACTGAAAAACTCCTGATTACAATAAACTTACTCGTGGAGACCCTACAGTAATAGCAGAGTCAGTGTGTCCCACTATCTAAATGTCACATCAATGTACAAAATGTCCACGCCTCTTGGTATTCAATGTAGGAGCACAGATGTTTGACTTGAATCCGAGAATGACTGAAACATGAAATTCACAGAAGCATGGCAAGAAAATGGATTGATGTATTGAACAAGGTACCTCGTTTTATATATACAGCGGATTCTCCGGAGGATTAAAACTTAAAACGTGGTTCAAAGTAGATGATGCCCAAACATGAAGATTTTTTTGACTCAATATTTCGGCCAAATACGAATCCAAAAAATGGGCCAAGCTCGAATCCCAAACTCCCAACGGCATTTTTGCAATCGGTAGCCAAGGCAATCAAGAAAGGCAAAGATAAGAGAGCTTCTATGATGGAGATGAATAACATCGTTATCAAGCAGAGACATCTATCAATTGAGAGAGATAATAAGGTATGTTAGGGAGACGTGAATGAAACGTTTTCACCATAAGGATTGAGGAGCAAAAATGGGTGCTTCTTTAAAAGACGTTTTTCTGATAAGAAGAAGAACCGCTTGAAAATACGCAACAATTGCTAATTTGGACGAAGGTATGACGTATTTCAAGGAGGAGACATAATTAAATTGTGTTTCTCAACTGTAAGGGTTGGGGAGTAAGAATGGGTGATTCTTTAAGAGACGTTTTTCTGACAAAAAGAAGAACCGATTAATAATATGCAACGACTGTTAATTTGGATGAAGGTATGAATCGTCTCAAAGAGGAGACATAATCAAATTATTTTTCTTAACCGCTTTTCAGTTTTAAAGACTAAGAATTTAACTCTATGGTAGGGTCCATTTATTGAACTGAACTTGTGCTATTTTTCCTTTCTTTTTTTTAGAGAAATATCTGAACTCGTTAAAGTAGATGTCCTCCCTTTTTATGGAGTGACCCCAAATTTTCTTTAATAAAAATTCTTCCCCTATAAGATTGACTCGGAGTAAAACATGGGGACCATTTGGTTATTAGGCCTAAGTTTAGGACCACACTTAGCCATGGCCCTAAAATTAATGCAGAGACCAATCTCAATTGAAAATCATATGTACTTTTACTCCCACCACATATGCTAGCCAGGCTAAAAATTAAGTTAGGCTCTGGTTTTACCCATGCGTATAACAGCAAAGGCCAATTCCAATATGATGTTAGTAAAGTTTTGGTTGAGCTTATGCTGGCTTGACCTACTTTGTTGTAAAATGCCATGCAATTAGAGAAGATGAATTTAAATATGTCCCTCAAAGACAAAAAAAATACGTAAGAACAGTGTGGATCCGGACTGCATCTTTGCCGCCGCTATAAACAATGCAAATGTTGGATGTGCTACTTTACCACTGCTTTAGCAGTGGAAAGCCTACGGATTTTTTAATTTTTTCAACCCTTTAGGTTTGGGTTGGGTCTACAGTACGATCCATATGAAAATGCACAATTATCAATACATAATTCCTATATAAATGCACAATGGGGCCCATCTATTGGACCGATATCATTTCTTATTGCGTAGAGAAAAATTCGAACTCATTAAATCGAACGTTTTACAATTTCACGGACTGTCCCCAAATTCACTCTAATAGAAATTATTCTCGTTAATTTGTCGTAAACTATGGGATTGGCCTCATTCAACGGCGTCCTCTATGTGTAGTCCATTCGGATGTGCCATTAGTTGGGTCCCACTATGATGATGTGTGCATGGTGTGGAAAAAGAAAATGCCAATGGCTTTGTGCCCCACGTCCCCATAAGTAAATTAAAAAAAAGGAAGATAGCACTGGAACAAAGTGGGGGATCAAACTGCATCTTTTCCACCACTCTAAGTTGCGGTGAAACTGCACTTGCCAGTTTTCCTCCTCTCTGAGCGGAGGAAAACCTGCACTTGCAACTTTTCCTCCTCTTTGAGAGGAGGAAAACCTGCACTTGCAACTTTACCACTGTTTTAAGCGACAGTAAAGATGCATTTGCAATCTTTCCTCCACTCTAAGCGGAGGAAAGCTGCATCTTTTCAGTGTGGGTTGCATCCGCCCTAGGGTCCATATGAAAAATGCATTATTTCTATTGGCTTTAAATTTCTTACGATGCACGGATTAGTTTATTGAGATTAATTAGTTAATTTAAGTCTTTATTTAAATTAATCATTAATTAAAAAATCACAAAAATTATTTAATGAATTGTCAGTATTCAACATCATTGCATTGGGGGGGGGGGGGGGGGGTTGTAAAGATAATAAAACAAAATTTACTTCTATTCAACTCAATTATTCCAAAATCGAATATAAATTTAATCACAGAACGAAATTAACGTTTAAAGATTGAATAGAAACTACTATTAAATATAAGTTTATATGTAATTCTAATATTTTGAATCACAATTTTCTTATGTCATTTGAATCTCACCAGCATTTTGAAAATATGGTGAGAACGTTTTTCTAATAATAGTTTTCATAATATTGTTATTATTTGTGGAACTAAAAGCCGATGCATAGAATCTACATCCCCATCCTCCCATATATGCATAAATGGAGGATGAGGATTTGTCCTGGAAAACAAACAACTAAACTAAAGACCAAAATTTAAGCATAAGTTTTTTGTGTTTTTGAAGGGAAAAAAAGGATTAAGTGAATGAAATCTTAGAGTTGCAGATTCTTTCTTTATTCTCGTCGTTGTTGTTAGGGAACTTTTACTGTTATTTGTCATTATCAATTCCTAATTCCCATCGATTATCTTGCCTACTCCATGAATGTTATATAGGGTCGCTTCGTACTCATTTTTGGATTAAGTATTAATTAAAGCAAAAGGTATATATATGGATTGATAGAATGAAGTCTTAAACCTACAGGGTATTATTCATCACATTTCACAGTTCTTTGTTGTTATATACTAGTTTTTTTTTTATTATTGGCTAGTAATTTCTATATATTAGACATAAATGTGCTTGAGTAAATGTTGTGTGTTTATTTGCCTTTGAATAATTGATGTTTTTTTCTTAAAAATACAGATTTAGTTTGAATCGTGTCTGTGATGATTCACTTCTTGGTGTCCACGTGTTGTCTTGAAGAAAAATCTAACCTATCTATAATTTTGGTCTTAGCCCTTTACACGGTAGTTTCATTATAGGTAAATGATATACAACAATAATTATAAATAACAGATTAGAATGTGGAGATTATATCTATTCTTATGAATAATCAATCATAACATATTAGAATGCCCTGTAACATCAATTCTTATCAATTACTTGAAATCCCTGAAACAGTGCCCTCTTTCTTGAACGAATTGCAATGTCTACTTGATTATAAATTTCTGTACTCAACCACCCGTTAATTATGTAGGATCTGTTGAGTCCCATATAATTGGATATATGAATGGATGAGTAAAATTATTCATATAATGAGGCCACTATTGATCAGTGAAAGGTTTGGGTCTTCCCAAATAACCATGGAGAGAGAGTCTTTTATAGTACATCTATTGAGTCCCACATAAAATGATTCATCTAATGTGTCTCACATAGTACATAATATAACTGATTATGAAAGTCTTGAAACGATTCTGAATGTCCATTTTCTGTCTCCTTTGGGGTCCAACTTTGACAAATTCAACAACACATGCCCCTAGAGTTTTCTCATAATGTAACCTTATTGCCATGTGCCGAACATTAATGATAGGTCCATTGATCATTGTGGGACCTATACAAACCCCTTTCGTCCAATATAAGAGAATTTGGATCCTTAATGCACCCAGCATTCTATTACAACAAAACTACATAGTTTCCTTTCACAAGTTTTCAAAGCAACCAATCTAATCTCTACACAATCTTCCTTTCTTAAAAAGTCTCCTCAATCTACCAAAATTTGAAAACAACTATTCATAATCCGAGACTCCACTCAAATGAAGTTTTCGAAACAAGTATACATAATCTCTATGAAACACTAGTTTCAAAAACTTAATTAAAGAGAGGTTTTAATATTAGAAATAGTTGTTTCCAAAATTTGAGAGTTTGATGGGAACTTTTGAGAAAGGAACATTGCATAGAGAATAGAATAGTTGTTTTGAGATTATTTTTAACATTCCTCTTCTGCACATGAACATACACATAGTTTTTCCTCTTCCGCACATGAATATTCTCAATTATGCAAGTGTCCCACGTCCTATTGTCCCTGTATATATATGCCCTGCTTTTAGCACGAGTGCTCGAGCTATTAAGAAAGTAAGTAAGATGGCCATTGCTCTTAATCAAGGCAAAGTAATTGAGCCATTACTCTTAATTTATGCCTTTCACGCTTAGTGCTTCAAAAGCGTGCCCATGTCTCAAACCTTGCAAATTGCAATCACTTTAAAGGCACTCACACCCCCAATGAGTGCCTTATCAGAATAAAAGTGAGTAGAACTGGGTGAAGAATAAAACATCACTGCTTTTGTTCTATCTCCCACGCAGGCGTTACTTCAATGTAACGGATCTTCTGTACTTTACCGCTTTCCTTTCCGATATTTGATTACTTCCCAATTTTCCCATATCTTGATATGGACAATTTCACATCATAGTAAAGTCTTGAGCCTTTTAAAAAGACTTGATCATGATCTCACAATCACAGATATGAAGTAACCTATGAAATAAGAAAGGATTAAGGAAAAGTAAAAGCATGATCAATGATCATCTAATGTAGTTGAAGTATAATTAATATAAATGATTATCTAATGTTGTTGAGGTATTATTGCAATGGTCTCTCACCCATCTTGTGAAATGAGATGATGTTGAAGTCACTCTTTTGGAAGGAGGAGTGAGAATGTTTAGTACTCTGCTAATTTTACTAACTCAGTGAGTTGATCAAGCTGATTTACTGAGTTTTCAGATTTTTCTCCTTGTGCATGGCTATCATGGAGCACCCTCAATCTTGAATAGGCCAGACCCAAAATCCAAAAGATACGTAGCTAAAAATACATGCCGGATGAGTTCCTTTTGAAGGGTCCATTTATAGATGTAGATGAACCTTGGCTTTTCTAAGATCTGATTTAATCAGTAGGGTGATGGGTGGAGTATTAAGTTTCTATCTCTCCTTAATTTGTTTACTATTGAAGAAGAGCTTATTTGATGTCTATAAAATTTGGTTCTTCAATTTTTAGCAACTTTTAGGTATATAAATATCTTTTTAGAATCCTAAGAATTTAATTCCATGCAAAAAAAACTTGGACAAATGCAAATTTGAAATTCCCAACAGCTCGAATTTCCATTCGAGATTCTTAAAATAAAAAAAGAAGCCCCTCCTTTTAATTGTAACAATTAACTTGAAACACAGGCAGCTCAACAGAGTCACTGACTCAATAGTTTGGTCAGAAATTTAAAGGGACAAAGTGAAGTGAGCGCCACTCAAGTCTGTGGGCTATGAAATGGTCCCTTACTGGATATCATGGAGTATTTCATTTGATCTAGATACGTAATTCATGGAAGAAGTTACTTGATAACTCAACCAAGTAATGCTGGAATTCCAAGTATAAAATCTCTGCTGCTCATATTACCACATTCCATCCATATAGCCATGGAGAAACATTACTGTTGCATTAACTTGGTAACAATATGCTTCTCAATGCTTATCATGTCCCCCTTTCACACATGCCAATACGCCTGCGACAATCGCGTAGTGGACACGAGCACATTGGCCTTCTGTAACACCTCCCTATCCTTCATTGACCGAGCCACGGACCTTGTGTCGCGCCTTAGCCTACAAGAGAAGGTCCAGCAGCTTGTGAATAAGGCCACGGGTGTGCCCCGGCTCGGTGTGCCCGAATATGAATGGTGGTCCGAGGCACTCCATGGTGTGTCGAACGTAGGCCCTGCGGTGCAGTTCAATGCAACCGTGCCCGGTGCAACAAGTTTTCCGGCGGTCATCTTATCGGCGGCAACGTTCAATTCGTCGCTGTGGTATGAGATGGGCCGTGTGGTGTCCAGAGAGGCAAGGGCCATGCATAATGTTGGGCTGGCTGGGCTCACATACTGGAGCCCAAATGTGAACGTGTTCCGTGATCCAAGATGGGGGAGGGGCCAAGAGACCCCTGGCGAGGACCCTTTGGTTGTGTCCATTTATGCTGTGAACTATGTTCGTGGGCTCCAGGAAATGGACCCAACCACACGCAGGCTTAAGGTTTCTAGTTGTTGCAAGCATTACACAGCTTATGATGTTGATTACTGGAAGGGGGTCGACCGGTTTCACTTTGATGCCAAGGTAATGAAGAATATTACACTTGAACAAAGGGATTGAGGGATGTTGGGTGGGTGGGGTTCACACTATCAAGGACTCCATTTTCTCAATTTTAACAATTGGATTGAACTCACCCCCACAATGCATGGGTGCGTGCTCAAATATTACAATCAAGAGTAGTATATATTCACCGTTCGATTGAAACAGTGCAGATGACGCGGTTAATTCACTTAACAAACTTTTACCAAACACACACACCCACACAAAACACTTTAATTGTTGTCTTTTGTATTGATTCGAATGGTGAATTTCATTTTGATCAAAGAGATAATTCGCCTTGTAACCGAAACTGATTACTATGACCCAGATTATTTATCTTACATAGATCCTACTTTGTAAGTATTATATGAAGCTTTACTCAAATGAATGTATCTTCTGAGTAGATCCTTGTTTCTTAGTTGGCCACGCCTTTTCTGTTGAATACGCTAACCTTCCATTTTGTACTTCGGTATCCTGTTAACAAGAACTAAGTAAGAAAGGAAACTTACAGGCTTCCTTTATGCAATTACAATGGTAGTGGTGGGGTGCAGGTGACAAAGCAGGACCTGGAGGATACATTTCAGCCACCATTTAAAAGCTGTGTTTTAGAGGGAAGTGTTAGCAGTGTAATGTGCTCTTATAACAGAGTTAATGGTGTTCCAACATGTGCTGATGCTGACCTTCTCAAGGGGATAGTGAGGGGGGAATGGGGCCTTGATGGGTTTGTTTTCTCCTATCAATTTTCACACTTACATTTCCACCATTATCCATTGTTTAGTGTTGTTTGTGCCGGAAATTGTTATTCACTAACTAGTCTAACATATCTATTTTTTTCTTTTACTCATTTTGATAATTTATATATTCCTATCTCAGTATGTATTTTCTTTTAACATTTGCAGATACATTGTTTCTGATTGTGACTCCATAGAGGTTTTCTACAACTCCATTAATTACACGGCAACACCGGAGGATGCTGTAGCTGTAGCTTTGAAAGCAGGTTTTAGTTCTAGTTCTACTCTTAGCAATGTGATTAGGCTCTATAGGCTAAGCCTATGTGTACGTACTAGAAATATTCAAATGATAGTTCTTCTCACAGACATCTTTGCTAACATCATTTTCAATTTCTTTTCCTGTAGTTCACATTTGGGCTCCCTTCTATGTACTTGTACAAGTTCTATCATTTTGAAGTACCACGTAAATCCATCTTAGTATAGTTGTTTTGTCATTTCTTCATTCCCAACAATCATTACAATATGGCAATGCTAGTCTAGCTACTGTCTACAAATAAGCCTCTTTAACCATCAGGGTGGCACTTGACAATCACAAAACACTCCAGCCTAACTCTAATCATGTTTATAACATCCTCTGTAAGCTCTGTATATACCTTGTTCCATAGTTCCTCTCAAAATAAGATATTATCCCAGTTCCAAAGTTCCTCTCAAAATCAGAATTTATCCCACTATGGATCTATTTGGTTTTCAATCTCTTCACATATTGGTTTCAATCTACTATTTCCAAAGTCATTTGATTCAAAATTCTTCTTTTTCTAAGGGCGCTACCGATTACATGTGATTTTGTACTAATAAGTGATCACATTAGATTAAAATACTGACAGCTTCGACCATCAACATTTCATTGAAGATTTGTCATATAAATCCATGCAGGTCTAGACATGAACTGTGGAAGTTATCTAGGAAAATACACTGAAAATGCTGTCAAGTCCGGCAAAGTGGAGGAGTCAGTAGTCGACCAGGCTTTGCAAAATAATTACGTTGTTCTTATGAGGCTAGGCTTCTTTGATGGGGACCCAACACAACTGCCATTTGGGAACCTGGGTCCCACTGATGTATGTGCTGAGGATCATCAACAGCTGGCACTCGAAGCTGCATTGCAAGGTGTTGTCTTGTTGGAAAATGATGGCACCCTACCATTGTCCACCAAAGACCTGAAAACCTTAGCAGTCATAGGACCCAATGCCAATGCCACAACAGTGATGACAAGCAACTATGCTGGTGTGCCTTGCAAGTACATTAGCCCCTTACAGGGGCTACAACAATACTCATCAGGGGTGTCTTACCAGCCGGGTTGTGCTGATGTTGGCTGCAGTGATGAGAGTCTCATTGAATCAGCAGTTAATGCCACAGCTAGTGCTGATGCTGTGGTACTCGTCGTGGGGCTCGATCAATCTATAGAGGCTGAGGGGTTGGACAGAGTTAACTTGACCTTGCCTGGCCTGCAAGAGAAGCTTGTGACTGAGGTGGCAAAGGCAGCAAAAGGTCCAGTGGTACTAGTGATCATGTCGGCCGGGCCTATCGATGTATCCTTTGCCATGAATGAGAGCAAGATTGGGGGCATCCTGTGGGTGGGGTATCCTGGTCAGTCAGGAGGGGAAGCAATAGCTCAAGTCATATTTGGAGACTACAATCCAGGTTTAGTCTCTTGTACTCTATGTCATCTGAGGTAAGTGCATATTATGTATCCATCAACGAGGAGGTGGTCAAGGTGCACATTGAGGGCCTTTTCATTGAAAGAATCAGAAAACTCATGTTGGGACTAGGGAGAACTCCAAAATCCAAATCCCCTTCTTTCCTTTGGCTTAAGAGAGTCAGTGGAAGAAATCCTAATCTCAAGATGAGTTTTGAAGGGCTTGTTTAATTGTTAGAATTTGAGGAATTTGTGATGGAAGAATTTCAAACTCTCCAAATGGTGTCAGCCCAAATTCCGGAAATGCTTCCGTACCAAGTAGCATTTGTAACTCCAAAAGAAGAATTTGCATTGCTAACACTTCAAATTGTAGGCATTTGGAATTCTCCGCATCGAATTTGTGGCAACATGGGACCAACACCTCTTTTGGAATTTCTAGTTGGAGAAATTCTAGTCATAGAAACCAACTAGGAGAGATAAAAACAATCTTGCAATGTAGCATCCTACTCTTGCTTTCGGGAAGCTTCCCCTATCAAACAAGGTTTTCAACCTGAAGCTTTTGACAAGAATTTGGAAATATCAACAGCCCAAATTACTGTAAGAAATGCTTGCAATTAAACAGTGTGACATCTCCAATATAACGTGCACATGCTGCTTTTGTAACTATCAATATTACTTTTTATCTTTGTAACTTGTTATTGCTTTCCCAAATCATTACAAGCATACACCATTTACCAGCCCCATACTAATTAATCAAGCACATCTGCAGGTGGAAGGTCCCCAGTCACTTGGCATTTTCAAGCATTTGCTGACTTGGTACCCCTAACAGACATGAACATGAGAGCCAACATTTCCAGAAATTTCCCTGGAAGAACCTATCGATTCTACAATGGCAAAAGCATCTACGAATTTGGCCATGGACTCAGTTACACTACATTTTCCAAGTTTATTAGATCTGCTCCTACAATCATTCGCATCCATCTCAAGTCAACAGCTAAAACCATCCTATCCAGCCTTTTCTCTTCCAACTCCACAGCTGGTCAATCCATCGACGTTTCAGATGTGGATTGTCAGGGTCTAGAATTTGACGTGGCGGTCGGCGTGAAGAACGATGGCGACAGGAATGGGACCCATGTGGTTTTGCTCTTTTGGAAACCTCCAAATTCAAGTGATGTGTACGGTTTTCCAAAGCAACAGTTGATTGGTTTTGATAGGGTGCAAGTGAACAGAGGCCAGGTTGAGTATCTGAGCTTGAAACTGAATGTGTGTAGGGACTTGAATGTGGTGGATGGAGAAGGGAAGAGGAAACTGATTTTAGGTGCTCACACACTGGTGCTAGGTTCCTCTAGTGAACGGCAAGTGAGGCATCACATCTATGTCAGGGTATTTTAAGGGAATGATGCAATCTATCTATTTAATGTGCAGTAAGTAGTAAGTGGGGGAGGAGGTCTGTTTAGATTCAAGAGTATAACAACCTTGCAGAGAAGCAACTCCCTGCCTCCCTCTTTCAGTTGCTGTACTTGTCTATTCATACATGTCTAATTTATATATTATATTATCACATGCATGTCTATACATAGACAAAGGAATTCACCCAAAAAAAAAACAGTCTCATTAGATGTGAAAAGATGTATTAATGCTTAAAAAATAATAGTACAAACATATAAACAATGGGGTGTTTCAATCTATTGTAGCTAATGGAAGGAAAAACCACATGGGTCATCCTCATTCCTCACCATTACCATGGCTCTCTCTCCAAATATATAATATAATAGCAGTAAAGATCTTTTAGTCATTTTGTGCCCTTGATGGATACAGACAGCCAGTGGTACTAAGATGGTTCCACAGATGAAAATTACAATAATCAAGCAATCCTAACCATCTGATCTTATCCTATTGACTGCTAGCACCATCCAATCCAAGTAATGGGACCTTAAACTATAGCAGACATTTCTGTAGTAAATTGGCCCATTATCAACAACGTGTGGCACATTAACAGTTTTGAATGGAGCAGATGTGGAAACAAGCAGGTTGAAATCTCAACAGCACTGAAAAAAAAAAAAAAAAAAACATGGAGCAGACATTTTCCACAGAAATCTAATCTACCTAAAAGATTAAGTGTCACGATTCAATTTTGCATCTCAAAATACTGATATAGAAATATAACCAATGTGGTATTATTGTTGATATAGCTATAGAACATAGTGTGTTAAAGAGCAGAGCGTGAGTGGATGAAAGGCATATAATAACAGTTGTCTCAAGAAATGAAGGTTAAAATTCTCATGTTCAGTTGTGGATGAAATTATTAAAAAAAGAAATAAAATGGTCACAGCTTTATATCGAGCATTTCAGTCTATTTAACTTGCATATAGAGCAAAATCAACAAAAGCGCTAGGGGGTGTTCTGGCCGTGCTGGCTGAGGCATATCTAGGCCCGGCCTGACTTTAGAAACACATGCACAGGCCCCTCCCAAGCCTTAAATGGGTCATAAAAGTCAAGCCCGGGCCAGCCATTTAGTCAACCAGACTGGGTTGAACCGGGCTTTTGATCAATTTTATAGCTTTCTAGCAAATCTTTGGCCTAATTAAATTAAATTACATGCACTCCCTATACGCGCCATGCCAGGCTGGAGTTTGGGTTTCTTTCACTTAATCCAAGCCCAGCCCAATAATTATATGGGCCCAAATTAGATATCCAAGCCTGGCCTAAAGCGGGTTGGCCCCGCCCATATGAACACCCCCAAAAAAACAAACACGTATAGAGCCATTATTTTCTTTCCCAAGAACTAAATAGGTTTTTTTTTTTTTGGGTAAAGTAAAGATAAATAGTTTTATACATGTACGATGGGTCCCTTTTGATGGGTCTACTTGGGATAATTTCGGCAAATTCATGTTGGGGGAATTCCAAACCTATTATTTTATCACCCACCCTCTATCTTTAGCATAACTTCTAACTAAACTCTGTGGTTTTGGGAATTCATAAACATGATGTGTAGCTTGTCCCTTGATATTTGCCAATGCCGCATTTCTTTATTAGAGTTTTAGATTTTGGCGACTTAAAATGCCTCAAATTGCCTTTGGAATTCTCTAAATTTCAATCTCTTTCGCATTTACAAATTCTCCACTTAATAGGAAGATTCAAGAATTCCAACTACGGGCCTAATTCTTTATTGGAATTCAAATAATTTCTGTCTGGAGAAATTTGAAACTCAAAGAGACAGTGGAATTCCTGAATCCTCATTTTGAGCATCCAAAAATTCCACAAAAATACAAAGGGGGCTGAAATTCCAAAGATCATTTAAGACCTTTTAGACGGCTGGAAGTTTGGAATTCTAATGAATAGACATCCATATTACAAGACAAACCTTTACATCATACCATTGAATTCCCTACATCACAAATCTTTATCAGGATAAGCCTTCACATCATGTCTATGAATTCTCAATATTACAAATTCATGTTAGAAATCTTGGTAAAAGAACATACATTGAGATCTTTCTCAGGTTGATTTTAAAAGAGCATTCAACATTTAGAGAATTTCTAAGTTAGAAGAAGAAAGAAACACAAATTTCAATTTCCTTTTGGGATTATCTCCATGGCCCAAATGGATTCTAACAAAAAATTATTAAAGAGGTAAGGGTGAAGGAAATAAGGTGAAGAAGTATATGGACCATGGTTTCCTAAGATATATAATTTGATTTGATTTACCAGGGTGATGGCCTGATGGATGGGTATACATATTTTGTCTCTCCTTAATTCATTTTCCATCAAAGGGAGATTCTTTAATGGGCATTTCTAAACTTCACTTTTGTTTCTTCAGTTTTTAGCCACTCCCAAGAATAGATATCTTAGGAATTGCTTATCATGTAAATGGATGGACCATAAAGATAATTTTTCACCTGACTACAAAAGGGAACTTGAAATTCCCAACAGGTCAAGTTTCCATTCGAAACTCTCAAAACAAAGAAGCCCCTCGTTTTGATTGTAACAAACTTGAAACACAGGCGAGAAGGGGTCCAACCCTAGAGTAGTAGTTTTCACCCCGTGGATCAGGGCTCAAACCCGAGATAGACAACTTTTTTCTGCATGCGCGGGCTTCATTTTCCACTTGAGTGGGCTGTCTTGCCGCGTGTTTGGTCCCCGCATGTCTTGGTATATAGTTTTATACGTGCCAAATCAATCATTGGGTCTTGAAAATTTTGAAGGGATAGAGAGTACAGTGAGTACCACACGAGTCTTTTGCGCTACGTAGCAGTTCCTTGGTAGGTAATAGAGTCTTTCACTTGATCTAGAGCATACAATCTCTTCATCTATGTAACGTGGGGAAAACAGTTACCTGTGCATCTGGACCATCCCAAAGGGTGGGACCTACATCAGAATGTACATTATGTCCGTGAGTCTGGATCTCCTGTTTGGTCATATCAGGGGGTGACACATTATTTTGTACTTAAAAGACCGAACTGGCTTTTAAAGATAACACCGATTTTTAAACTCAACAAGTTCATGTGTCGCCCCTTGATTGGTCCAACGGGGGATTTGGATTCTATGTCCGGGTGCCTAGTGTGTAGGAGAATATTTTCCTGAATGTGGCAGTAAGTAATAGTAAATAAGGTGGTTTTCAAGTAATGTGGCAGTAAGTAGTAGTAAATAGGGTGGTTATTTATAGCTTTCTAGTATTGAATACAGACCATGTCTACATGATAGTTCAGTTCTATCTAACATAGTAAATGATTATAATGTGTAGGTAAACCTAGTCCTTGTCCTCATGAATGTAGATTCAATACTATAACAACCTTGCCAAGAAAGCACACCCCTCATTTGCTATACTTGTCTATTCATTTGTCTAATTTATATATTATATATTATATATTATTACATGCATGTCTATGTATTATACAACTCCAAGGAGTTGGCCGAAAGGTCAGGATCACGGCTTCTCCCTCTTCTGGAGCTAGAAGTCTTGATATCGACCTCCTCCCGTTCCCCCCTATTCAAAACCGAAGGTTAAGTCTACTTGTACTACCATGGGTTGGGAACCCTCCATTAGCCAAAAAAAAAAAAAAAAATCGATGCATTACACAAAAGAATCCACCCAAAATCAGTATAATCAGATGTGAAAACATGTAGATTCTAAGGCTTAAAAAACTAATAGCGCAAACATATAAAAAATGGGGTGTTTCGACCTAAATGGAAGTAACAGAAGGTAAACCACATGGGACTAACATGGTCATCCTCATTCCTCGCCATTACCATGGCACTCGCCAAGTATATAATACAATAGCAGTAAAGATCCTTTAGTCATTTTGTGTCCATTACATAATCTACTATTAGTGTCCACCTAATGATTAAATTCAAAATACAAAATGGTCCACTGAATCAAGGATTACCATGTCATTTTAGGTTCAGATTGCCAAGTTGGATCTGGATTTGATCAAATGAACCATTTTCTAAACAAGAGTTTGGATCCTTTCAGGTCTTGGATTTCAGAAAATTCGCATAGCTCCTCAGTGGAACCAATTAATTAGAAATCTAAACTCTACAACATAAACACCCCTATGTTAGATGGGTCTGGGGCCAAACTTCAATAGAGCTCCGTCTAAATTTCACTTTGATTGAAGTTGGATCCATTATCAAATTGTGAGGAAAAAAAAAAACATGTGGACTTGAGCCCAATTTTCATCAAAGTGAGATTTGGCCATATTTGCCCATTTAAGAGGTAACATTTATGTTAATCTAGCTCTGGCCCAACCCATATCAAATTGAAATTTCAGATTGGACCCATCCAAGAGGGGATGAAACTTCTCCAGATTCCCAGCTAGTTGATTCAGACTTCAGAGTCAACCAATTTCTAGAGGACAAACAACTTGGGCCCAACCAATTAGAGTTGGGGCTCCCCATTCCCGAGGGCACCAACTTCCAGCCTATTAGAGGAGAAGAAAGAAACAGAGAAAAGGCCACGTGTCATTCCCAAAAGATCCCACTAATGCCACGATCTTCCCACTAGAAGTGCAAGTCTTCCATGCACGTCTTGCTAAAAATATCACTAGTTACCAAACTCTATATATTCCTCCTTCACATGGACGATATGCAAGTTCATCCAAGCCGTCCAAATTGGAGATAAAAACCAGCCTGAAAAACTGAGTGATCCAACTTTCCTAACTATGGATGGCTACATTTAATTTTCCAAACTATCCACTCTGATTTTCCTTGATGGCTACATTTAATTTTGATCAAAATCTGTCAAAAAGAGCAGAACCCCTTGATTTAAAGGCCCTGACTGTTGTCCATATCCATAAATAGGAAGGCCAAGAAAATTGCCCTCACTTAATGGAATAATTAGAGACCTATCTTCAATTGTATCGCCGATGATGAGTGACTTAGATAGTGTATGGTTGCACGAGTATTTATTAATCATACAACTCACTCCCATCAATGTCAGGTTCTCTACGGTCATTTTTCCCTGCAAGAGACGCACAAGAGTGAGTTGTTCAGGTCCTTAAAATAGAAATAAATTCTGCTTCTGCTGGTGTCATGCAGGCATCTTCTTAGATCTTGCTGCCAGAGCTTCTTCTTTCCCCCAAAAGGAATTTAGCATTTAAAAAAAAAAAGAAAAAAACCAGAGAAATCAAGATCCAAACAGAATCAAGGAAAGTAGGAAGGAGGAGGGGAGAGGAGAGGAATTCTTTCAACTCCACTCAAGACAGCCATGGAAAAAGCCCTTCACTGGCTTATCCTTCTAGCATTGACCATCCCCTCCAGATCAAAGTCCACCACCAGCATTACCAGATTTCAAAGTCCTGTCTCCATTGCCAAGATCACTAACAGGAGAATTCTACACCAACCATTTTTTCCAGTGAGCTTCACCCCGCCGCCGCCGCCTGATAACCCATTCTTCCCTCAAATAATACCACCGTCTCAACCAGACCCAGATCCGCAAAACATCACCCTCTCTCCAACCAGCTCCATCAACCCAGTTCTACCCACCAGCCCAAAGTCCAACCCAATCAAGAAAATCACTATAGCTGGTTCTGTTTCGATTGCCACAATGTTCTTTGTGTTGGCATTGGCATTACTAGTGTATAGATTTCGAGAAAGATGTATACTGGAATCTGTTAAGCTTGGTGGTAGTGATTCAGAAAGGTTTCCACCCGCCACATCTTACGTTCTCCACCTTGGAACTACCTGGCCTTCTAATAGTGCCGGCGGCGATTTGAACAGATCTCCTTATCATAGAGTAAACAGAGTACATGGGGAGGAAGTTCTTCACCAGAGCCCTGAACTTCAGCCATTGCCGCCGCTTATGGGTGGAAATCGACAGATTGTGCCTTCTGTTTTGTCATCCGATGAGGAGACTCTGTTCTACTCTCCCCAGGAATCAATTGTGCAGAATACTAAAAGTTCTTATTATGCTGCTACCCAACAAAGCTTGCCAAAAATCACCAGCACAACTGCCACAAGAAGTGTTATTTCTTGCTTTAATGGTAGTACTTCTTGCAAACCATCTTTAGAAACAAATAATTCAAATAGCTCTACTGCGTTGCCTTCATCTCTGCCTTCGCTGCCGCTATCACAACTTCCATGTCTTCAACAGCCCCATCTTCAGTTTGCACTGACTAAAGTGATGTCTCCTTTGACAAAGAATTCGAAAGTTTCATCACCAGCTTCTTCAGATAGAAATTCAGTGCTTTCATGTTCGATAAATAATTCACCTCCATTGGAAGAAAAGAGTTCCAGTATGCCACCAATGCCACCACCTCCACCGCCTCCGCCACCATTGCCAGCATTGTTAGGGAAAATCAGACCTCCCACGACAAATGCGTTGCCAATGACAATTCAACCATCATCTAGGCTTCAATCACAGGTTCCTGCTCCTGCAAATGCTTCTCGAGATGAAGCACTAGTGCCTGTAGTGGAGGCTAATCATGGTGGAAGTTCTTTGGAGCCATTGAAAAGGGAAGAGGACAGTGACAGCACAAAGCCCAGATTGAAGCCGCTGCATTGGGATAAAGTGCGAGCGAGTTCTGATTGCACAATGGTGTGGGATCAATTGAAGACGGGCAGTTTCCAGTAAGAACATAACTTATACAAATTCGCATTTATTTTAGACTTGCTTATGCTCAAAGCATGTTATATTGTCTTCTGCCCTGAGCGGGTAAATTTTGTTAAAAATCCCTCATTCTAGAATTTGAAGTGCCTTCTCACTCATTTCACAGATTGAATGAGGACATGATTCAAACTCTGTTTGTCTCCTCTACTTCCACAAATCCTTTACAGAAAGAAGTAAACAGAAATTCAGCTCTCCCTCGTGTCGGTAAGGAGAACAGGGTCTTAGATGTGAAAAGGTTACAGAACATAGCTATAATTTTGAGGGCATTGAATGTAACACTAGAAGAGGTGTCTGAAGCCCTGTTGGATGGTGAGTACTTTGATCATTTTTTCCATCTTCTTTGTAATTTGAGTGATACCTATGTCATTGTAGAAGATCGGGTACTGTTAATTATCCATTCTGATGCTAGTTGTAGATTAGTGGCTCCTTTTCATTCGTGAATCCATTCAACAATTGAATATAAGCCTTCTATTAGGAAGCATTCTTTCCATTTTCTTTAACAGCTGGTGAAGTCATATAAAATATTATGATTGAAGATTATTACAATATAATTTTAGAAACCTATTTCAAAGACCGATTTTCCTCTTCCCAAGCTTTCGCGATTCAAGCCATGATCCTGTGCACCCCACCAGGGTTGGAGCTTCATAGGCTCTTAGGATGGAAGTATTTAATTCCATGAACTCATAAATGGGTTCAGAAATATGTCAACTTATGTAGGACTCTTGCAATTTAGAAGAGAGAACTTTTAGGTATGCTTCATTCTAAGAGTGGCCTGCAGACTAACAGTCAGGATCAATGAACCACTCAACTCACAGGAACTGAACAGAGTATCACAGAAGAGAACACTTTTTATGGAATTCTTTGTAATTGTCAATGACAGAAAACTAAGGTCACATTGGAAACCACAAGTAGAAAGTTCTCTCTGATGACGACAAACACCACCAAATTGGAGTAAGTTACGGGGGGACAGAAAATGTTTCCAGGAACAAAATGAAGTTGACAATTTAACTTCCAAAAGGAATTTGTTACGTTATTTTCCTTGGTGTTGAAGCTCCCTCCTGAAAAAAGGATGAGCCTTCATATATCTCTTTGATAACTAGAGATTTAATGCATGACAGTTTCAGCCATTTAGGGTTAGTCACTTGGAAAGCTCTCTTTTTTTTTCTTTTTCTTTTTCTTTTATTCTGGCGGGTGGCATCATTACAGTTTACAATAAATCTTATGTCCTGGCTTGATAGCTTCAAGCACCTTTTCATCAAGCTTCTTCCAAGGGCCAAAGCTTATCCAACAGATTTTGACATGGATATCAGAAACTCTCCTTGTTAGTTCCTTTACAAAAGTATGTGCACATGTACTTATGTGGCGATGGATCAATTTGAAAAATTCTAGGTATTTGACGCAGTGTGTAAGCAAGGAGCGGAGTAGTTGGGATACGGTTTTCGCCTTTAGCTCCAACTTAAAAACGTTGTCTTTGTAGATTTAAGTGGAAAAATGTCCTGACACCACCACTTAAAGGAGGGCAACAAAACTGTAACCTTAGCTGCTAACCTCTTTTTCATTCTAGTTGGCCTCTTAAAACACTTCAAAGAGATTTGGTATCAGTATATAGATTGAACAATGATGAAGAAAACTTCTAACGTACATAATGTGACTGCTATAGTTGTTTAGGGCTACTAGATACAGAACATAATGTTGCAAATGAACAATTTCAAACGAAGAAAAAATGAAATTTCAATCAGCTTGAAATGTTTACAATTGGAATATAACAACTATAGACAACCAAATACAAAATGCAACAGCAATACATCTAACATGGCATTAAGAAAAGGATTAAGAAAAGATAGAAGTCTTCATTTTTCTTGTTTAATGTGCAACCATTGCTCGACAAACAAATCATTTCAGCTACATTTTTCATCTATTGCAATAGGTAATCCCGAAGGTTTAGGCATTGAAATCCTGGAAGCTTTGGTAAAGATGGCTCCCACCAAGGAGGAAGAGTTGCAGTTGAAAGACTACAATGGTGAAGTATCAAAGCTGGGCTCTGCAGAACGCTTTCTCAAGGCAGTGTTGGACATTCCATTTGCCTTTGAAAGAGTTGATGCAATGCTATATAGAGCCAATTTTGATACAGACGTGAAATATCTCAGTAACTCCTTTGAAATTCTAGAGGTATCACAGACTACAACCTTCTAATTCCTTTATTTATTTATTTATTTTTATTTTTATTTTTACCAAGAGCAACTGTGATACCTGAACCTTAGCACTACTCCTATTGGAGTGAATTTGATTTTGATTATAGTCAGCATCCACGTAGCGGCCGCATTATCGGCCGTACCGGTTGAGGCGGCTACGCTATTTTGAAAATAGTGGCGCTGCAGCCTAAAACCTAATAGAGCCAAGCAATTTTAATTTATAATACTGGGGATTGCGAAAAGCATCAAGCCAAATCCCCTAAAATGGTTTTCAATTCCTCATCAGCATAAATGCATACATACCCACCAGGTCTTTCAAATTATTCAAAACACTTGCAATATAAGTACACCAAACACATCCAAATGCATTTTTGCCACTCTTCTTAAACACAAATTCCTTCTGTTTTTTGTTGACCACCGCCTAGGTTAGCAGGACCATGTTAGGTTATCATGGGACTTCCTCTATGACAAGGAAATGCCTAACCAATGCTTCTAATACATTGTTGGTGGTGCAGCACAATATTCTTTAGATCCTATTGGAGACCAAAATCTTAATCTAATGCCATTTCATGATTATTTTAGTATATTCCTTTGCTGAAAGACCTGCAAGAAATAGCCTAAGTGCCATATATCTAGTACACTTACAATTGAAGCATAGACATAAACAGAATAAAGATATTTTACTTTGTATTCGTATGAAAAATGAACCACAAGTAGTTCCAGATATTTTCATTTTGCCTTATCTATTCTGCTTAGTATTTGGGCAGGTGGATGAATTCTTTGTTTCTTTTGTCTTTTCCACCCCTAAACCTTATTCAGCACTGATTAGCGACGACTGGACATGCATTCCAATATGCAACTTGGGTGGTGTCTGAATAGGTAATTGCAACAGATTTGTTGCTTTTTTTTTCCATGAATAAATTTCAGTAGTCTTATCTATTCTGCTTAATATCCAGGCAGGTGGGTGAATTCTTTAATTCTTCTGTCTTTTCCATCCCTAAACCTTTGTCAGCATTGATTACTCTATTCTGCTTGATATTTGGGCAGGTGGATGAATTCTTTAATTCTTTTCTCTTTTCCACCCCTAAACCTCTCTCAACATTGATTGCTGAAATTTATTCAAGGCAGAAAAATAAGTCACAAATCTGTTGCAATTACCTTTTCTGACACCACCCAAGTTGCATATTGGAATGCATGTCCAGCCCTTGCTAAATATTCAAACCAATTGAAATTTGGAATTACATCTGAATGCGACCTTTCCCATTTAGAAGTAACTGTCTGTGATAAAACTCAGTACAGGTATTCTTATTCATTCAATGATCTATGCAATGTTTTGAGGATAAAAAACCCCTAATCAAGTATTCATATGACCCTTTCAGCTGATTTTCATTTCAAGGCCACAGTGCTTTTGTCATGGCCAATATTGAACCTGCGTGAAAGAGATCTTCAATGACAACATTTTGATATCAACTCATCAAAACTGTAAAGACCCGAAATTTCAAGAACCATATAGCAAACCTTATTGTTTATGACATTTTGCAGGCAGCATGCAAAGAGTTGAAGAACAGCCGATTATTCCTTAAGCTCCTCGAAGCTGTTCTACGCACAGGGAACCGAATGAATGAAGGCACTAACCATGGGGAGGCAAAAGCTTTTAGACTGGACAGTCTCTTAAAACTGGTTGACATAAAAGGAACAGATGGGAAGACTACACTGCTGCATTTTGTTGTCCAAGAAATTATTAGATCTGAAGCTTTGGATTCAGATATTCCCAACCAAATGCAATACATAGGTAAGAAGCAAGGATTGCAGGTTGTTGCTGCACTCAGCACAGAGTTGGGAAATGTCAAAAGGGCAGCAGGAATGGACCCCAGTGTCTTAAGCAGTTATTTATCAAAACTTATAACAGGACTTGAAAAAATCAAGCTGACACTGGAAGAGAAGTCCAGCATGCAACAAGAGAAATTCTTTGAGTCAATGCATTTGTTTATTAAGGAATCTGAAGATGAGATTGTTCAAATTAAGGCCAAGGAGAAAACAGCATTTTCACATGTCAGAGAGATCAGCGAGTATTTTCATGGTGACAGAGCAAAGGAGGAGGCTCATCCTTTTAGAATTTTCATGATTGTGAGGGATTTTCTATTGGTCTTGGATCAGGTATGCAAGGATGTGCATGAAAGAACAATTGTGGGATCAGTTAGAACATTTCGGATACCATTAGGCACTTCTTCATTACCAGTTTTCAATAGATTCAATACGAGGCAAGACAGGACAAGTTCTGATGAGGATAGTTCTTCATCATTTTGATGTCACATGTGAAGGAAATAGCATTACTATATCAACAAAATGGGAAAGAAGATGCATGTTTCTTCAGTTTTTGATAATTTTTAGGTATCTCCATATACACAATGGAAATGGGAACCTTTGGTTCAACCCTTTGGATCACTAGATGGTGATCGGAATCATGTAAGTAACTGCCATGTGCAGTAATGCGTAATCAGAATGTCTCTTATTTTTTATTTTTGTGATTTTTTTGTAAATACGTCTCTTAATTTGAAATTAGTCAAAAAGACCACTTTCAAATTGCCATTGAGTGGGGACTATCTGCCTCCTCTCACATGATGTCATCTCTGTTTCTGTATGAAGTATAACTGCTCACGAGATGACCACGTACCCCACTCCCATGCCCAACAGCTCATCCGACCGGTCTGATTCATAGTGAACATACCATCCCTTGAACATGATGACACATGTACTGTTATAGAGAGCTTGATGGTTTAGGCATATGTAACAGCACCAGCTAAAATGTTATGTATGTATTTTCAGATGAAAATAGTTGAGCTGCCAGTTTTAACAGGTTTCCCATATCTGGATTCACCAATTTGGTGCATTATAACACTAGCATACCAAATGAACACATTGAGCTCTAACCAGTTTGGTCTTTTTTTTTTTTTTTCACCATCATTTTAAAAGACATTGAATCCACAACTGCACTGGGTGTAAAACTCTCTTTGCCAGACCAAGAAATCATTTACATCCATAAACATGACACCTCATCATATTGTTTTCTATAAGAAAGTGTATACTGTGGACAGATGTATGAATCAGGTTTGAAGCCTTAAGCAGAAATGGCGATCGAGTGCGGGAAGGTAGATGTTTGAGCAATGTTCTTTGCTGCTACTACTTTGATCACCAGTAGCTTCCATTTCTCCTCATCCTTCTTGTTCTGTTGCTGCATTTTCTCCTTAAAATGGCTGCATTAAGAGGACACGTTCTGTCAATACATGGATATAATAGTGACGGTGCCTGCTGTATGGAGCTATTTCAAGTGTGTGTCTTTTGAGTCCTTATTTGCTTCACAATGTGAATTAGATGTAACAGGATAACAGCCAGTTGCACTAATAGAGGTGTCGGTCCAAAAGGCGATGCCAGGATAGAAGTGTATATACGTGTGTAGATCATATAGATCGATAGAAAGGATCATCAACCATCAATTATTCAGTCTTAAGTGCAGAAGGGGTTAGTTTCTAAAAGGATAATTGATAGAAGTAAACAGAGGCAGCATCAGAAGCTGGTGGCATGGCTACCTATCACTCGACAAAATACGACAAAATGAAAGAACATAAAAGCTAATGGGTTATACCTGCACAGGGGAACCTTACACAAGTTTGACTCAGCACAAATGCGTGAGTGAAGCTCTAGGATTTGCCACATTCTCTTGCAATGGGTGCAACCTCCAGAAACTCTGTTCTTGCAACCTGCAAAGTGACGAATGAGCAATTCAAGCCCCTTACATGCAGGGAAGTTGCAAGGTGCTCCATTTCCCTTGAGAACCTTGTCGTGTGGTCCAATCGTCCGGCAACCATCTCTACATATATGAACAATGGCTTCCATTGCCTCATATAGTCTTTGGTATACCTTCCTCTCCTCCTGTTTCTTCGTCCTTTCTTCTTTTCTCTAATACAAAGTTAAGATAATTACTTACTCATCAGAAAATGATAGTTAAGAGCAGGGATATGACTATTGACAAAATAAGACTCAAATGAGACTCACAGAATTAGCTTCTACCAATAATTCTATAAACTCTTTTTCTAGATTGGGGTTGCTTTGCTTCATGATTTTCCATCCTTCAGAGGCATTGACGACCTTGAAGTTATTTATGATCAAGCGCTGACATATAAGGCTGAGACGTGGAGCATCACATAGTTTAGCCAGTTGGAAGATATCAACCACATTGTCAGTGGTGAGCATACCCTTCTCTAATTTCCTCATGCACTCTAGCTTTAGTGAAGGGATCATAAATACATGCGACAACACCATTAAATGCAAAACGAATCTGTTCATTTCCTCCTGCTCATATCTGCATAAAATAAAAATAATTATAATGCCACGATAATGATGATAAAATAATAACATGGGTTTAGAAATATAATGAAATAGAGTCACTTTTAGACTTCCTGTGAAATGAGGCATGGACTAGAGCACTGCGAAGAAGTTCAAATGCTGAAGCTTCAGGCTCAAATTGGTCATGGTTTTTTTTTTTGGACGGTAACTGAAACATTATATTAAAAACAAGGCATACAGGTCATGGGTTGAGAATTGGAGTTGAGATAGAGATCTAATCTCCCATTGTTCCACAGTGGCTCAGCAGTTAAGAGGGGTAGGCAGTTAACACTCAGTTCAAATTGTACTTGGAGGACATGAATCACTTTGTATGTAGGGATGCATTAAGATTCTAAATGGGCTATCTTTTTTCTCTAAAATTCGATAGATAAATGGGCTACTGATGGCTAGGATTATCGAACGGATTGAGTCTTTGTAGTATAGCGGGCCGTTATGGAAGGGATCATATAAGTTGGATGGCCAAGATCTCTGTATGATAAGTTAAGTGTATGTAGTGTGGAGTCACAATGAGCAGTGACTCATTCATCTTGGAAGTGTAAATTTATTTTCAATAAAGAGGTAACAAACTGCAAAAAACAATTGAACATAATGATTTTTACTTTGAAGAATATATGAAGCGAATAAAAGCCTGAACCGCCTGATGTGGGACGCCTCGAATAGTGATGGATCGCTTTTGACCTTTTGATTGGTTCAACATGTTCTTCAACACCGGCGAAGCCATGCCCTGTAATACATACATTCCACCAATGACAGACAATTCATTGGAATCCATTCCTTTCTTAAACTTTAGTATGAATGCCACAATGAAAAGAGTTCCACTAATTATACTTGAGAGCTCAATTATTTGTTTGGCATAGAATTCTACGTCCTATGGAAGGGGCTAAAATTGAAGAAGCAAAGGTGAAGATCCATACATGAGTCCTTCATTAGAACCCTCAGTAATATCAAATCCTAGGAATTCAATACATAGTAGGAAAACGTCCCACCATTTGGTTGAAGAATTTTGGGAGGAAAGTATTGAACTCTTACATTCCTGTCCCTCTTAATTCTGCATTTGGTGGGGGTAAGATGAAACTCATGAAATTCCAGCAGAGTTTTTTTTTTTTTTTTTTTTTGGAGAATTCTCAAGCTACCCTTTTTGAACCGTGTAATTTTGCACCACTAGAATTCATCCAATGATTATGATAGTTCCTCTACCATCAAGGCCCATTTAAGTTAGTTAGAGTAAATCTGAATAGACATGTATATATATATATATAATGGAAGAAAGAAAGAACTAACAAGAATGATAGAGTGGGCATGGATTACACCACCATTAATGGTGTTAATGAGAACATCAGACTGATATCCTTGGTCGAATAGACGATCCCACAAATCTATAGTTTCTGTAGAAACGCAACTGTAGCCTCTTGATCCCTCCATTGATGGCCTGTGATTACTTGTTCTATTGACAAGAGGAGGGGGTGCCATGGGTGCTTCCATTTTGTTGATGGAAGGAGAAGAATCTGCTGTGTCTCTTCTTACCATCACCTTTCTTCTTACCTGCCCAACAATTACACCAAATTTCACCCAATGGGTATCCAAGGGGGGTGGCATAGATTTAAAGGATAAAGAAGGACTGCAGACATTCGAAGGAAATAAACCGATACTGTTGCAGTTCCGAAGCCTACGCTAACGGGCTGTCATTGGATAATTTTATTAGGAGTAATGTGGTTTGGCGCTGATGTGGCATTGCTTCTGATGTGGTGTTAAATCATATTTTCTGTCATGTGTTCATAAATTATGATGTGAGTTTGGTCCAAGTATGACATGTACATTTTAATAATGAAAATGCATTTATAAAATCTTTGAAATGATAAAATTCTCTTTTAAAATGTATAAGGACCTATACACAAGGGTTTTTGTTTGTTTGCATCAAAATACATAGAAATTGAATACGTACGTAGAATTGTTGTTGTAAGTGGTTAAAAATGAAGATCAAATTTGAATTTTTAAAAATGAGCATCAAATAAGGTTTTTTTTTTTTTTATGAAAATAGAACCAAAGAAAGATGGGAAATGAATAACTAAGGTGATGGCTGATTATTCTTTTTCTTTTATTTTTCTTTAATTTTTATTTTCAGCAAAGGAAATGTCTTTTTATACTCATTTTTTATAATCAACCTATGGTCGGCCTTCATTTTTAACTACTTATAGCATTCATTCAGTTTTTATGTATTTTAAACAGGCTCTTGTTTGGCTCTAGGAGTATTGAGTTCTGTAGGTTTGTACCAGAGCGCAAATATATTGTTTCACATCAGCTCCAACCTAAGTGAAATATGGCCCTGCTTCAAAACATGAAGTGACCATGACTTGAGCAATTTGGACCTAAGTGCCCAGCGTGGAGAGCGGGTGGGGGCAGGGGTGCAGAATCACTAGATTTTAAAATAATTATATATCCAAAGCCCCTATACAACATGGTGCTTGTTGGTTTATAAACAGTCAACTAATTGGCACAAATATATCTTTTTTATATATTCAAGTATAAAAAATGGAGAATAAATTAAACTTTACAATTTGATCATATGAAATAGACAATATTAATAAGTCAGAAGAAGTTTCTTCATTCAAAAGATAAATGTCAAGCTTACAAAAAAAGAAAATACATAAAAATCCAAAAATTCTGCACAATTCACTCCATATTCGGTCAAACTGCGCTCAAAGAACAGTTCTACTCCGTTTTCGGAGCAAGATCGAGAAGGCTGAGAGAAGATTTCAGACACTAAGGTTTGGGCTTTAGATTTATGGAATGGGTCCCACCTAAGTGCTCTTAGCTCCATCCAATCACACCATTCTTACATTTCAAAATAAATAAATAAATAAAAAGATGGCCAGTATCATCTAATCATCATGTGCGATTTGAAGCATGTATGATGACCTCTTGAAAAATGACGGGCATCCAAAATTCAATTCATCGAGATATTTCATAGTCTTATTCCATCAATCTAGAACTAAACGAGGCATATGATAAAAAGAAAATTCTTAATCTCTGCTATACTTTTCCCGGAAATACCAAATCACATCAGTGCTGAAGGAAACTTACCCCTCTTTCTCAGGAGAGATGCTACAAAGAACCTGATGCTAAATTATTCTTGAAATAACGCAGAGCTAAAGACTAGAACTCGAAAGGCCGAGCCCAATTGCATTACACTTTGGTGATGACTTTTTTTTATATCAAATATTAGCAAAAGAACCTGGCCAGGGCCGGTATAAAAAATAAAAAAAAAAAAAAAAAAAAAAAAAAACCTGCACTACTGGTTTGAAGAGTTGCACGGAATCTTAAATTTCTGTTTTTAATGAGAAAGAAAAATTATATCAAGTTGGGCTCTAAACTCTTGAGAAGGTTGAAAAAAAATTAAAAGGGTGTAAGAATTTGACAACTATCCAATGCAATATACGTGCTCAGAAACTGGACAAAAAAATAAAAAAAGGAAAGATCTTGGGGACTTGTTTGAATTAGAGTACATAGAAATTAAATACATAAGATGGTTAAAAATATGAATTTTAAAAAATGATCAAATAATATTTTTTTTTTAAAATAATACTCGTTTTCAGAAATTCACCTTTAGTGTTTATATTTAACCACACTATCTATTCAGTTCTTATGTATTTTTATTTAAACAAATAGGGCCGCATAACGAGTGGTTCTAACCCAAAGGGGTAGTTCAGTTGGCCTAGGACTACGGTTTACACCTGGAGGTTATAGGTTCAAAATTGCACTACCATATTAGAGCTATAGGAGAGTTTACCCGACTTCCCTCTAAGCCCGGAGGAATTAGTACAGCCCAAAAGATTGGGAACCCTCCGATAGCTGAAAAAAAAAAAGATATTTAGAAAAGTGGTCCTAAATCTCAGGTAGGAACTTACGAAACTTCCATGATATATATGAGCCGTGAGCCCATCTTATTTCGCATTGGCCTTGAAATATGCTAGTAGGAGCCGAGAGAGCTCCCGGCATTTTGGAAAATTTAAAGTAGGTTGCTGTACATCACAACTTTCTATGGGTCCCAAACATCAAAATTTTACTGGTTTGTATACAAGGTCCAGAATCATGCCACTGGTGCACTCACTACAGTATCTCGGAATTCCATGGGTGCCAACTGCCAAGGAACAAAAGATAAAGGAGCTGCAAATCTGTAATATGTGAACATTTCATGGCCCTTGCACAAGCCTAACCCAACCATCCACTTCTGAGGCCCTTGAATGGATGGTTAGAATCCATCTAACCAAGTTCAAAGAGCACCCAGGATGGCCACTTCTGACTGTCCACCAAATTCAAAGAAAAGATGGCTCACAGCAAAGCCACCACCAAACGTCCAGCATAGATAGAAGGTTGAGAAATCATTAGCTGGAAGACCACATTCAAAATGAAACCCCCACAGCCAATAAAATTCAAGGGTACATAAAATGAGTGGATATCCATACCAACAAGGTCTCGTGGCTTTAAAGATGGTCAACAGATGATTCATCATATTTATCACAACAAAAAATTATTTGTATAAAAACTCTACTGTTGCAGAGTCAATTGTACAGAATTTATAAATATCTGCCTCACTTTAAATAGTATTATTAAGAGCAGGACAATAGAAATTGATAAAAAAATGTGCATCAACTGCAGGCATCCAGCCAATCCAACAAGCCAGTCCCTAAAATTAGAGACGTCTTCTAAAACTCATCATCAGCAACAGCAGCACCGAAGTGGCCAGTGTTTCGATCCTGCATGCAAGCATTTAATAACAAGATCAAGTAAGAAATGGATTGTGAAAGTTGTGTGGACATAGCATCCACAACCAGACCGATCTCATCAATTTCAATGAAGAAGTTTTTGCTTGCCCAATGTAATTGTGAATTGCAGGAAAAAAAAATCCTAAACCTCTTTTGCCCACTTTGAACCGATTGTGACAACACTTACCCAGTGGACCACGGGTGTGATCGCCCAAAATACACAAGTTATTTTAGATAACTGATCACATTCAGCTGACATCTCGAATAGAGTTGGAAAATGGTAAAAAGTCAGTCAGCTCATCAGAGCGGGCAAATAGTAGTATCAATTTCCCTTACAAGATTTCTACCAAAAGATTGGGATGCATCATGCATTTCAGTCCAATAAATTTTTCTATAGGTAAAGTGAAAGTTCAATTATTAACTTATTAAAAAGAGCATAAATGAGGATACAAGGGGCTATTGAGTCAAGTGTCAATCTGTACATTTCCAACAAAGACACTTCACCCACTTCAAAAATCCATGCACCACACAAAGATGTAGACAAATGGACCTAAGGGCAAAGAAATAGAGAAGTGCAGAGGCTTGTTTGGAAGTACAGCTAAAATAATCACCTGGGCCATCATACGGTGCTTGTTCAGTAATTGAGTCCTGGCCTTGCTAGCTGCCGAGTTCTGCAGCTTGAACAGCCTCTGCAAACGAATAAAAGATGCAAATCAAGACCACTAATAATTTGGAATATTGAGACAGGCCAACACTTCAAGATACTATCAGAAAAGATTACTATGCATGCAGACACCCCCAATATATCATTCAACATTAAGTACATGACACATCTCACATCCCTGGACACTCATTAATGACAAACAGACAAGTCACAATTAAGCAAAGATAGAGATGGAACCAGTAATCTTCCGCGTCAATTACACTACTCAATATCACTCAATATTGTTCAAAAGGCCAAAGAATCACCAAGATCACTTGGTTGACAACACCGGTACAAGAAAGCTCTTCATGCTCACTGGGATTGAACAGGCTGAGCAGGCGAGAAGGCAATCCTATTACTTGAAACTACAATGAACTTGCAATCCATTTTTGTTTGTAACTTATAACCACGATGAACAAGGTAATAAATTTCTTTCTTTAGGAAATAACACCTGAGCCAACCCGACCACAGATTCACTTGCATCACCAACTACCCGAGGAACTTGGAGGACACAGGCACACAGCATTTTCTCAGAAGTATTGAGATTTATAAGGGCAGATCCTTCTCTAATTACTGACCCAGGATAGAGGTTATCATATCTTTCTAGATGTGTCACTAAGGGTTTCAAGCAATTTGACATCAAGAATGCCTGCACCTATGATGTCCAGATACCGACACAGACACGGGGAATGGGGATTCGACACACCATCTTCAGAAATTCAGGACACTGACATGGGTACGGTATCAACTAAGATACGATATGGACACGAGGGTACGACACGGACACAAACATGTATGTTTAAAAAATATAGAAGATTATTTTTTAATATTAAAAATATAGAAGATTTCATTCTACTAGGCATCCGAACCACTTAACTTTACATAGAATAGCACTCAATTGAATTTAGTACTTTACTCAAATTAAATGTGCCACTTCAGATTGATAATTTTTTTAAAGATGATTCATATTGATAATTTTTAAAATAGTTTCACAAAATGCATGATAAATTAAAAGTATCGTATAAATAATCTGTAGGTGGGCCTAGAACTATAGTAACAATGCCCACCCAATTTCTTAATTTCTCAATACTGAGATAATTTTTCATAAGGATATGGATTTCATCGACCGTCTAAAAGGAAGGCGGGCCTCACAATGTCAGCTCTCATAAAAACTCAAATAAGTGGGCCCATTCATATCTGTCTCCTCTCGTAAAAAAGAATGTACCAACAGGTTGCACGCTGCCAAAAAAGAGGTACGGAGCGATGGATGTTGTGAGCGACTACGGCAGCAGCTGGCAAGGGGCAGCAGTGACTGACGGGTGATCGATGGCTACAAAGTACAAAGTCAGGTTGCACGCTGCCAAAAAAGAGGTACGGAGGGGTCTCTGCAAAAAAACCTCTCCTAGATGAAGAAAGGTGTGAACCTTTTCTTGTATAGAAAACTTTCCATTTAAAATCCCAACATCTGCAATAATTTCATTCTTTTTTCCTTTTTCCCCCTTCTTTTAATGACCCAATCTCCAATCGATCCGAATCTAGTGTTTCGGCTGTTCGTCCAAAATTAGGTGAAATCACACAAAACCCTAAATTTCAGGCAAAATTGAAGGAAACCCTTACTGAATAGTCTCAAGTGTAAAAATTCGTGACGAAAGTCGTATCCTAAAACTAGGCACTGTGTCTAAAGCCGCATCTTGTTGTATCCTGTACCCGTATCGGACTCTGTTGGCATGGGTACGATGGGTGAAATGCCGATCTGGGTATCATAGGCCTGCACTAATGCAAGTTGTTTGGTCAAACCACTGCCACAACTAAAAACTTGGTTAGAATGAATAAGAAATTATTCATTCAATCAAGGCACCCATAAATCAACCAGACAAAAAAAGTCATTATGATTGGACAATCCTAGCTTCTAAATCTATGAAGAAAAAAATAAATATTAAAATACAAAGAAAGCAAGGGCTTGTGAGGTGTAATTCTAGAAGATCTGGATCATGAAACAAAAACAAGTTCTGGATAGTTGCCGATTAGAAGTGGATTCTTGAGGATGATGGACTGATGGGTAGGGTCATCATACAAATATGCCATGTGTACAGTAGAGACATTGGCACTGATGAAAATGAAGGGCACCCAAAGCATCAGAATTGGACAACTTGAAGAAATAAGAGAACTTCACAATAGATCTGCTCAATAATATTTTTCCCTATTTACCATAGAGCTAAGAATGAGATCAGACTCCTTGTACAATAAAGGAGGAAGTCCATTAGGCTAATGTCTTCTTTGAATTCTCTTCTAGTTCCATTTCAAAAAAAAAAAAAAATAATTCTCTTCTAGTTTTCCACGTGTATCATGCAAACCTTTCATGTATCAATAGAATTTACCAGAAATTAAGAAAATACTAAAAAAAAAAAGAAACTAGTTACTAGTGAATATCAGAAAAGTTATTCAAAAGCCAGTTTCCAACTTGAAAACCTTATATTTCAAAGTATGAACCATGAAACCAAAGAAAACACAACTTCACAATGCAAGCAGACTAGTGATGCATCAAGAGAACTGCATGCACACACCTTTTCTTCGCCTGATGAAAATTCTGAATTTCCTGATGGATTCTTTTTCTTTGGGGTGAACTCAAAAATTTCATGCAGCAATTCATTTTCCTGAATCAACAAAGATGGAATTCATAAATAAAGTATTAGCAATAAAAATGTAAGCACCCTATCCCAAGAAATGATGAGATCCAATTATGAGCCAGTAATATCACCTCCATGTGTTTCTGAAAACCAGATCCTAGAAAGCGCTTCAGAAAGTTCAACTGTTATAAACAGAAAGTGCAAGTTAGGCAATCCTGAGTCATAACACAGGATAATATCGAAGATTTTGTAAGAATAAAGATCCATGAATGTTAAAAGTAGGGTAGTATCCTTAAATTTGGCTGGTTTAATTTCCGTCAGGTCTGTTCTTATGTAGTGATTTTTGGTAATCTCTCCTTTTCTTAGTAATTAAAGTATTTTGCAACCAATATAATATAAAATAAAAAAAACCCTAGAAACGCACATTTCATTCCAAAAAAAAAATGCCAAAATCACATGGCCACAAAAACTACCT
Organism: Umbellularia californica; assembly: GCA_028538565.1. Classification (NCBI taxonomy): domain Eukaryota; kingdom Viridiplantae; phylum Streptophyta; class Magnoliopsida; order Laurales; family Lauraceae; genus Umbellularia; species Umbellularia californica. The sequence continues at coordinate 6,769,017 of JAPQWN010000003.1, forward strand.
GTATCAATTGAGCCCACGTAGATGTTACAAGTACACTGGCACCCTGTTGAAGTTTTACAGACGTCTCTGGGCATTCAGCATTCTGGAAACTCGCAACAATCTTAAACATCAACACTGAGTTCATTGAATAATCGGCGTGTGTCATGTACTGTTGTAGAAATAAAGGAATACCTCAATAAATGCTAAAACATCCCGAAACAGGTTTCTTTGGCTGTTGAGATCTTTCTTGCCTGACCCCTTGCCTCCTGCCTCCACAGATAGGTTCCTCACTTGATTGAGGATTTTAACTTTCAACCCTTCCACAGATGAAAACCCTCGAACATTGCTCCCTTCAGTTTCGAAATTATCAGTAGAGTTCTTGGCTTCTTTGGAGATTTTATCTATAGTTCCTATCTCAAATATAAGAGCTATTGCTTCACCAGCTGCAATTCTGATAGAACGATCATCTTTATCAAGTAGATTTGACAGAAAAGAAATTGCCCTGCATCAGATGAAAATTTCATATTAATAGTCCACTTGTACAGCAGAGTTTTTCCTTTTTCGGGTGAAAATGTACAGCAGAGTTAGAACTAAACTCACTCCTGCCAAATATTAGAATTAACTTTCCATTCATCAGTGCTCGACAGAAGAAACGACCATGCAGATATGGCTGCTGCTGATACAGCAGGTGAAGGCTTACTTGGAGCTGCAACCTACAAGGAAAATAGGACGGAATAAATTTTCAAAGGATGGAATTCAGCCCAAAATTTATAAATGCCACGGACTTTAATTTAAAGCTAATGGCACATGACATGATTGCAGAGACAAGCATACTCAGTTGCATAAAGTACAAAGCACACATACGTACATTAGAACCAGATTTTGGATGAATCAACTGCCACATTAATTCCATTGATTTCAAAGTCTCCTCATATTCTTTTCCGCCAACGAATGTGACAACAGCCAAACAGTCAAGCACCTGAATTTAGATTCCCAAAAGTTGCAGTGTGATTACATATTAATGCATAAGAATAATTCACCACGTAACATAAACTAATTGTATATCATCTCAACATTGTCACACATACAGATGATCTCTTAAGTGAGTCAGTGCCTGATTTAAGGGCCTGAGAAAGGTGGGGAGTCGATTCTTCCAATATTTCATGTGCATTATCTCCAGAACCAACAGTAATAGCTAGCAATCCTAAAAATACAAACATCAAAAACATAAGTACTCCAATGTTGGACAAAAGGAATAACAGATTTCGCAATAAGAAACACTAGAAGCTACCAAGAGCACGAGATGCAAGAGAAGCCTCCTTTGAAGATCCACGTTTGATTGAGTTGATAAGCAGATGTTGCAAAGTAATATAACTGCACAAATAATAGACAAGTGAGAAACAGCATCCAAATTGGAATGAAAAAACATGGCTGACATAGGACATGTTAATATAAAATAAATACAATTAAAAATGCTTCACACAAGTACCTGAGCTACAACAGAAGTACAACCAAACATAAAACTACGGAAAGGGTAAAATATGAATCTTTGGCTGATCTTTGCTTAAAAAGTCAATGACTGTATCAAGTATGCGACCCAAAAAATTGTATTGAAAAGAAGAGCGAGTGACAAATAGACAATTTTCCAAGAAATGACACCAATTATAACCACTCCACGAAATGTTGGAAAAAATAAAAGAAATGACTGAAACTACTCACTTATTCTCAGCAAATCGAATCTGTAAATAGCTGGCAAAAGCATCCACAAGTCCCAGTAAGGCCTTCTCTCGAGTAGATCCCCTTCATTAGAACCAAATAACATCAGATCAGGCTAAAAAATCATCAAATGTTAAAAGATAGTTTTATAAATATAAATGGGTACAATTTTAAAGGACAAGATGAAACAATGCATAAAGATTCAAATCATGGAAGTCTGAAGACAGTAAAAATTAACTAAAACTTCAACTACCTGCCTATAATTCCAGCCATCATTATGCATAAACAAGACTAAGAACAATATCTGAAGCTCAACTAAGAGCAGGAATGTATACTTTGATTTTTCACCTTTAGAAATCCGGCGCCCAACCATGAAAGGAGGGTTTGGACTCAAACAATGAACCCCCTTATTCCATCAAATAAGCATCATAGCCAACATGATTTGTATCATTCCATTTGAGATAGGCCTTGAAACTAGGTTAGATACAAACGTTAATATGGACACGTGGAGTTGGAATTTTTTTTTTTTTAATTTTATTATTATCAGTAACAACAAAATTCATCAAAGGGAGAGAAAACAAGGAATACACTAATCAGAGAGAAGGCCTCAAAGGTATAAACGACTTCTACCAGAAAAACAAAGGAAACAAAAAATACAAAAGGAAAAACAGCGAAATGCGAGGATCTGTCCACCCACTGTTTGGCCAACGAATCCACTATAACATTAGCCAATCTCCCAACATGCCTAAACACCACATGACCCATCAAGGCCAAGGCCTAGGTCTCATTGAAGAAGAAATGAGACCTATGTTACCCCATTGGAGTAACAACCAGTAATGAGGTCTCATATCTTACCCATCAATATTTTGCACAACTGCCATATCTTGGTTTCAAATTTCCGGGCACAAATATGATATGGGGATGAGGTACCCCATTTAAACAACCCCATTTCTCAAATTTGTGGACAAAATATGGCACATTCATTTCATTTACACTATACCTTTCTTAATATACTTTTATGAATTTTTATTTGAAAATATTTTGATACAATTATATACAGCTAGCTTTATTAGATGGAGTAGTCTCCATGCATTCTTATGAAAGGAATACCGTGAGGCTTATTCAGGATCCCTGGCCACTCCTTGAAGGAACGATCCAGCCAGTGGGGACCACTGGAATCATGAAAACCATGGAGGGGTAGGGGTTTATACGGTCTCCCTATGACCCGCTTTTGTCAAAAAAGGGGAACAATCCAATCACAAGAGGTTCTAAAAAAAATTGCCCAATGGTTAGCTGTTAGATGAAGCTAGATGAGCATCAAAATTCACACGATCAATTGTGGGGTGGTCGTTGTGGGTGGGTGGGTGGTGTTGGTTCTAAAAAATTTTGGGTGTGTCAAATACGGGTGGGTGGTAATTCACAATTGTCGAGTATCTGAAGGGCTTAGGTTGATCATCGAGGGGCCAGCTCAGCCCCACATGCTGTACCATTCGTTGCAAAAAACAGCCAGACCATCCCTGAATACCTGGAACAATGTAATTGAGTTCTTCATACTAAGATCTTTTAAACGTTCTATTTGTACATTTCTTACAACAAAGGTATGGTGGAACCAATTACAACTTCAAATCTAAGGGATCTAAATCTAATTTCAACAAAACTAAGCTTCAGTAAAGTATGCTATTAATGCTGTTGATTTATCATGCCCCAGATGTCATGCTGCAAGTATTCAATATCCAGGCTAGAAACAGAGGCTGAGTTTTCTTTAAATGATGCATGTGCTAAGATTAAGGTTGAGATATTCCAATCTAAGCAAGAAGCGATTCACAGAAAACAAACTGGAACCGGTCAGTTCTAATAAAATAAAATGGCTAAGCAAAATGTTTGGTCAAAATATAAAAAGAATAGTGAGAGCAAGAAATTAAAGAAATGGAGAGAGAGAGAGAGAGAGAGAGAGAGAGAGAGAGAGAGAGAGAGAGAGAGATATCTAAAATAGAGAATCTGATGCACTACTGGTGGATAAACAAACCGAAGAAATTGAGTTATCCCCTAGCAAAAATATGAACAATTTGGCACCATAGTTTCATCACTGCAAATTTGACACTGTTGGGTAGACTCAAGTAACCTTTTCAAAGAACCTGATATCATATGTCTAACCAGAGCAGTCAATTAGTTGGACATTCATAAGGGCTTCTAGGCCTTGCTCATTGCAGGGCAGTTTTATCACTAACTTCATTTTTCAAATACACGTTTATAAATGCATGTACTGAAATGAATGGAACACAATTTTTGCCTTATTGCAACCATACCTCTTTTCATACAAGGCATCCAGATACGATTCCAAGGAATGTCCACCAGGATCCACATCTTCATTGTCCTTAGGCAAAGGTGTATCTGACGCACATGTTGATGAAGTACTTAAAGAATCATCGTCACTGTCAAACAAAGCTGCACTTTTACGTTGGCTGCTGCCTGCATGGAAGAATGAAAAAATTATTCAATTTCATTCTACACAAGATAATACGTGAATCATCGGTATAATAGATCAAACCAATAAGTAGATGAAGCAATAAGGTAATTAGACGCCTTTTAATAAAAATGCCTAAAAGGCCTGTGGCCACAGAGGTAGCCTAAAACGAACAAGTTTACAATGACCCTGATACTGAAATATCCTAAACACTGTCAAAGTTGCAAATCTGAGATTAGGGGAAAAATCTACCATTCAAGAACTTAAAAACTCTTAACTTGTTTATCTTTTATTACTTTCTCAACCTCTACTCAATTGCAGTTATCACAGTGTTGATCACAGGAATGGAACAAATGAAGAAGAACAAAAAAAAAAACACCTGACAAGTTGTTCAAACAATCGAATTGTATTGTAAAATGTCTCCCATATCAAAAGACTTGAACATCTACAACCGACAACACCAATTTTTTAGGCGCCGCCTCGCTGTTTGAAATTTAGGGCACAGAAAAGGGCTTCTATTCTTGAAAACTTTAGGGCACGTCAGTCTCATTCTTCAACATTGAGAAAAAAAAAGGATTCTTTTCTTTTGAAGAAAGAGAGAACCATAACAATCTTTTTCCTCGAATATTTTCTTCAATCACACTTCATCGTAGAGTTGCAAACGATTCACAGCTTTTCACCCAAAAAAAAAAAGGTGAGATTTTTATAACCAGCACCGGTCACATATTTTGGTCTAAAGAACAAAACTTTTGCACCTTGTACGAAATCTTCGGTTTCTGTTGGGAAAGAAAACAACTTTACCATTCAACATTATGTCATATTGCAGGTTTCTTCACGAAAAAACAGAAACATGTTTGAAAACGAAATTAACTTTCAAAATCCAAAAACAAGAGAATTCCCTCAACCAAACAAGAACGAACAATAAGCAAGAAGCCCCCTCCTCATTTTCTATAAGATCTCCAATTCAAATCAGAAATGTACACAAACCACATAAAAAAAAATTGTTATAACGCGATCTGAAAGAGAAGAAGAATCGAAACGAAAAAGAAGAAGAAATTAAAAAAACAGGGTTCTTGGAGATGAAAGAGAAATCTCTGCAATACTTACGTTTTCCCATGGCGATCGATCTTCAATCCGTTACAAGCAAAAACAAGCTCTTTGGTTCCGAAAAGAGAATTGGGAGAAAACGGGAGTACAAAGCAGAGATGAGATGCTGAACCAGGAATTCGCAATAGATGAGCTGCGAATCGAACGAACTGTATATTGATCAGAGGAATACCGATCCATGTGACGGAGATCGAGAGGAGGAATTGAATTGAGAGAGGGAGAGGAAAGGAAATGTTCGGTTGGGAGAGGAACGGTGCACAATTGACCAAACCCTAGAATCCGATAAGAAAAAGGACACAACCAGTCCTGATGGGTGTTATCACCGCGTACTTTGACTATTTTATTTGGGTCGCAAGTATTTGGACACGTGGACGTGAGGACGCCCTGGAAGCAGTGGCTTAAAACAAGCACACGCCTTCTTTGTGTTTCCGTGGAACACGTGATCAACCATAGTTTTTAGGGCTGTTGATTTACTACATCAATACCACCAAAAGTGCAAAGAAAGTATAATTTTTGGATTCCTATAATTAGAATTTATCATATACCGGAATTCATAAATTCGTGTCAAAAAAAAAAAAAAAAAAAATCTGAAAATGTTAAGGGACATATTGTGCAAAACCCTCAACCACTAAAATTTTAGATAAAAAACGGGTCCTAAAGTGTCTTATTCGTCTAAAAAAGTAAAATTACCAGGCAATGAGCCGATATTGGCTCAGCTCGAGCTCGAGCTTAAGCTAAACTGCTTAAACCATGGCTCGAGATAGCTAGGCCTAAATATATACATGTACTTTTTACATAGATAGTGGGCGTGGTGGACCTAGAAAATTTTATTTGGGTGAAAAGAAAATTATTCTTATGTGTATAAAATAGTGCGTGCAATTGTCGAGAATTTTAAGGGTTTTTTTACAATATTTTGATTTTAATATGTTTGTCAAGTTAAAGCAGGTGATCTCTAGATCAAGCCAGAATCTTAATTGAAGTGAGCTTAGGCTAATTTGAGCTGCTGAAAAAAATACTTTTCTTTTTTTACAACAGAGGGTATCCCAGCCCTTTGGGATGAACTAATTCATAAAGGTCCAGGGGGAGTCGGGTAAATCTCCTGTTTTTGAACCCTCAACTTCTGTGAACAGACCATGGTCTTAAAAGCCAACTGAGTTACCCTTCGAAATTGAGCGGATAAATAGACTAAAGTAAAAAAGATGAGTTTATTTTAAATGATATATTGTGTATTAATCCTAATATCATCTCGATTTGCTAGTGATGTACGTTATTTGAAAATTTAACTGTTCATTCATTTGGTTATTGAGAAGTGTTAAATGCTACCCGTGTTTTTCACCCTAAGAAGAGGTCTCGTGTTCCATTATTATCATGCTAATGGTGGCAACTAGCTAACTTAACATTTATTTATCCCATAAAAGAGTGAGCCTTATTAATTGGAGTGAAGTTTGAGTCAACATCGGTACATAAGAACACGTGAAATAAGAAGCAAAGTTGATTAAATAAAGGACACACTCTAAATCAAGTGTAAGCTATCATCAACACCTTACTGATGGCATCATCTCTCTCTAGTTAGATCTAGATCAAGTGTGAGCTATCATCAACACCTTATTGATGGCATCATCTCTCTTTCTAGTTAGCATTTAAACCAACAAATATTGTGAACTAGAATTAAGAATGAATAAAAACATTCTTGTTTACATCTTGACAGTATTAAAACTACTTATCACATATAGATTAGGCTACAGTCATACAACGTACATATAAGAGCATAGTTTGATATTAACTATATAACTCTGCAAGTTGGAGCTAAACAACAACCAGAAGACTAATGACATTATCAAGCCATAGAGATCCAGATAAAAAAACATAGGATATTGATTTTCATAACTAATATTAAGATGTATATTATAATGATTGTCCACCTGTCAATTAACGTGGTCCTTGTAGCATGTGCCATTTTCTGTCAACAGGGTGTCGGTAATGGCAGTAGCTACGATTCCGTAATAAATTACTCTATTGCACGATTACTAGTTGGATGGCGTACTTACAATGTTGGGAAGCCATCTGCTTTTTAAAATTCCAAAGAGTTTTATCTCTTGGAGACGCTTTTAAGGGGCTTTTTTTTTCAATAGAATTTATAGAATTCATGTTTGGTTGTTGTCGAGAAATTTTAAATGCTGGTATTTGAAATACTATTAAATTCTGAAATTTTAAATTTATTGTTTCATTCATGGTCGGAATTCCTATATGAGCTCCCAAAATGTTGTCATCCCTCTTCAGGAATTCCAGTGCTAAACGAGATTTCCAAATCCTCTTTGTTAAAGTGAGCTTTCAAATGCTAAATTTTTTGGGATTTCAAATGCGTAGAAATTTTAATAATGAAACACAGAATTCCCAACAGGAATTCTGAATGCCTAACAAGAATTCTGAATTTTCAGACAGCCTAAATTCCAGACAGGAATTCTAGTAAAGAAACGAGGCATAAAATAGAAATTAACTCTTTCCTCACGGAAAGCTCCTTTTGGATGGAGGGCCCTCTTATCTCACCCTTGGTCTCCTTCCCTCTTGCAAGGGCTCTCCACTAGCATTGATTGAATGGGTCCCAAGCGCTTCGCTTGGGTTTAAACCAAAAAAAAACTTATCCATTCACTAATCACCTCTTTAATTTTCCCTTTTTAGATTTGAAATCATGCAAATGCAATACAATATTAGGAAAATTGAAGTCAATCGATTTCCTATTTTTGAATCCTTATTTATTTAAAGTTCACTGTATTATTTTAATATCTAGTCATCTCCTTTAATTTTTTGTCTTTCCTTTGATGGATCCGCTTTCTAATTTGTGGTGTGATGTCAATTTTATTTTGACATCCAGTCATCTCATTTACCTTTTTTAGTCTTCCTTCGGTGGATCCGCTTTCTAATTATTCTTATGATGTTGTCAATTGAAACTGGCGGCCGTTGAATGAGTCGCCTTTAATCAATCAAATCGCTCAAAAATCTCATTCCAATCTGAGAAGAGGATATTCCATGAATATCTTTCTGACCGGTAATTATAGCGTCTTCTGGAGAGTGGAATGAGAGAATCATATGTAATGTACCTGAATCACTGCTTTGAAATTGGAATGTCCCGACGGACACCTTTCTCTCTTTTTCTCACCGTAAACTCTCTATCCTCAGGAATCCTTCTTTCTCAGGGGGAGCATATTCCCAGAATATTCTCTCCCAGGCTCCAGCTGATGAATCCCTTGGTGTAACGTAGAAACGTGTAGTATTTTGCTCGTGAGTCCGGGAATTCTGGATTCTGATTGAGAAGAATCCAGAGAGAAAGAAGAGGAAATGTATAGTGGGGCCTACATATAGAGGAATCCAATCGTTCAAAAATGTCATCCTCCTCATTCCAATAGAAGGTAAGTCCCTCCCTAGGATTGATCGTAACTTGATCGATTAATGTGATTACTGATGTGTTCACTTTTAAAATTGTATTTATCATCTCTTAATCAAATGGTATTTGTCAATTTGATAGTTGAGCAAGGCTCTTCTAGGCTCAAGCTTAGGGTAAGGTAAGCTCAAGTGTGTGATGGGGCCCACTTGGGGACCCACATAGGGGGATTTCAAGGACTCTTTGGGATCTTCCTTTCAGCAAAAAATCATCCTCAACTGTAACTTCTATCATCTTTCTATGAGCCCAAATGTTTAATGGTCAACAGTCTATTTGAATCGATACATAGTCGATCAAACGATTCAGTAAATTCGGATCTGACTAAAAGTTGGTGGACACGTACAATTTAGGAGGGTCATGTGTTTAGTCCATTTGGATGGACCAAAGGTGGATCCCAAAAGCATGAGCTTATAAAATTTTATTATAAACTTGAACTTAAGAGAGCCTTGCTATCTTAATAGTTAACTATAAAAAGTTACTGTTCTTTAATAAGATCTCATCTCACCTAAAGAAGATGGCACAACATAATGATCCATAAGATTTCCTAACAACCTTCAATTTTGTTAGTTAGAACTTAGAAGTAAGGTGATTAAAGCAAAAATTAATGAAGTATGCTTTGAAATCTCAAGCAAAGTCCACTACAACGACCAATTCAATATTTGAATGTTTCATTATGTTAAACCTAATATTAAATGCCTTTTTTCAAAGTGTTAGGTTCAAAATCTTTGAAAATGAAATTTTAGTATGTTATTACACCATAGAGCGAGCATCTATTCCCCTAATACTCTTCCTCGTGGGGACGCTTTATCCCATACTCTTTCCATCTCCTACATGGACGTGTTTGTGCGGCGCAGATTTTCATTTCTTTAGTGGAGAGAAATCTTACATTCCAACTTTTTACAAAGAAAATCAAAATTATCTTTATCCACTAACTTCATTTTTTATTCTTCTCCGTGGAAAAAAAACACACCGCACCAACAACAAAGTAGTTGGGTGTAGTGAAAATTAGGTCAGTTTTTCTGTAAATAATTCTCTCAACAGATTAACATAGCCTAAATATAGCCAAAATCAACTTCTATCTAATGGAATATTGGGTACACGTTACATTTTAGGGTGTTCAAGACGTCTTCCCTAAGAAGATATCATAAGCTGAGATGTTTAATAGTTGGCTTTCAGATGTGGTCATACCCAAATGGACTCAATTGATTGATGATATAAACAAATTGGTGAATGTATTAAATTGCAGAGTAAGAGTTGGCACGTTACACTTCTGGTTGTTGTTCATTAGCTCTTCCAACTTGTAGGGTTTTATAGTTAAAATATCAAACAATGCTCCTATGCGTGCCCTTTCCTCATCTTCAATGGGTAACCTCTAGTTTTGGCTTTGACCAGCTGATGGGCCTGTTCTTCCATGAAATAAATAATAAAAAGCAAAACAATGCCTTTTCCTTTACAATCATGCCATTTTTTAGGATTAGGGTCCCTTTTTTGTCGCTAACGCTGGTGTTCGGCCTTTTGAAAATTGACTATTTTCCCCCTCACGTGAAGTCCCTCCCCCTCAATTCATTGGGTGAGTTAGGCTTTTGCCTTGTTAAGTGGCCCGTAGACGAGTTCAAAGCCACAACCTCCTATTCATGAGCCTTGGTCCTAGGCAATCACACTATCCATCGGGGTTGGATTTGGGTCCTCTACAACTATGACAATAAGATGTGTTCTATGAGCCTTCCAAAACAAGACATTTGGTAGTTCATGAGGTCCACCAACTCTAATTTTGGCATGGGTGGGCCCATTTTTCAATCAAATAAAGGAAAAGAAAAAACCATATTAAATACCGATCTTCCTTGTGTCTCACTAGTTGCATGATTAGGAGTATATGCAAGAGGTTCAGGGTTCAAGGATTGATACCATCCTCTCGTCATCTTAAAAACCATATTAAATACAAAAGGATGATCACAATTGGATGTTGAAAATCATCTACTCTAAGGTCACAAATGAGGGTCGGGTCTCGTATAAACAGGGACCCGACCCACCTCGCTCCTATTAGGGACAATTTTGGTTTTTTTTTTTGGTAGGGTTTGGGTTTTGTTGCCCTACCCCTTCCTGCCCAAAATATATAGTATATGTATACTTATAGCTAAAGTGATAGACAAAACTCATGTGGCAAAGGCGTAGTGTTAAATCTCTGACACGCTCATTCTCATTTATTCCTGTCCATTTTAAAAGTTTTAACTTTAAATTTGACTTGACTTAACCAAATAGGACAGGTTTGGCATCACATCCAAGCGACACGCCAAGGGGTGGTTCAGGGTTGGATGAGATAAATTAGAGACGTGATGGATTTGGTTTTAACCCAATCCACACCAAACCCACCTGTTGCCATCCCAAGTTGGGTCCAAGTCGGTTTTGACTAATTGGGTACCCAATGCGACTCCAATGGCACAAATTGACCCAAAGAAGGATCTATTGGTCAAACTTGCTGACTGATATTGTATGTGTGAGCGCATATCTCTCTCTCTCTCTCTCTCTCTCTATATATATATATATATATATATATATATATGGGGGATATTCAAGTGCATCCATCCCTCACCATTTGTGGTGAGGGACACCCCTTTTGGGGAAATTTCAACTTCTCTTTTGTACTTAAAACTTTCTCAAAAGGGGTGTCCCTCACCATTTGGATGCACTTGAATATTCTCCTATATATATAATATAGGTAGTTGTATTAAAATCAAAATAAGAGGTGATTCTTTGTAATTATTGGACCAGTCAGGTTGCTATATGTAAATCTCTCAAAAACAAAAGAGAGACAACAACCTTTTCACTAAGATAACCCCAAGGGGTAGCTCAGTTCACCGCCATGGTTTGTTCCCGAAGGTTGAGGGTTCAAAACTGTGCTACCACACTGGGCCACAGGAGATTTACCCCGCTCCCACTGGGCCTGTAGGGATTAGTCCGGCCCAAAGGGCTGGGACACCCCGTTTATATAAAAAAATGAAAAAAAAAAAAAAAACCCTTCTCACTCAGACGAACTTCATTACATTGACTATGAATGGTTGATCACTCAAATGCAGGAGTGCAACTTGGGCCATGCCAAAACGTAACCAGAAAGGCCGGGCTCGGATGAAAATACTGCTTGGACCGTGCTTCTTCATAGTTCTGCTCAGGCCAGGATTTCTAAGTGGAATTTGGGGTGGGCACTGGTTTGGGCCCGTGTACACAAATTGGGCTTGAGTACAGGTTCAGACTTGGTAATTTGGTTTCATCCAAGCCCAGGCTCAAGTTTACAGACACTTGATCCAGGGTCAGGCTTGGGTTGGCCCAGTACCAGACCACTGTCATGTTCTAAAACAATCACCTACCATTTTGAAATTGTTTTGAATTGAGAAAAGCTAGTCAAAATGTACTTTGTTCCACACACTTGACCTATCAGTGATTTGTTCATAATACACACATCAACCGATCTGAATTGATCATGATATGGGAGTTGCTATTGATGGACACGAGGCCAAAGCAAAGGTCCTGATTAACCCAGCCATCCGAGGTGGCAGTGGGGTCAACTCAGTCTGGCCAACAAACCAAACAAGCTTGATTAAAATAAAAAACAGTTTTATCCTAGTGGATCAGGGGTGCCATAGGCAACCTCTAGGACAAAGTTGGTTGGGCTTGACGAGTTGGCCCAATGGGTTGACCCATTGTCAGATCTTCAGCTGGTTGAGTTGGCATATTTAAAATGTCGGTTTTATCATGGCCAAGCCCGGCCCGGCCCAGCCCATCGATGGTTTCTGTGTATTAACTGACAAGTTGGCCCAAGAAGACTGGGATGACCTGGCCTTGTTTGTTCACTTATAGTTGGAAAGCTTAGTTCATCTGTCAATCCCATGAGCTCAAATAAGGCCTGGAAGGCCTAGACAGCCATGATCCAGCCTGTTTCAATGAAGTTGCAGCAGCCAGCAATAGAGTACGGAGCAGTGCATGTCTATGCTAATCTGGGGTGTTGGTGGACCAGGCCTGGGACAGTGTAATGCCAACATCACCTCATTTTGGCTCTGCTAAAAAATTGTGGGCCAAATACTGGAGCCCAGGCTCAGAATCTGACAGCCAGAAATGAGTGTTAAAACTGGAGCCTTGGCTCAGAATCTGACCACCAGAAATGGGCCTTAGTATTGGAGACTAGGCTAAGAATCTGACAACCGAAAATGGGCCTTAATATCGGAAACCAGCATAGAATGGGACAGCTAGAAATGGGCCTCAATATTGGAGCCCAGGCACAGACTCTGATAACCGGAAATGACAATGGCTCAGGTTAAGAGTGGCGCCTTGCCGCCAACCTGCTTCTATTTTGGGGTGGGTTAGTAGTGGCTCTGGCAGGTTGGGGCTGGTGTAGGATTTTAGATTTTGACTCGAGCCGGTTTTTATTTCGGATCACTTAATTGGTCCTGCTATTTATATTATTTTGCAAATATTTAGCACAACGTTTATTTTTTGGTTTAAAAAAAAAGGGAAATTGTTGGAGCATACTTGTGGTGGCCAGTACTCCATAAAGAATGTGAAGTCGTACGTTTGAATCCTGTCCTCTACAAAATAGGAAAATTGTACCTGTCGTTGGTTGGTTTCGATATTTACAAAGGAAAAAAATGAGTCACTTGGGGTGTAATAGATTTTTTGTCTTTTAAAACGGTAACCGTATCCATAAAAATTGTTGTAAACCGAACCGTGGTTAATCATATTAGAAGATTCGGTTATGGTTAATAGTCATGGAAAAATCTGTTCATTCACCATTTTCACACTTTCCTGCGTATTCTCTCTCCATTCCAATCCTTAACTTGAATTTTAAGCATGATTTTTTGTCCCCCTTTAAATCATTAGACACTTGGATAGTTTATTCAGTAACATTGCTGAATCACATGGGTCAATCAAATCCTCACTTGACCAAAATGCTGCAAAGGATATCAACTATAGATCTGTCCTCAATAATCAACTATAGATCTTGATGACATGATATTATCAATCAGTCAGGGCATTACATTAACATGTTTGTGTTTTGGACAGACCCTAAGTAGTAATCAATTAGAATTTTGAATATATGGGCAGAGTGAAATTTCACCAATTCCAACTATGCATTTGGAGCAAATCAAAATCAAGAAACCACATGATTTGAACATCGTTTCTTTCCCCTAAACTAATCTCCCCAAAATCAATCTCGGCAATTGCAATGGTACTTATTTAAGTAGAAACTGAAAAAACAGTATCCGACCCAACCACCCCAAATGCCTAGATAAGGTATCGACGAACCGATTGTGATATGGGGTACATCCAAACGTACCCCAAATCAAAAAGAGAAAGATGAACAATCAGAGCCGAGGAGCAGGTTTTCAGGTGTTCTTTCATCTCCCACGGTCGATATCATCATCGACATGGGAAACCCCTTTCTTAACCTTTCCTCATAAGAATTCCTCAAGATTGGAAGTGTAATCTCTCTCTCTCCTCGCTTAAGCTCTCTCTTTCTGATTTCTTTTTTTCCTCTGGTTAGATTGGAGCTTTGAGAGTAGCAGCAAAGGAATCCACCTTCTCCTCCTCCTCCTCTTCTGCTTCCTTGTTTGGCTGCAAGAGAAAGGGGGGTTTTGTTGCACCTGGAGCATAGTTGTTAATATCGTTTCGGACCTCATTTTGCTCTGGCCTACAAAATGAAAAGTTTCGGCCGATTCGGGATTTCGGCGAAACTTTTCGGAATTACATTTCGGGGAAAAAATAACAAAATATATATACATTTATAAGTAAAAAAAATAGAAAAAGTAATAAATATAGATTTAATCCATTATAGTAATTTTTTGGAATTATATTTTGTGAAAATATAAGAAATACAAAAAAATATGTGTAAAAAAAGTTTTAAAAAATTAATTATATAAAATTCCATTTCGGCCGAAATTGACCGAAAATTTTTGAATGGAATTTCGTTTCGGCCACTTGACCGAAACGAAAAATTTCGGCCATTTCGACCGAAACGAAACGATATTGATAACTATGACCTGGAGCCGATATAGAGAGTGAGGCGAGAAAGAGGATTGGAAGATGAGAGAGCTAGGCTTTGTTTTGTATAAGTTAGGAAATATTTCATTTAGGCCCTTTACCATTTCTTTTATTTGTATAACAACGGTTAACCGAATCGTATTTTATGGTTCGGTTCGGTTAATAACCGTGAGTTATTACGGGAAACCGTAACCGAACCGAATCGTGCAATTTTGGAATTTCATTAACCATAACAGAACCGTGAAACACGGTTATTAACCACGGTTCAGTTCGGTTAGACGGTTTTTCGATTTTCTTTTACACTCCTATGCATCACAATTAGGCAGATATATATCACTTGGGTTTTGGTCTACCTAAGCGCTTGTTTTTTTACTGAAATTTGGGAAATTACTTTCTCTAGAATTTGTGAATGCCCCGATACATTGGAATCTCTAATCCTCCTTTATACTTGAGCATCCAAGAATTCCACCAAAAAGCAAAGGGATTAGAATTTCAAAATTCTATTAGGGCATTCAATACCTTTTAGGTGGCTAGAATTTTGAAGTTTACGTGAAAAGAGATAGCATTTACAAATGTCAAAGGACAAGTCATCATCTAAAGTACCCTAGCACCACAAATTTTTATTAAAAATTCTAGCAAAGAAACAGATCCTATTAGCTTAGATAAATCCATCATTAACCATTTTATCTGATTAGTACTGCTTACCCATGAAAACTAATGAAAAAATCCTACAAGCATCCATCCAAATATTCTTTATTATCCTTTAGGTGAACCTTTTATATTTCAATTTCAAACTCACTTGCCCGTGCAGGTTCAGCAAGTTTTCATATAAACCCCCATCTGTTTATCCATTGTTGATTCAATTTCAAACTCATTTTCATGTAACTCTGTTTATCCATTGTTGATCGTGATGAAGAACAAAATTGTCACTAACATACAACTACGAAGACACATGAACCATGATTTCTCTGTCATTTTGTGGTTGCAGTTTCTATAAAAAAAATTTGAGGAGATGCCCCCCTTGAGTAACAAAGCCTTGGTCGGGCAGTGGGCCATGTAAAATCTGATATAGTTTGTGATACAAATCAAACCTATGGATCTTAATCTATGCATTAACAATGAATAATCTAAAATATTAAAAGCGTACCTTGCGCCATGATCTTGATGATGATAAGATCTCTTATCGGAAATAGGGTTTTCTCCTATCTCTCTTATCACCCACTCCAATATGCGTGAAGTTGATGGTTACTTTTCAGATCTGGTAGGTTAAGAGAGAGGACCGGAATTGTTACTTTTCAAATCTCGTAAGTTAAGAGAGAGGACCGGAAAACAATAGATAAGCCCTAGAGAGATTTCTTCCCATCAAAGAAATCTAATAAAAGTAAGTTTTCTTAATTCCCTCAAAAAAGCCAACAAGAGTTCTATTTGATTTGGGCTTACTAAGATTGAATCAAACATAAAATTAGTAAAACCAAAAACCAAAAGGGGAAAGTAACTTAAATTAGTGGGCTCAAACCGTAAGCCCCAACAGTGTTGCACATGTGGTCATGAAGACCACTTACGTCTAACAGGCCATTCTCTAATCAGAACCAGGTGTGACACTATCAGCATCCATTTCCACCATCCATCAGCTAGTCACAGATCACTCATCGCACTGAAAAGTGTGGCCCACCTGATGAACAATGATAACCAGGGGCCATTCATGTGAAAAGAATACAGGAGGAGACCAACCAATCAGACAAGGGTATGTCATATGTAGTGTACAGACTTTCAGAAATGTAAGGAGTTTCCCTTTGGCGCTCCCTTGCCCATGTGAGCTCTCTGCCCATCTATGTTGGAAGGGCAGCACGGGCAGTCAAACATTGGGAACCCATCCCAGAAGAGTCTTCTTCTCTCTGCATCAGCAGAAGCTCTGAAGTGTGTTGCAGGCCTTTTTGTATAAAAAAGGGTGGCATCCTAGTGTGTGTATGTGTATGTTTGTGTTGGGGGGCAGAAATTTAGGTCACCAACCATACAATCATACACTCTACCTTGCTCCCCCAACTCCCCTCATTGCTATTTACTCATCTTGTGAACCAACATTTAATAAATTGAAGAGGCCCTTTGGCAGGACCATCCCAACCCCCCCTTTTGAATTGCTTTCAATGTTTGGCCATTATTTGTTATATAGATTGATGTTTCATCTATTTGCAAACTGCCGAGTAGATGGGGTGCATACATTCAACCCAATCTGAATCGTCCAAATCATTGGCCCATTTCTCTATGTGGGCAAAACCTAGCTTTTGCTGAGATAGATTCCATAAACAATTTCACTCCTAAGGTGCTCACATTTGATATCAAAGTGAGGAATCTATAAATTTGAGCAATAGTCCCATTAGTAATTTACTTGATTAATCTTTCACTTGCCATTATGACAAATGAAGATGATTCAAGTCAGAGGCCCACCCACCTCACATGGCACTTGGGCCGCGCTTCAATTGCTTACAAGTTCAAGGGTGATCCAAGTTCAAACTGGCAGTTGTGCATTAGTTGGAATTGGGAGAAATCCAATCAATATGCTTTTGGGTGATTTGACATGTGAGCCCACCATTTGGTGGATGGTTTGTAGGAATGTACCCACTTATCAGGTATCCATCTCTCTCTCAACTACTTTGTTTAAATGAGTGAACTTACCCTACATTGAAGAGAGTTGATGGAGTTTGGGGAACGAACAGCTAAGGCTGCCTCTGACACAAAGCATATGGGTGTGGCATGCCACACGTATACTCTTATATCCATGTGTCATGGGATGAGTCCAAAGAGGCAAATGTGGCCCTGGTGGGTTGGGATCATGTTAAGAGAGAATATTTTTCTCTCCATAAGAAGCAGACAAGGCAGTTGAGTGATTTTTTAAGGGCCAAACTATGCCATTTACATCAAACAAGGGATATGCTAGTTATTGAGCCCGTTTGGCAATCTACTAGGTTAGTAAAAGAAATGTAAAGACGAGTCACATCAAAAATATATATTTTTGAAATTTTCTCATTCTTTATAATAAAAAAAAAGAGTAAAAAACTAACCTCCTTTCTTCACTAAATACGATAAAAAAAACACTCACTTTTTACATAAAAAAGTTAAAAAGATTCCCTACCAATCCACTAAAGATAAAATATCATCATAACTCCCCTTATATTTTATTTTCTCTTGATTTGATGCTTTACATTACTTTTTCTTTAATAGTAAATTCCCAAACGGGCCCAAGGAATGTAACCATCTAATTGGGAATTAGACCATAGTCACCTAGTTTTCTTCGAATTGCAAATCATAGTTACCTAGTTCACTTATAAGGCCTTCAAATTACAAATAGTTCATTTCACATAATTCACAGTTTGATTCTTGAATTAGCAAACTTATTCTAGTAGGTTGATATACATTGTTATGACACTAACCACTCGAGTTTTTAGTGTTTTTGGTTATTAACATAGTATCAAAGCCAGAGGCCACGAGTTCGGAACCCTTGTAGGCATGTTACCCCCATGTGTCTATTTGGTCTGTTACGTTCGAGCTTTTTCTAACTCTCAACAAAGTTGGCTTCACTTTAAGATTGATCACCACTAAAACATGGCCTATACTTAGGTTTTTTTATTTCAACCAGTTGTTACACATGATAGATCTGATGATGGGCCAACTCTACTTTAATTAAAAACTGGGATAGAGTAAATGTAAAGGACAGTTATTTGAGTGATTAGGATTTAAATGTGAGCTTGAGTGATGGACTTGGATTTCGATGAATTAGTTTATGGAACTTGTTGAAATAGAACTCCAAATTAGATGAATTGAAAAGGGAATCAAATGAACCTCCTCCATCGAGTTTTCTATTTTTGCTTCAAATTACGAATTGCAAACTTAAATGTGAATTAATTGGACTGCAAACCAGGTAAATATCAATTAGACTTCCACTTTCGACCTTCTTTAAACACTTTCAATAGAAGTGGAGAAAGGTGGGGTGTTTAAGTTGTTGATTTATACCCATATTATTCATTTAAAACATGAGGCTTAGGGGGGGGAGAAGGTTTGTATCAATATCATACTGATAGCTGTTTCCAAAAAGAACTTGGCACTCTACAATATAAGTACACTTGAACTGAGTAAAAGTTGGAAGACCTTGTAAATCAACTTCAGGTTGATGGGATAATTAGGTTTTAATGATGATATAACAAAATAAAATGATAAAAAAAAACAGGATAATGTCATATCAATATGTCCGTTTCGAAAATGGCTGATGAATCTGGACCAACATCTGACAATCCAGCCATGGTTGATCTTCGGCCAATCACAGAACTTTTGTCCTTCATATGTGCATGCATGTCCACAAGCCTTCCATGAAAAATTGACTGCATAGGGGGTGCCTTCTCTTCTTCTTCTTTTTTTTTTGGCTAAAACCTAAGATTGTATATAGTTTGAGGTATCTCTTACAGTTGGTGAAACCAATAATAGGGGCTGTCCTCCGAAATTCCGAATTTGCCTTTTTAATGGAGAGGTTTCGTAAAATTATCCATGTGAGATGTTGATATTTTTGGCCATTTTTTTCAAATGCTGCAATGTATTTGAACATTTGTGAACTAGATAAGAAAACATTCAGGGCCCTAAGTCGACATCTTGACAAAGATGGTTTTTCCCCTTTTAAGTAGCACGGCTCAAAACCCAACCTCAAAGTTACAATAGCAATCCCCTTCTACTGTGGTGTAGGCATTTAGCACAAACAACAGCCACCTTTTCCAAAATTTCAGAGTCTTTCCATCTTCATCTGCAAAGGGACGTGACATCTCTCGGTTGGCCTCTTTTTTTTCATGGACCAGCGCATTAGCACTAGTATGATCACACCGTTGTTGGCTGGTCTGTTTTCGTTTAAACCTTTGTTGTAGTTGTTGTTATTATTATTACTATTGTTTCATTTTTCCTATGGTTGATCCTGACTGACACTTTACTGTTCTAAACTTCTGTCCACCATCCAAAAGAGTAACTGATTATATTGGTTATGACAATGATGATCAAGTGGTTATGAATTTATTTCAATAATCTTTCTGTACATGGGTTTAGTTAGACAGACAGCTTTTGTACTGTTCACATCATTTTCTACATGGTTGTTAACTAGCACTAATCAAGGTTTTGGAAGATTCTAAAATCATACGCGAATATTAATGGTCTTTTCAGCACCTTGAGACTTTTTGGCCTAACAAACATGTTCTTGAAAGGAAAAGTTCTTTTCAGCTTTGACAAAACCCCCAGCCACCCTTTTCTTTTCCAACGAGAGTTTCAGGGATAGAATATTTGATAGAGAAAAAATTGTAGTCAGTGACAGTGGTTGAAGCCTTTGACAAACAGCAGGCATATTCAATTCAGTTCTTGTGTTGATTCATCTCCAGTTCTATTGATGAAAGGAGGAATTTCTTTGTCCTTGACTTCAAGAACTGCATAGCTTCTAGGCCTTAAGACAATGATTTAATGGAGCCCATTATAATTAGACAATCCCCAATTTTTTTAAGAAGATCGACCACACCCGGTTAACAGCCTTGATACATACCAGCTTTTACTAATAAATTAGATGGAACCTAACTATGCCCGCATTTTTTTAGAAAGTGCCTACCACTTGTAGAGCCCACTTGGATGCATGGAAATCAGGAGAGGTAGAGCAATAGAAAGGTTTAGATGAGGATTGGGAGTACGCAAGATAGGCCTATTCAGGTAGTCCTAGCTCATTATTTTACATCCTCAAAATTTAATGGCTTTACAGTGTGTGGATGAGAATTGAATTAATCAGAGTGGGCCATCTATATAAAAACTGAAAAAGGGGCACCAAAAATGGGGGCACTGTGAAGAATTTGCAGATAAATAAATAAAAAATAAGTATTAGCAATTTCCCCAGTTTGGGAAATATTCAAGTGAGAACTGGTTTTCACCTATTATATGAGAACTTTTTTGCGGGGCCCAATTAGCAACCCATCCAAACCTAGCAACCAATAGAGACCCCCTGAGAGTTACTAATCCCAAGGACTGGCAAACATCTGAATGGACTGAACCGTTTGATCAAGGGTTGAATATTTTTTTGAATATGAAGCCATTAAACTAGTGGGCCACGGATGAAGGTGTTAGGGGCATAGATTTGGGGTCAAACTTGATACTTAGGGTGGTCTTACATAGATCTTTACGTCCCCCCTGCTCCCATCCCCAAATGGGGCCCACAATTGGGCCCCACAAAAAAGTTCTCACATAATATGTGAGAAAAGTTCCCACCTGAATATTACCACTTTTAGTTATTAATTAAATGTGCACTCTTATGAATTCTTATTTCAAATTAGTTGATAGATTTTCATTTATTAAACATTTCATGGCTTCCCTCCTAGCAGTGATTATCACTTGCTTCCTGTAGATCGTTTGTGGGACCCCAATCTCACTATGGAGTAGCATTTTGTACTCTTTTGTATATGGACCTTCTCCTGTTCCCTCCTTGTTGCTTAGATGAGCCCACTTTTAGCACTATTTTATCCTATTTGTGTAGTACCGAATCCTTCATGACTCTAGAAGTTCTTCCAAGGGCCATGGGGAACAAAGGTTGGGTCCATTTGCACCATTAGCTGGAAGTACAGACTGTGTATATGGCATCTTCCCAAAACCACACTGATTGATTGTCCTAACTGACTGATCTATTACAATCAACCTGATGGCTAACTTTCAATCTAAAGCAAGTTATTTTTATCATCCATTATTTTTCCTTTGATCCAATGGTCACAAATGACCAATAAGACTGTTGGTTTTGTTCTCTCTAAAAAGGTGAAAATAAAAAAACTAGAAAGAAGAATATTCTGAACTGCACTGTGGAATAACTTTTTCCATAGACAATTTTGGCCACTCACCTACTCGAATTAAGACACCAGACAGTGAGTGGCCTTCGTGATATATATAATGAAGCCATAGTCCCTACAGCTGCTGTGTGTTGGTTTGTGATATGTTGTCTCTAAATTATAAAACCAAGACAAAACTGAAACCCTGTAGTTGCTTGGTTGGTTGGCAACCAAGTTTCTCAGCTGGCTCGCCGGGTTTGAATTAGGGATGGCAGCGGGGCGGATCGGGGACGGAATTGGGGTTCCCCTCCCCCGCCCCCGCCCCGCCCTGCCCCGCCCTTTGGGATAATTGATATGCCCCATCCCCGCCCCGCCATACTCCGATTGCCCCCCGCGGGTATCCCGCCCCGCCCCTCCCCTCAATTGTAAAATTTTTAAATGTGCAAGACTTGGGATTCGAAGTTGGGTGGGGGAGTAACTAGAGGTTGTTTGCCTTATCACTAGACCAAACTTCATTTCTTATAATGTTTTACCTTATTTAAAATATATTAATATATTCTAGATTGTTACACACATATACATATATATATATATATATATACACACACACACATGCATATACATATATATACATATATATACATATATACATACACATACATACACATATATATATACGTATATATATAAACTTATTTAATGGTGGGGCGGGGTACGGGACGGGACATAAGGCGGGGAAAAGAGCAAATCCATCTCCGCCCCACCTCCGGGGCACAGTTTTATTCCCCGTCCCCACCCCACCTAAGGATCGGGGGGGAGGGGAACCCGTGCGGGGCGGAGCGGGCGGGGCGGGGCGGAGCAAAATTGCCACCCCTAGTTTGAATCATGGGTACGTCGTGCGGATTTGAATCCTGGGTACGTCGTCTTTTCCTTTCCGCGCGGGCTCCTTTTTCATATAGAAGTGCGAGAACTTCAAGATTTCCTATTTTAGATTCGCACTGATACAATATGATTCTTCAAAAAATTGATACTAATATTCGATACTGATATTTAAACTATACATTACAGTCCATTAAATGTTAAGCAAAGTTTACATTCCACTAGTGGCCTGCTTTAACCGACATTGGTGATAAACTATACACCATGAAATCTTGAAATGGGCCTTATCGATTGGATTGCAGTTGGAAGTAGTGAATGACGATGATATCAAATCGAGGTCTTCTCTTAGAACTTTAATATGAAGTCGAGAGACCTAAAGTACAGAGATAATTTGTTTTAAGTTGACAATTAGTCATAAATTGAAAGTAAACTTCCTTAAAACAATGTATTACTTTTTTAATGGTACAAAAGATGTATCTTTTATCTTTCTCTCTCTCTCTTCAAAAGTTGAGGGCCCTGGCATCAATCAATAAGGACTTAACTACATCAAGATAGAGACTGAAGAAATAACTAGACTATCTTGTTGTCAAGGAAGATGGTGAAACTCCCAAGTCGTTTCACATTATTTTGAACTAGTTGATTTTGGATCTTGTGCTCTTCTTTCTTTTTGCCCTTTTTCATTGACTCTTAAATTGCTATGTAGGGTAAGTAAAACCAACAGATAGTCAGGTACCAAGTCAATAAGAGGGATCAATTAATAAGTTTAATTTACAAACTATGATGATTTAATATTCACTGGTGGGCTGTAGGTGTAGTAATGAAAATTGTGGAGATGTAGACTTGGGTCTTCCCAATCAATTAGACAATTGTACAACATGTGAGTGAGATCCAACTATACATGAAGGAAGGCCCATCATGAAGGGACCCTGACACAAAGTTCAGTTTTTGCCCCTCATTTGGTAGTAGTAAACTGCAAATTTATGTGCTGTTACAGAGGAATCGATGAAAACTTTGGACTTTTTTTTTTTTTTTTTCTGGGTTCTTTCTTCTTCTTTTCCTAGGCTGTTGATTACATAGATGTTTGCTAATGACATGAAATTCTGGTCAAGGATTAATGAAAACTGGGTGAGAGACAGATTGACAGCTGTGATTGGAGCATAATTTCACATTGTTTTAATCATATTGCACAATTCGTCTTGAATTTTAGGTGGCATTTGTGCTCGCACAGAAGTGTTTAACATTATAAACCATTTAAGATGTCTTAAATTATTTTGTTATTTTTATTAAATAACACTCTAGACAGAAAGGGCATGTTTGTTTCATGTAATTGAAGAAACTTTAAGATTTTATATTTCTAGAAGTGGTAAAAAATTAAATAGTAAAGTGTGAATATCCACAAAATATGCAATCAAATAACCTCCTCTTTAAAGAAAATTGAATCATAAGAAGACTGGCAATGAATACATAGACTTCACCCTTGTAATTCAAGTCCTAATGAAGTCAATGTCTCATCCACATTGTTGTCTTTATCCTTCACCCCTCACTTCTTTAATAATCCTTTAGTAGAACTCATTTGACCGTGAATACTTACTGGCAAATTAATTTAATTTAATTTTTTCAAAACTTATTCAATAATAACTTCTTTAAATTCTTTTTCCAAACGAAAAACCTTAAGCTTTTGGCTAGGGATGTGTATAACTTTTGTGCTCATTCTCTTCCCCTTCATTGTTCAACGTCCTTATTTGAATATCTTATTTGTCCTCCTTTCTTCTTTTTGAAACTTTTTTTTTTCTTATGTTTTTACTGCAATTCATCAAAGTTTTAATTTACAATAAAAATGAAATGTGGTAAAGTCGCTTATAAAAGGGTTTGAATGCTCATGCCAGTGACACAAAGCGGCCTCATCCACTTAGTATGACTTAAGAAAACAATCTAAGCAAATCAAATGATTTGTGGAAGCACCTTAATTTTCAAGATTTCATTGGTGATGAAACATAGAGGGAGCTGATGCCAATCTATCGTTAGCTCAATGGTAAGCACCTCCCTCTCCACTGAAACGATGATGGTCAACATAGCAGTGATGGTCTGATGGTTAAAGACGTGGGTTGAGTGTCCTAGTAGGTGCGGGAGTACGGTAACCTAAGAAAGAAAAAACCAAACAAAAAGTCCGGATCATCCAAGGCTTGCAAAGAGAAATCCTTAGTTAAAGGAGTTGAACTCCATAGTAGGGTCCACCTCTTTGAAACTTGATCTGCTCAAAACAAATGGTCTCCCGGTATAGTGTATTCCAAAAGCTTACTCCAGTAGCAGCTGGTCCCACCACAAGATTCATCAACTTATTCGAAGCATGATTGAATCATTCTTATGCATAATACTTAATCACATTTTTTGTTAGACAATCAATATTACTGTGGGACCAAATTTTATTTGGGTATAATTTGTGGATATGCCAAATGCTGGTGACAACAATTTGTTTTGAATAGCATGGATTTTTGATAGATTGGTGTACTGTGGAGTTCTACTCTTCTGAGTCATGATTTCTCAAGTCACAACTCGAAGGATTTGCTATGCCAGTGGCACAACCTTTTATCATAACAACCTTCATAGTCGATGGCAAAATGGAAAGGCCTCATCATACATAAGGTTAAAGGAACCAAAGGAGGAAAAAACCTTACTAAAATACACAAGTACCTATAGATTTGAGCTCCAATGGCTAATGTTCTGAAGCGTGATTCAACCCACAGGCAACAGCCACTTTGAATATGATTTAAATGCAGACCAATGTCATATTGGACCTCTGTCTGCTTATAAATCAATAATGAAAATTCTGGTTCGGCTTTGACGATTGACATAAAGATCCTGTGCCAGCCTCCAAGACCCATGAAAATCTCGGATTTGTTCCCAAAACCTAATTACTTACATGGATCTGCACCCTTCAAATGAAATTCTTGAGTATACCACTGCTCCAAATATGGGTGGCAAATGAGTCGCGGCAGATAAAAAATGCGTAGGATTTACCAGGGTGCCTTTAAGTTGAAACCAACTGGGATCCAAAAGGTTCTTAAAATGGATCATAAAACCTCAAGTCGCACCCAAATTTATAAACAAGTGTTAAGGGAAGGCTATTGTAGGGGATTGGTTTGACAGAGAAGTGGGTTCACACCAAGCTCATACCGACCAACCACTCTTACTATCATCATCATCAAAGCCTGTCTTAATTATATTGGGTCCGTCATCTAAATTTTGTTTCTTCATTTAGGGGCCCATATACGACAATGAGAAGGAAAAAACAGAGGTTTTTTTTACAACGCCTTCCGTTCTTATTCTTATCGTGGCCGTTGGAGTCGCGTGCTGAACAATGCTTAATCAGTGTATGCTACTGTTCTTTGACAAAGAATAAAATTGACTCAGTAGTTAAGGTTGATTTGGTCTTGAATCCACTGTGTGCTTGTGAAATTGAACCTTTTTCTTAGGTAGGTGAGCGGTACACTAACAAAACTATACAAGTGTTGGATCTGTTTGTCCATAATCGATCCTTGGACAGCTGTATGAGATGAGCCCTTCTGGCAACTTGGTTGTCCCATCTTTCTTGAAATTAAACTTTTAATAAAGAAAAACCTCATGTGACCACTTTGTGCCTAAATATCTAATGGGGCTCACGTGGTGATCCATCTGAGTAGACTATTAAACAGAGACACCCTTCCTCGGAGCGGATAGTCACAAATCTTGAGTTTGGCACCCATCCAAATAAGTCGGACCATTGGATTCACTGTGAACTCTTTTGAACGGTGAACACTTGTAGATTGTCTATCAAGTAATAAGAAAGATACCTGAGACCCCATCAACATAGATGGGGAGGTTGGAGAAGGGGGAAGACCTTTTTGACATACCTCCCCAAGTGGGGCCTACAAAAAAGGTGCCTCCCAGGGTCATGGTCAAGGGTCACTAGATTAGCCTGTTACCTACTTGTATCACCACCACAAATAATCTCCCAAATTAAATAAGAGGTGTCTACATCCTGAGGCCTTCACCTAGAGAAATCCTAAGTTAAAAGTGTGAAATTCGACCGACAGTTCAACCTTTTCAAAATCCAAACTATTCAAAATATACACCTTGAGGTGTACGGGGGTATCTTCAAACTTTATGTTAATCACAGTTTTCCCTGCTGTTAATTGGCACTTTGATGAAAAACTTTATTTTAATCGGAGTTTTTTTCCGCAAAAACTTTTTTTGAGTTATTCATGTTTTATACCAAATAGTCAATCTATCGGTGAAAAAACTTTAAATTGAAGTAAAATACAATAATATCTTACACATATGAAAAAAATTTATTTTGAACGATTCAGATTTTAAAATGTAGGCCTCGGTATGGTATTTAACAATTTTAATTAAAATTTTCTCTAGGTTAAAGACTGAGGGGACCCGGATTCAAATATGATTTCAGAGCTAAGTAATTCTAGCCTATCTCAGTCATAGGCACACCATTCAACAGTTGTAGGTCTCACTACATCACCACTAAAATGGCTCTCTAGGCTGGATAACAAAATTTCGCATACGACAGTCAAATGGTCAATATCTCACCTCATTTTCCTTCTCTCTCTCTCCACGTGACTCGTTTGACATGCCAGCTAATTTCTCCCTAGGTTTTACTTTTCTTTTCAATTTCATCCTAGTCCTGCCTAGCACGTGACAAGGGTCATCAAGATCATGGGCCACATCATCAAAAATTGAATGGACCAGATGAATAGTATTTTATACAGCCCTGATCAATTAACGGGCATTAACAACCAATGACAGATAAAGCCAAGATGGACATACATTCAAGGCCCCATATGAATAATGAGGCAGGCCCATGCAGCACTTGGACGGTCGAGATTGTCTTGCAATTTTTTTTATGGACGGATGAGATGCCTAGGTGTGTGTCTGACAGACCCATTCCACTTACCCGCTAAATTTGGCGGCACAACCAGAGAGCTTGATATTTGATAAGAAGAAAAACTAATCTTATCTATATAAACAGGTGAGATCACTGTAACACCATCTATATATCTAAATGGTAGATTCTGTTATTGGACTCTATCTTTCTATGAGCAGTGGAAAAATGGGGGATTCTGCCTCTCTCTCTAGCCTACTCTGCTCAGAAAATGAATCTTGCTTAGATGAAACTCAGGAAGAAGAAGAAGAACAACAACGATTGTGCTGTATAGATGATATGGGTCTTTCACCAACTGAAGATGAATATATAGAGATGTTACTATCTAGTGAAAGAAGCTACTGCAGCAGCGAAAATATTGGATCCTTTGACGATTGCTCCACTGAAAACTGGTTGAGATGTGCTTATATGGATGCTGTTCAATGGATTCTTAAAGTGGGTCTCATTGATTCTTGTCATTCTATTAAATCTTGAATGTTTTTGGTTATTGGGTTTCATCTGATATTGAGATTTCTGTTTTGTTCTAATCAGATGAGGGCTGTTTTCGGCTTCAGTTTTCAGACTGCTTATCTTTCTGTGACGTATCTACATCGATTCCTATTGCGCCGTGAAGTAGATGTAAGTGATGATATCAAATCGAAGCACCTTCTCTTTTATGTGTATTTTGTTCTTCCTCCTTGTGTGATTGTAAAAATATGATCTTTTCTGTTTTAGCAGAATGGAAAGTGTTGGGCGATTCAATTGTTATCAGTGGCGTGTTTGTCTTTGGCTGTGAAGATGGAAGAATGCAAAATCCCTCCACTATCAGAGTTTCGTGCGGACGGTTACACCTTTGATTGGCAGGTTATTCAAAGAATGGAACTTTTGGTTTTGAATACATTGGAATGGAGAATGAGTTCTGTTACCCCATTTGCCTATCTACACTATTTTAGCACTAAATTCAGCAATGAATCTAGGCCAAACACAGTGCTTTCTAAAGCTGCAGGACTCGTATTGGAGACGACCAAAGGTAAATTACGAGGAGTTTAGTGACAATTGCTTAAGTTCTTCTACCTCATTTGTTGATTAAACAGCTTGTAAATTTGTTGTTTGTGCAGTGTTGAATATAATGAAATATCGCCAGTCTGCAATAGCTGCAGCAGCTGTTTTGGTGTCATCTGATCAGACGCTAACGAAGAGATCGGTCGACTATCAGATGCGTGGAATTTCATCTTGTGGATGCTTAGAAAATGTGAGTCCTGTTTCAATGAGATGTTTGGTATTTGGTTCTTGAAAGACAACAAGATTTTGATCTCTGTTAAATTTTTTTTTTTTATCAGGAGCATGTCTTTGCATGCTACAATCAGATTCTGGAGTTAGAGAAAAGGAATATGAAAGTAACCCATGTCATTAAATCCCCTGATCTATCTGCGATCTATGCAAGCTCAGTGGATGTTCTTGATGGTGGTGCCTCGGCCACTTCTATAAGTAGCAAGAGAAGAAGGCTAGGCTTGAATGAACCCGACCTGGATGGCCATACATCCAACCGATAACAGATTTGTTGAAGGAAACTAATTGCAGGTCTCAAATGCCTTGGCCAGAGATGATTTGATTGATTTGTTGGTTTATTGATCTAATGAGTGTTTTATCCATCACTCAGTAGATATGATTTGTTACTGATTGAGGATTCCATTTACCAATATGCCTAGAAAGCGTGTTGGTTTGAAGGTTTGATGGCAATCCCTGCCGGGTTTAGTGTAATCAGGAGACAGAAACAAGATTAAAAAGAACGAAGAAAAAAACAGCTTTAGCCAACAGTGAAAGCTTACTCAAGTCCAAAAGCTTGAAAGAGGTGAGCCCAAGGATGGCTGTTAGGCAACAGTCACTCAAGAAGTCCTTTTCATTCATCAACATACCCACGTATTCATTTCATTGTATTTTTTTCTTTTTTATTTGGAGGGTGGGGGGAAGTTTGCAGAGCATGGAAGAGGAAAAAAAAACATCAGTGGGGTTGAGTCTTTTATGCATTATTTATATTTTCCCCTTGCAATCCTCCCTTTTGATGGGGTTGCTTGGGATGCTTCTCATGTCTTTCAAAAGGCTGAAAGCAATGTGGGGGTATGGTAGTTTGATTTGATACACTCGTGTTGCATTCTGGCCATCATAAAAGCATGTAAAAGGGGAATTTGATTGGATTTGTTTGAATGTTGGGGGTGTCTTTTGGGGTTGCTTTAGCTGATGCTCTGTGTTGGGGGCCTCTGAAATCCACATTGTTGTGGAATCAAAGGCATTGTTCGAGGATATGTTAATCTTAATCTGTGTCAAAGTTGTGTTGTGCGCTCTCAGATATTTATAGAAACATCATTTGGAATGGAGAATTCAACAAAAATGAAGAGAAAAGTCCATGTGGGTTCCTGGCTATCTTTTCATGGAGCTCAAAAATCAAAGATGTGATGGCTTTATTCCTTCTTTTTCATCTCCTCTCCTTTATTAAGCTTCCTTTTACACAAGACGATACTCAAAACTAATCTTCCCTTCACAAATGGATGTGGATGTAATTCATAACCCTGATATTAGAACAACATAATCTTAGAAAATTGATGGGATTTCAGACCATCATATGGTTCTGTTTCTGTATTCTACCACCAAACCGTATCCATTGGAATATATGTTCTGGCAATCATTCATGGAAAATGGCATCAAGAATTGTTGCCATACAATGGTAAAACTACCTGCACATCTGGCAAATTCCTGCAGAATTGCATGGAATTCTCAAGGAATTGATCTTTTTAGCGTAAGGGGTGGAGATTTAAAGGGTGTTCATAGGATTCATTTTCTTGGGTTGATTCAACAGTAGTGAATTTAATGCATGTTTCTTTTACTTGATAACTCAATGGAGCATTTGTTAGGATTTTGAGTGTTGTCTAAATTCATGGGTTGGACAAAACTCTGGGTCTTTGAGTTGTATTTTTTATTTAAAAAAGGACTCTGAAGATAGAAGATTGGAATGACTCAGAAGAAGAAAGCCTGAAGGAATTAGAAGAAGTCTGCTTGAGAAATTATGCTGAATTTCCCGATCAAACAGAGCGGGGTCCGCTCGAGCGACCATTGCATCCGCTCGAGTGAACTGTGTGCGAACAACCCAGTTCTGAAACAGAGGCTGGTTCGCTCGAGCGAACTGGGCGCAGACAGTGGTTCAAGATTGGAAACTTGATATTCTAATTATGCTAAAACTGCTAGTTTTCATCCTAATCAATTTATGAAACATTAAGCATGAACTAAGGGCTATTTAAAGGGAGGGCTATTTAAAGGGTTCAAACGCTATTGCAAAGATAGACCCTTACCTCTCAAAGTGCTGAGTTAGATATTATCATTGAGAGAATTCTTCTCTAAAGATTTTTATGAAGTTGTGCTGCCAAGTTCTATAGAGTCAGTTCTTCTGCATCTTTTGTAGAAGATTATCTTCCTACGAGAAGATTTGAGGAGTTAAGTGCTGGTTTGGATCTGTTGCAATCAACGGTGTGAAGTCGTTGAAGCGTGAAGCGACACAAGGTAACTTCAGTCCTTAGGTAGGAGATATCTAGGGAGGAGATCTGAGTTTCTTGTAATTGCGAGATTCATAGTGCTTGATTTGATCCAATTAGGATCGGTGGTTTTTCACCCGGTTAGGGTTTTTCACCTAAAATTTGGTGTCCTTGTGGTGTGTGCTTGTTGATTTATTTTCCGCTGCATATTGTTTATTTCTACACATTTTTGGATTGTTTGTTTGAGGAGACAAATCTAGAGATCGCGGACTCTATAAAATATTTTTTCAGCATTCCTTGCAAATGTATGGGTATAGTTTCATGCTCTCATTTAATTAAGTGGTTCCATTTCCCATCACTGTCCAATATTCCAATCTAGATCTAACACTATTGAATTCACCTGCCAGGTACTTTTCCCATATGAGTATTTCATTGATCAAAATCCCTCCTGTAAAAATTCAAAGTTGAAGCCAGTGCAGACCGAACTAGTACTTGGCTCTGTCCATCTCCAGCTGCATTTGTTGTACGAGCAGAGAAGGCTAGCTTCCCACTCCAATTATATCCATCAGCTACTGTAGCAGTTGAAATCTGTGGTCCAAAGGTGTTTGACCTAGTCAAAACAAAAACCATATTAGAGAGACAAGAAGTTTGTCATTTCCCAAATTTGATATCAATTTGATCTAATCATGTTTTTAAGGACGTTCTTTTGAGACTTTGTTGGCATCATATCATCCACCCGATTGGAAAAAAAGATTTGTGGTTAATGGTGAATGCGGAAAAATTTCTATAGTGTGCTAGAAGGGAAAACAATTTTCTCCACCTCCATTTTATCCACCTTTGTTCTTTATTGAAAATTACCAAAGGACATGTTTGTGTAATGTTGGAATTCAGTGTTGCGCCATGAAAAAAAAATTGATTTCAACCTTTGTTGAGGCGGTTGCATAACTTTTGGTGTCTTAGAGGAGTACTTAAGTTGGGGACCATTTTTAAGTTCAACTTTTGGTGTCTTAGAGGAGTGCTTAAGCTGGGGACCATTTTTAAGTTCTTTTAGTGGCATGCCTCAATCCTTAGATCAAGACGATAATTAAATCCATCATCCATATCAACGACAAGGAAGATGGGTCTTTTAAGGAGAGAGAGCTCTTTATAGGTGGGCATGAGGATTGTCAGATGCACGTGCCATTCCTTATTTGGACTTTGACCAAAGAGTAGAAGACTTAAATTACGTTGATGAAGCTTTGATTTTGTACGTGAGGCCCAGAGTTTGATCATGAAAACGATCCATTGATGGGGCTCACTGTAGATGTACACTGGCTGGGGTCACTTGAATCCAGCTTTCCTGATCTTAAACAGTTTTAATTAATGGGCCCCGATCAGGAGCGGACTTGGGAAATTCAACTTAGCGGTTTTATGTAAGAGAAATATTAGGGGAAGGGATAAATTCAATTTCTTTTAGTAATTTTCAGAATTTGCAATGGTTTTTTTAAAATTTTAATATTTTCTCAGATATGGGTATAGGGTTCAGCCCGGAGGACTTTCTACCTGGGTCTGCCCTTGGCCCCATCCATTGGTACATGATGATGGAGCTTGGTGTGCTTTGTGGTCATTGAGAGCATGACTTATAGGGTCCTGATTGATCCCATAAGATGCGTACACCCTAAGCAAATGATCCAAACATTCCTAACTTGGCCTCATTTTCATTTTCAATATTTGTGAAAGGAGACGATTCTATGATTAAAAGGACAAAAAAAAAAAAAAAAAAAACTATTGTGATAATCTGTGCAGACTACTCTTCCATTGTTTGACCTTTCCTTCTTGAAAAAGATGAAATGAGTTTTTCTAATGGAGAGATTCTAATTTTTTGATGTAGAGGTAAGGATGAGGATTCCTCTCTCTCTCATTGCACAAATACACCTTGAAATTGAGGATTAAGCAAAATGGTAAAGCAGGCCAGATGTTTGATGGTTACGATCTGTTGGTTAATCCAAACTGGTGGAACAGATCTGGCCCAGGTCCCCAGATGCATTAGTTATCAATATCTAATCTATACTGGTTGGGCCTAATCTAATGGCCAGGTCACATTAATTAACAGGTCTGGCTCAGGTTAGTCATAAACCCACTAAAAGCTGAGCAAATAACAACCCTAAAAGTTTGGCTAAAACCCATGAGGGGTCCACACGCAATTATGTGACATATGGGATTGTGATTGCCACATCCAAGCCATTCGAAAGGTTGGTGCAAATAGGTGCACTTTGTTCATGTTCTGGCCCAAATAGGTAGGTCTGTTCGTCAAATGTGCGACGTATGCATGAGTATGACATCCATGATCCATGATGCTGGTCTTTAAGCTATGCCTGTCAAGTGTCAACCCAAACCAACCTCTTATTAGAGGCGCAAGAAAAAAACCCATAAAGATGGCTCCTTTCTTGCCCTTTCACCAGCCTCCAGGCAATGAGACTTTCTGTAGTAAGGATAGGAAGCATCAGAACCACTTAGTCCAGATCTGCACCATTGTCTTCACGATAAAAGTCTTCTGTTATCATCAAAGCATTGTACCAACTATACTTGGTCAGCTACATGAGGTTCAGAGAAGAGAAAAAGACAATGTTGGAGAGAGGTATAAATTTAATACCCCACCTTTATTTTTGTTGGAATGAATTACCAGCATCATTAATTCATTATCATCATGAAAGCCTTATTCTATTTATTTCGGGATTTATTTTGTAAGCTACATTACTTCTCAGCTATGGTTTCATGAATTCAACAACCTTTCATGTTCTTTAGGACTAAATTTAAGATTTGACTAGTCTCGGTATGGTTGTTGAAAGGCTTTGAATCTAGCCTCAATCCACCTAAATTTAGCGGGGGGGGGGGGTTGGGGGGGGCGCGCTTTCACATGCATTTGGGTCCAACACACAGAACCAAATCATTGTTTATGGTTGGAAACTCTTATCTAGCTAGGTCCAAGCCTGGGTCATAAGCCTGATGCACTCTTATTTAAATGCATTTGTATTTTATATGTATATTTATTATGTGTTATGTGGTACATAAACTGAACAAAATAATATTGATATTTGAATATAAAAGAGGTATTTCTATGATGTTCCTATTATAATATATTAAAAGGCAAAGGTTTTGGCTTTAATTTTGATTGGTAGTTCTAATTTTGATTAATAGTTATGCCCTTTTATTATCAAACCACTCACGTCTACTCTCCCCTTGTTAAAGTTTCAATCGTCTACTCTCCACTTGTTAAAGTTTCAATTCTTCTTTTCTATAAAAACTCTCGTCAACCCCGTTCTAATCCCTTTCTGCCCCAATTTTCCCATTTTTCGTTTTATGCAATTTGCTCTATGGAAAGAGGTACTTTCATAATCTTTTCAATATATGATTATTTATTTTGCAATACATGAAGATATGCTAGTATATTTTTATTTTTCGACTCATGCTCAATCCCAATGCCCGAATGAAGGTCTGAATGTGCTAAGAGGTAATTATATAGTTGACATTGGGACTACTCATTCCCCAAATGACTAGACTTTGCTCCTGATCACTAGGGTCCAATGAAACTAGATTTGGACTCCTTAATCGTAAATGGCTCAAGCCTGAATGTAGATGAGTTCCGCCTGTTGATAGCTTTAGTAATCAATATGTAATCCTGCACCACTCTTGCCATCGATTGAGATTCAACAACAATGCAAAACTATAATTTCAGTTCTACCAACCCAACATGGTTGGTACTTGGTAGGGGTGGCAAAATTTGTCCCGACCCATATTTTATACGGGTTGAATAAATTCGACTTGTGGTAAAACGTATTGGGTTTGTTGACCCATATAACCAGTGGAAGACCCAGATCTTTGTTTGAGGGGTTTGAATTCTAATAATTAGTTTGGTTTAGGGAGCAAACTAACGATTTTTTTATGGATTTTGAAAGTTGACCCCCACCATTTTTATTGGATTTTTGGAAGTGGATTCGGAAAATTTTCATAAATATTTTGGAAGTTGACGGGTGTTACTGCACCACGTGCCTGTACCTAGGTCTGTCTGTTCATTATATGACCCCTATAACCAATTTCTATGAGTTGAGATAAAAGTCTACTTGTGTATCCAAACCAATTTAAATAATTTTGTACTTTGGTCTTCTTCTGACCTATAACTAAACTCAAGTATTACCTTATTTCTTAAAACGGTTGGGCTCGTGCAAAACTTTTGCGGTTGGAGTTTGGTCAAGTGTGGTTAGATGGGTTGACCCATGTTTGATGCATGTTGGGTTGGGTTGACTCACACTATGTGTGGAATGGCATTAACCAACCCATTCTTACTTGACCTAACCCATTTGCCACCCCTATCGATCGGTCATGGTATAGTGTCAATAGCGGTATGATGCTTTATTTATTTATTTACAAATATTTTGCTCTAATAAATACTCTCATCCATCCATACGCGAGCCCTAGTCCGACAGTACAAGAGGCCCCGTGTCCCTAACCAGTAGAACAACAAATAGGGATAAAGAAGGAACAATTTTATAAAATATTTATAGAGGAGAGCCAAAGCATGGTTCACAAACAAATATATAGAACCTTGTTTTGTATTTAACAGAAAAGTTAGGGAGCATCAACAAATAGCCTTCATATGAAATGAAACCCTCTGGTTCCAATTTCAAACCTCAGAAATGGCGGGATCATCATCTCTCAGAGTATCTTCTTCCTCATGACATCCACCCTCTCTTTCCCTCCGAAACCTAGAATCAAACACACCAAGAATCATGGAAAAGACCCTCCGCTCTGCTCTCCATTCCTCTCCTGAAGAATTCCTCATCTGCGCTTCCAAACTTCCTCTAAAATCCTCAAAACCCCCACTCAAAACCCTAATCCACAAAATCCCCCCCTCCTCCCCACTCATCTCCTCTCTCCCCTCCTCCCTCCTCCTCTCCATCTCCCAATCCATCAATTCATTCTCCCAATCTGATGGCCCGTCTTCGCCCCCTTCTCCCCCGCCCAAACGCCCCCGCCGCCGGAGGTCCCCCGACACCCCCCCACCAGATCTCCACCTTCAGACCCTCCTCACTTCCCTCCGAACCTACTCCCACATCCTCCGCCTATGCCTCTCCCACCCCAAGAAGCCCTTCCCGCCGTCCGATCTCCTCCCCGCCGCCTGCGCCCTCCACGACAGCCTCATACTATTCGAATCGGACCCGGTCCTCATGCTTGATATCGCCGGGCTGTGCGAGGAGTGGTGGAAGGAGCACCTCCCCGGGCGTGAAACCCTAATTTCCCAGGCTTTCCCGTTCCTGCTCTCGCGGTCGCTGACGGAAGGGAAGAAGGTCGATGTCCGGAGGGTTTGCGCTCTCCGTGACGCGCTCTCGCTGCTTGATTTCGACGATGAGAGTATTGAGGATCTGAAGCTTCTGCTCGTTCGGTGTATTATTACCCCTTTGTTTCTGAAGACAGAGGAAGGAAGGCGCTTCGTGGCATCGCTGTTTGGATTGAATTTGCAGCTCACCAAGGAGGCTTTGGCGATGATTCGGGCGCAAATTCCATTCGGGAGGAAGTCGATTCTGGAGGCGTATGGGGAGGTTCTGTTTCGGGGATGGAAGGCTGCTGATGGTGAATTGAGGGGTGAAATTGAGGATGGGTTCTTGCAGGGTTTGGTTGAAGGGGCGATCCATGCGAGATCGAGATCGCTGGCGGCTTCGGTGAGGAGGGTTTTGGGAGGGTTTATTAATCAGAGGACTACTGATGGGGTTGAGAAGCTACTTTTCAGGCTTGTTGAGCCGGTGCTCTTCCGGTCACTCCAGGTATTATTGGTTGCCGTTTGTTTTAAAGGTTTTTTTCTTTTCTTTTCTTTATGTTGGAATTGTTAAATGGCGTGCATTGGATGTTCATGCTATTTAGGGGTGAAATCAATGCTCATTCAATGAGATCATTTAGGAATTGTACTTGTAGTTTTGATCAGTTAGAAGTGGAAAATAACCCAAATGAAATTTGATGCTAGTTCTTGACAAAAGAATTATTTTTAATTCAATAAAAGAATGAAGAACAAACTAATAATTATGGTATCCTACCCCCCTAAAAAATCGATAATTGTGCATCCTGGTTGCACTCCAGAAACATATTTACATCAAGGATGAAGAATGAAACAAACACAATCTTAGTAGTAACTGAGTACACCAAAGCATTATTGCGAATGGTTCCGAAGATTCTAGATGGTTTAAATAAATAGACAAATGAGGCCGAGCCCGAGTTCTTTTAAGAAATACCAATTGGACCAAAGACAATTATTTCAATATGAAAACTAATGCAGAAATGATATCTCCACCTTCAATGGAAAATGGTGATTAACCAAAACAGGGTGTGACCCACTTTTTTTTTTTTGGGTCATGAAAGAATATTTTGGAGATTGATGATCGGGGTCTCCAAAGAAGCCAAATGGGGTTTGCTTCACCTGTGAATTGTCTTTTATTTGGAGTTGATAAAAAGGCAGCGTCCTTCTTGTTTTTTTCCTGTTTCTTGGAGAAGATGGTACAAATACAATGCTTTGATCCACTGCCCTTTTTGTCTTGGGAAAGGGAAACATGTTTGCAGGATGGGGGCTGCTAATGAGCAATAAAAGATGAAAAAAGAGAAGATGGGGATGGCTTAGTTTATAAATATGACAATCGAAGCGGTGGGGTTCAGATCGATATTGGTAGATGGTGAACTAAGTGAGAGAGAGGCCATTTATTCATTTTGGGAGTATCAAGGTGGATCGTGATTCCTAAATTTTCGTTTGGTAGAACCTTGTGGAATGGTCTTTAGAAGCAGCTAATAAAATTCCAACAAATAATTGGGTTTGTCTGCTTGAACACACCTTCTGGGACATGTTATTATGTCAACAAGCTGATTGATGGAAGAGAATTTTACCTAAAAAAGGACCTTAGATGGCCACTAACCAGAAGAGGTACCAATAGTATATATGGCATGAAAGTGGTATTCCCGCCAGATTTTTTAATTTTTTTGCCCTTTTTCAACAAGCGACGACGTCGTTGTATAGTCACACACATTTTTTTTCCACTAGCTTCTGTTAAGCAGCGACTTCGTTGTACAGTCACACACAAATTTTTTTTGCACTGGCTTCTGTGAAGCAACGACGTCGTCACTGACTGTTGCAATCGAAAAAAATTTATGTTTGATTGATTTTGATGTGCGAACGCACTACAAGATCCAGCGGAATTACAAGTTTCTATCTTGCCATAAATTTCCACAGCATATGAAGGGAAGAAGGCCATAGGACAAAAAGAAGAAAAAATACAATGGCTTTAGATATAAAAAAGCAAGCCCAAACAACGGCAAAAAAAAGCTAAACTGCTCCAAATACTTTGACTAGAAAGAGAGCGTTGCAAAACAAAACACCCCAAACTAAAAGGAACAGAAAACGGGAGCAGCTACACAAATAACACAACCAACTAACATTTTTAAGAAAGAACTCCACAACACCTCTCATCCAGAAAAACCCATAACAGTGGAACTAAGAGCACCAACAGCAACAAGAAAGGCAAAGCAGGGCCTTTCAACCACAAAACTACACAAGACAAAAAGGAAGAAGAAGAAGCAATAGGGCTGCTGCTCAAAGAGCTACTACGGGAGGCAGAAATAGCGAATTAATCACCCCAACCAAAGGGTCTCAATATAGGGCAAAATATATACTTTACAATCGCTTGATAAACCGCTGGAAAGCTTGATGTTACAATCTAAAAGGTTGGAAAACGACCTTTGGGACCACCTTGACTAGCTTTTGAGGAAGGTAGAGACGAATCCACTAGGGGAAAAGGAAAAGGTGATGGAAGAAGAAGGGGAAAATGGGGAAGTAGAGTTTAAACCGCTGGAAAGCTTGATGCTGCAATCCAATAGGTTGGAAAATGACCTTTGGGACCACCTTAACTGTCTTTTGAGGAAGGAGGAGACGAAACGGCCAAGGGAAAGGAGAAAGTGCCTGAGGAAGAAGGGGAAGTGGGGTTTTAGGGGAGTTTTATGGGTTGAATATGCGACGACGTCGTCGCACGTTTCAATCATTAATAAAAAAAACGGAAACGGTCCCCTGGGACCACTTCCGTGCCATATATACTATTGGTAACTCTTCTGGTTAGTGGCCATGTAGGGTCCTTTTTAGGTAAAATTCTCTTGATGGAATTTTTAACCGAGCCCTTTTGTTTGATCAAGCCTTATTAGTTGGTCTTACTTGCTAGATACGACTGTTATCAGTTATCGTTCTCTTAGTGGATACTCTTAGCAGTTGAACAGCAATGCTGTAATTTTCTTGATGGATAGCATTCCTCATTTCCTCCTTGCTAGCTGCTAATTGTCTTCTTAATGTGTAGCACCAGAAAATTGCCTTCAGTTTTAGTTAATGACTAGAAATTTCGGTAAATATCCACATTATGTACTAAACATACTTGTTTCAATTGGCATGCAAATACAATCTATAATGAGTCACTCAGACCTTGACAGGGTCCCTTTATTATTTATTTTTCATTGGCAGGTTGCAAACTCAAATGTTCGTCAAAATGCATTACATTTACTCTTAGATATGTTCCCTCTTGAAGATCCAGATGCAACAAAAGATGTGAAGGACACTGTGCTTCACAAACAATTCTTTTTATTGGAGAGGTTGCTTGTAGATGACTGTCCTGATGTCAGAGTTGTTGCAGTGGAAGGTTGTTTCCGTATTCTTCGTCTATTTTGGGAAGTAATTCCTCCTTCAACAATCTCAAAAATGTTAGCAAAACTTGTAGATGACATGCAATATGATACATGCACTGAGGTCAGACTTTCAACACTGAATGGAGTTATATATTTACTTGGCAATCCACAAACTCATGAACTTCTTAAAGTGCTTCTTCCAAGATTTGGGAAGATGTTTGTGGATCCTGTTCTCTCTATTCGAGTGGCCGTTGCCGATCTTCTTCTAGCTGTGAGAGACATTCGGACTTTTCAATTCAATAAGGTATGCAGTTGTTTCAATTTGGCACTTCTTAGTATTTGGTGCTTTTTTATGTGCAGGATGGACTTATAGTTTGATGTCAATTATTGCAGTCCTGAAAAACATGAATTTGCCTGGTAAATCTTATTTGTTCAAATGATTTATTTATTTATTTTTCCTTCCAGGTGGTTGGTTTAGATACCTTGTTGTCATCTCTTGCAAAGGATCATTCACATGTCGCTAAAAAAATAACAAGGCTGCTAATGCCGTCTTATTTTCCTTTGAAAGTAAGTTCAAAAGAGGCATGCAACCGGTTTATTACACTTATAAAGAGGTCTCCAACTGCTGCTGCACAGTTTTGTGAATTTGCTTTATCAGAAGGGGCATCTCTAAAATCACTCATGGAACTTATT
This sequence comes from Umbellularia californica, assembly GCA_028538565.1. Taxonomy (NCBI): domain Eukaryota; kingdom Viridiplantae; phylum Streptophyta; class Magnoliopsida; order Laurales; family Lauraceae; genus Umbellularia; species Umbellularia californica. Next base: position 6,809,260 of record JAPQWN010000003.1, read on the forward strand.
AGAGTCTGTGTTGATTTTATCTTGTCTCCTGACAATCTGAAATTAAATCACGTTGATGGCCTTTTTGCTGGTGCTGCCAACATATGTCGCAATCTATCGACCGAATCATCTAGTCAGGTTGCTCTGAATGAGTTATTTTCAGGTGAAAAGCTGAAGTCCTTATTCATGGCAGCAAAGACGCCCCATTCACGAACTTCTGTCTTAAGCATTGCTTCAATGGTTCATTTAGATAACACGTCTGGGCTTCTTAAGCATTGCATGTTTTTAATCGTGAATTGTGATGGTTTGTCAGAAAATGTTGATAGGCAATCAGAAGTTCGTGCGGCCCATAAGTTAATGTTGTCTTGTGATAGATTCAATGAGTTGTTTGAAGTGTTAGCAAACAATTTGCAAGAAATTGCTTCTGGGTTTCATGAAAAATTTGGCTTGGAAATGCCCAAACAATATTTGCCATCTGTAAAGAGGAAAAAGGTAAGACTGTCCAGGAAATCCTCCATTAAATCAAGTCATTCAAATGGAAAAAGATTGATGAATTCTAGCATGTCCGGTGTGGAGTATGAGCTTCTTGTTGCCTCAATGATTGCATGGCAGATCAAAGATCTGCTTGTGTCCGTAGAGACACGGAATTCTGTGTTGAACTCGCCAATGTTGAACCTGGTTTTCTCGGCTTTGAAGGTAATTGCTCAGGTAAATATTGAGCATTGCATGCATTGTGAATCCCTGGACACATCACCAGTTTTGGCATATGCCGCGGTTGCTATGCACATATCTCTTCAAAGTGTTGAGTTAACCAATACAAATGATATTGGCAATGACGGGACTAATAGTTCGCAATCAACGAGACCATCACTTGAGGTAAGCAACATCTTTTATTCGTGAATTCTCTTTGAAAGCTTCCTGGGCAAAAAACAATCTCTCTTTGAAAGCTTTGATTTTCTGTAGTTTGATTGCTTGAAAGGGTGGGATTTTCCCAATGCTTGTTCAATAAATAAAAGGTATGAACAATGAGAAAATAGAATTCTATTTAGAAAGAGGGATTTGACATGGTTTCAAAAGTTGCAGCTCTTATATAAGAAAATATCATTTTAAGATGTACAATTTTACAGGATACCAATTGAAATAAAAATAGAAAATGCTCATCTAAAACTATTGATCATTGGTCAATACTTTAAAGGGAATACTTAGTGTGTATGTTTTACCATTGAGCTTAACATGAATGGGTGGATTGTTTCATTTTTCAGTTATGTAATGATTTTTTATATCAACTAGGTTGAGGAAATACAAATGAAGGATTTTTATATCAACTATTGTATTTAGTTGCTGATCGTTTCAGATTTGTGCTTGACCCATACTCATATTCGATGTGTTAATGTGGTGGGCGGGTATGTCCATCATGGTAATTCACGTGACCACCATTAATTATTATGATTGGTAATTTTATATACTTTCTTTCTTTATTTTGATGTTAAAACTTGAACACAATTGTTGCCATTGTTGGGATAGGATGGAGCTTGAACATGTAAGTCATTGATATTTCTCCTTATGACCATAAAATTTTGACTCAGTGAGTTGACCAGACTCAGCTAGTTGATGGGTTGTAGACTAGGAAACCTGGTTGGTTGACCAGGCGAGTCAATAATTTTTTTTAAATGTCATTGTTATAGGTATATACAATGTTCCAAAAACTGATTGATAAAGGCAAACTGGCCACTTACCAGAACAATACATCTTTTTTTTTTTTTTGGTAGAAAATACATATCTGTTAAAATCTGTTGGGCAGGACTTTTAAAAGTTGTTGATGTCATGATATTTATCCTTTCTCTTTTCTTCTAGTGGCAGTATGCAGAACAGCTTTACTCTTCTTGTTCACTTGACTGTTTGTTCTTGCAGCAAACAATGCTGGACCTTACGCTGAACCATCTAATCAACTGCACAGAGAAGCTTTTCCATGTAAGCATCTCTGCAAAGTCTAGCAACCTTTGTCAAGGAGAGGAGAAAATAGTCAATCGTCGAAGATCCAAGCGAAGAGAAGCTCTCTCTGATGTCTCAAACACAGCTGAAGATGGTAAGAACAATATACAAAATCCTTGATAAACAAGAACATCTGCAACCTGCTTATGGGCTTGTAAAAACTATATTTATGCTTCCAAAATTGCAATTGAGGTTTTCTATGAGAAATGCGTCCTACCTCTTTCTTCTGCCACGACCAGTTTCTTATGTGCTGGTGTCTCCGAGACTCCATGTTAGTACAATTTGGGTGAACCCCAAATTGCAAGTAGTTTTTGTTGATTTAAAAGGTAAAAGATGTTTAGCCAATTGCATTCAGGGTGGAATTAAACACAAGAACTGCATATTATTCAGGCTGCTAGTAGTCTGCGCAAATTGAGTTTTTAATAACTAGTAATGCTGAAAATGATGAATCACATTTTCAGAATGTGAACTTAGGGTGCAACTTGGTTGCCCTCAAGTTAAGTTGATTCGATCGAATTGCTTGGGAATTGGCCAAGTTGGACTAAGATGCATCCTATAAAAATACTTAAAATGTGAAATTTTTCTGAAAAATGAAAAAAGAAATTCCTATAACTTTCAAATTTAATACTCAGTGTCTTAATTGTTGGTATTGAATCTGAGTACTTTTTGGTGGCCCTGTTTGATTTTTAGGTTGAATGTTTACATTTGGATGAACAGTAACTTGATATCTTTGCATCGCTAGATGTTGCTTAAAAAAGGGTTTTGATCTTCAAAGCTAACTTGAAGACATTGTTAATAACCTTCTGTATTTCTCCTAACAAAAAAATGGGGAAAGAAATCCCAAACGTACAGGTCCTGGCCATATTGGTATTAGGAAGTTTCTCGACTTGCTAGTGGGTGAATCTGAGGCGATTCATACTTGGCTAATTTTGAAAGCATGGGATGAAGACTTAATGTGGATAGAAAAGAATATCAACGTCCTGTGTCAATATGGCATTCAAATTCAGCTGGAACTTGGAATATTACATTTTGATTGTCACTATTAATGTTTTTTGTAGACATAACTGTTGATCAGTGCCTTGTGCCTATTATATTCAGTACGAGTTACTTGCATTTATGAGGAGGAATTATTAATGTTTGGTTGAACCTATTACAAACACAAAGCTATACTTTATGTCCCCTTTAAAATGTCCATACTGACATAATGTTGATATGATGATGCACCGATTGGCCACACTGGACATCCAATTTGTCTGCATTTTGCTCTCATTGAAAGTTTACCACAGGCTGTAGCTGTGGTTTTCCATTTCCATGCCACCATTTGGATTGTTTTATGATCTACTGATGAGAAGATATTGTTGATGATATGTCCTATGTTGTGTTCCACCTGACGAATGGCTTAAAACTGTTCTCTGTTGAGCATCTTATGATAAATTAGAAGACTGAAAAACTACGACTGTAACTGAGTATCCATTCTTGATTATTCATTCAGGTGCTGGAGATAAAACTGATCCACCTGTAGCGAAGAGGATTTCGAACACGGTGAAAATGGCCACCACGGTTCTCAAGTTCATTGTCGATGCTGCTTCCATGCAAGTTTTTTTGAACAGTCATCCGAAGGCCTTAAGGTTTGCATCAGCGTATGCGCAGTATATCATCGTATCCATTGAAAATCTCCCAGACCATGATTCATTATTTGAGGAGGATTTGAGAGAAACTTTTAATTGCATCAAGAGTTCCTTCACTTATGCATCCAAGCTACTTCATCTAGTGCTAAAGAATGCTAACGAATCTTCACCGCCATCCCTAGAAACCAGCCATCTCACTAGCAACCTTCTTGATCTAATCACTTCAGTTGAATTTCATCTGGGCTCAAAGCATGCGGCATACCTCCTTGCCGTGGCAAAGCCTTGGCTTCCTGACCTAGTCCTGGCATTGTCCTCTTGGCATATTCTGACCAAGGCAACGAAGGATGGGGACTCATCAGTTTTGCCTCATTATAGGATGCTCCATTGCTCACAGTGGCTTACAGCTTTGTGCAAGATTGAGTTCTGTGAGCTAAGTGAAGTAAACAATGATGAGCGGATAGACAAGGTTTATGACATGAAGGATTTTTCTATGTTCAGGAAGCTTATTGAAATGGTGGTTATGTTGTTGAAGAAAGGGAACCCAAAGGTACTGGATGCAGTTGGCGCCATCTTTCTTAGAACTGTGATGGTTGGGCTGGAAAGACAGGACTTTGGGCTGGTTTTAGGTTTGTTGCATTTTGTGTGTATAAAGATGGTGGGACGTGAGCATGGAAGCTGGGAAAAGCTTGAATTGATGTCAGCTTCTCTGCAAGAGACGTACTCTCAAGTAGAAAGGGAGATTCAGAATCCATCAATCAAAGAACGAGAGAAGCATGAGTTAGAGAGTGCTTCGTCATTGCTTGAATCTGTTGGGGTGGGTCATGCGTGAAGGACAGGCGATCGTGTTGATAATAAAAATGTAGAGCTGCCCAATCTGTGGCCTGCCTATGATCAATCTCACTATTCCCTGTGAATTGATGGTACTAACTCCATTCTGACACATCTGTGGGATTTATCATGCAATTTTTTTTTTTTTTGGAAAAATGTACTCTCTTTTTCCATGAGTTGAAAATTTTGAAACTTTGAGGCCCTCAATTCAAGAGTTGGGATGATTGGGTGCCCTTACATAGACCTCCCTTAATGTCCATGAATTGCATTCATGTCCTGGATATGACATTGAGAAGCTGCAGTTTCACATATTTATTGAAGGAAGGGAACCAGCTGGAAGGAGTTGAAGCTGGAAGAACTGGGAAACAGAGATGAACTTATTTGCCATATTTGAAGAATGATGTTTTTTTTTTGCTGGTTAAGAAGAAAGGAAGACAGGGAAGCATTTTCTTTGTATGGATCTCAGTAACTCAGGTTTAACGCAATGAAACTAGCCCCAAGTGGTGTTTGTTTCCTATAACATTGCAATTGAGACACCAGGCCCAAATGAGAGGTCTCTAATGCCATTTGTTTAACTTGTAACATACCTTGTATTAAGGAGTAAAATCTGTTATATTCCCTTGGGCTCATTTTCAATTTGATACAACTAATGGTTTTCTATCTTTTTGTCCCGTCTCTGCATTTTTGAAGTGTATGTCGATCTGGACCATCCACATGTTCTGTGGGTTGTCTTTGTTTAGCAATTTGCCTTTGCCACTTTGATATTTTGGCTGTATCATCCAATTGATTTCATTTCTGGCATGCGGACCACTCATTTAGTGACCCAATGCATGAGCCGTTATGGATTGCAATGTGAAAGCATACTGTAGAAGTTCGGACACTATACATTGGCTCATCTCTTGTCTAGCCATTCGTGTTAATTTTGTATTTTTGATAGAAAAAAAAAAAAAAAAACTATAAAACTTTGTCTAACTTTAATGGTTTGTCTTTCACTATGTGGTGAATTATTATATACTAAAGTCAAGGTTTTTGACTTAAATTTTGATCGTCAGTTATGATTTCGATTAGAAGTTACACAACTTTATTTAAGAATTTTCATGTTAATTGCACTCCCTCACTTCTCCTTTCTCATCTCACTCCATTCACTTCACACAACAGCTCACTTTTGTATAACTGCTCTTTCATCTTATTTTTTACTACTAATGTGACTGCTTTGCATTTGAAAGACTTTTGTGTTTGTCATCTTTCGCATAGTTGAAAAGGTTTGAATTCTTGAATTTTTCGTTTCTCAATGAGAAGTTGAAAAAATGGCGATGAAAATCAATGGTAGATTTTTTTCCCCATGTAATTTGATTCCCTAGGCTGCACCTCTTGCAATTAAATTTGAAAATCTTTTATTTACAAGATTTCCCGGCAAATACATTCATGTCATATCTTTAAAATATTTTAAATTTCCAACTTTCGTCAAGAATTTATATTAATTAATTATTTCTATCATAGCCTTTTCATTTATATTGGCACGGGCATGTTTCGCTAGTTAGATATTATTTGAGGAGAGGAGGGGTATAACCGACCTTTTAAATGAAAATCTATTAGCTCACTCCCTCATTTCCCTATTACTGCAATAATTATATATGTTGATGTTGGCCTTTTCTTTCTTTTTTTTTTTTTTTTTATAAAAACCCTTTTCAATATTTTTTAAAATATTTTGTTTTCACGTGTTTAAAAGATCCCCTTCATAGAAAATAATGAAATGATTTGTTATATTCATTCACGTTTCAACCTCATTAAAGTTTGAAAGCCTCAAAATAACTTTGCCTCACTGGAGATTCTCCACCTAACTTGCATTATTGGTGGCAATTGGACATTAGACGAAAATTTTATTTATTTTTATCTTAGAAGCCAAAGATGCTAGATTAGTTCAGGTTAGGGGTGTTCATGGGCCATGTCAAACTGGACTAAACTATCCCACTGGGCCTATATGGCTGTCAGTGGTAATGGCTAGGCCGATCTATCCCATGGGCAATAAACGTTTTCATTAGGCTTTTCAAAGAGATGGGCTGAGGCAAGCCCTTATCCCACCCTCATATATATGGGCTAAGCCTAAGTTGAGCGAAAGTCCTCGGAGTCCTCGGTGAACTCACAATACGTGAGCCCTTACCCTATTTACACTCAACGGCTAGGGCTCAACAAAGGCAAAAAGAAATGATTTTCTATGTATGTGTTACGTATAATATTTTTCTATGCCACCACCGATCAACTTTAAACCTAAAGCAGATCCACCTTTATCTGAGCTAAAAATCGGAACAATGCAAAATCCAATCCTATGCTTAGATATAAGATCGTTCCTAAGTAAATTCTCTAGCATATATGGTTCAAACATATATAAGACCCTTTTTTCTAAGTTTCTGACTTCTCTCGTTTTTTAATGTGTTGTCTAGGGACATCATGAAGTGACCACCCATCGTTTTTAGCACATGGGACCGCATGATCAAATCTAATCCGGTCACTTTTGCCCTAGATTTGATATTTACTCAACTGTTATTGTAAGGACTCGATCACGAAAGCCCATATGATATTGATTTGTGACCATAGCACGCATCACGAGTGCACCGCACCCTTGTACTTTTCACTCGCTAATTTTATATATTAATTGTTACTTGTTTGTTGTATTTATGTTGTTGCATTTATTTGTCAATCAGGTAGGCTAGTTCATTATTGTGGACTCGACCCTCAACCCATGGGCCCTATCCGTGGCTGGACCAAAGCAAAAAGTACGGAAAAAAGGAAATAAAGGAAGGCAACCTTGAGCACAGAGGGTTTTCCGCCGTTCATTCAGCAGGAAAGCCAAATTTGCTGTGTTTCTGCCGATTTCATCAGCCGAAAACCTGACTTTTATAGTTTTATGCCGATGGGATCAGCGGTAAAACTGAATTTTCTGGTTTTCCACATTGCAAGCCGCGGAAAACTGTTTTTTGGCCCTTTCTTTTTTCATTGATGAGGCCACAGACTGAGGGTAGTCTCTACGTCATAATGCACGAGAATTTGATTAATAAATAAATGTATTAATATAAAAAAAGTAAATAATTAATAACTAATTTAAACAATTTGTGAATAAAATGTAATTACAATAGTGGGGTCCGCTCATGATAGGTCCTGCATCGGGTGACCCTTTCCATGAAAAGTAAGTTTTATTATGGAATAGGCATGGGCGAAATGGGCTTTCCTAGACCAAGTACCAGTTTGACTCAATACGGAACAATTGGCCCAATACGTGCCTTAGTACCTCAACTTGGGCTAGTTATAGGTTAACCTCATGGATTCGGTCCTTGCTCAACCACGTTTCATCTCTAGGATTGGCATATCTCAGTTAGTTAAAGGTTTCTCATGGTCTGATCTAGCTCGAGCTTACATAAGGTTACATCAGGCTCTATTTTAGGCTCATGGCATGTGCCGAGGGCCATGGCTGCATCATATCAATAGATAATAAAAATCCTCTTCACTAGTAGAACTTTTTTAGCCCATCACATGATCAAGATGATGGGATAATGCAGCCAGAACATGAAATGGTTAAAAAGAAAACGAATGAATATGATACTAAATGAATATGATACTGAAAGTGCATACTTTTAACATTTAATCTGTTTGTTTTTGTTCATGCTCAATCTTATGCTGTCATCTATACCTAGAGGAGTGTAATTTTGGTAGCATCTCATATAAGATGAGGTGTTCATTTTAAGCGGTTTAGATTTTCAATAGGTGAGCCCTACCTCGAATTTGACTGAAGCATGGGAGAGACATTTTAATCCTAGATCACATGCACTTGATTGGATGTGGGTGCATGTGGTTGACCACTTGGAAATTCTATTTTAAGTTTGTCCTGGCCCGTGTTCAAGCTTGCTCATTGCTCACCCCAACCTCTTTAATCTACTGCCCTAGTTTATCCCTTGGGAGCAGCATGGCCCATGGACACAAAACTCACGCTTAATGTAGCCCATAGTTCTAAATTATAGTCGGTGGGTGTTGAATAAACAAGGCCAAGTTGCTTTGAAAATTTGACTCCTCCAGGAACTCTGTCCAAGAAGAGGTTTGGCCAGTCTCGGATTAACTCGGTTGAATCTGTGTTGGCTAACATCTAAGAGCTGCAAATCAGTTTTGGTTGGGACATTGGTGTGTGAATTGAAGTGCCTAAGTATACATGATCAGAATTCAAGGAAAATTACTTGAAACTATTTCTTCATTTATTTAGAGAACATGTTGGAAGTGTATCATTCAACATCATACATGAGGTATCATATGAAGGAAATTGGAGGGGTTCCACACACAATATAACAAGAGAAAACTACAAAAAAAAAGGACCCTAGATGGCAACTAATCGAAAAACATGACACTAGTCAATATTGTATGGAAGTGGTTCCTTGTGTCCACTTTCGTTTTTTATTATTAAAGTCTTAAACGTGTGTCGACGTCATCTCTTAATATAGAGAGTTAGTGACAGCGTCGTCGCTAATTCGTCAAATATGCATCTTCTCCAACCTTCATCATCTGCGATTGCTGGTCTTTTGTATTAAAATGAAACAGAATAGAACTCTACCCCAACATTGAAGAAGAAACTCTGTCCCAAGAAGAGGTTTGGCGAGTCTCAGATTAACTTGTGGAGGTTGTTGATCTCCATTAACGAGGTAGGCATAGCACAGTTTGACCTTCTTTCATGCATTATCTACCATAGAGCTCGAGTTATGTTTATTTTTCGAGAAAAGTTCATTAGGGTTTTGATATAAAATTTATTTATTTCATTATATTTCTTGTATGATTATTTTTGGGTGGCTAAATCATTAAAGTAAGAACCTTTTGAGGAAGGAGGAAAGGAAACACCCAGAGAAATTAATGGAAAAAACGATGGGACGAAGAAGGGAAAAATGGGGTTTCAGGCGATTTGTATGGGATATTAAGTGATGACGTCGTCATTAAATTAAAAAAAGGGAAGTGGTCACAGGGACCACTTCCATACAATATTGACTAGTGACATGTTTTTCGATTAGTTGTTATCTAAGATCCTTTTCTTTTGGGTAGTTTTCTCATATAACAATAATAGTAAAGTACACAATATATGAAAATAAATATCACTTTCAAGTGAATATAGAATCTCGTAGAAAAAAAAGTCTCGCCCAACCAATGGACACAACACTCACTGAACCCAAAATAATTCACTCAAGTACCCACGTTTCTCACTTTGACTCACCACATAATACACCCACACTATTCTTTTCTTTATGCACTACAGGAATTTCACTTGATATTTTTCATTCGTACATATGGCCCAAGGCCTTACATGTATTTATTTAAGCGAGTGCCTAGGCAGTAAGGAAAAACATAGCAGTTCATTGGGCCCACATTGCCTTAACTTTCAACATGCAACAAGCCAGTTTCATGTTGCATGACCAGTCTTGTCAACATTGTTACTAGAAAGGAAGGATTATCACAGCCATATATTTGCACTTATTGCATATATATTATTATTATTTTTTATTACGGGAGTTTTTCAGTATCTTTGAATTGTACTAATTCCTTCAAATCTGAAAGAAAGTCGGATAAACTCCCATGTAGCAACGTATCAGTATGGTTTTGAACGTACAACCTCTAAATATAAACCGTATTCCTATGCCAACTTAACTACCCTTTGAAATTATATATATATAAAAGATTTTCCAAACCAAAGAAGACCGAGTCACACATCCGACCATTTAATATTATATTCTCCTATCTGGTCATCTGGGATTTGCAATGCGTCCCACACAGCACGAGATGCATCCACTGTGTTGTACCTGCACGGCGGCTGGAAAGCGTGTTCTGAGTCGCACCCATTCATCGAATCGCACTCGTCGACGACCATGGCCTGCACCGATCTGTCATTGGCATTGATGTTGATGCTCTTGTTGCACCGGCTTCCCCCACTGTACCAGCCCGTCGACAAGGCGACGACAAGTTCACTATCATTGTGGAACTGGTCGTCGCACTTAGAAGCATCACCGCCATCACCACCTTCAGCAAAGCTGTTGATAGTCATGATCGCACCTGTGTCACCTGTCACAGGTGGAGAACATTCGTATTGCGTATACATCTGGCCGTCGACGCAGCAGTCGGACTTGTTCTCTGTGTTGCAGTTGCCGGACTTGCCCGGGAGTTGGCCACTTGGGGTGCAGTCTCCATAGCAAGTTCGTATATTGGAGCCTGCTACAATTGCTAGTAACGCTAGTGCAACTACTAACACAGACTTGGGACCCATGTTAAGTTCGTTTGTATAGGTTGCTACCTAATGACTGGATTCTGTGCTTCAGCTGTGGAGAAATTTGCATTTGTAGGTGTGTATTTATAGGGGGTGCACCTCACCATTGTTTTGAATAAAAAGATGGGGTAGGTTTGAAGCTAAGCCCATTCCCATACGGCAGAATCGGGATCATCTAAGGATTTCCTCTACAGAGATCATAAATGGATCAATCAAGGTCCACCATGTCACCTCGGACAGCGCTTGCCCGGATGCATGGCTGGCGGACCATGAATATTGGTCCGGTCATCACGGGGGAACTCCTCGTAGGATCCGGGCTGCATACGGCACGGCGACGACCGGTTGACCATCAAGGTCTAGAAGGAGGCCATGTCGGTCTTTCGGTTAAAACAAGTCATAAATTTCTCATGAAAGCTGTTCAAAAAAATGCCAGACTATAATTAATGGGCATGTGTTAGGAAGTCATGCCATACTAGTGGGAGAAGACTTTATGCATTTAATTTATCTTTTGCGCGCCAGTTTGATGTTACTCTTAACCAAGTTTGGTCCAGGCGGTATTACAAATCTAGGTCTTGAAAATTATTTTCTCAAGAAAATATCATATTTTCAAATTTAGGGCCTGTTTGTGTGATGTAGTTGGATTTTCAAGAATTCTAGACTTGTGGTTTTAAAAGTGGTTAAAAGTGAAGATGCGAAGGTGAATTTCCAAAATAAGATTGCCAAATAACGTCTCCTTTAATAGGAAATTATTAATAATGGAAGATGAGAAATGAACACCGAGCCATCATCCTAGCTAGTGATTCAAATCTTAGTATAGTCGAGGTCTCATTTACATCTCTACCTTACGTCATTTACTCCTAACCTACCCTTACCTCTTTACTAAGCCTGTGTTGGCTTTGGAGCCCTGCGTATTCAATTCCCATGCTGACAAACTGGCCCTCACCCTCCTTATTCCGGCAAATCAAATCCCTCCCTCTTCTCAGTACCACATTAAGCAGTGGTTGTGATTAGCATTGGTCGAAATCATTGAGGCAGAGCCTCTTTGGGAAAATCATACCGAGCTCATTTCATATTTTTGCAGCTATTGTCCAGCTTGGGAATATCTTCAGGGAAGATATCACGAGGCACGTTAACCCATAAAAACCCAAAAAAATTAATTTAACATTCAATTTTACAACTATGCTGTTAATAACCCAATAATGTTATTTATAACAATCAGTGGCGGACTCAGAGTTTTCATTTGAGGGGTGCTGACCCTAATAGGTAGTTTGGTGTTGAGGGGCAAACAGAGGATTCTTCGTATGGATTTTGAAGGTGGATCCGAAATTTTCATATGAATTTTGGATGTGAATCATTACTTGATGGGTGCGATTGCACCCACATGGCTCTACTTGGGTCCGTCCTTAGTAACGATGGCAATGAGTCCAGGCCACAACCAGTAACACCAAAAACTCGAACAGTTAGTAGAGGACACAATAATATATATATGGGAAATATTCAAGTGAGAACTAGTTCTCACATATCATGTGAGAACTTTTTTGTGGGGCCCAATTGTGGGCCCCATTTGGGGATGGGACCAACTAGTTCTCACATATATGGGAAGTGCTCCTATGAGAGGCACTCTATTTCCCTCTATATATATATATATATATATATATATCCCTCACCATTTGTAGTGAGGGACACCCCTTTTAGGGAAGTTTCAAGTACAAAAAAGAGGTACAAAAGAGAAGCTTTTCTTTTGTATTTGAAACTTCCCCAAAAGGGGTGTCCCTCACCACTAGGGGTGTGCAAAATATCTGCTTAACCAGCCGACCCTTCCGACCCGCAACCGACCTGCCCGCCATGTACGGGTCATTAAGTTAGGCGGTTTGGGTTGGGCGGGTTAGACCCCCAAAATTGCGGATTGGATTGGGTTACGGATTGAAAAATTACCAACCCGCTACAACCCGACCTGCCCGCTTAATTAATAATTTTACATACATAAAAAAAAATTATATTAGTTGAAATTGTTAAGTATTTAAAGTTAATCAATTCACCTAATAAATTTTTACAACTAATCAATCATCAATTCCCTAAATAAAATCTAAAAAGTCTATTTTGTGAAGAACTTTTGTTAGAATTGAGTTTATTTTCAGTGGGTTTAATTTGATTACATTATGGCTTTTGAGACTATGCATACCATTTTGAAGTTTATTTGTCGTTGGTATGTTATTATTTTGAATCCTTGATGTGACTTTGGGAATGTTAAGACTTTGAGTTTGTTGATTTAATTCTACTATTTTTTAATTTCCTAAGTTGTAAGGCAGAGCCTACTTTTGTTAGAGATGATATATCTTTTTTTCATTGACTCCATGTTTGTGTTGGAATTGAGATTATTCAATGAAATCTACCTTTAGTTTTTTGTGTGCATTAGTTATATTTTGAGATTATCAATAACAAGTTGTAGTTTGTGATAATTAAAAAAAAAAACATTGTTAATGCCAACCCGCCTAACCCGCTGAGTTGAAGCCGCCAAAATTTGTAACCAATCCGTCGGATTTAGACTTTGGTGGGTTGGTGGCGGATTGAAATTTTCCCAACCCGCTAGTGGCGGATTTGATAGAAATATTGGCCTTTACCCGTCCAATCCGACCCGTACACACCCCTACTCACCACAAATGGTGGGGGATGGATGTACTTGAATATTATATATATATATATATCAACTCTACTCAGTTCATGGGTGTGATCCTCATCATAATTTCCAACCACCATGCTCCACCCAATACATAGTGGGTGCATCTCCTGCAGTGTGGAAGACAATGGGGATCCCCACTCACAGATTGTCTACTACCTACGATATTACATGGTGGGATGCCTGAATAAAAAATATGCTTATGTTCTTGTTTTTAAGCCAAAATAAGTACAACGGGCTGGTAACTGTAATCTCATGGCTATGATGTTGCCTATCCCTTCCTAGCAATTAAATTGTCATGTTTGCGATTGTGCCTCGTGTTTCTCAGGGGCATCGTTCAGTACCACCCTTGGATTTTTAATTTTTTTTAATGAGAAGACTTCTATTGAATTTTATTGAAAATCCAACCTTGCAACAACACTTACATATTGCTTTATCAGGTCCTGTGTGGAATGCCACCAAAGCAAAGTATCATCAACTTACTGGGCATGTGGGCTTCCTTCTCTTCCCACATGATGCACTTCAAACTTGATGAAATAATTTAGAAACCCTTTGATTTCCTCAAATAAGGGACGTTGTCTTGACATATTAGTATCGTGAGACTTTAACGCTTCTACAACCAGCATTGAATCCCCTCATGATATAATACTTCTCACCCAATGTGGTAAACCACCCTTGGATTCTAGTGTTCAATTTATCTTGGTCTTTTGTGTGATTTTTCTGCGAAGATTTTCTCATGGTTTTTGGCTTTTACTCTCCTTGTAAATTCTTAGGAGAAAATTTGAGCACCTCTCCTTGTGGACCTGTAATATAATGGTAGTATATGTTATACAATCATTTTTAAACTAAAAAGAAATAAATAACTTTGATGTAACTGGTAAAACAACAACATTTTCTATATAATATTTAGGGACATTTACCATAAAAATCTCCTTAAATAGGATAGCCACAGTTGAGGACCCTATACTTTTATAATGATGGTCAAGGACCTCCAACCTAAGTGATCTCTTTTTTTTTTTCCCGTTTTGCTTTTTTTTTTTTTGTCAATATAACCAGCTCCATATTCTGTCATGAGTAATATTTGTTGACATCAACAAAATATTCATCGACATCAACATAAAACTATGTTGACATCAACAAAAATGCCCAATTATTATTGTAAGTGCCTAAATAATACGGACTTGGTTTAAGTAATGGAAGGGATTAGGAAAACTCTGTTTGATCGGAGAAGTTACCGACGACCTGGATCCTGAAAACAGGGAAGAAAGAGCAGTCAGAGCCCGAGGCTGCTGTCAGCCAAAGGCACTCCGACGCCTGAGTTAGTGCAGTTACTGAACTAGGGTGAAGTGAGGGAGAAGATGTAGGTGAAATAAACAGGATGTAGACTGTATATTGCTTACCTTCTATGGGGCTCCCATGCAGGTATATGTAGGAGAGAATAGAAGTTTCCATAGTGGAGGTAGGTGAGGATACTTGTCCCATCAGCCCACTCCTAAGATGGTAGGTGAGGATACTTGTCCCATCGGACGTCCCCTCAGCCCCCTTACATAAATGTGGAAGTGATAGGGAAGGTCCCTTATCAGCACTTGGCCACCTTCTGTCAGGGGAGCTTTGTCATGTAGCCGTTTCATCTCATAAATGAAGATTGAGACGGACATCCACCTCAGTCAAGTGGACCGAGATGGAAATTACCGAGATCAGGGGATACAGGAGGTCGGTCATGGGTACCGAGTCGCTCAGGGCAGGGCCCGTAATGAACGAGGTCGGTAGGTAGACCGAATCGAACTCCAACTCGGCGACAGCTGGCACTTTTGCCGAACTGGAATAAATCAGGCCAGAGTAACCCCTAATTGGCAGTTTAGCGTCGAAGTAGGAGATTACCTCGGTGTTATGTAAGCACTCCACACAATTGCCCCTCAGCTGCCGATCTCGTCAGCTCGGGGCTGGAACGAGGTCGGGAGCTGGAGACGTGGAAGCTTACATGAATACCGAACTAGCATACTGCTTTTTATACTGGCTGCGGTTGTCACGGTCTTCATAATGACTTCATTTATGGGCTCCATCAATCAATCGCCAGCCTGTCCGCTGGGGAGCGCCAAAATCGCTGCGCCTGCCCGAGAAAATTAATTGTTCTGACGGCGTTTACTGCAGAAGCCGCCCTGATCTTGACACGTGGCGCCATCTGGTTTATGGTACCGTAAACCGAAGCGACGTGTGCGTCTTTTGAGGCGGTGTAATGAGGGCGTGCTTTTGGTTTCTCGAGGAGGCGCCCTGCTGCCCTATAAAAACAGTGCCTCCTTCTTCCTCCTCTACCTTTCTGCTCAAAATCTGGGGGAGACTCTGCCCGTGTGATTCTCAGATTATCTCTGTGCAGATCATCTCTGTATCTTCTCAATCTTTCTGTCCTTCTGCGTCTAGTTTACTGTAAGTCTTTTTCTCCCCGATCTTTCCTTTGAGCACCTCTTCTCCAGTTTCTTTCTTTAGCTAGGGCTTTTCGTTCACCCATCTTAGTTCTCAGAAACATGGGAAAAGGGGTTTACCGTTGCCTGGCCGATACCCCTGAGGCTCTGTTTAGGTTCAGGGCGACCTACGATATTCCGGACGACGTCCGGGTTAGGCTGGATGATCCAGAAAATCCCTGGGATGGTGATGCCTACCGAGATGGGGCGATGCCCTTTCCGTTAGTCTCGGTGGTGGAAGGGGGAGTGAGGTTTCCCGTCCACCCGTTGCTCAGGCGGTGTCTGGCAGCGTGGCATCTTGCCCCTTGCCAATTGATGCCGAATAGCTATAAGATTATCATGGGTACAGTAGCACTGAATAGGATTTTAGGCATCCAGCTTGGTGTCCATGATATTGAAGAGGCATATGATATTAGCAAGTCCACCGGGGTGATTGACGACCGCTATTACCTCCGGAGCAAACCGAAGATGGTCTCGTTTGTAAATGCCCTGGAGGACTCGATGCGCCATGCCGGGACCGATCGGTTGTTCGTTAGCGGCAACTGGGAGATTGGTGCGGACGAGACCGAGGCAGAGAAGAGGTACCGGGTACCTCGTCACTCTGGGCGCCTCCCAAGTAAAGCACCGAGCTCAAAAATAGCTTAATTTTTTAACCTGCTGTCTTTCTGCCGGACTGACACACGCTAATCTGTTCTTTTATACAGGCGCTGCTGATAGGAGACAGGCGGCCATTCTCGACGGCTGGAGAAAGAACGGAGGCTGGTTCGACAAAGTCCAGCGATACCAGGGGCATAAAGGCCGGGCTGCCTGGTGTCTTATAGGCTACTTGCCGAGATACAGGCATTACAACAAAAGGCAGGGGTGGGAATTTCTTGAGGTCGGTCCTAGCAACGCACCAGAGGCGTTTGGGCAAGAGCGGCCGATCTCACCCCTTACCGACCCGGAAGAGGCTTCTGAGGAGAATCGGCCCGGTGCCGAGATGGGGCAAGATCCTCCTGTCACCAACCTCCGGGAGAAGCTTCTTGGAAAACGGCCATCCTCGTCGTCGAGGTCGGCTCGTTCTTCTTCTTCTTCTATGGACGCCCCTCCGGCTCCCCCATCTGGCTCCTCCCGGGATGATTCGACTGTAGTCAGGGAGGAGAGGCAGACGAAGAGGGCGAAGGGCGAAGAGCCGCGCCAAACCAGGGCCCGGAAGGAGAAGGCCAGCCGGAGAGGTCTGACGGAGGAGGCCGAGGAAGAGCCGCGGGTTGAAGAACGACCTTTGGTTCGCCGAGGGAGACAGGAGGAGAGGGTGTCGGGGGCACCTGAAAAAGAGGGCCCAACCCGGCAAGACCCTGTCCTGCCCTCGGCGTCTCGCGCCCCTCTGGATGAGCCCTGGAGGCCGTCCTTTCTTCTAGCCCCAGGGATGCCGCTGACCTCAGGACACCATTTACAAGGCTGTCCGGCAGTGGCGGCCGTGCTGGCTGGGGCATGCTCACTTCCCCTGGACGTTGAACGTTTTAGGAGAATGGAAGAGCCTACGCTGCTTCAGGCCAACCTGTCGTCGGCCCTGATGGTGAGCATTTACCCTGCGTATAGATTTTGACACATGCTGTCTGTCGCTTCTAACTTGTTTCTGCTGTTCAGGTAGTGCAGAGGTCTGTGGTGGCTCTGGAAAAATGCCAACAGAGCCGTGCCGAGATCCAATCTTTGCAGGCTGACAGGCAGAAACTTGCTGCAGCCCTGGAAAAGGGCTCGGAGGAGCTGAGGAGGGCCGAGGAAGCATGCGCCAAGCTGAACGCGGAGAACGAGGCTGCTATGGAGGCGATTACCAAGAAGAGTGCTGAAAACTTTGAGCTCCAAGCAGCCGCGCATAAGATGGAGAAGGCGGCCAAAGAGAGGGAGGCCGAGATGGAGGTCTTGAAGAAAGGGAGGAAGGCCGAAGTGGAGATCCTGAAGAAGGAGAAAGCCGAGACCGAAGCTCTGCTGAGGGCCGAGCAGGAAGCTTCAGCCAAACAGAAGGCTGACTTCGAGGCTTCTCGAGAAGCAGAGCTCGAGGCCTCCTTTCAGAAGGGGGTGGCACAGGCGACAAAGCTTTATGAAGAGCAACTCGTTCCGCTGGGGGAGGAGCTCTTCGAAATGGGATGCCTGGCCGTGCTGAGAGAAATGGGGGTCCCCGAGGATCACCCCATTCGTCAAGGCTTGCCCAAGCTTCCTCGTGCCGAACCTGAGTCACCAGCCCCTCCGCTCTCCGAGGCACCCCTGGACCACGTAGATGAAGAGCCTCAGGCCTCAGAAATTCTCCAAGTTCCAGCCACCGAAGCTGCTGCTGATCTCGGGCCTGTTGCTACAGAGGCCCCTCTTGCTCCTGCTGGCGATGGTGGAGTCGAAGATGTGTCTATTATTGACATAGATCGGCTGCCATGATTCTTCTGCCTTCTTTTCTTGTGCCTATTTGGGGAGATTTACATGTAAATTTTTGTTTTGGTGTTTAGTGAAACCTCTCTTTTGTACATGTTTTTCTCGAAATGAATGGAATCCCCTGTTTTTTGTGCTCAAATTTATTTTGTACATGATATCATTGTCTTGTTTTTCTCTCTTTATGCGTTTGGCTGGGCTGAACAACCAGAATAAAGTAGGAAATAAGACAAGTCTATGAGCTCGGTCCATAGCCGTGCTTAAATGTATTTTTGTAACCCGAGACGCGGTGTTTGATCCTGCAATCATAACCAGTGTTGACCTCGGTAATAGGTGCCCTGGTCCTGTGACCCAAGCTGAGTCCGGTTTTTACACAGAAAAAAAAAACTTGACTGGCCCAAAGGCCGTATCGAAGTGGTTGATTCTGGTAACCGGGCTGTATGTATATGCCGGGCTCAATGACTCGGTCATAAGAAATAATTTTGGAGAATATAAACATATTCTATAAAGAGAACCTGTTTATTACCTTCCGAATTTAGATTACATCTTAAAAATAGAATTTCTTGAGGTGGGTGGCATTCCACGGACGTGGTAGCTCTTTGCCTTCCATGTCCTCAAGCCTGTAAGCAGATTGCCCCGCTACCGAAGTCACCTTGAATGGCCCATGCCAGTTCGGTGCAAGTTTTCCTTCGCTAGGGCTTTTATCTGCTGGAAGGGTCTTTTTCAAGACCAACTCTCCAGGGGAGAACTTTCGCTCTTTGACCCTCTGATTATACCCTCTAGCCAACTGTCGTTGGTAGGAAGCGAGGTGGATGGCCGCAGCATCCCTTCGTTCCTCAGCCAAGTCGAGCTCGGTGGCGAGGTTTGTATCATTTTGGCCTTGGTCGAACAGTTCCGACCTGAGAGTCGGTAGGCCGACCTCAAGTGGAATTACAGCTTCCATTCCATAAGCTAGGGAGAAGGGGGTCGCCGAGGTCGAGCGCCTTGGGGTAGTCCTGTACGCCCAGAGGACACTCGGAAGTTCCTCTACCCATCTGCCTTTGGCTCGATCTAGTCTCTTTTTGAGTCCGTCAAGCACCACTTTATTCGAAATTTCAGCCTGTCCATTACTCTGGGGGTATGCTGGGGTAGAATAGTAGTTCCTGATGCCAAGATCTTGACAAAAGCTTCTGAAGAAGTTGGAGTCGAACTGGGTCCCGTTATCGGTGACCAAGGCTCGAGGAACTCCGAATCTAGTGACGATGTTTCTCCATACGAAGTTTTTGGTATCCTTCTCAGTGATGGAGGACAAAGCTTCAGCTTCTATCCATTTGGTAAAATAATCAGTAGCTACCAACAACCATCTTTTGTTTCCTGGAGCTCGGTGGAGTGGTCCCACGAGGTCCAGCCCCCATTGGGCAAAGGGCCAGGGGCTAGAAAGAGGACTTAGGTCATGTGCTGGCTGATGGAGAGAGTGGGAGAACTTCTGACACTTCTCACATTTCCTGGCGTAGACCTGCGCGTCCTTCTGCATATAAGGCCACCAGTATCCCTGACTGATAGCTCGGTAAGCCAGTGACCGACCTCCAATGTGGCTGCCGCAGATCCCTTCGTGAATTTCATAAAGGAAGTCCTCGACTTTGCTCGGGTGTACGCACTGGAGGTAAGGGCCATTGTAGGACTTCTTGTAGAGTTTGCCATCCGGAGAGAGCCAGAATCGGGCTGCTTTTAGCCTGATTTTGTGGGCCTGGTTCTTGTCCTCGGGCAGCTGGTCATTTTTGAGATAGGAGATGAGTTCATCCATCCAGCTCGGGCCGAGATCAATACACATGAGCTGCCGAGGTGTTTGAAATTGTATACTTGGTCTGTCTAGTGCTTCTACTTCGACAGTTCTTCTTTTCCCTGCCTCGACAGCAGAGGCCAAGTTTGCAAGGGCGTCGGCGTGAGAGTTGGAGTCCCTGCCTATCTGCCTGACTTCAGCTTTTTGGAACTGAGATAGGAGTTGCTTGGTGTGGGCCAGGTAGGCTGTCATCCTGTCATCACGGGCCTGGTAATCCCCATTGAGTTGGTTTGTCACCAGCTGTGAGTCGCTGAAGATCACCAGTCGTTGTGCCCCCAGGATTTTTGCGCTGCTCAGCCCTGCAATTAGTGCTTCATACTCAGCTTCATTGTTAGACGCTTTGAAGTTAAGGGTCAGGGCCTGCTCAATGACGAGGCCCTCTGGAGATTGAAGGACTATGCCGGCGCCAGCCCTTTTGGAGGTGGAAGACCCATCGACGAAGACTTTCCAGGAAGAGGAGAGGAAATGTTTCCAGGATTGCTCCTGTTCGGTCTCTGCCGAAGTGCTCGCCTCCTTGCCCCCCAGTTCGGTGTCGAGAGGGCTCGGTGCCGAACTAGGAGAAGTGAATTCCACAACGAAGTCTGCCAATATTTGGGCTTTAATGGCCGTCCGGAGCTGATAATTGATGTCATATTGCCCGAGTTCGACAGCCCATTTAGAAACTCTTCCTGAGAAGTCGGCTCTCCGAAAGAGGGACTTGAGCGGGTGTTCTGTCACAACCGTTATGGAGTATGTCAGGAAGTAGTGGGAGAGCTTGCGGGATGCACTGACGAGTGCAAATGCGAGCTTCTCTAGTGGCAGGTATCTCGTTTCGGAGTCTAGCAGAATTTTGCTTGTGTAGTAGATGGGCTTCTGCTGCCTGTCATCTTCCCGCACGAGTACAGAGCTCACTGCGTGGTCCGATACTGCCAGATATAGGTATAAAACCTCACCCCGAACAGGGGTTGAAAGCAGAGGAGGTGAAGAAAGGTAGGCCTTTAGTTCCTGGAGAGCGACTTCGCATTCCGGGGTCCATTGGAACCCGGAGCTCTTTTTCAAAAGCTGGAAGAAGGGATGGCATTTATCTGAGGCTCGACTGATGAAGCGGTTCAGTGCTGCTGCCATCCCGGTAAGTCGCTGAACTTGTTTGGTCGAGGTCGGACTCTGTAGGGCTCTGATGGCCGAAATCTGATCGGGATTGGCCTCGATTCCGCGCCTAGTGACCAGGCTGCCAAGGAACTTGCCCGAGCCGACGCCAAATGCACACTTGGAAGCATTCAGCTTGAGCCCGTATTGCTTGAGGATGGAGAAGGTCTGATGGAGGTCTGTCAAGTGGTCCTGCGACCGTTTCGACTTGACGACCATGTCATCAATAAATACCTCGACCGTGCTGCCGAGCTGGTCCTGAAACATCTTGGTTACCAGCCTCTGGTAAGTGGCACCAGCGTTCTTTAACCCGAAGGGCATTACTTTGTAACAGTAGGTGCCCCTAGGTGTTATAAACGCGGTTTTCTCTTGGTCGGGCTCATGCATTGGAATTTGATGGTAACCTCGGTAGGCGTCGAGGAAGCTCATCCTTTCATGCCCGGCAGTGGCGTCGATCAGCTGGTCTATCTTTGGGAGAGGGAAGCTGTCTTTGGGGCAGGCTTTATTCAGGTCGGTGAAGTCTACACAGACCCTCCAGCTTCCATCCTTCTTTTTGACCACAACTGTGTTGGCTAACCACACAGGGTAGTGGACTTCTCTAATGGCGTCAGCTTCCAGTAACTTGCTGACCTCCTTGGTCACAGCCTCTGCCTGTTGGGAACCCGATCTTCGAATCTTTTGGGCAACAGGTTTATGCTGAGGGTCCACATTCAGTGTATGGCTTATGACCTCCGGGCTGATGCCAGGCATTTCATATGGGGTCCAGGCGAAGACCTCTCTGTTTTGCAACAAGAAGTCGAGCATCCTGGCCCTTTCCTCATCAGCAAGTTGACTACCGAGCAAGAAGAACCTTTCCGGATCGCTGGGGTCGATTTCGACCTGAGTAAGGTCCTCGATGCTCTTCTGCTCGGGAGTTCGGCCCACAGCATCGAGCTCAGCCTCGAGCTCGGTCATGTGGACTTGCTGAGGCTGTCTCTCTCCGGGGACCACGGCCAAGAGGCATTCTTTGGCCATGTCTTGGTTGCCGGGGACTATGACGACTTCGAAGCTCCCGTCTTTATTCTGTAAAGGGAACTTGAGCTTCTGGTGATGGGTCGAGGGAACAGCCTCCATGCCATGAAGCCAGGTTCTCCCCATGATGGCATTGTATGGAGATTGTGCATCCACCACCAGGAAGTCTGCCGTTATGGAAGCTCCTCCGACCTCGACCTTGAGGGAGATCTTCCCTTTGGGATACACCGTCTTGGAGCTGAATCCCACTAAAGGGATGCGAGCTTCGAGCAGATCCTCTTCCTTCAGACCCATTCGTTTGAAGCAGTCGAAGTAAAGGATTTCTGAGGAGCTCCCAGGGTCCACTAGGATCCTCTTGACGTCGAAGTTGTGCAACCTCATAGTCAGAAGAAGAGGATCGTTGTGGGGTAGCTGAACCCCGGCTAAGTCTTTGTCTGAGAACCAAATCTTTGGTCTCTCTATGCGGGCCTTCTTTACAGAGGGACCGAGCTCGGCCGCCATCACATGTTTACCGTGCTGGGCCCTCCTGGCCTCGGCACGTGCTTGATCACTTCCTTTGGGAGCGGGAGCCAGGTGGATGACGTCGATGGTCCCTATAGGCCCATCGGTGTCCTTGTCGTTGAGGTGGTGCTGCTGGGCCTGGTTTACCCTTCCCTCCTCTTTGATATGATCCCTGAGGTGCCCATCTTTCACAAGCCTTTCAAGGTGATTCTTGAAGGAGAAGCAGTCCTCGGTTCTGTGTCCTCTATCCTTGTGGTAGGCACAGAACTTGCTCTGATCCCTTGAGGCGGCGTCACCTTTCATAGGCTGAGGCCATTTGAAGAAGGGCTGGGCTTGGATTTTGCCCAGGAGTTTGTAAATGGGCTCTTTGAAGATGGTGTTTACGGCTTTGTGAGGGGCGCCACTTGGCCTCGGCTTTGCACTGCCTCCCGAAGTGGGCGCAGAACGTGGTGCCGAGCTGGATGGCTCTCGACTTCGGTCAACCTCCCTCTTAGCGAGCCTCTTTTCCCTCCTTGTAGGTCGGCCGTCCGAAGGTCGGCCCTCGGAAGGCTGGCCCTCCTGGAGTGGGGGCCATAGATTATGGCTCTCCCGAGCTCGGAGCTCGTCCTCTTCTTGTTCTACATACTGGTTCACCCGGGCCATGAGTGCCTTCACTGAATCCGCTGGGCGACGTGCCAACTTCTTCCGAAGCTCATTTCCGGGTAGCAAACCCTGTTGAAAAGCTGTGACGGCTACCTCATCATTCGAATTCTCGATTACGCTATAGATGGTCCAGAACCTCTTGGCGAATCGAGTGATATTCTCTGTCGGCCTCATCTTGATAGAAATTAGGTCGGCGTCAGTCTTTGGGATGACCCGATGTGCTTGAAACTTTTCTACGAAGGAGTTTCGGAGCTGTCGCCAGCTCGAAACCGATCCCTCGGGGAGTGCACAGAACCACCGAAGCGGGAGATCACCTAAGCTGGAGGAGAAAACCTTGCAGTCGAGGTTGCCGTCGCCGCTGAATACCGACATCTTCTGGGTGAAGTGTCGGAGGTGAGCTTCGGGGTCTGACGTCCCGTCATAAAGATTGAAGCGTGGGACGCTGAATTTATCAGGAAGAGGATGGTCCGTGATGTCCCGAGTAAATGGGGAGGTGCCATGGATGTCGGCGTATCTGGTAACCAACCGACCTCGAGCGAGGCCGGCATGCTCCAGGTTCTGCTGCACGGCCAGCTTAATCTGCTGATCGATATAAGCGGCCATGTCGGGGTCTGCACCGACCTCCCGCTTTTGCCTCTGGTACTGACGCTGGTCGGCGCTGGCGTGAGTGTTACTCGAGCCTTCCTCCCGAGCTCGGGCACGTCTCTTATTTAACTGCTCCCTTAGGTCTGGCTGACCTTCAGGGACTCGCCGAGCTTCCCACTGAGGTGGGGGCGTGTGAGAGGCTTCAGGCAGGGGTCCGCCCTTGACTTCCAACTGTCGCTGGAGCTGGAGGATCTGTGCCTTCTGTTCCTCAATGACGAGGTTCTGGGCCTTGATTGCTTCAGCTTGGGCTTCAGCATCGTCCTCCAGGGCCATGTCGTCGTCACCTTCGTCACCGAGATGGAAATGGTCCTCTTCCATGCGGTCTTCAGACTGAGACCGCGGAGGCTGAGATTGCTCAGGAGCTCTACCCCGCAGGGGGTGTTCCTGAGGAGGAACGTCCTTGCGGGGTGCCTGGGTGAAAACGACCTCCAGGCGTGGACGCTCCGCTTGGGAGGACGTCGTTCGGGCCCGTACTGCTACGGGACCGCTTCGAGGAGATGCTGGTACACCTCTCGATGATGAGTGTGTCACCGTGACAGGTGACCCTGTGCTTCGGACAGGAGGATCCCCTTCCGCTCCTTTTGACTGAGGGTTGGGTGGTGTTCGCCTGACATCTCTTTGCTGTCTTGTCCCTGATGCCCCTGCCTGGCTCGTCACCAGTGGAGGCGGCATGAGAGGCAAGAATATCTCGGGTTGGCCGGACATGGACGGTCCGACAACGCTCTTTCCCTTCTTAGCCTTAGGAGGCATGGCTATTGGGATGAAGGTATTGGTTTTGCAGGTCGTGGGTTCGAAGGTTTTTCCCACAGACGGCGCCAATTGTAAGTGCCTAAATAATACGGACTTGGTTTAAGTAATGGAAGGGATTAGGAAAACTCTGTTTGATCGGAGAAGTTACCGACGACCTGGATCCTGAAAACAGGGAAGAAAGAGCAGTCAGAGCCCGAGGCTGCTGTCAGCCAAAGGCACTCCGACGCCTGAGTTAGTGCAGTTACTGAACTAGGGTGAAGTGAGGGAGAAGATGTAGGTGAAATAAACAGGATGTAGACTGTATATTGCTTACCTTCTATGGGGCTCCCATGCAGGTATATGTAGGAGAGAATAGAAGTTTCCATAGTGGAGGTAGGTGAGGATACTTGTCCCATCAGCCCACTCCTAAGATGGTAGGTGAGGATACTTGTCCCATCGGACATCCCCTCAGCCCCCTTACATAAATGTGGAAGTGATAGGGAAGGTCCCTTATCAGCACTTGGCCACCTTCTGTCAGGGGAGCTTTGTCATGTAGCCGTTTCATCTCATAAATGAAGATTGAGACGGACATCCACCTCAGTCAAGTGGACCGAGATGGAAATTACCGAGATCAGGGGATACAGGAGGTCGGTCATGGGTACCGAGTCGCTCAGGGCAGGGCCCGTAATGAACGAGGTCGGTAGGTAGACCGAATCGAACTCCAACTCGGCGACAGCTGGCACTTTTGCCGAACTGGAATAAATCAGGCCAGAGTAACCCCTAATTGGCAGTTTAGCGTCGAAGTAGGAGATTACCTCGGTGTTATGTAAGCACTCCACACAATTATAATTAGTGACCCTGTAAATTTATTGACGTCGATAGAAGATTCGTCGACATCAATATAAAATTGTGTTGACGTCAACAAAAATACCAAGTTAACAGCCTGAGTGACCTTATGAATTTATTGACGTTGACGAAGATTCGTCGACATCAACATAAAATTGTGTTAACGTCAATAAAAATGCCCACTTAGCATCAACGAAAATTGAGTTTCCCATTGTTTAGGGTTTTGTTGACATTGAGCAATCTCTCCCTCACTGTGATTAAGAAAAAAGGGATAAGGCGTCGATCTCCTTCTTCTCATTCCTCTCTCTCTTATATTCTATTGTTGCTATTGATTTGGTGGTGAAGAAACTTTTTTTTTTGTTATGTTGACATCAACTAACCAAGGGTAAAAACGGAATGAAATATTGGATTTTGGGCTGGAGGTCATTGGCCGTCATTATAAAAATTTAGTATCCTCAGTTGTAATTACTTTATTTAATGGGATTTTTGAAGTAAATGTCCCTAATATTTATCACATTGATGCACATTGATTGGGCGTATAGGAAGCGGAATAGCAAAATAATCCACAGTCCAAATTGTGATATCCATAGTATCACGAAATTCAGTTCGTTTTAGCCAAAATTTCCAAATAATTTCGGTTTGTTCGCTCTAGTGAAACGAGCAGGGCCCCTGCAATTATTCTCCCAGCATTCGTTCCAATTCGTCTTATTATTCATCCCAACATGTAAATTGCCCTTAAAATAGAAAAAAATGAAAATTGAGGCGGCTAAATATATTTTCTTAACTGAAAAGTAAAAGTAAAAATACATGTTTAGCCTTTTGGCTTAGAGAAATTCGCATGCTCCATTGTGGAGCCTATCAATTAAAAATCCAAATAACTATATGGGCCCTAATCAAATCTTATTTCAATAAAAAAATGTTTAAATATGAATAAACTTGCCAAGTTTCATTCTAACATGAAATAGCCCATCAAGGGTTAACAATTGACATATTGCATTCATTTAGTGAAATAAATTAAGTTTAGCATCCATTACTTTCACATTTTAATATATAATAGTTTTTTTCCAAAATATTACACAGACAATTCTGAATCGGCAGAAATATTTGAAATGACATCCAAACCGAAATTTACAACTGTGTAGCCAGTAAATCATGAAACTCGCAAAGCAAGACCATCATCACCTGCAAATGATGACTCAATTTATCTTATGAATCAAATGGTTAGAATCACTCAAATCATTTTGTGTTCCAGGGTTAACCTTCGTCTGAAATGAGGCCCACAATTTGGACGGTAGTAGGCTCTTCTACAGCAGATCAAATACTCCGCACAGTTTTGCCATCAGAGTCTGGCCCTATTCCATCAGCGTCTTCCACTAGGTCCAATACTTGGTGCATGAAAAATATGAGACACAAAATGAATAATACACACTACAACAAAGTTTGTAGAGTTACTGGATAAGGGAATTAGGAGTGTACTGTTCTTCCCATACTTACACAATCGTATCTAAAAAAGCAGAAGAGACAAATTGCAGCTATGCAGGCAGTTTATCTATTGCAACTTTTTACCCAATGAGACCATTTCAATTGTTCTGCATGATTGATTTGAGACATCCAGAGAGTGCACCCTGCAATCTCTTCTAGAAACCACTGGAATCAACTTGATGATGGCAGCAATTGGCATGCCCAGGAATCCGATGAAGATGCTGAGAAACCACTGTGCAGAAGTGAGAGGAGTTGTGTTTGCAAAATCACCAAGAAATTCAATTATTATAACCTGGAAGGCGACAGTGCAGGTAAGGACACCCACAAACACATAATTCTTCAGCATGCCTTTGAACACATTAATCGCCTCCATCTCTCTGGAGTTTATCTCATTGAAAACCTGAAGAAAGAATTGCAAGGTTAAATGCCTCTTTAAAAAAAGAAAGAAAGAAAGAAATGCTGCAATTTCTTAAAATGAACAGATTTTTTTAATCAGATCCTGGATTGAACAAATCATTAAGAAATCTGATTAAAAAGAATAAAATAGAGTCTCCTGCAGCATTGATATTGTGGATATTCTTGTCTAGATCTGGAATTCCAGATAAGCAATCTTTAGCTAGCGAAACTATGAAAATACAGCAACAGATTCTGAAGCAACCCCCACAAAAGTGGGGACCATTATATCAATGGTCCAAATTGCTTGCATGTCCTATGCATCACAAGGTTCAAGACCCTATAAAAGAACAAATTCTCAGTAGATGCGTCTCGTCCCTGGCCCTATGCAAACAATCCATCATGTCTAAAATCCAGATAATGGATTCCTTTGCATCATCAAAGTGAATTACCTGACAGAAGACGAATGTGTTAAAAATTAGTGTGTTCAGTATCAGATCAGCATCAGGACCAGCAAGTTGAAATAACCATTTTCCTCTTGTTTGAAGATACCATATTACAACAAACTGGTATAAGGACTGCCCCATAATATTTCTCCACATCACATTGCTTATAAAACTCCCACCCCTTCCAACCGGTTCTCTTTTCATTAAGTCATCCTGCGGAGGTTCGGTTGCCAATGCAAGTGCTCCTAGCGTATCCATAATCATATTGACCCAAAGAAGTTGAACAGCTGTAAGCGGAGCATTTCCTGAAGCATGCATGGAGCAAGAATATAAGCATACGATACAAAGACTTTGAAGTAAATAAAAAAGTGATAAGTAGCGTAGTTCTACTTGTCAAAATATGCAAGAATATAGACCTGTCAGGCACGCTGAAGAGAAATTAACGATTAGAGCAACGACATTGACAGTCAGCTGAAACTGTACAAATTTTTGGATGTTGATGTAAACAGAACGCCCCCATTTGGCCACTGTCACAATTGTTGAGAAATTATCATCGAGAATAATAACATCAGCACTCTCTTTGGCCACCTGAAAACACAGATCATCATACAATTGTTTCAATAGGGAAAATCTTAGCCAAATGAAAGTAGGATTAATCAATCAACTAGATGCTTTACAATAGAATAATATCAGAGTGCAGACGTAGCCATCCTTTAATCTATGGAATTGTAAGAGAGGTCAAAATCAGTGACATATCATCTATCACTGAAGTAAAGAGGTAATGAACAGAGAAGATATTTATTTTTTATTTTTTTTAATGTTAACTTGTATTAATAAAAAGCTTAGTAGAGTACCTACCAGTACTTTGCCAATAATGCATACTACCCCCATGGACTTTGGTATTTTGTACTAAACCTACTTGTATTTTAAATCACAATGCAAATAGGGACAGCCGAGACGGAAAATGTGGAATGACGAATTTACCCCTCCATATATAAGATGTGCCTTGGCGTTTTTTTTTTTTTTTTTTGTTTATCATTTCCCCCTTTTTCACTTGCGGCTAGGGTTCTTCTTCGTTGGAGACTTTGGGAGAAACCACCCCTCCTTCCCGGCGATCTTCATATCCATCAAGAAGCTCTGCCGATCATAGTCATAAATGCTCTGCATAAATGCCGATCCATCTGCGATTCGCCGAAATGGTCGCATCGGCCATGTTCTGCTTCCCACTGTTGTAATGCTACCGATGTTATCCAAGGCCGCCATTGTGTACTCGGTTGCCTGCACTTATGCTGGGAAGAAGGTGACCTCTTCCAAGTTCTTTGCTGTGGATGCAAAGATATGGAGGCGCGCGATTTCAACATATATATGGTTTTGTATGGTGATTATTGGATGCCTTGCATTGTTCCTCGTCATTCTTGTTGCAGTTTGCAGCGTGTTTGCTGTAATGGGTTTTCCGCCGGAGGTGGTTGTGTATCCAGCATTTGAGGTCACACTTGTTTTTTCTGTGGTTTTCGCTCATGTGATTATAATCTGCAATGTTGCCACTGTAATCTCTGTTTTGGAGGATGTTTCAGGGCCGCAAGCTTGGCTTAGTTCAGTTTTTTTAATCAGGGGTCAGACACATGTGGCGCTTTTAATTTACCTTGGATCAACAACTGGGATGGCTTTTGTGGAGGGTTTGTTTCAGCATAGAGTGAAGACTCCGAGCTATGGAGATGGGTCTTCCAGGAGATGGGAAGGGCCTTTTTTGGTGATTATGTATTCATTCGTGGTGCTTATTGATTCTATGATGAGTGCAGTGTTCTACTTCACTTGTAGGTCTTCTTCTGTCGTGGTTCCTTTAGATGGAGATGGTCATACTCTTTTAGTTTCAAATACATTTGCCTCTGGATCATTGACACTATAGCCATGTGATGATACAGGTTGATTTAGAAGGTGCCATTTTTCTTGTTGGATAATAAGCAGATAAAGAGGATATGCAAATTGCTTAAACAGGTCCTGAGAGATGAGCACCATCAAATTTCTTAAACAAGTCATGGGGAAAAAAATGGGGCATCATCAAACTTGGTGAATTTCATGCCACATTCAGGGGCAAATAAGTCTTGTTCATATCCTATTTGGACGAGTAAGTTACCTCCAGTATGCACCAAAAGCCATTTATACGTATATGCTGTTAATACTAGCAGAATCTGTTCATTTTGCATGTTAATTAGAACTTCAGGTAGGTTTAGTACAAAATACCAAAGTCGAGGGGGTAGTCTGCATTATTGGCAAAGTACATGTAGGCATTTTGCTATTATCCCAATATTTTAAATATACAAGTGGGGCTATTATCATTAAAGACATGTATAGGAGACAGATAACAAGTGTGAAAACTACTTATGGAGTGACAGGTGAATTTCCAATAACCACAAGTTTGACTAAGGTCAACCTTAAACCCTTGTCTCTTTTCACTGATTATGGATAAGTTAAGTACTCATATTTCAAGAGAGGTACCTTGGTGTATAATGTTTTCATATGATATAGCACTGGCGGATGAATCGATAGATGGCGTGAATGTGAAACTTGAGACGTGGCTGGAGACTTTAGAACCCAAGGGCTTTAAAGGAAGTCATTGTAGACAAAATATATTGATTGCAACTTCAGTGGGTCTGTACAAAGAGCTGAAACTACTGTGAAAATTGAAGCTTAAGAGATGCCCTGGCTCAATAACTAGTAAGAATAAATAAATTAAGGAAGATGTGGAACATTTGATAAGAACGAGATGCTTGAAGCGGAGACTTGCTTTTGAAATGCTTTGTAATTGGCGCACACCAACTAGATTGAAAGAAAATTTTAGAAGACGGTAATTAGACCAGTTATGACTTATGGAGAAGAATATTGGCCAATTAAGAAGCAACAAATGCATAAAATGAGAGGAACAAAGATGAGAATATTGAGGCGGACGTGTTGTAAAACTAGGAAAGATGGAATAAAAAATAAGAGCTTTCAAAACATTTAGGGGCAGAATAAATAGTTGATAAAATAAGAGAAACTCATTTAGGATGGTTTGGACATGTCCAATGTAAGCCAGTAGTAGGTGCCAGTGAGGAAAAGTTTTTCTATGCAGGTTGATGACCCACCAAAGGGAAGGAAAAGACCAAAGAGGACATGGATGAAAGTAGTAATATTGGATCTGAAGAAGTGCAACCTAGCTAAAGATTATGCTCAACATAGATCAGAATGGAGAAACAAAGTTTAAGTAGCCAACTCCAACATAGTTGGGATAAGGCTTTGAGGATAATGATGATGGCACAAGTGAGGCTATTAAATGGCATGTGATCAAAGCTTGGTATGTTATTAAAGCTTTTTCTAACTAGTAAGAATAAATAGATTAAGGAAGATGTGGAACATTTGATAAGAACGAGATGCTTGAAGCGGAGACTTGCTTTTGAAATGCTTTGTAATTGGCGGATACCAACTAGATTGAAAGAAAATTTTAGAAGACGGTAATTAGACCAATTATGACTTATGGAGAAGAATATTGGCCAATTAAGAAGCAACAAATGCATAAAATGAGAGGAACAAAGATGAGAATATTGAGGCGGACGTGTTGTAAAACTAGGAAAGATGGAATAAAAATAAGAGCTTTCAAAACATTTAGGGGCAGAATAAATAGTTGATAAAATAAGAGAAACTCATTTAAGATGGTTTGGACATGTCTAATGTAAGCCAGTAGTAGGTGCCAGTGAGGAAAAGTTTTTCTATGCAGGTTGATGACCCACCAAAGGGAAGGAAGAGACCAAAGAGGACATGGATGAAAGTAGTAAGATTGGATCTGAAGAAGTGCAACCTAGCTAAAGATTATGCTCAACATAGATCAGAATGGAGAAACAAAGTTTAAGTAGCCAACTCCAACATAGTTGGGATAAGGCTTTGAGGATAATGATGATGGTACAAGTGAGGCTATTAAATGGCATGTGATCAAAGCTTGGTATGTTATTAAAGCTTTTTCAAAGATGAATATAACTCAATATATATTTTTAATATGTGAATGTAATTGTCCTGGATCTGACTCCTCAAGGCAAAACATACAAGGATTCAGTTTAGGATCCAGATCTGAATTTCTCACATCCAAAGTGAGGTTCAATGCCTGCTTTATTTGGAACTAGAGACTTCGGATACTCGGATAATTGGATACCCATTTCCAACCCTACATGCAACACTTTAACCACTTGACCTATCAAAATATAAAATCTAATCATGCCGCTACACAATGATTATCATAACCAGCTAGTCAATGCACCAAAACCAATCTTGATGTTAATATGGACCTTTCCCCATTATAACTCCCACAATGATCTTTGGTGAGAGCTTAAATTAAACCTCCGATAAGATGTTAGGACCATAAGAGAGGTCTTGTTTGTGATTTTCAGGGAGTTCTAACCATTTAATTTGACATCAAAAGACTTTTTAATAAATCCATTTGGTTAATCGACATGCTACGGATAGGTATGATGGTAGGATAAGACAAATGTTGTTCCTTAGTTTGAGTTAAGAATTATTGGTTCTCCCACATAGTTCAAACACGATTTCTCCAAATTTTTTGCGAACCCAGATAGATTCTGTGTCAGAATAGTTGTCACATTTTGTTAAGAGATACCTCTGTTCCGGCAATTCCCATTGCAAGCCCTATGTCTGCCTCGTGAAGTGCTGGGGCATCATTTGTGCCATCACCTGTGACAGCAACAACTTCATTGGACATGGTGCGCAGGTGTTTTACCAAAGTATGTTTATCTAATGGGGAAGATCTAGCCATCACCTGCATACCAGAAAAAAACAAGTAAAAATAAATTGACAATTTCTTTCATAGGGAAATCCAGGAGCAATAGCCAGTAAACAAAATGAATAAAAGCCACATGATTGAATACTGATGATGAAGCATACTTGAATTTTTGGAATCAGCTCAATCATTTCCTCTACACTCTTCTCTCTAAATTCCGGACCCTCAATAGCCAGACCCCCATCAGTCAGGATTCCACATTCTCTAGCAATAGCCTTTGCAGTATTTATGTTGTCACCAGTAACCATCCTTACAGTGATCCCA
This sequence comes from Umbellularia californica, assembly GCA_028538565.1. Classification (NCBI taxonomy): domain Eukaryota; kingdom Viridiplantae; phylum Streptophyta; class Magnoliopsida; order Laurales; family Lauraceae; genus Umbellularia; species Umbellularia californica. Next base: position 6,842,231 of record JAPQWN010000003.1, read on the forward strand.
GCTGACCTACATATTGCAACTGACTCCCTAACACCAGGACGGACCGGATCTTTAATACCGACAATTCCAATGCAAGTATATCCTCTAACTGGAATTGCATTCTTAGGAGAAAAATCAGATCCAATCTCCATATAAGCAAGGCACAGTGTCCTTAGAGCGTCACTAGCAAAGCGTTCAATAGTATCTTTAAGATGATTCCTAGAAGCTTCATCAAGCGGAATGACCTGACCCGAGGAATCTATTACATTGTCACATGCAGCCAAGACTATTTCTGATGCACCTTTACAGTGTGCACGAAATCCTCCTCCTGGAAGCTGCAGCACCACCCCCATTCTCTTCTTTTCTGAATTGAAAGGCTCAACTTTCACAATTTTGGATTCTTGGCGTTCAGCCTGGAAATCACCACCAAGAAACAAGCCAAACTCCAAGAGAGCAGCATCTGTTGGTGTTCCTAGAATCTCACGCTTCCCGTCTTTGTTAATCACGATTTCACCACCTGTGTTGTTGAATATTGACTGCAAAAGGGTTTTCACGACAACATCAGAAATTCCAGAGCAAAAAGAATCCTTCGATTTGCCTATTTCCTGGACATTACCACAAATGACTGCTTTCACTACGGTCATGTGGTTGGTAGTCAGCGTTCCTGTCTTGTCACTACAAATGCTTGTAGCAGAGCCCATAGTCTCACAGGCTGCAAGATGGCGGACGAGTGCTTTATCATTCATCATCTTCTTCATAGCAAAAGCAAGGCTTAAGGTCACAGCTAAAGGCAGTCCTTCAGGAACAGCAACCACGACAATAGTCACTGCAACAGCAAAATATTCCAACATCTCCAAGGCATCATCTCCGGACCAGTACCAATGTGTCCCTTCTTCAAGCTTACGTCTGAACAGACCTTGCACTAAAACTGCAAATGTCACAACAGCAAAGAATAGTCCAATCTTCCCAATTATAGTTGCCACTCCATTCAGCTTAACTTGCAACGGTGTTTCGTCATCCCCTCCTTCACTAAGAGTAGCCATCAACTTACCCCATTGGGTTCTCATGCCAACTGTTGTCACCAGCATCTTGCAGGACCCATCTTGGACCTTAGTACCAGACAAAAGAAAAGGATTCTCTTCATTTACAATGACGGGCTCACATTCACCTGTCAAACTTGATTCATTTATCAACACAGAAAATCCAGAGATGAACAACCCATCTGTCGGGACTTGGTCTCCAATCGCAAGATGAACAATATCACCAGGAAGTAACTCATATATTGAGATCTTTTGTCTGTAACCATTTCGTGTAACTTGAACTGTTATCTTCTTTTTCTCCTTATCTAAATCCTTAAATTGCAGTGATTGTCTGTAATCACTCGTTGCAGTGACAAATACAACCAAAAGGATGCTTGCAACAATTCCGAGACCATCATGAGCACCTTTGGGCCATCCCTCCGTGGCAATTCCAACAATCAGAGATATGAACGAACATGCTGCGAGGATGATGAGAGTCGTGTCATGAAGTGCTTCCCATACAAACACCCAGAAACTCCGTACTGGAGTTTCAGTGAACCTGTTGATTCCGTGTATCTCTCGTCGTCGTTTCAGTTCATCATCAGTAGTAGTGATCCCATTGGTAGTTGATGTGGCAAGCTTCTTCGCAACACCCTCTACACCACCATGCGCTTTCAACTTCTTTACATCATGACCTTCGACAATGGAACCCAACTCATCAGCACAGATCTGAAAACCTGCTGCTTCAACTTCTTCAGGTACAGTGTACTCGCTTGAAAGGGTGAGACCTGGAAATGTTTGATAAAGCCAGGATCAGGAAGTAGCACCAAAAGAATGTTGTGCTGAAAAAAACATCTACCAACAGAGCTTCGATGGTGACACTTCCATCGGACTGAAATCAGAAGAAGCATACCTTGGATAAACTGAAGTGCAGCTTTTGAAACCAAAACAGCTACCCTCAGCTTCTCCTGCAAAACACAAGTACAGCTTTTCAAAAATCATTGCTCTTTTCATACACAAGTAAAATTCTTCAAATATTGAGGATAACATAAACAGTGTAATTATTACATGGAAGGACCACACCACTAGAAAATACCATACATAAAGAAAGATGGAAAATAACTTTCGTTAATCTGATAATCTCTTTGAGTTTAGTAAGAATGCACTCCACCACCACAGTATGGACTACGAACAAATAATGGGATAACAGTATTATAATGCTCCCAAACTGATAATTCATTCAACAAAGTTTGGATCAGATGCATCAAGCCTGATCAGTGTGATGCCATAATTCATTATTTGAAAAGGTTGCTGCAATAGAAGAAAAACCATCTTCTGAAAGAGAAATAAATTTAGCTTCATGTTACATAGTCTATCAATCTACCTTTTCTTTGTTCAAACTATTCAATATGACACTAATCTACTTATAATAATAGACAGCTATAATTAATTTGACTTCCCCTCCTGTACCGTATCACTGAAACAACCCCACACTATCTATTAAGCATAACCCAACATGCATTATGTTGTTGCTAACTTCATAAGCAATATACACTGATTTTCCTGCTTAGAACTGAAACACAACTTGCCCCCGAGCGTGCAAGTCATATACCATGAAAGCAACACCATACACTTTATTCCAGAATAATAAATACTGAAGAGAACAGTTGCACATAAGGAAAAAAAAAAACAAAGAAAAGAAAATGCCAAAGTTGCAAAGGTTTTCATAAATATTTTATTACGTAACAACTTAAAACAGAGGCAATACTGATTGCTTTCCTGCAATAAGTAAATATTGAATGCTTTCCTGCAAATATGATATATAATCCATACGCAATTCGTAAAAATACATTGGACAGAGGCAATGCACAGTGACATGTACAATTCCATCCAAAACCTTGATGTGGTGTGTAACATGAAATATCCTGATCCATGCCTTCCAGTGCTACACTCTAACTTCAAACGACAAAAGACAATTTTGACATTTGAGCAGTGGAGCCCACAAGGAAGGTCTTCTTTCCAAATTCAGGGCATTGAGCCAAGCATCAAAATTGACTGCCTTTTCCATAACCAAACCACCATCCATAAGGGCCTGTTTGGATAAATGAGGAGTGGAGTAAAATGAAGTGGATTTCACATGTGGAGTGGAGTGGAGTGGAGTGAAGAGATGTAGGTTGAAGTTAAAGTAGAGTACTTCACTTCACTCCATTTGGATGCTTATTTTAAAGTTAAAGTTAGGAGTAGAATTCACTTTTACTCAAGGAAATGGAAGAATTCACTTTTACTCAAGGAAATGGAAGTATTTAGAGTTGAAGTGATATGGAGTACGTATGGCTCGCAACATTACTTCATCCATTAGGCTAGACTCATCCAAACGGGGTAGAGTTGAAATTTTGGACTGTTAGGGCCCATTTAACTTCACTCTAGTCTATTTTTTGCCTATCCAAACAGGCCTTAGAGACACCTTAATACAGAATAGGGAACATCTTGTAACACAAGCCCAGAACACTATTCCCCCTGTTCCTGTGAATTAAAAGCATACTCTTCTCCACAATCTAAAACTTCCACCGACAGAACATCTACACTCCAAAAATCGGAAATAATTATACACTGAATACAGAGGGAAAGGTCTGGCTGCAGCACATTTTATGATCAGATAGGAAATCTCGGCACATTCTGTAATTGCTGTTTTGTTGTAGGTTTGTGGTTGCAATTTCTACAGCACACTTGCATTGAAGTTCAACTTTCCACAATTTCTTTTCAATACCTCAAATCAAATATCCTAGGGGCATGCTTGCATGTGTGAGAGTTTTCCATGACGCTTAGTTTCTACGGTGATCTAACTTTCTACAGAAAATATAAACTGAAGACTTGATTCTCTATTGGTTTCTTGAGAGATCAAGAGAAAGAGATGAAATTAGGTACGCCTTTACATTGTTAGGTGTTTGTTACTTAGATCTAATCCTATTCCGGTGGATTCTGTCACAACTGATTTGCATCAAACCTAGCAAAAGAACATGATCTCAACATATCATACCACCAATTGAAAGGAAATGAAACTGATTCTATATTTTTCTAAGCAATTGGGGGAAAAAAAATTAGTGACCACAACAGACCTGATTGGTCTTTCGCATCGCCTCGGCCTCGGATCGCTTGGTCAGATTGGCAGTGAAACGAAACCTCCTTTTCTTGTTCTTGACCACTCCGCATAGCTTCCGCCATCGCTGCAAAGCCTCATCGGACGAATTCTTCGATTTGACGTCTCCAAAGTTGTTCTGTAGATAACTCTCCATCATAAACTTCCTATTCCTCAAACCGACTGCTGAAATTCTTCAATTTATAACTTCTCTTCTTCAACTTTTCAAAATCATTTCTAACGTTCTCTTCTTCAACTATTCAAATTCGTCAAAGCGCGGAGGAGGGTAGGAAACCGCGTTGTCTCCAACCACCCGTCAACAGCAACCCACAAATTTCCCCGTCGTTTCCTGGTCTGCATATCCGTCAAAAGTCGTTTCTTTAAACAGATTCGATTCTAAACGTGCTTCTTGCATCGGAAATACCATGCTGCCCGGTAACGAAAGGCGATTGCAATCGCAATGAAGTCGTTGCGTTTTTTCTGTTGCTTTTCGTCTTTTCAGCTGGACGAGGAAGAGTCTGAGAAGAAACCTGATGAGTTGTTTCGTGGAAGACGGGGAGATAGGATATGAATATTGACTCGCAGGATGAAGAGAGGATGGGAATTTCCTTCCGTTTTGTAGGAGAAGCAGAACCGTAGGTGTTGCAGTTGGCGAATCTTGATCGTACATGCAGAGCTGGACCACCAATCTGTTTTCGCAATCTCAGCCTTTCTTCATTTTTTTAGTGCCGGCCATGCCATGAAGGGGTGAAAAAGGATCGGGCACTGATTTCTTCATTTTAGGGCCGTTGATTCCTGATTTAGAATGATGTGGTCATGAAGAAGATAAAAGGTGTTAGGGCACAGGTATTACATTGAAACCGTCTGTGATAATCCGAGAACTCACCCAGTGAAACGATTATATCCTCAAATTTCAGATGAAAATCCGTCAGATAAACGAAGAGGGTGGACCAATGAAGGGGTGCCACATGGGAAATAAATTTTCTTTTTTTAAGTGGACGAGATGAAATGTCATTGATATGACATCTCCCAATTTGGACCAAACAGGGGATCCGCTTCCGTCTGATATAACACATGACCAGCTTTGACGTGGAATCTGTGTTGATGTGATGTGAGAAAAGTTTTATAAATCGGACGGTGTGAGGGAGTCCTTCTCCCATTCTCGTTAGCTTTCAGGATATCACACTTTATTCAGATGCACGATGGATTAAAGTAGGGTGAGGTGGGGCATCAAATCAATAAAAATAAAATATAAGAGGTTATGATAATGTTTTATTTTTAGTTATTTGGTATGAAATTTTTTTAATTTTTTTATTTTTTAATAAAAGTGGAGGTTTTATTTTTTTAGTCTTCTAGTAAAACGAGATTGTTTTTTTTACTTTTTTTTTTTAAAATTAGGAGGAAATTATGTATTTTTTATACGACCCTTGTCATTTCTTGTCCAGCCATTAAGGGGATGAAATCCATCTTCAACGGTCCTGATCATCTCTATGTGGACCCCACAATAGATTAAGGATTTTTTTTACGCGTTTCCACGTGTACGTGGACCCGAGATTGCGTACTCACATGGAAAGCGCGTTTTTATAGGAACGAAAACGCGTATGATTTATTAAAGTCTCCCGATTTCTTGGCCGCGTCAGACGGAAGGACAAAATGTTCAACCTCTTTTTTTTTTTCCTTTTCTTTTTTGTTTGGTTTCCAAGAAATTTTTAAGAAAGTATAAGACTCTGGCTCATTTTTTAAAATTACTAGTGGAGCCCTGCACATGCAATGCATGTGCAAGGAACATACTCTTTCAGTATGATAATCTGAAAAAATAAAGTCATTAAAAAACTCAATATTAACTATCCCAATGGAGAATGACCAGTTTACATATAAGTCATTTTTTTTGCAAATTAAGTAATTTACAATCACTCATTGTTCTTATGAAATTTAGCAAAAGCTTCAATAGAAAAAAGTAAAAAGAAGATGGGATAACAAGATATATGGGAGAAAACTAATTTTAAAAAAAAGTTGAAAACCAACTTTTTTTTGCCATACATGATTAGGCAAAACACTCACCAATTTCAATATAGATCGATAGTCCGGCCCATTTTTCATTAAAATTTGTCTAAAACCTAGCGCCAAATACATACCAAATTCAATGAAACAAAATACTAACCAAAACAGTACACAACTCATAGCTTTAAACGAATCAACAACAAATCACAAAGATTCCAAGCAAATTGTGTCTTTACCGGCATTGGGATTGAAGTTGAAATTTTCTATACATGAAAATCTCAACTGAAATTTCTCATTTGAGTTGTTGTAGTGAATGAACAAATTCTTCAAATACAACACTTTTCATGATCATTTGAGCTAAGCATTTCATCGAAATATAATAATATTAAGTGGGCCCACAGATGTGTAGTTCTCTTTGATTATATATATAAAGGGGGACCTTCAAGTGCATTCATCCCTCACCATTTGTGGTGAGGGACTCCCCTTTTAGGGAGTTTCAAGCACAAAAGAGAGGTACAAAAGAGAAGCGCACCCCTCGTTTGTACTTGAAATTTCCCCAAAAGGGGTGTCCCTCACCACAAATGGTGAGGGATGGATGCACTTGAATATTCTCCATATATAAAATATAATATAATAATACTAAGTGGGGCCCACAGATTTGTAAAGAAAAAGCATGACAAGTTCTTCTGCTAAGTGGGTCCCACAAATGTGTAGTTCTCTTTTATTTTATATATAATATAATAATACTAAGTGGGGCCTACAAATGTGTAGATGTAGAGTAAAAACATGACAAGTTCTTCTACTAAGTGGGGCCCATAGATGTGTAGTTCTCATTTTATCATATATATATCTAATATACTAATACTAAGTTAAGCATACAGATATTATAATAATATTAAGTGGGGCCCACAGATGTATAGAGAAAAAGCATAACATGTTCTTCTACTAAGTGGTATAATATAATATTACCAAGTGGGGCCCACAGATGTGTAATTTTCTTTTATTTTATACATATATAATATAATAATATGAAGTGCGGCTCACAGATGTGTAGTTCTCTTGTATTTTATATATATACAATATAATAATACTAAGTGGGGCCCACAGACATGTAGTTCTCTTTTATTTTATATATACATAATATAATATAATAATACTAAGTGAGGCCCACAGATGTGTAGAGAAAAAACATGACAAGTTCTTCTCTTTTATTGGGGCCCACATATGTGTAGTTCTCTTTTATTATATATATATATAATATCATAATACTAAGTGGGGCCCACAGTTGTATAGAGAAAAAGCATGATACTTTTTTCTCTTTTATAATAAGGGCATAAATATTATATGATTATTATTATAATATAATAAGAATATATTATTATATTATCTTATATTATAATTTTTTTTTTGGGGGGGGGGGGGCACAAAGGTGTAGTGAAAAAGTATTCAACTTCTCTTCTCTTTTATAATAAGGGTATAGATATAGATTTTATATTATTATTATTATAATATAATAATAATATATGATTATCCTATATTATAATATAATATTTGGGGGTGGGCCCCACAAAGGTGTTGTGAAAAAGTTTGTAAGTTCTCATAATAATATATTAGTATATTATATTATACTATTTGGGGTTGGGCCCCACAATAGTGTAGTGAAAAAGTTTGCATTATAATATTTGGGTTGACAGCACAAAGGTGTAGTGAAAAAGTTTATAATTTCTCATAATAATATATTATTATATTATATTACAATATCTGGAGGTGGGCCCCACAATGGTGTAGTGAAAAACAATTTGTAACTTTCTCTCTTTTATAATAGTAGTAGATAGTAGGTAGTAGATATTTGAAGGTGGGCCCCACAATAGTGTAGTGAAAAAGTTTGCATTATAATATTTTGGGGTGGGCCCCACAAAGGTGTAGTGAAAAAGTTTGCAATTTCTCAAAATAATATATTATTATATTATATTATAATATTTGGGGTGGGCCCTACAATGTTGTAGTGAAAAATTTTGCAATTTCTCATAATAATATATTATTATATTATATTATACTATTTGGAGGATGGGCCCCATAATGGTGTAGTGCAAAAGTTTGCACTATAATATTTGGGGTTGGGCCCACAAAGGTATAGTGAAAAAGTTTGCAATTTCTCATAATAATATATTATTATATTATATTATAATATTTGGGGGTGGGCCCCACGGTGGTGTAGTAAAAAAAGTTTGCAACTTTCTCTCTTTTATGATGGTATAGTAGTAAATAGCAGATAGTAAATATTTGGGGGTGGGCACCACAATGGTGTAGTGAAAAAGTTTGCATTATAATATTTTGGGATGGGCCCCACAAAAGTGTAGCGAAAAAGTTTGCAATTTCTCAAAATAATATATTATTATATGATGTTATAATATTTGGGGGTAGGCCCTACAAGGGTGTAGTGAAAAAGTTTGTATGAGATAGATAAATAATAAGGGTATAGATATTATATTATTATTATTATATAATATATTATTATATATGTATTATTATAAATTTTTTGGTGGGCCCCACAGTGGTCGTACTAAAGCAACCATGCAATCTTGCCTTTTTTATAAGGGTAGATTATATATATAGATATTATATATATTATATATATTATTGTAATTTTTTGGTGGGCTCCACAGTGGGTGTACTAAAGCATCATGCATTCTTGCCTCTTTTATAAGGATAGATAGAATTATTGTAATTTTTTGGTGGGCCCCACAGTGGGTGTACTAAAGCAACATGCATTCTTGCCTCTTTTATAAGGATAGATAGACATGAAGATTTGAAATTTTTCAAAAAAATATATAAAAGTTTTTCACAATTCTTTCAATGAAGCCCTCTTCATAAAATTTTTATGAATGATAAAAATACCCTTATGTCATTTTTTAAGAAATTTCTTTAATGATCAAGTCCAATTCAGATGACCAAGTGGGGCCCACTTCAAATACTTTTATAGTTTTATACCTGAATAGTTAAAAAAGGGGATTCCAACACAATGCACATGCCTTTATGCATGGATAGTTAAAAAAGAAACTTTTAAATCATTAAAAAAGGGGATTCCAACACAATGCACATGCCTTTATGCATGGATGGTTAAAAAAGAAACTTTTAAATCAATAAAAAAAAAAAAAAACTAGCTTTATGAAATGGTTATGGTCATCAAAATTGAAATGACCAATTTGAAGGAGGAAAGAGGTTTAGGAAAGACAGCAATATGTCATGAGAGAAAGGTACTTCTGTTATTTCTCAAAAAAATTGTGGAGATGACTTGATGGAAAGAAATGTGAAAAATATTTATGCTTTTTTTCAAATATTTAAATCTTCACATACTTAAAAAAAAAACTCAAATCTTCATATATATTTTTTTTATTAAAATGAGCCAAAAATTTTATATTTTTTCCCCATATTTTCTGAGAAAGTTTTTGAGTTAAACTAGTGAAACTCCACACTAGGGTCCATTAATTGGAAATCTAACAAGTTCGTTCCACCCTAAAATTTGACCATTTGATCAAAAACATAATTAACATAATATTATTATCAAAGAAATCAAACGGTCATGATTTATTATAAGCCTGTTAATTGGCTAGCTGGGCCTGAGCTTGGGTTGTCCAATCCCACCCCGAGAATTGGATGGTCCTGCCAGGGGTTGTCTAATCCCGGCCCTAAATTGAACGAACCTACATTAAATCCAGTACCGTAGGGCCCGGGCCTGGGCTTAGCCCGATCCTTAACCTAAGTAAAACATTCTCTAATTATTTTTAGTGTCACTAGACACCCGGTGTGAAACCGTACTTCTTTAAACCCTCTTCCTTTTTTCCAGGCTTGAGACTGGTAATGCAATGCAATAAGCATCATGCAGAGTTAAAAACTTTTTTTTTTTTTTTTTTCGCTGGTGACATTATAAAATCAGAAATTTAATAGAAAAGAAATGAAAATAAGTATCCCATATGGGTCAAGTAATGTAGAATCGGTTAAAAACCTTCTTTTTTTTTTTTGCCGGTAACAGTAAAAAATTATAAAATCAATAGAAATGAATGAGAATGAGTATCCTATATGGCCCCAAGTAATGTAAAAAAGAAATCACAAATTAACATAAGTAAAAGATATAAGTAATATACTCATATTCACTGAAATATCCAAAAAAAAACCTAAGGTATTGCAGGAAATCTCATTAACAAAATAACATGTGCTCCATTTTCAATCCCCCCGTAGCCAGCTCACTTGTATGTATCCCATATGTGCCCCCACATTCAAGATTACAAAGTTACGGATGGTTTGTAGCAGAATATTTCTCTTGTTCCAGTTTTGTTTGTCAAAATAATTATTATTTTGCTGACCAAATTAAAAATCATCTCAAACATCCCTCTATTCACAAAGGCGATATTTCTCCTCTTTCTAAATAGGCAGGGCAAATCACTAAAGAAGCAATTTCAGTAGCAAGGGTTTGAAAACATGCCCACATATAGAATAAACAAGTCACAATGCATATAACATATAGCATAAATCACAAACGATGGAATACATGGGAAAGACAGGCCTCAGGCGTAGCTAATTAACAAAAGGCCAAAGTCTCACACACACTCTCTAAAATCATATCAGTCATCTATAAAACAATTAGTATAATGATCTATAAAATATTTTGGTCGGTCTTTAAAAATATTGTCCAAGTTTTTTTTAAAGCCCTATATTTTCGGGCTTGGAATGGGTGGGGTCGGATACCGATTTTAACGCGTCCCATTGACACGAGGGGGGAATAAAGCTCTACCTTGGAGTGGGGAGCAAGCAAAGTAAAAGAAAAGCATGTGAGGAAATTTGCATCAAAAGGGTGTAGTCCAAGGGTTTCCTCATCAAGGGACTCGAGACTCAAGCATCAAAGGGTCAGCTTTTACATATACTCTCTCTTGGCACATGTCATACCATCACACGGCAAAAATAATTGAGGGTAGGCTGTTGATTGAGCCCTCTTATAAGGTCATTTAGCCCGGCCTGACCCCCAAAAAGCCTATCAACTGAGGTTGCTTGTACAATTCGAGTAGCTTGCTAGCCCTCTAATATTTCTGATTATAATAATTTTTACCGCTAGTGTTATTATATAAATACATATTTATTTATATTAATTAATTTACTAAAATGCCCACTTCTTATCTCCTCTAATAGTAGCATATTGAGGTAATTTCATAAATGATCATTTTAAGATCTATGTGAATATGAAATTCCTCCAATGTAAACTTGTTTGCTATTTGGAGCTGTCATATTACAAGACTCTATCATAGGATTTTGATGATTGGGTTGTGTGAGCCTATGATATGTATTTCTTCTTCAGACCTTGACTCATTGTGGAGTATTGGTTCATTGGGTAAATGGGTTCATTCATCCAAATAATGGATCTACAAAAAATTAGAAACAAGCAAGCCCTAAAACACGGTCGAATACTTGTGTTACATGGGATATATTTTTGAAAAGTACTCTTAATATCGATCATTCTGTCCGTAAGAGAAATGGTCAATAGGATGTATGGAGTCTCACGGAGACTCTATTTTTTAACAACAATACTTGCGACAATGATCCTGCTTAATTGAGTTTGCCACATGAATATGGCCATCTCCTCTGCAACTTCGATAGTAGTTTGTAGGACCATGAAAAAGAAAGTAAACAAAAAGGAGAAGCTGCTATTTGAAAGCAAAAAGCTTTCCAAAAGTGCATTAACTTAAACAAGTTCATAATATAATGGATATTTTTATGGATACTTCGAAGCATGCTCTTGCCGGATTCAGGCCCTTGCATGTGACCAGCATTATTGTAAGTTATATTTATATAATGATAATACTTTCACCTTTTGAAAATGGATTCCCTGTTTGGTCCAAAGAGAGGGTGCCACGTGAGTTTGAGATGTCACGTCCCATTTCTTAGAAAAAAAATCACTTATCTGTGAAAGAATTTCTCTTCCCATGTGGCACCCCAAACAGGGAATCTGGATCCCTTTTCCAAATATAGTGGGCACGATCAACGATGACTTCTTGACAACTACAATAATACGAGTAGACTTGGGGAGGCGGACTATTTAAGGCAATTGGGCCATGGGTGTCATGATTCATTGCGTTTGTATATTATTCATGTCATTCTCAACAGCTAGGTCTTTTATTTTATTTTTTTGTTTTTCTGTTTCTTGTCAGGCCATTGAATTGGCTGGCTCTGATAAAAGTAAGGCGACTACATAATCAGAGAGTGGGGTTCAGGCTTCATAATTGTGCCATATGGGACTTATTTGTGTCATGGTGAGGTAAATTTTATCTGTTTTGTCGACTGGTGTCTCAGAAGTTTATTCTTCAATAAACATATCTTTCCATTGGTAGCAATATATTGACCTTAGCTATTTTATTCGAATCGGGTTGTTATTATTTTAAATTTCTTACGTATGATAACATGTAGCAAACCAAGGAAAATTGAGTGCTAAAAAAAATCAAGGCATTGTATTTGTATGTGTTTTTTCAAAGTATTTTACTTTTTATGGATCATGTGAACTCTTTATTTTATGCTTTGCTTGTGATTAATTCAAAATTAGTCCATATTCTATCAGCCCAACGGTCATCCCACTCATCCTAGGCCTATGTCATCCACCGTTGAGTTCGGAGGACATTTCCACCCACGTACGCCTCTATCTCTTCCTCTGCCCAAGTACATTTTTTTTATATCGCAGGGTTCCCAGCCCTTTGGGCTACAATAATTCATACGGGCCCAGGAGAGAAAACCGGGTAAAATTCCCTTGTATCCCCAGTGTGGTAGTGCAGTTTCGAACTCACAACCTCCAGGTACAAACTGTGGTCCTAAGCCAACTGAGCTATCCCTCGGGATTAAAGCCTAAGTACATTCACTTGTAAGGTGGAGTGAAGTAAAACCTCCTCGGCCCATAGGTAATACTCTACTAGTGTCGGTGGTTGAACCCTATCACTGGGAAGTGAGAACAAACGCGGAGAACTTGGGTTATCCTTTTTACCAAAAAAAAACAAAAAAAACAAAAAAAAAATAGGGTTATCATAAGTTTTCTAAGATTCCATGTTTAGTATAAATGAAAAAATGAAAAAGGGCAGATATGAAGATGACAACGAAAACCAATTCAATTCAGCCCATTCAATCAACGCCACACAATGGATAGTGTTCATGGGAGCCAAACAGCTATTGGATAATACAGTTCTTGGATAATAGGGAAAATGCCGATCTCTTGTGGAGCAAATCTGCCTCGCGTGCCCTGTCATTTTGCCATGCAAACCATTCATCTTGTAGATTAAATTTGCAGTAGACCAAAATTTTGAAATACACAAGATGTAAAATGTTGATTGTCTTTTTCTTTCACTGGGATGGAGTAGGTATGGCCAGACCAAGTCTCTAATCAATGCAGTCTTTTGCAAATGGCCCAGCTACAGCGAGTCTTCCATGAACATCCTTCTCATTAATTAAATGCGGAAGTGGAACAGAGATCTCTTTTCCAACAAACATTGCATTCCTGCAACCTCCACATGAAGTTTACTAAATCATCGTTCATATTGTATGAATACAATAAAAAGCTTGCACTTGCATTCATGAAAGCTCTCCACTCTCATCATTTCTGACCATTAACCTCAGGCAAACCCCAGATACTCGCACCTTTTATTTGAGAATTCCAACTCTCTATTATATCTCCATAGCCCATAGGTGGAGTAGCCATTAGTTGGTCAATCTGGATTTATTGATAAAAATAGCCGTTTGGCAATTTATTTGTAAAGTAAATTTAAAGTGAAGGACCGAAGGCCCACTTTTGAGAGATAAAGAAAGAAGACGAGTTTTTAAATAAAAAAAACACAAAATCTTATAAATCGCCTCTTCATTTTTTTTTAAAAGCCAAAAAGTGAATCTTTCATCCCACTAAAACGGAAAAAAAAAAAAAAAAAAACCTTCATTTTATCTAAAAAGTAAAAAAAATTTCTTCACATGCACGTCTTGTAATTCTATATTTTTATACACTAGCTCCTTGCAATTCTATATTTGATGCAAATTAAACTCAAGCAAGTGGAGTTGAAAGCACATGCGTGAGCTAATTGCGCGGGCTTGACAAGGAATTAAGCCTAAACCTGGTTGAGTCACGTTTATAAATTGACTCAAAATCAGACCCGCCCTAATTTTCCAAGGACGCGTCTATTGGATGGAAACATCCACATTATCATTTTGACACAATTTTATTACGGACTTCAAGTCTAACCGAGACCCAACAGGTTCAGCCTGTTCAACCCATTCATGACAGTTCAACCCATTTGGGACCAGCCCAAATCCACTGTAGTCCAGCCCAACTTCAATCCATTGATGATAACTGATGACTCAAATCACCATAATCTGGCCAAAGACAATCACGCCCCCGCTCATGCAATTGTACCATGCATCCAAATTAATCTTCAGTGAACTCTTATAAATTTTGATACTAATTTCCTTCTATAAATAGGGTCACTCATGCTACCCTTGATGCAAAACCCCCAAGGCGCCAGACCTCAGAAGGCTCAAACTAACAAGATAATGCAAAATGGGGTAGGTGTCCCTGTCCTTGTCCGTGTCCTGGAAGGTGATAGCCTGCATAGTAGGGTCAGTGCCCTGGAAGCTGGTAATCTGGATGATAGGGTACGTGCCTTGGGAGAACGTAGCTTGCACGATTAGGTAGGTGCCTTGGAACGACATAACTCACCAGTCCGAATCTGGTGAGGTAAAATTCCACATTGAGAGGAGATTATGAATAGACCAACCACGGTCCACTATAGTCATCATTAATATGCCCACTCAGAATATTCCGATTACGTAACTTGCACGAGAGAGCTCGCCGTGCTGAACACACTTTTCAGCTTCCACACACTCAGCCGGACTCTTTATCATAATGGGATGGTGGGGTCGTGTTTCAAGAGCCAAGAGGCCTGTTATATTCATTTTGCATTTGCAGTGTTTATTTATTTTCTAGATCACTATCATCGAATATGCTTTGGGTTCCAATTTTTATTTCCTAATTTTTGTGGTATTCATCTATCCTAAATCTTAAAAGCACACTAGAATGGAGCTTTTAATTGCGACTATTACACTCTATTACTTAGTAAAGATGAAAAAGGAGGATGGTGCGGATGAACGATGGAGGGGGAGCAGGGACGGATCAGAGGGCTTTTACATTTTTTATGGGTAATAAATATGTTGCTTTTCATATTTTTGCCCCCCTCTCCAATTTTTAAAATAACAAGAGAATGGAGTGACAAAAGTGGGCAAATCCATCCTTCTGAAAATCTAGCCCTCTCTCTCTCTCTCCCTCCCTCTCCCAAAGGTTTTTTGAACCATTTCTCTTAGTACACCGTTGATTGTACCCAATTTCCATCTCCATGTGGATTTGGGTTGCACTTGCTTGATGTTGTAAAAAGTCAACCTAACAATAGTGTTAATTTATATGGTTCAATAGAACTTAATTAATCTTAGTTAACCGGGCTCCTGGATTGCCCAACTTGTACTGTTATTAGAAGTAAGCCTGTTATTGGTATACGGTGATTAAGAAATAGTGTTTGAGTGTAACAGGTTTTGGGGCTGATATTATAAATAAAGATTAAGGGTTTTTAGGATGTACACCTCTTCTGATTACATAGTGAATTCTCCCATATTCCCATGGACGTAAGCCAAAAGCCAAACCACGTAAATCTTTGTATTCTCTTGTACGTGATTGATTTCTTCTCGTAGGCCCTAAATCTCAACAATTAGCCCAGCCCAACTCATTTCAACCTTATATGGCCTAAGGTTGAACCTAACTAATAACCCACCAATCAAGCCCAAACCCGAAACCAACCCAATAAATTGAGTCCATGTTATTATTGTCCATACGGGCTAACCTAAATGGTTGTATTGACCCTTTTAGGTTGGGCTTGGGGCAACAATTTCAATTTAAAAAGTAAGTGGGTCGAATTTAAGTTGGGCCTAAAGACATTGCTATTATTATATATACATAGAACACCTGAACATTACTCCACGGACAACCTAACCCAACTCTCAGCGGCATCAGTCATTTGATCAAGTGTTGTTTTCAGCAACTTCATCGGTAGATGACAATATTGATCCATGAGTCTAGATCATCTAAGAGTCCACTCATTCATGAGAAACTCATAATGCTCCTGAGTCCTGAATGAGCCTACTTACAAAAAGGGATTTATGAATTCTCGTAGAAATTTCACTCTAGTACGATTTGGTACAAACTCAAATTAATTTATAATACGGTTCGGCAGAGGGAAGAGGTGATGTCCTTTCTAAATATAGAATAAATATTAAAAATATATTTAAATAAGAAATTTCATATAAATCAAATCACTGTAAAGGAGAAAAGCTAGTAAAAGTTGAGGTCAAAGAGGAAAGAAAATTTGATATGTAATGCATCGCGTTGAATTATCCCACAGTGTCATTCATACGTCTTATTGTATTAGATTTTAGTGAATGTTCTAATTTCCTCTTTGCCCCCAATGAGATTCCTAGCTCTCTTCTTGTAGAGGAGGAGACATAAGGCTGCGGTGGATGGCGTGTTGTTAGTTTGCTTTTGTTCTTGTGTT
Source organism: Umbellularia californica (assembly GCA_028538565.1). NCBI lineage: Eukaryota > Viridiplantae > Streptophyta > Magnoliopsida > Laurales > Lauraceae > Umbellularia > Umbellularia californica. The sequence continues at coordinate 6,858,979 of JAPQWN010000003.1, forward strand.
GCTATTGTTCTTGTCTCTGTTGTACTTTACAGTCCAATTATGTTGTTTCTTGTTGTCGTTTTGGTTTTGTAAGTTGTAATATAAGCCTAGCTCAAATCCAATTTTGAAGGAGTCAAGCGAAAAACAAGTAATCAAATTAGATATATCCATACCATGAAATGGCAGCAAACGGTATTACACTGCTGCGCCTCGTCGATGTAGTACATATGTGCCATATCCAAGCCAAGTTGCCTGTTCGTTCAATAAATTCCAACTTCAGGAGAAAAAAGAGGATACATCCCATCATTTTGGGCTGCTATTTAGATTTTAAGTTATGTTTCTTTTTTTTTTCTTTTCTTTTTTTTTTTTTTTTATATTTTTTTGCCAAATGCTACTTTTTATTGAGCGGATGAGGAGAGTACCTAAAGTTATTTCTAATAAGAATTTCACGTGTTTGGAATTTCTAACATTGTTATGGTAGTTGTTCCCTTCTCATTTCAAATATCATGTTCCTTAGTCGAAATTATTAGTTTTAACCTATCTGAAAAGTCAGAAATATACTTTAGAATTCTTAGAATTCAAACTTTTCAATTATATTGTAGATGGGCCAAGAGGGTTTGGAATTCTAAGTGGGGCATAACATTGGGAGCATATCAAATCACACAAGGATTCTTAAGATTCTTGGTTTTTTTATTTTTTATTTTTTATTTTAAAGCCCCTAAAGAAACATGTCTGGAAGGTCAGCTACATTGAATATTTCTAGTCAGCTACATTGAATATTTCTAGTCACCTAATCGAATCATATGTGTGGTGGAAGACAACAAGCAGTTGCTCAATTACTTGGAAACTTTGTATTCTGACCTGACTGTTGCCTAGGATTGATCTCTAGGTCTTATCATGTGCGTGTGAGCCATTCTTTCCATTTTATGGGCTTCCTCTTTCCACTTGTGTGGGCTCGCCTTCCCATGATGTGGTTTCCTCTTCCAACTTATGTGGGCTCTCTTGGGTCCCAAGTGATCCTTGTCAATCCATAGTGCTGTCTACAAGTGAAGTGCAAACCAATGGCTCATTATTTGAATTAGTTGTAGATGGATTTTCACTTCAATTGGAGTTAGTCCTCCCGTCAGATTAAACACATGCAGTGGAATTAGTCACTTTGCCAACATGCCAAATGCAGTGGGGAGACTCGATTTTTACATCTTTCAATTTCAGTTGTGTCTCCAATAACTGAAGTTACATGCCTTGAGAATTTTTTACAGCAGATGTCCACAACAGACTTCCTGCATGAAAACCAATGACAAGCAATAATGCATGGTGGGGCGAAATTCACATGTGAAATTAGTTACGGACGTCCATAGGAGAAAAACTTCTGTGTATATGTCCTAGACTGGGTTTCCCTAAGGCATCCCTTCAAAGATATGAATTACGAGATTCTTTATGGGCTTTTTTGATGAGTGGAATTTATTATTGGAGTTCAACCTATCTAGAAATTTCAACATTTTTACCATACGTTGTCTCTCTAAATTCTTGTATTCTTCATTTAATACATAAAACTCCAGAAAAAAAAATCCTGCTACAATAAATCATCTGCAATGGTCCTTCAAGTGCTTTCAATTTAGAAATCAAATAATTCAAATAAAAGTTTTCGATAAAAACCTTTAGCGGGTTCAAGATTTCTAAGATAGAATTTCTTACACATGCAATTAAACAAGAAATAATTTCTTATAAGTGCAATTAAACATAATAATAATCAATTTGGACTAAAAAACCTGCAAATCCTTTCATCTATGTGGTGTTGGCTAAAAATTGATTGACATTGAATTGTCATTGTCACATGTGCATCACACTTTTATGATCGGATTGTCTGATTATCATGACGGTTACCTACCTTGTAAAGATGTATCACATTCACACGTTAGCATGTGTTTATTGTGAAGTCCATTTATGATTTTATTAGTACTTGTGAAGTCCATGTTAGCATGTGTTTCTTGGAACTACTCACCAAATACAAGAGGCATTTTAGATTACACATTCCTTAAAAATAAATATTAGGTGGGGTAATGAACCCCCAGAAGTTACAAGGGAAGAAGCTCTTACTATCTAAGTGGAATTTTGAAATCAGCATTTTATTTGTGAGACTTCGTAGAGCTGGTATTCTGAATGTCACTGTTGTCATACAAAATTTTTAGTAATCCAAAAATCAAGTGCTGGATAGGGATTTTGAAATTCCACTATTTAAAATTCCTTACCTCCTTAGGACATAAAAATCTCAAATGCATGTAACCAAATCGACCCAAAAGAATTCCAAAGGTAACTCAGGGGCGTAGGACCACGGTTTACATCCGAAAGTTGTAAGTTCGAAGTTGCACTACCACACTGGGGCTACATGTGAGTTTATATGGCTTTCCTTTGGGCTTGGAGTGATTAATCCAGCCTAAAGAATTTAGTTCAGATAGGAAAGAAAAAAAAATTAGCCAGAAGCACAACCAGGATAGTTCATTCATGGGTTGCTATAATTTGAGAATTAGTTGATCAAATCATTCAACCTCTACCTGTACAACACAACATCATACTTTTGACCAGCAGCCCCTGTCGGGTTCTCTGCTCTTGATACATGCCTCCAGGTACAAACAAGCGATAACAAGAAGAAAAGTACATGGACTACAGACACATTCTAAACAAATTAAAAATCCCACATGCTCGTTCTTGTGTGATCGCAGTCTTCTATTTCCAGCGGCCACAAGCCCAACGCTTCACAAGGTCAGCTTTGACTGTCCGGTCCTCAAAGAAAACTACATGTTCCTAGCACCCTTTTTCCTGAAACTGCCATTTTCACAATGCCATACAAGGGAATTAGCAGATTAACAGAGGGGAAGTATAGTCACTCAACATGAAATTTCAACGTGCAAATGGTTTTTCAAGGCTTACTACCAACCCCTCTATTTCAAATGTCAAAATCCAAACGCCAGAAGGATATATTGTATCTCTTCTTGTTTCCTTGCTCTTTCTTTTATCTTTACTTATTCCACCATCTCCAGGGTATAAATACAAACCACCAAGCTTCCATTTTCAACAGACAGCGATTGAGATTGAGAATATAGTGAGAGAGAGAGAGACAGTAACTAAGAGATGGAAGGCCTTATTCCCTTTGTGTTCAATTCGATCATGAAGAAAAGAGATGGAAGCAAGTACAAAAGACTCTCCAGTGGTTCGAGTCGCGGCTACTCGTTTCTGTTATTGGAGAATAGGGGCTGGTTTGAAGATTCGTCTCATAAGAGAACGAGATCTGACTTCCAGACTACTCCAACATCTGAGTTTCTCGGGTGGAGATCGACAGGTCCTGATTCGCATCCATCACAGATGATCCATAAGAGAAGCTCGCACCAGCACCAGAAGATGGACAGTAATACGATGTTTGAATCTTGAAAGATGAAAAAGAAAACAAGACAAGCAAAATAAATGGGTTGCAATATGTGAAAAAACTGTTGTATTCGTTCTTTTTTTTTTTTTTGCTTGTTGTGGCACTCATTTGTTGGAATTGTAATTCTGGATTCTTCTGGAATCATTGGGTTTTCTTTTTTTTTTTTTTTTGAATTTAAGTATCTTGAATCCACTTGGAAGATCAAGTCAAGCAAGGTATTGATCAGTTGGTTTTAAAGGATTTTACAGAGGGTACATGATTTTCGTTTTTATGGAACCATGATGACATGGCTTTTATGTAGTATCCAACAATTTTTTTTTCAAATGATAGAAATCGAGAAATGGTAGATCAATATGTATTTACTTTCCATAAAATGTCATTTTTCATATTTTGTTAAAAAACGAATTCACTTGTTAGTTGCAAAAAGTGTATGATATGAAATTGAATCCAATGACTCTGGTGACATTATTTAAAATCGGAGAAACTAAATTTAAGGAGGAGTAATATTTCAAAACCCACTCCTTTAGTTTTTCTCAGTGCCCGTGTTTATGTAACAAAGAGATTCCAAATTGCATAAAAAGATTATGATGATATACAAATGATGGAAAGTGTGATCATGCAGCTCTTGTGACAGATAGTTGCTGACACAGCAATTGTCATCTCCAGCCATGGGCCCATGGACAAGTCCTGGATTCTGTTGAGTACATCTTTGTGGATAATCTTTCCATGTAGACTGAAATGTACACAGCTGGAGTCTTTCCATGTAGGCAGTAGAGAACAGCTTGGAATGGGTCATGCCACATAATGAGTTGGATTAGATCATTGCATTTGGGCAGGACTTGCTCACTTCGCTTCACTTAGGCTGTTGGTATGGATCATTTTGAGAGGCTTGGGAGTATTTTTGTGTGTCCTTATCAGGTTGAAATTATGAGTTTGAACCTATCTGAAAAGTCAGAAATATACTTTCGAATTCTTAGAATTTAAACTTTTCAATTATATTGTAGATGGGCCAAGAGGGTTTGGAATTCTAAGTGGGGCATAACATTGGGAGCATATCAAATCACACAAGAATTCTTAAGATTCTTCTTGTTTTTTTTTAAAAAAAGCCCCTAAAGAAACATGTCCGGAAGGTCAGCTACATTGAATATTTCTAGTCATTTAATCGAATCATATGCATGGTGGAAGACAACAAGATGTTGCTCAATTACTTGGAAACTCTGTATTTTGACCCGGCTGTTGCCTAGGATTGATCTCTAGGTCTTATCACATGTGTGTGAGCTATCATTTCCATTTTGTGGGCTTCCTTTTTCCACTCGTGTGGGCTCTCCTTCCCATGATGTGGGTTCCTCTTCCAACTTGTGTGGGCTCTCCTGGGTCCCAAGTGATCCTTGTCAATCCATAGTGTTGTCTACAAGTGAAGTGCAAACCAATGGCTCATTCTTTCTTTGAATTAGTTGTAAATGGATTTTCACTCAGGGCCGGCTCTAGCATAAGGCCAATAAAGCCTTTGCTTTAGGCCCCAAAAAATAAGGCCCAAAAAAAGGCCCCATAATAGCTAGCATCTTTTGAAATTCCAAATAATTAAATTTGTCAATTGCCATCCTTTTTTTTTTTTCTCCCCAAAATATAAGGCCCCATAATAATTCTCTCTTAAGAAGATACAACCAAGATTTCTATGGGGCCTTAAAGTGTCATTTATGGCCTATTATATTTCCAAATCTGCCCCTTATATTACTATGACTAGGAGTACAATTGACTTTAGCACACCATTATATTTCTAACAGTACATGTGTATCAAATCTCAACCATACATTCACTCATGAATTTGCTTTACTAGACTTTCTCATTACTTTTGTGTATCCTTTTTCAATAGGGGCCTAGTCAGATTTGATCCATGATGTCGTTGTAATAAATCCATAGTTTGGGATTTCAAACATAATAATGGATCTTAAAATTTAAGATAAACAATGGGCCCCCGCCGGAATTTATTCACTTGCCCACAGTGCATCTGGAACATTCAATACGTGGGGCACAACTCTGAAGTCCATCTTGGATGGTCATGACTCATGTTGTGTATAAGCACTGTGCATAGGTGAAAATGCTTTGAGCCCCACCAATGGCATATTCAAAATTTTTGTTCTATTTTTTATTTTTTATCTTGGGGGGGGGGGGGGGGGGGGGGGGGACCCAAGATTTCCATATGAGTTTTGGAGGTGCACTTAAGATAGATTAGCAAAACTTGAATATAAAAACTTAATTAGTAATTTTGCATCACAAAAAAGCAAGAAAAACAAATTTTAAATAAAATATTTATAATAATATTAAAATATAGAAAATGCCTCATTTAGGATTGTCACTTTAGTCCTCAAATTGTCTCGAGCCGGCCTTGTTTTCACTTCAATTGGAGTTAGTCCTCCCGTTAGATTAAACACATGCAATGGAATTAGTCACTTCGCCAACATGCCTAATGCAATGGGGAGACTCGATTTTTACATGTTTAAATTTCAGTTGTGTCTCCTATAATTGAAGTTACATGCCTTAAGATTTTTTTACAGCAGATGTCCACAACAGACTTCCTGCATGAAAACTAGGGATGAAAGTGGGTCGGGCCGAGCCGGGCTTTGACAGGCCCTAGGCTCGGCCCTAGTATTTTTTAGTAGGCCCTAGCCCGGCCCAAGCTTGAGAGGGCAAAAAAAATCCTGGCTCTGGCTCGGCTCTTATTAAGTAGGGCCGGCCCTCGAGCCCGGCTTGATTGAGGCCCTAGGCTCGGCTTGTGAGCCTGACCCGTTTTATAATGATATAGGTCAATGTTAATATAGATTTAGGGTTTAGGATTCATGGATTATTTAGTGCATAGGGTTTAGGGATTATTTATATTGGATTAAAATTAGGGTTTAAGGTTTAGCGCTTAAGTTTAGGGTTTATGGATTATTTAGTGCTTAGGGTTTAGTGTTTAGGGTTTAGGGATTATTTATATTGGATTAAAACTAAGGTTTAGGATTTATGGATTATGTTATATCATATATGTATTATCTACTGTATAGTGTACATATATATAATATGTGTATTAATATATGTAGGCCCTAGGGTTTACGAGCTGGGCTTCATCAAGCCCGAGCTCGGCCCTTTTAAGCAAACGGGCCTCCTCCTAAGCCCTAGCTCGGCTCTTTTGTCTTTCGAGCCGAGCTCGGGCCGCCCGCGGATGGCCCGACCCACTTTCACCCCTAATGAAAACCAATGACAAGCGATAATGCATGGTGGGGCGAAATTCACATGTGAATTTAGTTACGGACATCCATAGAAGAAAAACTTCTGTATTTATGTCCTAGACTGGGTTTCCCTAATGCATCCCTTCAAAGATATGAATTATGAGATTTTTTATGGGCTTTTTTGATGAGTGGAATTTATTATTGGAGTTCAACCTATCTAGAAATTTCAAAATTTTACCATACATTGTCTCTCTAAATTCTTTGTATTCTTCATTTAATAGATAAAACTCCAGAAAAAAAAAATCCTGCTACAATAAATCATCTGCAATGGTCCTTCAAGTGCTTTCAATTTTAGAAATCAAATAATTCCATTAAAAATTTTCGATAAAAACCTTTAGCGGGTTCGAGATTTCTAAGATAGAATTTCTTACACATGCAATTAAACAAGAAATAATTTCTTAGAAGTGCAATTAAACATAATAAGAATGAACTTGGACTAAAAAACCTGCAAATCCTTTCATCGAAGTGGTGTCGGCTAAAAATTGATTGACATTGAATTGTCACATGCGCATCACACTTTAATGGTCGGATTGGCTGATTATTATGAGGGTTACCTACCTTGTAAAGACGTATCACATTCACATGTTAGCATGTGTTTATTGTGAAGTCCATTTATGATTTTATTAGTACTCTGTTCTCAATTCTTCGAGTCTAAAAGGAGAGACGGAAGGTTCTTGGAAGTACTCACCAAATACAGGAGGCATTTTAGATTACACATTCCTTAAAAAGAAATATTAGGTGGGGTAATGAACCCCAAAAGTTACGAGGGAAGAAGCTCTTACTATCTAAGTGGAATTTTGAAATCTGCATTTGATTTGTGAGACTTCATAGAGCTGGTATTCTGATGTCACTGTTGTCATACAAACTTTTTAGTCATCCAAAAATCAAGTGCTAGATAGGGATTTTGAAATTCCACTATTTAAAATTCCTTACCTCCTTAGGACATAAAATCTCAAATGCATGTAGCCTAATCGACCCAGAAGAACCATGAAGGTAGCCCAGTTGGCCTATGACCACGGTTTGCATCCGAAAGTTGTAGGTTCGAAATTGTAGTATCATATTGGGGCTACATGAGAGTTTACCTAGCTTTCCTCTCGGCCCGGAGGGATTAGTCTAGCCTAAATGATTAGGAACCTCGTATAGGAAAAAAAAAAAACTCGACCCAGAAGCACAACCAGGATAGTTCATTCATGGGTCGCTATAATTTGAGAATTAGTTGATCAAATCATTCAACCTCTACCTGTACAACACAACATCATACTTTTGACCAGCAGCTCCTGTCGGGTTCTCTGCTCTTGATACATGCCTCCAGATACAAACAAGCGATAACAAGAAGAAAAGTACATAGAGAATGTATACAGAGTGGAACAAATATGAAAAATCAAGCAAGTGTCAAAACAGAGAGTTGATCAGCCGGCCATTTCTTAACCTGTATAACCTTATCCTTGATCTCAACCCATCAGATCAATGACCCATTTAAAGGATTTTCATTTGATTGACATGTCCCACATATTCAAAGGAAATGGTGCCAGCTGTAGCGCTGAACAAGCTAGGATTGGCCAGCAGCCGTTTGCTTGCTTTTATGGACTACAGACACATTCTAAACAAATTAAAAATCCCACATGCTCGTTCTTGTGTGATCGCAGTCTTCTATTTCCAGCGGCCACAAGCCCAACGTTTCACAAGGTCATCTTTGACCGTCCGGTCCTCAAAGAAAATTACATGTTCCTAGCACCCTTTTTCCTGAAACTGCCATTTTCACATTGCCATACAAGGGAATTAGCAGATTAACAGAGGGGAAGTAAATATAGTCACTCAACATGAAATTTCAACGTGCAAATGGTTTTTCAAGGCTTACTACCAACCCCTCTCTTTCAAATGTCAAAATCCAGACGCCAGAAGGATATATTGTATCTCTTCTTGTTTCCTTGCTCTTTCTTTTATCTTTACTTATTCCACCATCTCCAGGGTATAAATACAAATCACCAAGCTTCCATTTTCAACAGACAGCGATTGAGATTGAGAATATAGTGAGAGAGAGTAACTAAGAGATGGAAGGCCTTATTCCCTTTGTGTTCAATTCGATCATGAAGAAAAGAGATGGAAGCAAGTACAAAAGACTCTCCAGTGGTTCGAGTCGCGGCTACTCGTTTCTGTTATTGGAGAATAGGGGCTCGTTTGAAGATTCGTCTCATAAGAGAACGAGATCTGACTTCCAGACTACTCCAACATCTGAGTTTCTCGGGTGGAGATCGCCAGGTCCTGATTCGAATCCATCACAAATGATCCATAAGAGAAGCTTGCACCAGCACCAGAAGATGGACAGTAATACGATGTTTGAATCTTGAAAGATGAAAAAGAAAACAAGACAAGCAAAATAAATGGGTTGCAATATGTGAAAAAAATGTTGTATCCATACTTTTTTCATTTTTTTTTTCTGTTTTGTTTTGTTTGGCTTCTTGTGGCACTCATTTGTTGGAATTGTAATTCTGGATTCTTCTGTGAATCATCGGGGTTTTTTTTTTTTGGGGGAATTTAAGTATCTTGAATCCACTTGGAAGATCAAGTCAAGCAAGGTATTGATCAGTTGGTTTTAAAGGATTTTACGAAGGGCATATAATTTTCGTTTTTATGGAATCATGATGACATGGCTTTTATGTAGTATCCAACATATTTTTTATTTCAAATGATAGAAATCGAGAAATGGTAGATAGATATGTATTTACTTTCCATAAAATGTCATTTTTCATATTTTGTTAAAAAACGAGTTCACTTGTTAGTTGCAAAAAGTGTATGATATGAAACTGAATCCAATGACTCTCGTGACATTATTTAAAATCGGAGAAACTAAATTTAAAGAGGGCTAATATGTCAAAACCCACTCCTTTTGTTTTTCTCAATGCGCGTGTTTATGTTACAAAGAGATTCCAAATTGCATAAAAAGATTATGATGATATACAAATGATGGAAATTGTGATCACGCAGCTCGTGTGACAGATTGTTGTTGACACAGCAATAGTCATCTCCAGCCATGGTCAACTCCTGGATTCTGTTAAGTACATCTTTGTGGATAATCTTTCCATGTAGACTGATATGTACACAGCTGGAGTCTTTCCATGTAGGCTGTAGAGAACAGCTTGGAATGGGTCATGCCACATAATGAGTTGGATTGGATCAGTGCATTTGGGCAGGTCTAGATCACTTCACTTAGGCTGTTGGTATGGATCATTTTGAGAGACTTGGGAGTATTTTTGTGTGTCCTTATCAGGTTTAATGGTTCTAGGTAATTAAAGTCTAGATGATGGATAAATACAAAGGAATCATTGAATAATCATAGGACACAAGTCTCCATAACTAGCATTGGAATAAGAGATACATGGACGTTTTTAACAAGAACAACACATACAATATACAATACGGGATCAGGTTTTGGTGAGTTTTAGGCATGCTGAATGCTTCTAATGTCTTAATTTGAAGACAAGGAACATAAAAAATTCAGGTTTAACATGCAAAGGAATCATTCCTATGGTCATGCAATCCCTATTTGTCACGAAACTAAAAAATGCAGGTTAAACGGCCAACTTACAACCATGAAACTGACAAAGATTAAGGCATATACCAACCAGGAACCAGTGGGTTTTCTAACTAACCAAACAGATTAGGCATACAAAAGGAAAACAACAACAATCAGGATGAATTTTAGCATCTAGTGAGTTTTTTGTATGCCTCATTGAATATTAGCCCCCATTAGCCATTAGAGAGAGATGAAATGATACAAACCATCCAAACATAGTGTTTTCTGTGATAATTTCCGAGCATCAAATTCTGCACATTTTTTTTACTTTTCCCAATTTGAATTAAAAAGTTAAATCAATTTTTCAACCACATCTTCTTTTATTAATGCAAAAATATTTGTTCCAATACTCTAATTAAGGCTTGTACTTTCAAGTGGCTATAAATGAAGATGCGATCAAGAAAAACATCTTCTCATACCTACATTTGTATTGTATGTATCTCAATGGAAACTTTTTTTTTTTTAATATTATCCATCATATCTGTGCAAAATCTGTAGATTAATGAATTAGAACATTCTCATTCCTCAAAGCAAAAATAGAACGTAAATCGTCCCTCCGATCACGTTCATTTACCATTTACAGTGAAGTCCGCAGAATATTATGCACATTTTGTATGATACAAATGAGTCCGAGTTCTTTCAAATGTAAAACAACATAATACGTTGTTCATGGCGTGCTTCCCCATTCATCACCTAAAAATCCAAAAGAAATAACCTAATAAGATTTTCATACAAATTTTTAATTTCAAACTATAATTAGAAAAAAAAAAACATAACACAATATGGAAAGATGAGATAAATAACTCACCAATCATTCCAAAGGGCAATTCTCAGCATCATTTTAAGGAATACTTTCAAGTTGGCTTTATATACATCACTACAAAGATTCGCAGATCAATTTAAAATACACATTAGATTCAAAGTATAAAAAAAATCCCCATGCCCTAAACGCTAACAAGGGTAAAATAATTAATTGATAAACTAGCACGATATAAGGATCCATGCAAAATGGACAGCCATCCAAAAACATGCCTGCCCTATTTAGAAGAGTTTTCAATGAGGCAGGTGGATAAAATTAATCTATCTTAGAATGGGTCATCCCACATGATGAATTGGATTGGATCATTGCATTTGGGCTGGACAGGCTTGATCACTCACTTAGGCTGTTGGTATGGATCATTTTGAGAGACTTGAAATATCTTTTTTGCATAATTATCAGATTTAATGGTTCTAAATTAAGTCTAGATGATGGATAAATACAAAGGAATAGTTTAATAATCATAGGACACAAATCTCCATAATGATCTACATGAAATAGCATTGGAAAAAGAGACGTTTTCAACAAGAACTCATGATACAATGCAGGATCAGGTTTTTGGTGAGGTTTAGGCATGTTGAATGCTTCTAATGACAAATTTGATGATAAGGAACATCAAAATTCAAGTTAACATGCAAAGGAATCATTCCTATGGTCATATAATCCCTATTTATCATGAAACTGGAAAATGCAGGATAAGGGCCTACCTTACAACCATGAAACAGACAAGTAACTACCACTAGTAACTACCAACCACTAAAGTGAAATAATTGCCCACTACAAAGATGCAATTACATGCAATGGAAAACCAAAAGTCCCACACTACTATGCCCACTTATTATGCATTTTATTTTTGCATTACTTTCAACAACTCAAACCATTCAAAAGAATGAAACAAATATTATAACCAAGGAAGGAAACCACGTTGACTTATATATCAGTTGTTCCCAAACATGAAAGAATCAAAGAATCAAAGAAAGCAGCAGTTGTTAAAAAAGAAGAAATAGAGAAAGAATACCTCTGCTGCCATTGGCGCAATCATCAGGGAGGGCCGCTTGTGATTCAGTTTTGCAGTTGCAGAGATGATGAGGATGCTGCAATGGAACAAAGGGCTCTTGGGATGATGAAGGGCAGCGCTGCAAAGAAGCTGGAGAACTCGAAGATAGAGAAGCTGAGGAAGATGAAGATGTGCCTTGTTGTGCTGTCAAGACTGAGAGGGAGAGAGAGGGAGATGCAAAAGAGAGCGAGAGAGAGGGAGAGGGAGAGAGAACAATGGAGAGAGAGGGAGTGAACGGGAGAGGGAGCCAAAGAGGGATAGAGAGAGAGAGCGAGAGCGAGGGCGAGATGGAAAGAGGGAGATAACGAGAGAAAGAGGCCTTCCAAGCCTTCCATGCTTTCTGAGATGAGAGGAGATGAAAAGAACGGGGTGAGATAGTGGTAAAAAATAAGTAAATAAACCCTATAATTGTAATCTCATGGCTATGGCGTTACATATCCCTTCCTAGGAATTAAATTGTCATGTTAGCAATTGTGTTTCGTGTTTCTCATGTGCATGGCGTGGTACCACCCTTAGATTCTAGTGTTCAATTTGTCTAGGTCTTCTAAGGAATTTTGCTGGGAAAATCTTATCATGGTTTTTGGCTTTTACTCTCCTTGGAAATTCTTAGGAGAAAATCTTCTTTGATCTCAAAAGGGAAGGAGGCAAACACATCCTAAGTAAACAAAGAACTCTGAAAATTCCAGTTGTAGAAGTAGAATATGCTGCAACTAAAGGGCACCTCTCCTTGAGGACCTATAATATAATAGTAGTATATGTTATATGATCATTTTAAAGAAATAAATAAATAAGTGCCATGTAATAGTAACACAGCAACATTTTCTATATAATATTTATCACATTGTTCACATCGATTGGTTGTACAGGAGGCAGAATAGCAAAATAATCCACAGTCCAAATTATGAGTCTTGCTGTAGACTGTAAATCATGAAACTGGCTTAGCAAGACCATTATCACCATTCAAATGGTTGACATCAAATGATGGTTCAATTTATCTTATGAAATCAAATGGGTAAGATCACACAATCATTTTTGTTCCAGGTTTAACTTCCGTCCACAATGGGGCCCACAATTAGGACAGAAGTAGGCTCTTGTACAGCAGAACAAGATGCCACACAGTTTTGCCATCAGCTCCTGGCCCTATGCAGGGCTTCCACAAGGTCCCATACTTGGTGCATGAGAAAAATGAGACAGAAAATGAATAATACACACGGCAACAAACTTTACTTTGTAGAGTTCTGGGATAAGGGAGTTAGAGGTGTACTATTCTACCCATGCTTACAATCCTATCTGAAAGAGCCAAGAATATTTCGCAGCTATGAAGGCAGCTACCTATTGCAAAGTTTATCAACTGAAGCCATTTCTGTTGTTTTACAGAATTGATTTGAGCTACTATCATATTCCAAGATTCCTTAGACAGGTTGCAAGCAGAGAAATCCAAAGAGTTAGAGCGCACCCTGTAATCTCTTTTAGATACCACTGGAACCAACTTAATGATGGCAGCAATAGGCATCCCCAGGAATCCGATGAAGATGCTGAGAAACCACTGTGCAGAAGTGAGCGGAGTAGTGTTTGCGAAATCACCAAGAAATTCAATTATTATGACTTGGAAGGCAACAGTGCAGGTGAGCACACCCACAAATACATAATTCTTCAGCATGCCTTGGAACACATTAATCTTCTCCATCTCTCTAGAACTTATCACATTGAAAACCTGAAGAAAGAATTGCAAGGTTAAGTGGGATTTGCCTTTTAAAAATTAGAAGAAAAAAGAAAAAAAATGCTACAATTTCTTGAATTGAACTAATTTTTTTAACCAGATCCTGAATTGAACAAAACATTATGAAATCTGATTATATAGAATAAAAATAGAGTCTTCTGCAGCATTGATGGTGTGGATATTCTTGTCAAGATCTGGAACTCCAGAGTCCAGATAAGCAGTCTTTAGCTAGCAAAACTATGAAAACACAGCAACAGAAGATTTTTGGAGCACCCCCATAAAAGTGGAACCATTATATCAATGGTCCAAATTTCTTGCAAGTCCTATGTATCAAGATTCAATACCCTAAGAAAGAACATGTTCTCAGTAGGCATGTCTCGTCCCTGGTCATATGCAAACTATTAATAACCAGTAACACCAAAAGCCCATGCTTCTAGTAAACGTCATAACAAATTATTTCAACAACCCCCTCGAATGGAATCCGTTCGAATTCGAAACCCAACAAACAGACCAAATAGACAAATGGAGCTAACATGCATCCGAGGGGTTTTGAACTCGTGACCTCTGGCTCTAATATCATGTTAATAACTAGTAACAACAAAAGATCGAGCTATTATTGAACGCCATAACAAATTATATTAACACAAACAATCCACCACGTCTGAAATCCAGAGAATGGATTCCTTTGCACCACCTTAGTGAATTACCTGACAGAAGAAGAATGTGTTAAAAATTAGTGTGTTCAGTATCAGATCAGCATCAGGACCAGCAAGTTGAAATGACCATTTTCCTCTTGTTTGAAGATACCAGATTACAACAAACTGGTATAAGGACAGCCCCATAATATTTCTCCACATCACATTGCTTATAAAACTCCCACCCCTTCCAACTGGTTCTCTTTTCATTAAGTCATCCTGCGGAGGTTCAGTTGCCAATGCAAGAACTCCTAGCGTATCCATAATCATATTGACCCAAAGAAGTTGAACAGCTGTAAGCAGAGCATTTCCTGAAGCACGTACGGAGCAGGAATATAAGCATACTTCATACAATACAAAGACTTTGAAGTAAATAAAAATGGGTTCTTGCTATGCTACGGATGGTACCCATGGACCTCTGTGGGACAGCCCACCTGGGGCCCCAACAATCTTGGGGGAGGTCGGGAATTGAAACATCTGATGTGACCTACCTAAGTGCAAAATTTCAAGTCCATCAGATCATCCTAAACCCTTGATCTGTGGCCACAAGTTTAACTTTATATCAAGAAAAAGAATCTGACTCTCAATCCAACAGTCCAGTCCATTCAGATTGGTGCAAATCCAATGAATCCAATGTAAATAGGGCTGGGTTTTGATGGCCCAATTGGATCAGTGCTCAAGTAGGCCCCACATGGTTGTCCACATGGATGTCCCCATGCAGACTGTCCTTAGGATAGTTTTCTCCATGAAAATGTAATAATTTCTATGTATCAAAATATGCAAGGATATAAACCTGTCAGGCATGCTGAAGAGAAATTAATGATTAGGGCAACGACATTGACAGTCAGCTGAAACTGTACAAATTTTTGAATGTTTATGTAAACAGAACGCCCCCATTTGGCCACTGTCACAATTGTTGAGAAATTATCATCAAGAATAATAACATCAGCACTCTCTTTGGCCACCTGAAAACAAAAGGATCATCACATGATTGTTTCAATAGGGCAATCAATATGCAGTAGTTATCCACTTTTGCTGAAGGCTTATACATGTGGCACTGTGGATGAAAGGAAGAAAATTCTTACATGGTTGATAGTTGTGTTTTGCATTTTATTATCGCAATTATTTTCTATTTTCTTTTAAATTTTTTACTATAACATCCCCACAAATTAACAGTACTTGTCCATCAAAGCAAAACACGGGCTAGACTAACCAGATTTCCAAAGATTAGCTGAATGAAAATAAAATTAGTCAATGAACTAGATGCTTTACAAGAGACAGAGTAATATCAAAGTGCAGACATAGCCATCGTTTAATCTATTGAATTAAAAGAAAGGTCAAAATCAGCAACATATCAGCTATCACTGAAGCAAAGGGATAATAAACAGAAGGATTATCGGTGCTCTAGTTTAACTGACATCTCCACTTCAGCTAATGCCCATGTCATTTCAGTCATGCAAAGAAATATTTAGGCTCCATTTTCATTTGATCCAGATGTTACTCTCTCTCTTGAGGCTGGCAACTAGAATCCATTTTCACTAACCAGCAACCAGATTAACTTCGCGTCCAAAAATGGTGCCGGTCTATGATAACCAGATCCCGAATGGAAACAGCTAGGATAGACCATACACAGATTTTACACAAAATGAAAAATTGGATATGATAAAACATGGGATATGTTGCCTACTTAAAATTATCAGATATCACAGGTTGATGACCTAACAAGGGGAAGGGGTAGGCCGAAGAAGACATGGATGGTAGCAGTAAGGTTGGATCTGAAAAAGTGCAACCTATCCAAGGATTTAAGTTAGAATAAATCAAAATGGAGATCTAGAATTCATGAAACCGATCCCACTATAGTTGGGATAAGGCTTTGACGACAACGACGGCGGTACAAGTGGGGCTATTAAATGGCATATGATTAAAGCTAAGTAAACTTTCAAAGATGAATATAACTCAAGCTGTCTAGGCCATTAAAAATTTATATATATATATATATATATCTAATATGTGAATGTAATTTTCTTGGATCCGGCTCCTAGAGTCAGAACATACAAGGATTCGATTCCGGAAACAGATCCAAATTTCTCATAGACCCAAAATTAGGTTCTATACCTGCTTTATTCAGAACGCGAGACTGCGGATACTCAGATAATTGGATACCCATTTGCAAACCCTTCATGCAGCACTTTAGCCACTTGACAGATAAAAATATAAAAGCTAATCATGCCACAAAACAAAGCTTACCATGAAACAGCTGGTCAGTTCACCAAAACCAACCTTGATGTTGACATGGAGTTTTCCCCATTATAACTTGGACAATGATCTTAGATGAGAGCTTAAAAGAAACCTCAGATACATTTTTAGGACCATAAGAGAGGTGTTGCTTGTTTGTGATTTCCAAGGAGCTCTAACCATTTGCATTGACATCAAAAGGCCTTTTGGTGAAGCCTTTCAGTTCATCAATATGCTATGCATGGCTATGATGGTAGGATACGACCAATGCTGTTCATTAGTTTTGAGTTTTGAATTATTTGCTCTCCCATACAGATCAAACAGGATTTCCTCGACTTTTTTATGAACCCAAATAGATTGTGTGTCAGAATAGCTGTCACATTTTGTTGAGAGATACCTCTGTTCCTGCAATTCCCATTGCAAGCCCTATGTCTGCCTCGTGAAGTGCTGGGGCATCATTTGTGCCATCACCTGTTACAGCAACAACATCATTGAATGTGGTACGCAAGTGTTTTACCAAGGTAAGTTTATCTAATGGCGAAGATCTAGCCACCACCTGTATGCCAAAACACACAAGTAAAAATAAATTCACAATTTCACGACAGTTTCTTTCACAGAAAAAATCAGTTGCAATACCCAGTAAACAAATTGAACAGACGCCACGTGATTGGCAAGTGATGATGAAGCATACTTGAATTTTTGGAATCAGCTCCATCATTTCCTCTAGACTCTTCTCTCTAAATTCCAGACCCTCAATAGCCAGACCCCCATCAGTCAGGATTCCACATTCTCTAGCAATAGCCTTTGCAGTATTTATGTTGTCACCAGTAACCATCCTTACAGTGATCCCAGCTGACCTACATATTGCAACTGACTCCCTAACACCAGGGCGAACAGGATCTTTAATACCGACAATTCCTATGCAAGTATACCCTCTAACTGGAACTGCATTCTCGGGAGAAAAATCACTTCCAATCTCCATATAAGCGAGGCACAGCGTCCTTAGAGATTCACTAGCAAAGCATTCAATAGTATCTTTAAGATGGTTCCTAGCAGCTTCATCAAGTGGAATGACCTGACCCGTGGAATCTATTACACTGTCACATGCAGCCAAGACTATTTCTGATGCACCTTTACAGTGTGCACGAAATTCTCCTTCTGGAAGCTGCAGCACCACCCCCATCCTCTTCTTTTCTGTATTGAAAGGCTCAACTTTCACAATTTTGGATTCTTGGCGTTCAGCCTGGAAATCACCACCAAGCAACAAGCCGAACTCCAGCAGAGCAGCCTCTGTTGGTGTTCCTAGAATCTCATGCTTCCCATCTTTGTTCATAACGATTTCACCGCCTGTGTTGTTGAATATTGACTGCAAAAGGGTTTTCACAACAACATCAGAAATTCCAGAGCAAAAAGAATCCTTTGCTTTGCTTACTTCCTTGATATTACCACAAATGATTGCCTTCACGACAGTCATGTGGTTGGTAGTCAGCATTCCTGTCTTGTCAGCACAAATGCTTGTAGCCAAGCCCATAGTCTCACAGGCTGCAAGTTGGCGGATGAGTGCTCTTTCGTTCATCATCTTCTTCATAACAGAAGCAAGGCTTAAGGTCACAGCTGAAGGCAGTCCTTCAGGAACAGCAACCACAACAATAGTCACTGCAACAGCAAAATATTCCAACATCTTCAAGGCATCATCACCGGACCAGTACCAATGTGTACACTCTTCAAGCTTACGCCTGAACAGACCTTGTGCTAACACTGCAAATGTCACAACAGCAAAGAATAGTCCAATCTTCCCAATTATAGCTGCCACTCCATTCAGCTTAAATTGCAATGGTGTTTCATCATCCCCTCCTTCACTAAGAGTAGCCATCAACTTACCCCATTGGGTTCTCGAGCCAACTGTCGTCACCAGCATCCTGCAGGACCCATCTAGCACCATAGTACCAGACAAAAGAAAAGGATTCTCTTTATTTATAGTGACCAGCTCACTTCCACCTGTCAAACTTGATTTATCTATCAACACAGAATATCCAGAGATGAACAACCCATCTGTCGGGACTCGGTCTCCAATAGCTAGATGAACAATATCACCAGGAAGTAGCTCATATATTGATATCTTTTGCCTGTAACCATTTCGTGTAACTTGAACTGTTATCTTCTTTTTCTCCTTGGCTAAATCCTTGAATTGCAGTGACTGTCTGTAATTACTCGTTCCAATGACAAATACAGCCAACAGGATGACTGCAACAATTCCAAGGCCATGATGAGCACCTTTTGGCCATCCTACCATGGCAATTCCAACAATCAGACATAAAAAAGCACATGCTGCAAGGATGATGAGATTCATGTCCTGAAGTGCTTCCCATACAAACACCCAGAAACTCCGCACAGGAGTTTCGGTGAACCGGTTAATTCCGTATGTCACTTTACGGCGTTCCATTTCATTGTCAGTTGTAGTGATCCCATTGGTAGTAGATGTGGCGAGCTTATTTGCAACACCCTCTATATCACCATGTGCTTTCAACTTCCTTATATCATGACCTTCGACAATGGAACCCAACTCATCAGCACAGATCTGAAAATCCGGTGCTTCAACTTCATTAGGTACAGTGTATTCGCTTGACGAGGTGAAACCTGGACATGTTTGATGAAGACAGGATCAGGATCATGAAGTAGCACAAAAGAATGTTGTGCTAGAATATATATATATATATATATATATATATATGGAGATGCACCTATGAGAGATGCTCCTATCTCTCATATAAGGTGAGAGCATCTCCCATATATATATATATATATATATATATATTATGGAAAATGCTCCTATGAGAGTAACTCTCACACTACTATGAGAGTAAAGAGGAAGGGGACTCATATTTAGGCTGTTGGAATTGGATATGGATCCAATGGGTTCCCCCCTCACTCTCTACTATGAGAGTTGGGGGGGCTCCTCATATTTAGACTGTTGGCATTAGCTATGGATCCAATGGGTCCCCCCTTACCCTCATAGTACCTCTTACCTCATAGCAGTGTGAGATTTACTCTCACAGGAACATTTTATATATATCTATATATATATATATGGATAATATTCAAGTGCATCCATCCCCTAAGAAGCACGGACACGGACACGGGACACGGACACGACACGACATGGACACGCCGACACAACATTTCTCAAAAAAGTAGGACACGGACACGTCGGAGACACGTTAATAATTAATAATAATAATAATAATATATCTAATCATATACTAAAAGATACTATCATTTTAACTTTGTAATCAATTTAGCAATCAAATAAATAAAAATTCAAGTACCACTGTACCAACTAACAAACATATCAAATTATCAAATAGCAATACAAAATTGAAACATACTTAATAATCATTAAACATGAAATATCCTTAGTTCCATAAAATTTAGACTGGCAAGAAGAACACAGCATAAAAATTCGCTGGCTGGAAGATCTTCGATGGGTGGAAGATCTTCGAATGTGGCAGGCTGTTCTTCTTCTTCTTCTTTTTCTCTTTTCTGCTTTTATTTCCTCTTTCACTGGCAAGAAGAACTTTGATTGTGTTATTAGGGCTGGCCCCTTCTTTTTAAGTTATGTCTTTTTACAAAAACCCCTCTTTGCTTTTCTTTTTTAACTTTTAACTTTATTTTTTTCCAATCAAAACATGCAAACGTGTCACATGTGTCCGGAACGTGTCCGGAGCGTGTCCGAAACGTGTCCGAAATAAAAAACATTAAAAAATCAGCAGGACACTCTTTTTTGCGTGTCCGACACGTGTCGGAGTGTGTCCTGAGCGTGTCCGTGTCCGACACGTGTCGGACACGGACACTCCGGCCCCGGAGAGGTGTCCGTGCTTCCTAGTCCATCCCTCACCATTTGTGGTGAGGGACACCCCTTTTGGGGAAGTTTCAAGTACAAAAAAGAGGTACAAAAGAGAAGTACACTTCTCTTTTGTACTTGAAACTTCCCCAAAAGGGGTGTCCCTCACCACAAATGGTGAGGGATGGATGCACTTGAATATCCCCCTATATATATATATATATATATATATATATATATATATAT
Source organism: Umbellularia californica (assembly GCA_028538565.1). NCBI lineage: Eukaryota > Viridiplantae > Streptophyta > Magnoliopsida > Laurales > Lauraceae > Umbellularia > Umbellularia californica. Next base: position 6,879,833 of record JAPQWN010000003.1, read on the forward strand.
ATATATAGACACACCAACAGAGCTTCAACAGTGACACTTCATTGGACTGAAATCAGAAGCATACCTTGGATACACTGAAGTGCAGCTCTTGAAATCAAAACAGAAACCCTTAGCTTCTCCTGCAAAACACAAGTACAGCATTTTAAAAATCATTGCTACTTTCTTATTACACCAGTAAAATTATTCAAATATTGAGGATAACATAAACAATGTAATCATGACATGGAAGGACCACAACATTAGAAAATACCATACATAAAGACGGGTGGAATTTAACTTTCATTAATCTTATAATCTATTTGGGGTTAGTAAGAATGCACTCCAACAGCACAGTATGGACTACGAACAAATAATGGGATAGCAGTATTATAATGTTCCCAAACTGATAATTCATTCAACAAACACCACACACTTTTTTTTCTGGAATGATAAACACCGAATACACAGTTGCACATAACCAAAAAGAAACAAAAGAGAAAAAATGCCGAAGTTGTAAAGGTTTTTCACTTGAATATTTAGCGCTGGAAAAGTTGTAAAGAGTTTTCATAAATATTTTATTACATAACAACCTTGGACAGAGGCAATAGTGACTGCTTTCCTGCAATAAGAAAATACTGACTGCTTTCCTACAAACATCATATATAATCCATATCCACTTCGGGTTTTTATTTTATTTTATTGGTAACAATTCCATCCAAAATGTTGAGCGATTTCAGTTTTTACCATTTAGTGCGAACGAATTTTTCTGCAATAAATTGTGTTTCTACCTCTTGGGTAAGACTGCCAAAAATTGGTTCTCTATCTGTTCTCCATAAAAATTAAATAAATTGGTTTTTTTATTTTCTTTCCTCCTATAGATTAAGTAAGACGGTTTCAGCCAGGAAATGTTAAAAATTAAACTGGAACAAAAAGGACAATCATTCTCCCTTGGCAAGTAAAAATGCTCCTTAGAAACACAGTCTGGTTTATTATTAATGTGGTTAGAATACAGTCCCATATAGCCCGAGAAAATTAGCACTGCTAATGATACTTGTCGAAAACTGTCAAGGCCTACATTTCCTGTGGGTGTGTGGTGACCACACACAATGGTGGGCCTCACTCTCTTGGACGACCAGGATCCCCCTTTCTTTTTAAATTTTGAATTTAAGTTTTGGGCTTATACAAAACTAAAAGAGGGAGAAAACCTGCTCTACCTGATACTCTAATAGGAAGTAACTTAACTCACTTTACTTCATAGGAATTGATACTCTAATAGGAAATAACTTAACTCACTTTACTTCATAGGAATTGCTTCACACCCCCTCAACTAAAGGCCCCACCTGGTGTTGCCTAGATCGATCGAGAGATCAAGAAATGAAATTAGGCATGCGTTTACGTTGTTGGGTTTTTTTTTATACTAAGATATAATCCTGTTCCGGTCGATCCTGTCACAATTGATTTGCATCAAAGCTAGCAAAAACATGGTTTCAACATATTTGCTAAGAACCCAACAAAATTCATGAACAAGTTTCACCAACCAGATCATTTCAAACCAAATACCAACTACAAAAATGCAACAAAGCACATCCAAAACTAAAACCAGTGGGATGAAACACACACACCCAAAAGCAATTGAAATAAAATCAGTGACCAAGACAGACCTGATTCGTCTTTCGCATGGCGTCGGCCTCGGAGCGCTTGGTGAGATTGGCAGTGAAACGAAACCTCCTTTTCGGGTTCTTGACAAATCCGCATAGCCTCCGCCAACGCTGCAAAGCCTCCTCGGACGAATTCTTCGATTTGATGTCTCCAAAGTTGCGCTGAAGGTAACTCTCCATCATAAACCTCCGATCGCTATACTGAGCCACTGCTGAAATCCTTCAATTTGACGTCTTCTTCTTCGGCATAGAAGAACAGCACAAGGACGAAGGATGAAGACCACTCCTTTTATGTTTTTAGAACTTTACCGGAAAAGCTCGAGGCATGCTGTACATTTTAGGCTGTTGGAGTGCTTTTCTTCTGAGCTTAGTGACTCTTCGGGTGAAGATGGCGGCCAACGGTGCCGGCAATAAAAAAAGTCAATTGTTGTTCCTTTCATCCGATTAGGCCTCTGTTTTTGCGTTCTTTACTTAAAATTAAGAGGATTTTACTATTAAAAAAAAAAAAAAAAACAGATTAGGTGGCGAGTGGGCCTGAGATAATTTTAACTGAACTTACACAAAATCAGTTATTTTGTCTGAAATCGTGTTTTTTTATAGTACTTTCTAGTAGCGTAACTATTGACTTTTTTTTTTTTTTAATAACGTTAAGCGACCCTATCGACCTCGATCGACCTTTGTTTTCAAGACCCTATGGACCTCAGCCAACCTTTATTTTCAATAATAAGAGTCCTCATCGATCGCGCAGTGTACACAAGTTGGATTGCGCGGATCTTTTGTGCAAGGATTCTGCTCATTGATCTTGTCTTCGTAGAGGTTTCTTGCCTCTTTTTGTTTCTCCTAATCGTTAGGTTTTGAGTAGTCCACTACAAGGCGTTTCTCTTCTTTCTCTCTCTAAATTTTTCTGGGGTGCAAATAAATCTCTATTGAAGATGGAGAAGTGAAGTGCAGAGTTGGTTTCCGTCATTGGGGTTACCAGAGTAAGGACCAACATGCCATAATTTTATGGGTGAAGATGTCATATGGTTACTTGCCAAAATCTAAGTACCACGTATATGAGAAAGAGACGGATCAGTACCTAGTACCTGAGATGTTCATGGATGCCAATGCATTGATAATCATTTGATTTACAATTTCAGGAGAGAGAAGAGGACGCAAACTTTGATGAGGAACCAGGTTGTAAAGAAGAATCAAACTATAGGAACCACTTAACTCAGAGGGTGCACATTATTGAGAAGTTAATGTGTAAGCACTAGGAGTTAACTGTACATTATAAGTACTAGGGGCTAACGACGCATAGTTACAGGAGGTAGAGCTTCGAGCCTTCTTTCGACATTCTTTAATAACGTGACTAATAGTCTTACAATATTTGCAGATTTTAGCCTTTCATTAATTTGCGTAATGACCATATTTCTTACAGTTATAGCATTGGGCTTTTACGTGTACAGATTCAAATGCATTTTTAGTACTATGGATTTGGTTTTGTATAGGACTGGTTGCTGTCATTAGTAACATGGGCTTTTACGTGTACTACCTGTCAATGGGCCGAGGCTTGGGCTTGAGTAGTAGGGGTGTACATGGATCGGATTGGATCGGATTGGGCCAAATCCGTCACCAATCCGTTATCTACGGATTGACGGATTTGAAATCCGTCACCGATCCGTAGGTATTAAAATCCAATCCGATCCGTCACTGTACATTATATATAAAAAAAGTGAGTAGGGAAAGTATTATATGGAAAAATGGGTAGGGTTTTCCGGTTTTGGCCTTTTGGGGATAAATAGTGATAGGGAATAATTACATTTGAGCCCCTATAATTTTTCTTTTTTTTATATTTAGACATCTTAATTTATATCTAGACCCCTTATTTTTATTTTTTATATATATTTAATGTCAACGGATCGGATCGGATTAAATCCTCCACCGATCCGTTGCTAACGGATTACAGGATTTTCAATCCGTCACCAATCCATTTACCTTCGGATCGGATTAAAATCCGCGGATCGGATCGGATCGGATCGGATTGACGGATTGACGGATTTTTTGTACACCCCTATTGAGTAGTCTAATCCCGTCTCGAAAATAGGACGAGCCACTCAGGTGTTGTCCAATCTCGGCCCTACATTGAATGGACCTACATCAAATCCCATCCCGTATGGGCCCAGGCTGAGACAGGGCTGGGCCTGGACTTAGCCTAATCCTGGACATAAACAAAACATTCTGTAATTATTCATATTGTCACCAGATACCCGGTGTGAACCGGACTTAAACCCTCCTTTTTTCCGGGCTTGGGATCGGCAATGCAATGCAACAAGCAACATGGCGGTGTTATTTATTTATTTATTTATTTTTGCCAGTGATAGTAGAAAATTAATAGAAATAACTGAATATCCTATATGCTATATGAGTTAAGTAATGTAGGAACAGTTAAAACTCTTTTTTTTTTTTTGCCGGTGAAAGTAGAAAATCAATAGAAATATCCTATATGAGTCAAGTTAAAGTAATGTAGGATCGGTTAAAACCTAATTAGTCGTTTTTTATTGTTAGTGAGGGGCACCTTCAGTAATATATAGATAATTATTATTAAATGACTTTGTAGCAGGCCGGGCCGGACCTGAACGGGTTGGGTTATTTCTACCCAGTCCCAGTCCCATTTTGGTCGGGCTTTAAAATGTATTATCCAAGCCTAGTCCACTGGGCTCAATTTTTTTTTAAAAGCCCTGTATTTTCAGGCTTGGGACAAGCCGGGCCGGGCTTTCTACCCGCTTCAACAAGTCCATTGAAAGTCCTACATGTACAGATTCAGATGCATTTTTAGTACTGTGGATTTGGTTTTGTATAGGGCTGGCTGCTGTCTTTAGCAGGATTGGCAGTGGTGAAGTAGAAGGGATAGGAATTAGAAGGTGGGGCACTCAATTAGAAATTGATTGCCAGAAGTGCAAAGGGTGATGAATGCCATGCGGAGAGTACTGGGTCCGCAGGCTTTTGTTCAGAAGATTGGAAGTTGAATATTGAAAAGTGAACGGTGTTTGGTAGCTAAATCCGTAATAGCAAGCATATTATTATTATTATTAAAGCAAATGGAGAGGTGGGTGGGGAAGGGTGCATCTCATTCCTAAAAAGTCTTTCATTTTAAAGATATATGCACAAAAAATCCACATTATTTTAAGGTGTCACCTCACTTTGGGCTACTCTCTCTCCTAAAACCTCTCTCGTAAGAGATTTTTTTATAAACGTTTGAATTTGAGTTCCATTTCTTGCCATTATCTAAATTATAAGCAAATCTTTACAGTCGGTTTATTTTCTTTTCCTTAAATTTTCAATCATCAATGGGTCCCATGTTAAATATGTTTTTTGGGCCCTACCGATGAATGAAATCCAAATTGTTGCTCATTTACTCTCCTTTCAGTTTTTTCCCCTAAATGGATGGATCCAGTAGTGGGCATCAGCTCATATTAAAAATATTTCAAGATTGGACTCCAATATTGGATGAAATCTCAATAGCCTTCTCTTAATCCCTTTTTTCTAAGAGTGGGCCCCACTGATGGAGGGAGGCAAGCCTATTGGCCACTGTCTGGTTTCTTAATGGATGCAAATCAATTAGTGGGCCCCGCACATTTAACTTATTTCTGCAGTGGGACCCACTCATGGATTGTGCATAGATATTAGTTTTCTAGGTCAATATGTATCCATAGTGGGCAATCAGATTGGGTTGGTATTCTACACAAGCTTAATTTCTTTAATAATTGTTAGGATGTGATTTATGTGCATATGAATTACAACTATTACAAAAATACTATGATGACTCATATCTATGTCCACGTACACTCATCCCATGCAATGTACATCTTTTATGGTTTTTTTTTCTTATCTTACACTTGTTCGCCCCACTCTCTTTCAATTTTTTTTTCTTATACTATCAATCATCTGTGGAGCCCAACTGTTCCATCACCATAAATCCAGATGTGGTATGTAGCCCATTGAGGATAAAATTATTTGATTTCCATTTCCTTTCTTCTTATCTTCTCTTTTTTCTTCTTTAAAAGCAAAGCTATAAGTGGGTCCCACACGTTAAAAACATTTCAAGGATGGCCCCCACTGATGGATCAAACATGTTAATTTTTTTATCCCTTTCTTTTGGTTCTTTTTAGTAGATGTAGATCCATCCGTTTTTTTTTTTTCCTTTTTCTTATATTTTCAATCATCAATGGTATAATATATCCGTAAATGAGATGGTCGTAACGGTCAATGCCTTTAAATTCAAGGGGCCTTCGTATTATGTAAATTTACTTTATTTTATATTTATATTCATACATAGAATTTTTTTTAATATTCAAAGATAATAAACAAACTTATTTTATATTTATTTTATCTTAACAATATTTCAAAAGAATTCTTAAATTTTAACATATTTTCATTTTTTTCCCAGGTTTAGCACGGGCCTTTGTTGCTAGTTCTTTTTTTATCATGGTCGGTGATCATTATGGAAAGAAGGGAACCCACCAAAAAGAAAAGTGAGCCAACGTTAGTACCAGAATGGTTGAAAGGAGCATCCAGTGGCATTGTCCGCAATGCTGGAAGCTCTCTCCAACATTTTTCATCTTCCCAAACAGGTTTTTTTTTACCCTTTTATATGAAAATGGTTTATCAAAAGTAAAAAAATCATGTTTTAGGGCAAAGTACAAACTTCACCTTTCCATTGCTATGCCCAAAATGGAGTATCATATGCACTTTAATATTCTCCAACAAACAAAGGCAATGGGCTTTAATGATCTTCAAGAGGTGGGAATGACCTATGGAGGGGAAGCAAGTCGAGTGTCATTGTTTTTTCACCAAGAACAGGGAATGATGATGAGTTCCATTCGTTTTATAAATGTACACCGCATGGTACCTAGGGACTCTTAACGTTACAAAACAATGGTCGATAGGGACGCTAGTAGAGAGTACTAAAAAAAGAACACGTTTTCATGCAAAATAACTGATCTGGTGCAAGGTCAATTAAAATCATCTTTTCGGTCCACTGGTTATCTAATCTTTTTTTTTTTTTTTGTAAAATCCTCTAAAATTAAAAAAACCTTTAGGTGCATGACATGCCAAAAAAAAAGGCCATTTTGTTTTTCTCGCGTGCCAATGGTCGATATTAACCCTCCCCTCCTCGCATTTTACAAAAAACCAAAGCGGACTAAAATAGTCTCTTCGGTATAGTGTGTACCTAACGTGTGTTTTATATATTTATAAAATCCTCTCATTTATTTCTTGGTCTAATGGAAAATTCTTGAATCGGTGGTGAAACAAATTGAAGTGAGGTAAAGCCTCTATTATCCAGACAAGAAAAGGCCATAGGGTCATATTAAAAGTACATGTATTCAAAATTCCCAAGCAACTTCCTTTCTCTACCAAATGACAAAAAAAAAAAAAAAAATCTTTTTTTACACTAAAAGTAAAAAAAAATCCCTATCAAGCAACTAAAAATAAAAGACTGTTAGAACCCCATTATATTCTATTTTCTCTTAATTTGATGCTTCACTTCACTTTACATCAATTCACCATCCATCCAAACACGCTCGGGCCTATTTGGATAGGCAAAAAAATAGAGTAGAGTGAAGTTAAATGGACCATAACAGTCTTAAATTTCAACTCTACCCCGTTTATGAGTCTAGCCCGATAGATAAAGTAATGTTGTGAGCCACACGTGCTCTATTTCACTTCAACTCTAAATACTTTCATTTCCTTGAGTAAAAGTGGATTTTACTCCAAACCTTAACTTCAAAATAAGCATCTAAATGGAATGAAGTGAAGTACTCTACTTTAACTTCAACTTAATTCTCTTCACTCCACTCTACATGTGAAATCCACTTTATTTTACTCCACTCGTCATGTATCCAAACAGGCGCAGGGCTCATTTGGGAACTTACTATTAAAGTAAAAGTAACGTAAAGCCTTTATTTTTCATACAAATTGGTCATATCAAAAGAACACGTCTTCAAAATTCCTTATTTCTTAAAAAAAAAAAAAAAAGTCTCAACTTTTAAAACTCTGATTAGAGGACTACTAGTATCCTTAATGGTGTTTGACAACTCGGTCAAGTTTGAGTTGGCTCCGCCTTTAACAGGATCCGAATCCCCTGTTTGGTCCAAACAGGGGGTGCCACACGGAGGAGAGGAATTTTTTTTTTTTTTTTTTTTAAAGGAGAGATGGAATGTGACATCTCTCCCCATATGGCATCTCTCCCCATGTGGCACCCATGATTGGTCCAAACAGGAGATCTGTCTCTAAACACTATCGAGTTGGATTAATTCAGACTAAGATATACAATTCGCACCTGATGTAGGTCAACCTGACCTAAACTGACTCATATGACCTACTTACATCCAACATGGGTCAATGAATTTGACCCGCACGGTCCCTGCTACCGCGATGTTTGGTTAGAGCCCAATCCATTTGATCCACACCGTCCCTACTGACACGATGTTGTCCGCCGCAAAACTCTCTGTGATGTCAGAGACATGTTACCTTTCACGTCAGATACACCTTTACGTGGGCCTGGCTCTTTTACAATCATGTACATTAGGCCCGGTCAAAGTTATACAAAAGTTTTTTTTTTTTTTTTTATTTAATTTGGAAGCGGCTAAACAAACGTGCCATACATTTGAATTTTGTTGTACGCCACAAAACTCCCAAAATAAAAAAAATATTAAACCACCATACCATTTAAATTGATTTATATATGAGGGTTAACCCATAATCTGATGCACTTAAATGGCTTATGTGGGTTATGCACATCAACCTTAATCCGACCCATGTTATTGGGGGTTGGATTATTTGGCCCATGACAATCTGTATAGGATTCACGTCAGATTATACGGGTCAAATGCAGGTCAGGTTTATGGGTCAAGTCAGATTTCTCCACCCATAATTCTGTATATGTATATGCTTTATGTTAATGACAATTTATTGGAGTATTTTTTTTTTTTGAAAGAAAATTTTTTTTTGGAAGATAATTTATTGGAGTCTTGAGCATGTGTGTGCGTGCCCTCTTTCTGCTAGCTGCATCATTTTCAACTTCAAATATCTAAATTATATTGCTGTATGCGACAACATAAGCATAGCCAAAATAAAAAATAAAATTCATAAAGCAGACCCCAACCTAGTTGAAACTGTTACGATCCTAAATGCTTATAAACTTAATTTGACGCGTTCCATCAATCTTTGGGCTTTTGGCGTATTTGTTAGGTACGTAAAATTTGGTATTAGAGCCAACATCCACGTCTCTTATTCGAGTCACGGATAGAGTGAGAGCTGTCTAAAAGCCACCTTAGCGGTCCTAAATGCAACTGATACATACTCTTTTATATAATAAAATAAAAAAATTAGAATGGAGAAGAAATAGTCCACTTTGAGTTGGACAGATGCCTCCCAAGGTTTATGCCTACTTACTTATAGCCTTCATCATACAAAGGTAACAAAAGAAAGTGGATAACCCACCTACTATAAACTAGTTATAAGCAACAACCCACATAACAAATAGAACTACTAATAGAGTGGAAAGTGGCAACTACCAACCAGAGGCTTATTCCACACCGAACACCTATGTCCACAAAATAGGTATCTATCAAAAACTTTGTCAATGATGATGATTTTTTTTCCCAATCTATCCCTATTATGCTCAATTCAATACAAATTTGAATTAAATTTCTGCACTACTTGAAACAATCCCTTATAACAGCTCTTTTTATCCATCCTAAAACCCTCCCTAATCTTTCCCAACTAAACTCTATCCCTAATCCTGACAGAATAAGCTCCGTATGGATATGTATGTTTTCAAGTGCATATCTTTTTCAGAATGGAATACCAAAATTAACAGAATGTTCCACACTACAGGCCCAAATCTTAAAGTTGGACCGGGTTGGAATTGACAACCACGCCTTTCCACTGGATTAATTTCAGATTTGTCGGCTAGATTTTTTTGGCTGGGCTGCTGTAGATTTCTTTTAAAAAGGGGGCGCAGATGGCTTGGCTTTAGGATGAGATTTGTTATACTTTAATACTAATAACACTGGCCCAGGCTTAGAAATAAATATATATTTTTAATTTTATATCTTTTAGAATATTATTGATAAGTAAAATAAATATATAAATATATTATTTCAAAAAATGGCTTGGGTCATCCCAACAGTACCTATTTAGGAAAAAAAGCAATGGAGAAATGAATAGAGAAAATCTTTTCTCATTAACCCAAAATAACGTGTAACATGAACCGATAAAAAAAAACATATATTATCCATTCACTGCGCATTTCATGAGGTTGAATCATTAAACATCAATAAATGAACCTCAAGAAAACACAATGGCAAATGCATCAAGCAAAATCAATATATTGAGTTTTAGATACATTATTCATATATGAAAAATTCTTTCAAAGAAGAAAAAACTTTTTCAAGCTTCTTATTCGTGGAAAAAAAGAATAAAAAAATAATTGATGAAGTTTTTACCACTAAACATTAATGATTATCGATGACATTTAGAATTTAATATATATAACTCCAACCCCTTCCTAAATTCAGTCTGAAGGAGTGCATTTCTTTTATTATAAAACCTAGCAATGCCTCAAAGAAGAAATTAGCATGATCATTAATATGCATTTGCAAATGCATATTATTTTCTTTTTGGGCCTATTTGTTTTCCCAGTGATCATCAAACTCTCTTGGTCCTCCTTGACTCAAGGTTAATTTCTATGGATCAATGGCATGTGATAGGCCACTTCAAGCCTTTGTGAAGTAAAATCTCTCATGTCGGGCTTAGGGATATATTATAAGATTTCCATCGGTGAAAATATCAAAGCTTCATGTATATCATTAGGTTATGAGTTTTTTTATGTGATAAATGGCATATGGTACGCCACTTCAATTAGGCTCTTGCCTTTGTGAAGTAGCAATCTCACATGTGGGACCCATAGCGCTAGCCATGTAGCCAATTAGAAACCAAAAGGCATGGAAACTAACAACAAGTGCATACCAATAATTATGTGGGGCCCACCTTGTGGATCTCAATCACATGTATGGCCCATATGCTCCTAGTGAATGCAGGTGTGCATCGGGGTGGCATTAATTTGAACTCATTTTGTCAAGTAATAAATAGCATAGCTGTATGTAATGTGCATGAGAATCCATCACGTGAGTGAATCGAACGGTTTACAAAGTTAATACTAAAATCATAATGATAAGAGGATTGGTTGGACAGATTTTATGATGGATTAAGATTAGAGAGTAATTTGAGGATTAAGATAAGAAGATAAAATAGAAAAGTTAGGTAAAGAGAGATTTTCGGGAAAGTTAAAAGGATTTTAAAAATGTAGGTTTAGGAAACCATAATCTTAATTTAAATGGAGAGATTTAGGGAGGAGATTTGGGAGGTGTAGTGGCCCACATTAAACCCATTGCTTTCTGTGATTTTATAAGTATTTTTGTTAAAAGAGGACTCACTTACTAATGACGTGGCATCCTCCACAGCCCTCCTCCCCGTTTGCTTTAATATATATAAAGTATGTAAAGCAAGATCTTGATGCTCTGAATCTCAATCACGTTCCTTATATGGATGGTTGTGAGGTTATTTTTGGAATATATTCTAAGAAACGCAGTTAGCAAATGAGTCCATTTTTTATTGCCTAAATTCTTGGATTTTAATTTAGACAAGCATAAGAATCAACATAGAAGAAACTGATATGCTCGCTCCTGGAGCATGTTTGGTAAGAGGGATGAATTCATAGATCTGATGATTCATCACTACCACTGGAATAGTGATTCCTTGCTAGGGATTTATATAGTTGAGGACTTCACATTGATATTGGTGTGTATCAAATTTTACGAGGGGTGGTCGGATCTTAAAATCCTAACAAATAGAGATTTTCATTCATCGAAATCCTGAATTTTGCCAAACATAGATTTATCATACTTTAGGGAAATCAAAAATATATTCCCTAAAGACTTGGTTGCCAAATGTGACCTAAATGTTTTAAAAATCCTACGTGGCATCAATTGTAACGCCACAAGATTTGAAAGCACTGTCGTGGCACCCTTGAGTTTCTATACAAAAAGAATCTAAAAATCATAAAAAGATTATCATGATAATACACAAATGATGGAAAGTGTCGTGAAGCAGCTCGTTTGACAAATTGTTGCCGACACAAGATTTAAAATTCCTATGTGGCATCAAATGTTTTAAAAATCCTATGTGGCATCAATTGTAACGCCACAAGATTTGAAAGCACTGTCGTGGCACCCTTGAGTTTCTATACAAAAAGAATCTAAAAATCATAAAAAGAATATCATGATGATACACAAATGATGGAAAGTGTCGTGAAGCAGCTCGTGTGACAAATTGTTGCCGACACAGCAATAGTAATCTCTCCAGCCACGGTCAACTCTAGGATTCTGTTGAGCATGCCTTCGTGGATAATTAATCTTTCCGGCTTGTTTGGCATCGTTCTTGTGTTGTTCCCAAATTTATACTCGTATTAGGTTGTGCTGAGATCAGATTGTGCCAAGTCTATACTCTATAGAACTTGTTTGGCAACATTATATTAAATTACTCTACTAAAAATATACGATACGGAACTTGTTTAATAACATTATAAAAGTTTTACTTCAAGGAGCAAACATAGGATTTACAATGTGGGACCCCACCTTTTATTGTGTGCAATACTATTATTATCATAAATGGGACCCACTTGTAGAAGTTTCAACTTGGTACCCGCCTTTAAAAATTAGAACATAGAACTCATATCCATTGGATTTATAATGTGGGCTCACATTTATAGGAATTATAATGTGGGCAAACTTTTTGTAAATGTAAATATGGATCCACCTTTAGAAATTAGAATATGGGCTCACATTCATAGGATTTACAATGTGTGTCTACCTTTGTAAACGAGACTATATGACCCATATTTATTAATTACAAAGTGGAGCCACATTTTTTGTAGTTGTAGACACTAGGGGTGTACATGGATCGGATTGGGCCAAATCCGTCACCAATCCGTTACCTACGGATTGACGGATTTGAAATCCGTCACCGATCCGTAGGTATTAAAATCCAATCCGATCCGATCCGTGGATGAACGGATCGGATCGGATTAATCCGTTCAATCCGTCACTGTACATTTTTTGGAAAAATAGTGAGTAGGGAAAGTATTATATGGAAAAATGGGTAGGGTTTTCCGGTTTTGGCCTTTTGGGGATAAATAGTGATAGGGAATAGTTACATTTGAGCCCCTATAATTTTTCTTTTTTTTTTTTTTTATATTTAGACATCTTAATTTATATCTAGACCCCTTATTTTTATTTTTTATATATATTTAATGTCAACGGATCGGATCGGATTAAATCCGCGGATTGAGGATGAAATCCGCCACCGATCCGTTGCTAACGGATTACAGGATTTTCAATCCGTCACCAATCCGTTTACCTTCGGATCGGATTAAAATTCGCGGATCGGATCGGATCGGATCGGATTGACGGATTGACGGATTTTTTGTACACCCCTAGTAGACACAGAGCTCACCTTTAGAAATTAGCAAGTGGTGCCCACCTTTAAAAATTAGAACATAGGGGTAGCACATTTATAAAATCTATAATGTTGGCCCACCTTTATAGGAATTATAATGTAGAGCCATACTTTTTGTCAATTGTAAACACGGGACCTACCTTTAAAAAATTATAAAGTGGTACCCACATTTAGAAATCCGAAAAATGGGGCCATCATTAAAATGTGGGGTCATACTTTTTGTTAATTGTGAACATGTGACCCACCTTTAAAAAATTACAATGTGGTACCCACATTTATAAATCCAAACATGTGGCTACCATTAAAATGTGATTGTGGACACGGGACCCACCTAGCGAAATCACAACATGATGCCTACCTGTATAAACGATTTATAATGTGGTCCTACCATTATAGAATTATAATAGGAGCCCTCCTTTTGTAATTGTGACCATGTGACCCACCTCTATGAATTATAAAGTGGGGCCACTTCATTTGGGATTGTGAACATGGGGCCTATATTTAGAATAAGTGAGAGGATTTAGGATCTTCAAATGATATTCTTTAAAAGGTAAGGGATAAGAAAGAACCAATTGTTCCTGCAAGTTGTTTCTTAAAAAAAAATAAAGTTTTTTTGCTCCAATTTTCTTATGCTGGTGAGTTAAAATTTTGAGATTCCTTTCAATGAGAACAAAATTCGGAACAAACATGTTTTCTACACCCTTATCTCGTGAGAACATAGGAACATCCAAATGGCACGATGCCAAACACCTAGACTGATGTACACAGCTGTGGAGTCTCTTCATGTCGACTGTAGAGAACAGCTGGAGTGAATCGTCCCCTTCTTAGAATGGGTCATTCCGGATGAGTTGGATTGGATCATTGCATTTGGGCTGGATCACTTGGGCTGTTGGTATGAATCATTTTGAGAGACCTGGAGTCTATTTTTTGTGTGTCCTTATCAGGTTTAATGGTTCTAAATCAAGTCTAGATGATGGATAAATACAAAGGAATCATTGAATAATCATAGGGCACTAGTTTCCATAATGATCTACATGAACTAAAATTGAAATAAGAGATGCACGGACATTTTCAACAAGATCTCATGATACACTGCAGGATCAGGTTTTGGTGAGCTTTTGGCATGTTGAATGCTTCTAATGACATGATTTGATGATATATAAGGGACATTAGGAATTCGAGTTAACATGCAAGGGACTCATTCCTATGGACTATGGTCATACACTCCTTATTCATCATGGAACGAAAAAATACAAGTTAAAGGGCTACCTTAATTTACAGCCATGAAACTGACAAGTGAAAAGACTAAGACATATATCAACCAAGAATTAGTGGGTTTTCTAGCTAACAAAGAGGTTAGGCATATAAAAGGAAAACGACAATAATCAGGAACATTAACATAAGAAAGAGGCAAGCAAAGAAGAGGATCATGAAATTGTAAGGCATGTTGAACGATCCGGGCTAGAGGGATTTTGCATGTTGATTTCATGGAGTTAGAATACTAACGAAACAAAGAAAACATGGATCGCTAGTTTGTGCTTGATTACTTAATGGATCCCCAATGCAATGGCAGATGCAAACTTGACATGAGCCCTTAGAACCCAGGACACCCCCATATATGGTTCAGGCCAGGATCCAGTTCTGATACATAGAACCAATTTCATGGTCTTGGCTCCAGTTCTGATTCCAGTTACAAGTTCCCAATCCCGATCGAATTCGGATTACAGTTAATGGTTCCAATTACATTTAAAGATTCTGATCCGGTCCCGTTTAATTTTAGCCCCTGGTGAGTTTTTTTTATGCTTCATTGAGTTTTAACCCTAATTAGCAATTAGATAGATATAAAATTAAATGAAATAGTTCCAAAGGGGGGGGGGGGGGGGGGGAGGGAGAAAGAGAGAGAGAGAGAGAGAGAGAGAGAGAGAGCATTGTGTTTTAATACTGATTTTGTATGGTTCTCAACAACCAAGAAACCTTGAAGACAACGTAAGTCCAAATCACATGTTATTACAGTGATGAAATATTACAGACCATCCAATTGTGCCCTTTTTTTTTTGGCATCCTCCAGATTTCCTCATGAAAGAGGCCCTTTGGCATCGGCAAAAAGTTAATCATGAAAATTTCAAATTTCAACCACACCTTCATTTACTAATGCAAAAATAATTTTATAGGACTGTACTTTCCAGTGGCTAAAAATGAAGATGTGATTAAGAAACATCTTTTCATATGTTGCATTTGTATGTATCTCAATGGCAGCTTTTAGATATAATATATAAGTCATCATATTTGTGCAAAATATATGGATTAATGAGTAATAATGTTTTAACAATCTGATTCCTCAAAGCAAAAATAAGACAAAAATGGTCCCTCCGATCACATTCAATTACAACTTACATTAAAGTCCACAAAATATTTCGCACATATTGTATGATCCAAATGAGTTTGAGTTCTTTCAAATTTAAAACAACATAATAAATTGTCCATGGCATACTTCGATCCCCATTCATCACCGAAAAATCCTAAAGGTAAGAACTAAAAAAACTTTCCTACATAAAATCTTGATTTCAAACTATATTTAGAAATACAAACACAAAACAATATGCAAAGATGAGATAAATAACTCACCAATCATTCCAAAGGGCAATTCTCAGCAACATTTTAAAGCATACTTTCAAGTTGGCTTTGTAATAGGGTTGTAAACGGGTCGGTTTTGGTTTGGGTCTATGGTGGACCCGGAACCGGAATCGTTAAGAAAAGGTGGAACCGGATCCGGACCTAGAACCGTTTTGGAACCGATTTCTTGGCTTCGGAACTGGAACCAGAACCATAGAAGGGATGGGTCTGGTTTCAGGTTCAGATCTAGATAGAGAATAATATTTTAAAAAATATGATTTTTAGGAGAGATTTTTGAAAATTGAGGTAATATGTCGAGTTCCGGGTTTACGGGTCCGAACCAAGGTGAAACCGGACCCATTTACTTATTGGGGCTTAAGTAAGGACCTAGACCCGGTTTCTAACGGGTTGGAATCCTTGGGTAATCGGAGAATCGGGAACCTATTTACATCCCTACTCTGTATACATCACTACAATGATCCGCAAATAAATTTAAAATACTCATTATATTCATAGTATAGACAATATCCCCATGCTCTCGGCAAAATAAGTGTTTTTGTACCCTTTGGTTGGGACCCAAGAGAGAGCCTACATACACACGGAAAGGTAGTCCACTCAAGTGGGAAGGAGGCCCACACAAGTGGGAAAGAAGGCTGCCGCACAAGCGGAAAGAGATGATGCACCTGGGGTTTGAACCCTGGACACCTAGGTAAGAATTGACACTCCTTATCACTCGGATAAGGAGCCGTTTTTAATTAACAAAATAATTTAAAAAAATGAAGAAATTAACTTTGCTAAATAAATGATCTAACCACACCACAAAATTCTTGTGTGTAATTATTTGTCAAAAGTTGTTAAATGGAGTGGGACCCTAGCTAGGTTAGTTGATCATACGCAAGACTGATTGCATTAAATCCAACAACCAAAAAACACCCAAAAGATTATTATAACAAAATTTACCGCCATTAGATTCATCTTTCTCATGGTCTCGACCTTCCTTTTCAGATAGACGGCATAAAAAAAAAACCTCCTTTTCGAGTTCTTGACTAAACTGGTTACCTCCCGCCATCGCTCCAAATCCTCTTCGCACGAATTAATTGCTTTGATGGCACCAAAATCAGCAGTGGTAACAGTAACAGCGGCCTGTACAGTTGGTGAATCTTGATCGTTCAATCACTGCCAATCAGAGACAGCCCACCAGTCCGTTTGGCAATCTCAGCCTTTCATTATGAGCCTACATTCCTGAATGTGTGGATTGATCGATGCCATGGACATGTGTTTTATGATGCTGGGGATGGAAAGGATAAGCCACCGTCTTGGAATACAGAAAGAGCACATTGAACAAGAAAAGCCCATAGAAAATGCATACAGAGTGGAACAAAGATGATCGAACATCCAAACGAGTGCCAAGAGAAACGTGATCAGCCGGCCATATCTTATCCTGTATAACCTTAACCTTGACCTCAACCCATCAGATCGATGGCCCATTTGAAGGATTTTCAGTTGATTACCATGGCCCACTGCATCAATTGGATTGGTACCAAACAGCTTTGAAGGCGTTTGGGACTCCACTCGATTCGTTAGGAGCCGTGCACGACATTCGCATTTGCCAGCCTTTTATGGACTACAGACACGGAGAGAAAGAAACACTGAAATCATATTTACAAGTCCCACTTGCACGCTCCCGTGTGATCGCAGCCTTCTAATTCCAGCAACTACAAGCAAAGTCAACTAACATTATCCAATCTTAAAAGAAAATTTCGAAGTCCCAAGTACCCTAATTACCTCTTTTCATGAAATGATCACCATTTGCACAAGGCCATAGGAGATGAACGAAGAGGCAGTTTAGTCACTTCCACATTAAATTCAACGTTCAAATGCTTCATCAAAGTTCATTGCCTACTCCTCTCTTTCAAAAGTCAAAACCCAAACACCAGAGGATATATTCCTGTCATATAAGAATAAGAATGTATTTCTTCATCTTTACTTGCTCCACCCTCTCTCTTGAGGCTATAAATACATATCACTAAGCTTCCATTTTCTCCAGACAACGGTTGAGACTATATAGAGAAAGAGATGGAAGGCCTAATTCCTTTTGTGTTCAATGCGATTATGAAGAAAAGAGACGGAAGCAATTACAGAAGCCTCACTGACAGTTCAAGCCGCCGCCGTCCGTTTCTGTTATTGGAGCATGAGGGCTCGTTTGATGGTTCATCTCATAGGAGAACGAGATCTGGCTTCCAGAGTCCAACGTCTGAGTTTTTGGAGTGGAGATCATCTGGTCCTGATTAGCATCCCTCCCAGATGATACATAAGAAGAGCTCGCACCAGATGACAGACAGTAATACGAGGTTTCGAGCTTGAAAGACGAAAAAAGAAAAACAAGATCACGAAAATAAATTGGTTGCAAGATGTAGAAATGTTATATTCTTTCTTCTTCCTTTTTATTTTCTTTTGATTGTTGTTGTGGTATTCATTTGTTGGAATTGTAATTCTGGATGATTTGTGAATATTAAGTGTTTGGAATTGAAGGAATTTTTTTTTATTTGATCATTAATTAGCTGTTGATCTTGGGCCTTGCATGTGGGGTTCATTACATGCACTCATGTGGATCATTTTCATCTGCTTGTGATCATTAAATATATACATATATTATCAATGGACCTCATATTATCCCATTATCAGAAGGACTTGAAAACCAACCCACCTCCCCCCCCCCCCCCCACCCCCCACCCCCAAAAAAAAAATAAAAAATAAAAAAAAACTCAGCGTGGAGCCATGGACCATGGTTTTTAAAAGGACAAATTACGGGGTTAGGATTTTGGACCATGAATCTGGACCTGATTGATAGTTGGGCTGGGGACACATCTAATTAAATCCAAAATCCAAACCTGTTTAATTGATTATGTTATCACAACACTCAAAGCCAGTTAATCAGTCACAGCAACTTCCATTGAAAGAATGTGGCGTGATTGCATAGGAAGAGCCGAAGAGCCGTGGATATCCTCCTTGTAGACAATATGGCATGGTTGCATATGTCATTTTGTGGCCCAGTTTGCAGTTGATCCGCAATTGGATCTCATCCTGCATGCACTTGGAACCCTGTGATCCTTCCAAAGATGAGGATATGGCATTTCCTTATTTTCTTGATGAGTTTTTTTTTTTGGTACCACAACCTATTGTGCTGGGATCCTGGGACCCAAAAGAGCCCACATATATGGGAAATGGAGTCCACACAGGTGGGAAGAGGCAGCCAGGGTGCCCATTAAGTCATGATATCATGGATCATAAAAGCAAGGAGCTAGAAGTGGAGAAGGCAAACAACTAAATTTGCATTCTAGAACTCTTAGCTTTTTATATTCTCTACACATGCAAGTATAGGCACGCGAGGGAGATTAAACGCGATACAAATCAAAACATCAACTGCCAATCACTAAAACACTTAAACTACCAACTATTTAATTAACTTCAACTATCAACGAAACAATTTTTTTTTATTAAACTCTTAAGTTTCTAAACTCTACAAAAGTCTTCTGAATTTTTCATTATAATTCCGGGTGTTTCTAAATATTCTACCAAAACATCTTCAAGTTGGCACAAAACTTCAACAAAAGTTTTGCATACTTGAAGAAGACAAACACAAACCCTTAGAACCCAGGCCACCACTATTTCATGGTTCTGGATCTGGTCGATCCAGCTTTGACACAACCTAATTCATGGTTCTGGTTCAAGTTTTGATTCCAATTACAAGTTCTGGACCGGTTTGATTCTTATCACAGTTAGGTAATGTTTGGATTGTCTTAAGTTTGGGTCTTAATGTCTTGTGTCTTAAGCGCTAAGATAAAAAAACTAAATAAGATTGTTTGGTACGCAAAAACAACATGTCTTAAGCGCTAAGACGACTTGTTATTTAAGACGAGATTATCTTAATTCTAGGAGCTCAAAATCCAGCTCCTGGAATTAAGACCCCAACATCTTAAGCGGTAAGACATTTCCTGACTTTAAAATAATTTTAAAATTCCTGTAATAACCCTCACCAATATCAACGATTGGAGTCCTAATCTCTCTATTTTTTATTTTTTATTTTAATTCATTTACATTTTCATTTTCAATTTTTTTTAAGTTGCTTTTTTGAAAAAAATTTTGATTCTAACTATTGGATCCAAATATGTTTCTAAAAATATGCAGCAATTATGTCTAGAACTGCCCGCTTATGCTCTTGTGATGGGGGTCCAATGAAGAGATTCAGGGCAAATACTATTAAAAATCATGAGATGTGGTTTTACAAATATCCAAATTTTGAGGTAAATCTCATACTAATTTTTTAATGATTAATATTATTCTAAACTACTTGTTTTTCATTTTGGCAGAACCATAGAAGGAGCATTTAAATGGGACAATGAGACCAATGTGTAGAAGCTTTTGTTTGTATACTCCAAAATTTTTAAGTTAAAGGGAATCACCGCCAAGTGCAAATAGTTCTAGATGTGGACTCGAAAGTGTTTTTGTGGCTTTGGTTGTTTTTTTTATCATTTTGGTGGTCATTATAGTGATGTGTCTTTAGTCCTTTTATAAGCGAACTATTATTAAAGTTTATGTAATAATATTGGTGATTATGACGTGGAACATGCATTGTGATAGTTAAAACATGATTTTTTTTAAGTTTTAAAAAATGAGTATAGAGTGTACTGGGCATTGTCCGAGTCTAAAAAGAAACAAATTTATGTCACAGATGTTTTTCAGGCTTAAAACCATTTTTTTTTTAAATGACATAAACTACCCTTAACTTAAGACATGGATAAGATGCATTACCAAACAGTCTTATTCAATTCAAATCTCATCACGTTCAGGTGTTGCCAAACGATCTTATTACAGAACAATTAATCAGATCTTAAACTCGCAGCTCTAATAAGATTTTAAACTCACAGATCTTTTTTAGACAGATTAAGATGTCAAAACATTAAGACGATCCAAACAAGGCCTTAGAGATTCCAATCTGGTTTCATTTAAAGGTTTCAGATCCAGTTCCAGCTGAATTTTAGCCCCTAGTGAATTTTTTGTATGCTTCATTGAACTTTAGCCCCCATTAGCCATTTTACAAAGATGAGGGAGAGAGAGAGAGAGACAAGTACTATATGGTAATGAACAGGAAGAAACCTTGAACACAACGTAAATCCAAATCACATGTTCTTAAAGAGATGAAATAATACAAACCATCCAAATATAGTTTCTGTGATAAATTCCGAGCATCAAATTCTGGCCATTTTTTTATTTTCCCAATTTGCTTTTAAAAGTTAAATCAATTTTTCAACCACATCTTCATTTGTTAAAGCAAAAATATTTGTTCCAATATTCCTAGGCTTGTGCTTTCAAGTGGCTATAAATGAAGATGTGACAAAGAAAAACATCTTCTCATACCTTCATTTGTACTGTATGTATCTCAATGTTAGCTTTTTTCTTTTAAATATTAGCCATCATATCTATGCAAAATCTGTAGATTAATGTTTTTCAAAGCAAAAATAGAACATGAATGGTCCCTCCGATCACATTCATTTACAATTTACAGCGAAGTGTGTAGAATATTCCGCATAGTTTGTATTGTATGGGGTGTTTTCGTCATGCTAAGGTTATCCCTGACTTAGGTAAAAGTACCAATCAGGAATTCCCTCAATCTCATCAATCCAGCTCGGAGCCTTTGCCAGCTGGCACCGATGTGGTGATAGTCTCGGTAAGGGTACCGACCATTCCCTTCTTGGGCCCAGCCTCGAGCGTCTTGGTAAGAGTACCCGACCTCAAGTAGGCCCGACCTCAGTGCCTTCTCCAGGTCGGCCCACTTGACCGAGGTGGGCATTGAGCGACCAATCCCCATTATGAGATGGGACAGTTGCGCTACAGAGCGTGCCAACAGGTAGGGTGGCTGCCGGATTCCTGCAGAAGGTCATCCCTACCTATCAATCACGTCAACATTAATGAAGAGGATTGGGGAAAGATCTGATGGGACAGTGCTCTCACCTACCCCCACTATGAAACCTTCCACACTCCTCTATATATACCTGCATGGTAAGACCATAACAGGTACGCAACATACAGTGCATTACATTATCTAGCCTGAACCTTCTTCTTCCTCTCACTTCACCTTAGTTCAGTGATAGCACTAACTTAGGCGTCGGAGTGCCTTTGGCTGATAGCAGCCCGGGGCCCTGACTTTTGTCTGCCTTTCAGGTTCAGGACTTCCAGTAACCCCCAAACGTGATAAGCAGCATCATTAAAAGCTTCATCATCCTCTAAACCAAGTCCATAATATTCAGGCTTAATGTATAATACAAATGAGTCCTAGTTCTTTCAAATGTAAAACAACATAATACGTTGTTCATGGCGTGCTTCCCCATTCATCACCTAAAAAATAAAAAAGATATGACCTAATTAAAATTTCATACAAAATTTTAATTTCAAACTATAATTAGAAAAACAAACATAACACAATTCACAAAGATGAGATAAATAACTCACCGTTCATTCCAAAGGGCAAGTCTCAGCTTCATTTGAAGGAATCCTTTCAAGTCGGCTTTAGATACATCCCTACAAATTAAGATCCGCAAATATATTTAAAATACACATTAGATTCAAAGTTAAAACACAATCCCCATGCTCTAAACCCTAACAGAGGGTAAAATAATTAATTGATAAACTAGCACAATAAAAGGATCCATGCAAAATGGACAGCCAACCAAAAACATGCCTTCCCTATTTAGAAGAGTTTTCAATGAGGCACATGGATAAAATTAATCTCTCCTGGGTCATTCCAAATGATGAATTGAATTGGATCATTGTATTTGGTCTGGACATGATCATTCACTTACGCTGTTGGTATGGGTCATTTTGAGAGACTTGGAATATTTTTGTGTGCGTCCTTATCAGGTTTAATGGTTCTAAATCAAGTCTTGACGGTGGATAAATACAAAGGAATAGTTGAATAATCACAGGACACAAGTCTCCATAATGATCTACATGAACTAGCATTGGAATAAGAGATACATGGATGTTTTTAACAAGAACTCATGATAAAATGCAGGATCACGTTTTGGTGAGTTTTATTAGGCATGTTGAATGCTTCTAATGATATAATTTGATGATAAGGAACATCAGAAACTCAAGTTAACATGCAAAGGAATCATTCCTATGGCCATATAATCCCTATTTATCATGAAACTAGAAAATGCAGGATAAGGGGTGTGTGAAGTGGTTGTGTAATACCGAGGTAATATTCGACCTTGACACTGAAATACCAATTAGGGGTTACACCGGCCTCAATTAACCCAGTTCGGCAAAAGTGCCAACTGGCACCGAGTTGGAGTTGGATTCTGTAAGTGTACCGGCCTCGTTCATTGTGGGCTCTGCCTTGAGTGCCTCGGTACCAATACCCGACCTCGAGCAGCCCTGATCTCGGTGATATCCATCTCGGTCTACTTGACCGAGATGGGCATTGTCCGTCTAAATCTCCATTATGAGATAGGACGGCTACATTACAAAGTCCCCCTGACAGAAGGTGATCGCCAAATACTGATAAGGGACCTTCCCTATCATGTCCACATTTATGTGAGGGATTTGAGGGGACGTCCGATGGGACAAGTATCCTCACCTACCAATGATCATAGGAGTGGGCTGATGGGACAAGTATCCCCACTTACCTCCACTATGGAACCTTCTACTCTCTCCTACATATACCTGCATGGTAATCCCATAAGAGGTACGCAATATACAGTCTACATTCTGTTTATCTTGCCCACATCTTCTTCCTCACTTCACCCTAGTTCAGTGACTGCACTAACTCAGGCGTCGGAGTGCCTTTGGCTGACAGCAGCCTCGGGCCCTGACCTTTGTTTTCTCTTCCTTTCAGGCTTCGGATCATCAGAGACGTTCCGGCTCTCAGCTAAACAGTTTCTCCGTTAACCTTCATCATCATCTACACCAAGTCCGTAATTTTTAGGCACGCACAATTTGGCGTCGTCTGTGGGAAACGATCTGAAAAATCCATATTTTCATCCTAACAGCCATGCCTCCTAAGGCTAAGAAGGGAAAGAACGTTGCTGGATCGTCCAGGTCCAAGCAGCCAGAGATATTCCTGCCTCTCATGCCGCCTCCATTGGTGACAAACCAGGCAGGGGCATTGGTGACAAGCCAGCAAAGAGATACCAGGCAAACACCGCCCAACCCTCAGTCGAGAAGAGCGGGTGGGGAGCCTGGTATTCGAAGTGTAGGATCACCCGTCACGGTGACACACTCATCGTCAAGAGATGCAGCAGCATCTCCTCGGCACGGTCCTGTAACAGAACGGGCCCGGCCAACTACCTCTCAGGCAGAACGTCCACGTCTGGAGGTTGTTTTCACCGAGCCACCCCGTAAGGACGTTCCTCTTCAGGAACAGTCCCAACGAGGTAGAGCTCCTGTACAGTCTCATTCTCGTCGGTCTCATCACGAGAACCACATGGAAGAGGACCACGTCCGCCTCGGTGATGAAGGTGACGACGACATGGCCCTAGAGGAAGATGTTAAGGCCCAAGCTGAAGCAATCAAGGCTCAAAACCTCGTCATTGAAGAACAAAAAGAGCAGATCCTCCAGCTTCAGCGACAGCTTGAGACAAAGGACAGAGCCCCGCCCGAAGCCTTTCACATGCCTCCACCTCGGCATCAAGCTCGGTGGGGTCCCGAGGGTCAGCCAGACCTAAGGCAGCAACTAAACGAGAGGCGTGCCTGAGCTCGCGAAGAGGGCTCGAGTAACACCCACGCCAGCGCCGACCAGCAGCAGCGCCGGAGACAAAGGCGGGAGACCGGGGCCAACCCCGACATGGCTGACTATATTGATCAGCAAATTAAGCTGGCCGTGCAGCAGAACCTGGAGCACGTCGGCCTCGCTCGAGGTCGGTTGGCTACCAGACATAGTGACATCCACGGCACATCTCCATTTACTCGAGAAATCAGAGATCATCCTCTCCCTGATAAGTTCAGCGTCCCACGCTTCAATCTCTATGACGGGACGTCAGACCCCGAGGCTCATCTCCGACACTTCACCCAGAAGATGTCGGTATTCAGCGGCGACGGCAACCTTGATTGCAAGGTTTTCTCCTCCAGCCTGGGTGACCTCCCGCTTCGGTGGTTCTGTGCACTCTTCGAGGGATCGATTTTGAGCTGGCGACAGCTCTGAAACTCCTTCGTCGAGAAGTTTCAAGCACACCGGGTCATCCCGAAGACTGACGCTGACCTGATCTCAATCAAGATGAGGCCAACCGAGAATATCACTCGATTTGCCAAAAGGTTATGGACCATCTACAGCGTGATTGAAAATTCCAACGACGAGGTAGCCATTACGGCCTTCCAACAAGCTTTGCTGCCGGGCAATGAGCTTCGGAAGAAATTGGTGCGTCACCCCGCGGTTTCGGTGAAGGCACTGATGGCCCGGGTAAACCAGTACGTTGAGCAAGAGGAGGACGAAGTCCGAGCTCGGGAGAGCTATAATACTTGGCCGGAGGGCCAAATGGAGGGCCGTCCTTCGAGGAAAGAAAGGAGGCTTGCTAAAAAAGAGGCGGATCGAAACAGAGAGACATCCAGCTCGGCAGTGCGTTCTGCCCCCACCTCGGGAGGCAGCGCAAAGCCGAGACCAAGTGGCGCTTCTTTCAGGGCCGTCAACACTATCTTCAAGGAGCCTATCTACAAGCTCCTCGGCAAGATCCAAGCCCAGCCCTTCTTCAAGTGGCCCCAGCCTATGAAAAGTGTCGCCGCCTCCCGAGATCAGAGTAAGTTCTGTGCCTATCACAAAGATAGAGGACACAGAACCGAGGATTGCCATGCCTTCAAGGCGCACCTCGAAAGGCTCGTGAAAGACGGGCATCTCAGAGACCACGTCAAAGACGAATGCAGAGTGAACCATGCTCAGCAACGCCACCCCGACGACCGAGATAGCGATGAGCCTATAGGGACCATCGACGTCATCCACCTGGCCCCCGCCCCTAGAGGCAGTGACCGGGCCCGAGCCGAGGCCAGGAGGGCCCAGCATGGCAAACATGTAATGGCAGCCGAGCTCGGTCCCTCGGCAAAGAAGGCACGCTTAGAGAGGCCAACGATTTGGTTCTCTGATAAAGATTTGGCCGGGGTCCAGCTACCCCACAATGATCCTCTTCTCCTGACCATGAGGTTGCATAACTTCAATGTCAAAAGGATTCTAGTGGACCCCGGGAGCTCCTCGGAGATCCTTTATTTTGACTGCTTCAAAAGGATGGGTCTTAAAGAGGAGGACCTGCAGGAAGCTCGCACCCCTTTGGTGGGATTCAGCTCCAAAACAGTGTATCCCAGAGGGAAGATCTCCCTGAAAGTAGAAGTGGGAGGAGCCCCCTCGACAACAGAGTTCCTGGTAGTAGATGCGCAATCTCCGTACAATGCGATCATGGGAAGAACCTAGCTTCATAATATGGAGGCTGTTCCCTCCACCCATCACCAAAAGCTCAAGTTCCCGTTACAGAACGAGAACAGGGTCTTCGAAATCATCATAGTCCGCGGTGACCAACAAATGGCTAAGGAATGTCTCATGGCCGTGGTCCCCGGAGAAGCAAAGCCGCAGCGAGTCCACATGACCGAGCTCGAGGCCGAACTTGACGCTGTTGGCCGAGCTCCCGAGCAAAAGAGCGTTGAAGACCTCACCGAGGTCAGGATCGATCCCAACGATCCGGAAAGGTTCTTCCTGCTCGGTAGCCAGCTTGCTGACGAAGAAAGGGCCAAGATGCTCGACTTCTTGTTACAGAATAGAGAGGTCTTCGCTTGGACCCCATATGAAATGCCTGGCATCAACCCCGAGGTCATGAACCACAAGCTGAATGTAGATCCCAAGCATAAACCTGTTGTCCAAAGGACTCGTAGGTCGGGCACCCAACAAGCAGAGGCTGTGACTGAGGAGGTCAACAAATTGTTAGAAGCTGAAGCTATCAGAGAAGTCCACTACCCTGTGTGGTTAGCTAACACGGTTGTGGTCAAAAAGAAGAATGGGAGCTGGAGGGTCTGCTTAGACTTCACAGATCTTAACAAAGCCTGTCCCAAAGACAGCTTTCCCCGTCCGAAGATAGACCAGCTGATCGACGCCACTGCCGGGTATGATAGGATGAGTTTTCTCGATGCCTACCGAGGTTACCATCAAATTCCGATGTATGAGCCTGATCAAGAAAAAACTGCGTTCATAACACCCAGAGGTATCTACTGTTACAAAGTAATGCCCTTCGGGTTAAAAAACGCCGGTGCAACTTACTAGAGGATGGTGACGAAAATGTTTCGTGCCCAGCTCGGCAGGACGGTAGAAGTGTACATTGATGACATGGTCGTCAAGTCTAAAAGGTCGCAGGACCACTTGACTGACTTACATCAAACCTTCGCCATCCTCAAACAATACAAGCTTAAGCTGAACGCCTCCAAGTGTGCATTTGGCGTCAGCTCGGGCAAATTCCTGGGCAGCCTGGTCACTAGACGAGGAATAGAGGCCGATCCCGATCAAATTTCGGCAATCAAGGCCCTACAGAGTCCCACCTCTGCAAAGCAGGTCCAGAGACTCACAGGGATGGCAGCAGCACTAAACCGCTTCATTAGCCGAGCTTCAGACAAATGTCGTCCCTTCTTCCAACTCTTGAAAAAGAGCTCAGGATTCCAATGGACCCTGGAGTGCGAAAGTGCCCTCCAGGCACTCAAAGTATATCTCTCTTCACCTCCCCTGCTTTCCACCCCGGCACAGGGTGAGGTCTTATACCTTTATCTGGCAGTTTCAGACCATGCAGTAAGCTCTGTGCTCATAAGAGAAGATGACATGCAGCAAAAGCCTATCTATTACACCAGCAAAATCCTACTGGATGCCGAAACAAGATACCTGCCATTGGAGAAGCTCGCATTTGCACTCGTCAGTGCGTCCCGCAAGCTCTCCCACTACTTCCTGACATATTCCATAGTGGTTGTGACAGAACACCCACTCAAGTCCCTCCTCAGACGAGCAGACTTCTCTGGAAGAGTGTCTAAATGGGCTGTCGAACTAGGGCAATATGATATCCAATATCAGCCCAGAACGGCCATCAAAGCCCAGGTGCTGGCAGACTTTATTGTGGAATTCACCTCTCCTAGTTCGGCATCGAACCTCCTCGGAACCGAACTAGGGGGCAAGGAGGCGGAGGCCACCACCGAGGCCGAGACAGAGAAGGAGCAGTCCTGGAAACAGTTCCTCGATTCATCTTAGAAGGTCTTCGTGGATGGATCCTCAACCTCCAGAAGGGCTGGCGCTGGCATTGTCCTCCAGTCTCCGGAGGGTCTTGTCATTGAGCAAGCCCTGACTCTTGACTTCAAAGCATCTAATAATGAAGCTGAGTATGAAGCACTAATTGCAGGGCTGGGCAGCGCGAAAATCCTGGGGGCACAACAACTGGTGATCTTCAGCGATTCACAGCTGGTCACAAGCCAACTCAATGGAGATTACCAGGCCCGTGACGACAGGATGACAGCCTACCTAGCCCACACCAAGCAACTTCTATCTCAGTTCCAAAAGGCTGAAGTCAGGCAGATAGGCAGAGATTCCAACTCTCACGCCGACGCCCTTGCAAACCTGGCCTTTGCTGTCGAGGCAGGAAGAAAAAGAACTGTCGAAGTGGAAGCAATAGATAGACCGAGTATAGTACTCCAACCACCTCGGCAAATCATGTGCATTGATCTCGCCCCAAGCTGGATGGATGAACTTATCTCCTCTCTCAAGAATGACCAGCTTCCCGAGGACAAGAACCAGGCCCACAAAGTCAGGCTGAAAGCAGCCCGATTCTGGCTCTCTCCGGATGGCAAGCTCTACAAAAATTCCTACAATGGCCCTTACCTCCAGTGCGTTCACCCGAGCAGAGTCGAGGATTTCCTTTATGAAATCCACGAAGGGATCTGCTGCAGCCACATCGAAGGTCGGTTACTGGCTTATTGAGCTATTAGCCAGGGGTACTGGTGGCCTTATATGCAAAAGGAAGCACAGGTCTATGCCAGGAAGTGTGAGAAGTGTCAGACGTTCTCTCACTCTCTCCATCAACCAGCACATGACCTAAGTCCTCTTTCCAGCCCTTGACCCTTCGCTGAGTGGGGACTGGACTTGGTGGGACCTCCCCACCGAGCTCCAGGGAACAAAAGATGGTTAATAGTAGCTACCGACTATTTTACCAAGTGGATAGAAGCTGAAGCGTTGTCCTCCATTATCGAGAAGGACACCAAAAACTTCGTATGGAGGAACATCGTAACTAGATTCGGAGTGCCTCGAGCCTTGGTCACGGATAACGGGAACCAGTTCGACTCCAACTTCTTCAAAAGCTTTTGTCAAGACCTTGGCATCAGGAACTACTATTCTACCCCAGCATACCCCCAGAGCAATGGACAGGCTGAAATTTCCAACAAGGTAGTGCTTGACGGACTCAAAAAGAGACTAGATCGAGCCAAAGGGAGATGGGTAGAGGAACTTCCAAGTGTCCTCTGGGCGTACAGAACTACCCCAAGACGCTCGACTTCCGCGACGCCCTTCTCCCTGGCCTATGGGATGGAAGCCGTGATTCCACTTGAGGTCGGCTTACCAACCCTCAGGTTAGAACTATTTGATCAAGGCCGAAACGATATAAACCTCGCCACAGAGCTCGACTTAGCTGAAGAGCGGAGGGAGTTGGCAGCCATTCGCCTCGCCTCTTATCAGCAACAGTTGGCCAGGGGTTACAATCTAAAGGTCAAAGAAAGAAAGTTCTCCCCTGGAGAACTGGTCTTAAAAAAGACACTTCCAGCAGACAAAAATCCCAGCGAAGGAAAACTTGCACCGAACTGGCATGGACCATTCAAAGTGACTTCAGTAGCTGGGCAGTCTGCATACAGACTAGAGGACATGGAAGGTAGAGAGCTGCCACGTCCATGGAATGCTATGCACCTCAAGAAATTTTATTTTTGAGATATAATCAGGTTTCGGAAGTCAATAGACTGATTCTTTTTATAGAATATGTTTTCACTTCCTAAAACTATCTCCTACTCTCGAAAATGGCCAAGTTATGGAGCTCGGCACTTGCTCACAGCTCGGTCACAGGATCGGCTTGCATTTTGGGTTCAGGCGCCAAGGTCAGCTACTTCGGCCCGGTCAGTAGGCCAGTCGAGTTCTGATTACAAAGTCGAACTCCGCTTCGGAGGTAGAACCAAGCATCTTTAGGTTTCGATTACAGTCCAGATGGCACCTCGGGCTACAAACTTAATACGTTAAGTCCGGCTGGAGGGCCGAGCTCATTTACTTGTCTTACTTTTTCTTGTTTCCTGTTATTTATTTTGGTTATGGAGCCAAACGCATAAAAAGAGCAGGAAAAGTGGAAAGGAAAGGACATTCACCACACTGTATAAAGATTGGAGCAAAATAAGAGTTCCATTCACTCAAAATCATGTACAATGAAGGTTTCATTCTCACCATCCAAAAAAGAATTACATACATCTCCCCAAACGGGCACAGGAAAAGAAGAGAGAAAAACATCATGGCAGTTGATCTATGTCAATGATAGACACATCTTCAACTTCACCATCACCAGTCGGAGCGGGAGGGGCCTCCATGACAGCGGGCCCGAGATCGGCAGTGGTGGTCTCAACAGCTGGAACTTGGAGAGTCTCCGAGACCTGTGGCTCGTTAGCTGGATGGTCAGGAGGAGCCTCGGAGAATGAAGGGGCTGGCGATTCGGGCTCGGCACGAGGGAGCTTGGGCAAATCTTGACGGATGGGGTGATCCTCGGGGACCCCCATTTCTTTCAGCACCGCCAGACATCCCATTTCGAAAATCTCCTCTCCTGGCAAAACGAGTTGTTCTTCATAATTCCTGGTCGCCTGTGCCACCCCCTTCTGCAAGGAGGCCTCGATCTCTGCTTGCCGGGAAGCCTCGAGCTCAGCCCTCAGTTTGGTTGAGGCTTCCTGCTCGGCTTTCAGCGAAGCTTCGATCTCGGCTTTTCCCTTCCTCAGGGTCTCCATCTCGGTCTCCACCTCCTTGGCCCTCTTCTCCATCTTGTACGCCGCAGCCTGGAGCCCATAGTTCTCGGCGCTTTTCTTGGTGATCTCTTTCATGGCGGCCTCGTTTTTTGTGTTCAACTTGGCGCACTCTTCCTGAGACCTCCTCAGCTCCTCCGAACTCCCTTCCAGAGCTGCTGCGAGCTTCTGTTTATCAGCCTGCAGGGATTGGATCGCAGCACGGCTCTAGCGGGATTTTTCCAAAGCCACTACAGATCTCTGCACGACCTGGACAGCAGAAACAAAGGTTAGCATCACATAGTTCGTCTGCAAAATTATATAAACTAAGTATTGCTCACTAGCAGGGCCGATGAAAGGTTGGCCTGATGAAGTGCGCCCTCCTCCATTCTCCTGAACCGGTCTACATCTGCCGGAAGCACACATGCCTCAGCCAGCACGGCCGCCACTGCCGGGCAACCTTGCAAACGGTGTCCCGAGGTCAGCGGGGTCTCCGGCTCGAGAAGGAAAGATGGCCTCCACGGCTCCACCGTGGGGTCACGAGGTGCCAAGGGCTGGAGAGGTTCCTGCCGAGATTAGCCCTCTCCCCTGGGCATCATCGGCATCCTCTCCGGCCTTTCTCGGCGGACCAGAGGCTGCTCCTCCTCCCGCGGTTCCTCCTCCACCTCCAGTCGCTGCCGCGACTCCCTCCTCTCCTCCGCCGGATTTGACCGAGAAGCCCTCTCCTTCCGGGGTCTGGCCTGGCATGGCTCTTCGGCCCTCGCCTTCTTCGTTTGCCTCTCCTCCCTCACTACGGTGGGATCATCTCGGGAGGAGTCGGAAAGGGGAGCCTTATGGGCATCCCTAGAGGAGGAACCAGCAGACCTCGAGGACGAAGAGGCCCGCTTGCCCAGGAGCTTCTCCCGGAGGTTGGTGGTAGGAAAATCTTGGCGACCCCCCTCCATTTCGGGGCCGGGCTGGTGCTCCTCGGTCTCTTCTTCCGGATCGATTAGCGGTGAGATCGGTCGCTCCTGCCCAACCGCCTTTGGCGCGCAGCTAGGCCCCACCTCAATGTTCTCAAACCCTTGCCTTTTGTTGTAATGTTTGTACCTCGGCAGGTACCCTATGAGACACCAGGCAGACCTGCCTTTGTGGCCCTGGTAGCGTTGGACTTTGTCAAACCAACCTCCATTCTTTTTCCAGCCGTCGCGAATGGCCGCCTGTCTCCTCTCACCAAGACCTGCACAAACAGATCAACATATGTCAGTTCGGCAGATAGATAATGAGACAAAAAGTCAAGCTATTTGAGCTCGGTGTTTTACTTGGGAGGCGCCCAAAGTGACGAGGTACCCGGTACCTCCTCTCTGCCTCGATTTCTTCTGCACCGACTTCCGAGTTGCCGGTAACGAACAACCTGTCGCTCCCGGCGTGGCGCATTGAGTCCTCCAGGGCAGTAACGAAGGAGACCATCTTCGGTTTACTCCGGAGGTAATAACAGTCGTCGATCTCCCCGGTAGACTTACAAATGTCATACGCTTCCTCGATGTCATGGACACCGAGGTGGATACCTAAAAGCCTATTCAACGCCACTGTCCCCATTATGATTTTATAGCTGTTCGGCATTAATTGGCAAGGGGCAAGGTGCCACGTCGCCAGACATCGCCTGAGCAGTGGGTGGACGGGGAACCTGACGCCCCCTTCGACTACAGAGACCAATGGGAAGGGCATCGCCCCATCTCGGTAGACGTATCCATCCCACAGATCCTTCGGATCGTCCAGCCTGATCCGGACGTCGTCTGGGATGCTGTAGGTTTCCCTAAACCTAAATATGGCCTCGAGGGTATCGGCTAAACAGCGGTAAACCCCTTTTCCCATGTTTTGAGGACTGAAAGATGGATGGCGAAAGGAAAACCCTAACTGAAGGAAGAAACTGGAAAAGAGGTGCGAAAAGGGAAAGAAAAGGGGAGAAGAAGACTTACAGGAAACTATACGCAGAAGGACAGAAAGGTAGGGAAGATACAGAGATGGTTTGAGAAATCGCACGAGCAGAGTCTCCCCCAGAATCAGAATGGCAAAGTAGATGAAGGAAGAGGAGGAATGCTGCTTTTATAAGGCAGCAGGACGACTTCTCGAAAACCGAAGGCATGCCCTCATCACACCGCCTCAAAAGGCGCGCACGTCGCTTCGGTATACCGTACTGCGAGCCAGATGACGCCACGTGTCAAGATCATGGCGGTTTCCGCAGTAAACGCCGTCAGAGTAATTAATTATCTCGGGCAGGCGCAACGATTTTGGCGCTTCCTCGCAGACAGGCTGGCGACGGATTGATAAAACTCTTAAATGAAGTCAAGATGAAGACCGTGACATCGACGGCCGATTACAAAAAACAGTGTACGAGCTCGGTACTCATATGAGCTTCCACGTTTCCAGCTCCCGACCTCAAATCCAGCCTCGAGCTGATGAGGTCGACAGCTAGGGGGCAATTGTGTGGAGTGGTTGTGTAATACCGAGGTAATCTTCAACCTTGACACTGAAATACCAATTAGGGGTTACACCGGCCTCAATTAACCCAGGTCGGCAAAAGTGCCAACTAGCACCGAGTTGGAGTTGGATTCAGTAAGTGTACCGCCTCGTTCATTATGGGCTCTGCCTCGAGCGCCTCGGTACCAATACTCGACTTCGAGCAGCCCTGATCTCGGTGATATCCATCTCGGTCTACTTGACCGAGATGGGCATTGTCCGTCTAAATCTCCATTATGAGATAGGACGGCTACATTACAAAGTCCCC
Source organism: Umbellularia californica (assembly GCA_028538565.1). Lineage (NCBI taxonomy): Eukaryota > Viridiplantae > Streptophyta > Magnoliopsida > Laurales > Lauraceae > Umbellularia > Umbellularia californica. The sequence continues at coordinate 6,913,433 of JAPQWN010000003.1, forward strand.
CTGACAGAGGGTGACCGCCAAATACTGATAATGGACCTTCCCTATCACGTCCACATTTATGTGAGGGATTTGAGGGGACGTCCGATGGGACAAGTATCCTCACCTACCAAGGATCCTAGGAGTGGGCTGATGGGACAAGTATCCCTACCTACCTCCACTATGGAACCTTCTACTCTCTCCTACATATACCTGCATGGTAATCCCATAAGAGGTACGCAATATACAGTCTACATTCTGTTTATCTTGCCCACATCTTTTTCCTCACTTCACCCTAGTTCAGTGACTGCACTAACTCAGGCGTCGGAGTGCCTTTGGCTGATAGCAGCCTCGGGCCCTGACCTCTGTTTTCTCTTCCTTTCAGGCTTCGGATCATCAGAGACGTTCCGGCTCTCAGCTAAACAGTTTCTCCGTTAACCTTCATCATCATCTACACAAAGTCCGTAATTTTTAGGCACGCACAAGGGGATACCTTGCAACTATGAAACTGACAACTACCACTAGTAACTACCAACCACCAAAGTGAAGTAATTGCCCACCACAAAGAAGCAATTACATGCAAAGGAAAACCAAAAGTCACACACTACTATGACCACTTATTATGCATTTTATTTTTGCATGACTTTCAACAACCCAAACCATTCAAAAGAATGAAACAAATATTATCAGTATGGAAGGAAAGCACATTGACTTGTATATCAGTTGTTCCCAAACATGAAAGAATCAAAGAATTAAAGAAAGCACCAGTTGTTAAACATGAAGAGATAGAGAAAGAATACCTCTGCTGCTGTCGGAGCAGTCGTCAGGGAGGGCCGCATGTGATTTGGTTTTGCAGTTACAGAGATGATGAGTATGCTGCAATGGAACGAAGGGCTCTTGGGATTGTGAAGGGCAGCACTGCAAAGAAGCTGGAGAACTCGAAGATGGAGAAGTCGAGGAAGATGAAGATGTGGCTTGTTGTGCTGTCGAGACTGAGAGTGAGAGAGAGGGAGGTGCAAGAGAGAGCGAGAGAGAGGGAGAGGGAGAGAGAACAAGGTTGAGAGAGGGAGTGAACGGGAGATGGCGACTAAGAGGGATAGAGAGCGAGAGCGAGAGCGAGATAACAAGAGGGAGATAAAGAGAGAGAGAATGCTTCAAAGCCTTCCATGCTTGCTGAGAGGAAAGGAGACAAAAAGAAGGGGGTAAGATTGTTGTAAAAAAACAAACAATCAAATAAACCCTATAACTGTAATCTGATGGCTATGATGTTACATATCCCTTCCTAGTAATTAAATTGTTGTGTTGGCAATTGTGTTTCATGGTCCTCTTGTGCATGGTTCGGTACCACCCTTGGATTCTAGTGTTCAATTTGTCTTGGTTTTTTAAGTAATTTTGCTGGGAAAATTTTCTCATGGTTTTTGGCTTTTGCTCTCCTTGTAAATTCGTAGGAGAGAATTTTCTTTGATCTCAAAAGGGAAGGAGGCAAACACATCTAGTAAACAAAGAACTCTGAAAATTCCAGCTGTAGAAGTAGAATATGCTGCAACTAAAGGGCACCTCTCCTTGAGGACCTGTAATATGATAGTAGTATATGTTATACGAGTGAAACTGGCTTAGCAAAGACCATTATCACCATTCAAATGGTTGACATCAAATGATAACTCAATTTATCTTATGAAATCAAATGGGTAAGATCACACAATCATTTTTGTTCCAGGATTAACTTTCAACCGAAATGGGGCACACAATTTGGATGGTAGTAGGCTCTTGTACAACAGAACAAGATACCACATAGTTTTGCCATCAGCTCCTGGCCCTATGGACTTCCACAAGGTTTACAAAATCAGCCATGCTACTTGTCCCGAGGATCGGTCCTCGGGACAAGCCCGACTCCACATGCCAGGGGTATTTTGGTCATTGACCAAAATACCCCTGGCATGTGGAGTCGGGCTTGTCCCGAGGACCGATCCTCGGGACAAGCAGACTTTTTCTTACAGAATTGATTCGAGCCACTATCAAATTCTAAGATTCCCTTACACAGGTTGCAAGCAGAGAAATCCAAAGAGTTAGAGCGCACCATGCAATCTCTTTCAGATACCAATGCAATCAACTTAATGATAGCAGCAATTGGCATCCCCAGGAATCCGATGAAGATGCTGAGAAACCACTGTGCAGAAGTGAGCGGAGTTGTGTTTGTGAAATCACCAAGAAATTCAATTATTATGATTTGGAAGGCAACAGTGCAGGTGAGGACATCCACAAATACATAATTCTTCAGCATGCCTTTGAACACATTAATCTTCTCCATCTCTCTAGAACTTATCACATTGAAAACCTGAAGAAAGAATTGCAAGGTTAAGTGGGAATTGCCTTTTAAAAATTAAAATAAAGGAAAAAAATTCTACAATTTCTTGAATTGAACAAATTTTTTTAACCAGATCCTGAATTGAAAAAATCATTAAGAAATATATAGAATAAAAATAGATCGAGTCTTCTGCAGCATTGATAGTGTGGATATTCTTGTCCAGATCTGGAACTCCAACGTTCAGATAAGCAGTCTTTAGCTTGCAAAACTATGAAAACACAGCAACAGAAGATTCTGGAGCAACCCCCATAAAAGTGGGGACCATTATATCAATGGTCCAAATTTCTTGCATATCGTATGTATCAAGATTCAATACCCTAAGAAAGAACATTTTCTCAGCGGGTGTGTCTCGTCCCTGGCCTTATGTGAACTGTTAATAACCGGTAACACCAAAAGCTCAAGCTGCTAGTGAACGTCATAACAAATTATATCAACATCCCCCCTTAACAGGAATCCACTTGAATTCAAAACCCACTAGATATACGGAACAGACAGATCAAATAGACAAATAGAGGTAACATACATCTGAGGGTCGAAATTCAAACTCGTGACCTCTAGCTCCGTTACCATGTTAATAATCGTAACACCAAAAGCTCGAGCTGTTAGTGAACTTTATAACAAATTATATTAACACAAGCAATCCACCATGTTTGAAATCTGGGGAATGGATTCCTTTGCACCATCTTAGTGAATTACCTGACAGAAGAAGAATGCGTTAAAAATTAGTGTGTTCAGTATCAGATCAGCATCAGGACCAGCAAGTTGAAATGACCATTTCCCTCTTGTTTGAAGATACCATATCACAACAATCTGGTATAAGGACTGCCCCATCATATTTCTCCACATCATATTGCTGATAAAACCCCCCCACCTTCTAACTGGTTCTCTTTTCATTAAGTCATCCAGAGGAGGTTCAGTTGCCAATGCAAGTGCTCCTAGTGTATCCATAGTCATATTAACCCAAAGAAGTTGAAAAGCTGTAAGCAGAACGTTTCCTGAAGCAGGCATGGAGCAGGAATATAAGCATACTGCATACAATACAAAGACTTTGAAGTAAATAAAAATGGGGTCTTTCTATGCTATAGATGGTTCCCATGGACCTCTGTGGGACGGCCTTGTGGGGCCCCAACAATCATGGGGGTGGTGGGGACTAAAAGATCTGATGTGACTTATATAAGTGAAAATTTCAAGTCCATTAGATCATCCTAACCCCTTTATCCGTGACCCACAAGTTTAACAGCTTTATATAAGGAAAAAAAATGATTTGACCCTCAATCCAACAGACTAGTCCATTCATATTGGTGCAAATCCAATAAAACGAGTGTAAATCGGGGCGGGTTTTGATGGTCCAATCAGATCAGTGCCCAAGTGGGGCCCACATGGTTATCCACGTGGATGTCCCCATGCAGACTGTCCTTAGGATAATTTTCTCCATGAAAATGTAATAATTTCTACGTATCAAAATATGCAAGGATATAAACCTGTCAGGCATGCTGAAGAGAAATTAATGATTAGGGCAACGACATTGACAGTCAGTTGAAACTGTACAAGTTTTTGAATGTTGATGTAAACAGAACGCCCCCATTTGGCCGCCGCCACGACTGTTGAGAAATTATCATCCAGAATAATAACATCAGCACTCTCTTTGGCCACCTGAAAACAAAAAGATCATCATATATATGATTGTTTCAATCGGGCAATCAATATGCATTAGGTATCCACTTTTGCTCAAGGCTTATACATGTGGCACTGTGGATGAAAGGAATAAAATTCCATCTAATACTAGTTGTGTTTTGCATTTTGTAATAGCAATTCTTTTCTATTTCTTTTAAACTTTTTACGTACTATAACATTCACACGAATTAACAGTACTTGTCCATCAAAGCAAAACACAGGCTAGACTAACCAGTTTTCCAAATATTAGCCATCAATGAACTAGATGCTTTACAAGGAACAGAGTAAAATCTAAGTGCAGACATAGCCATCCTTTAATCTATTGAATTAAAAGAAAGGTCAAAATCAGTGACATATCAGCTATCACTGAAGCAAAGGGATAATAAACAGAAGGATTATCAGTGCTCTAGTTAGACTGACATCTCTACTTCAGCTAATGCCCGTGTCATTTCAGTCATGCAAAGAAATATTCCCTCCCTGCTGGCAACTAGAGCCCATTTTCACTAACCCGCAACCACATAAACTTTGCGTACAAAAATGGTGCTGGTCTATGATAACCAGATCCCAAATGGAAACAGCTAGGACAGACCATACACAAATTTTAAACTTAAAATGAAAAATTGGATGTGATGAGACATGGGGATATGTTGCCTACTTAGAATTATTAGGTATCACAGGTTATGACCTAATGAGGGGAATGGGTACGCCGAAGAAGGCATGGATGAAAGCAGTAAGGTAGGATCTGAAGAAGTGAAACCTATACAGGGATTTAAGTTAGGATAGATCAAAATGGAGATAAAGAAATAATGAAACCGATCCCACTATAGTTGGGATAAGTCCTTGATGATGATGCTGGTAGAAGTGGAGCTATTAAATGGTATATGATTAAAGCCAAGTAAACTTTCAAAGATGAATATAACTCAAGCTATCTAGGCCCTTGAAATCTATATATTTCTAATTTGTGAATGCGGCAAGAACATACAAGGATTCGGTTCCAGAAACATATATGAATTTCTCACGGATCCAAAATTAGGTTCTGTACCTGCTTTATTTAGAACTAGAGAGTGTAGATAATTGGATACCCATTTGCAACTCTACGTGCAGCACTTTAACCACTTGACCGATCAAAATATAAAACCTAATCATGCCACTAAACAAAGATTACCATGAACTCAGTGCACCAAAACCAACCTTGATGTTGACATGGAGTTTTCCCCATTATAACTTGGACAATGATCTTAGATGAGAGCTTAAAAGAAACCTCAGATACATTGTTAGGACCAGAAGAGAGGTGTTTGCTAGTTTGTGATTTTTAGGGAGCTCTTAACCACTTGTTTTGGGATCAAAAGGCCTTTTAGTGAAGCTATTCGATTTGTCAATATGCTACACATGGCTATGATAGTAGGATACGACCAATGCCGTTCATTAGTTTTGAGTTTTGAATTCTTTGCACCCCCATATAGATCAAACATGATTTCCGCAACTTTTTTGGGAACCCAAATAGATTGTATTAGGATAGCTGTCACATTTTGTTAGGAGATACCTTCGTTCCTGCAATTCCCATTGCAAGCCCTATGTCTGCTTCGTGAAGTGCCCGGGCATCGTTTGTGTCACGACCCGTGACGGCAACAACTTCATTGGGCATGGTGCGCAGGAGTATTACCAACGTATGCTTATCTAATGGCGAAGATCTAGCCATCACCTGTATAGCAAAACACACAAGGAAAAATAAATTCACAAGTTCACGACAGTTTCTTTCACAGATAAAACCAGTTGCAATACCCAGTAAACAAATTGAACAGAAGCCACGTGATTGGCAAGTGATGATGAAGCATACTTGAATTTTTGGAATCAGCTCCGTCATTTCCCCTAGACTCTTCTCTCTAAATTCCGGACCCTCAATAGCCAGACCCCCCTCAGTCAGGATTCCACATTCTCTAGCAACAGCCTTTGCAGTATTAATGTTGTCACCAGTAACCATCCTTACAGTGATCCCTGCTGACCTACATATTGCAACTGACTCCCTAACACCAGGGCGAACGGGATCTTTAATACCGACAATTCCTATGCAAGTATACCCTCTAACTGGAATTCCATTCTTGGGAGAAAAATCAGTTCCAATCTCCATATAAGCGAGGCACAGCGTCCTTAGAGATTCACTAGCAAAGCATTCAATAGTATCATTAAGATGGTTCATAGCAGCTTCATCAAGCGGAATGACCTGACCCGTGGAATCTATTACACTGTCACATGCAGCCAAGACTATTTCTGATGCACCTTTACAGTGTGCACGAAATCCTCCTCCTGGAAGCTGCAGCACCACCCCCATTCTCTTCTTTTCTGAATTGAAAGGCTCAACTTTCACAATTTTGGATTCTTGGCGTTCAGCCTGGAAATCACCACCAAGCAACAAGCCGAACTCCAGCAGAGCAGCCTCTGTTGGTGTTCCTAGAATCTCACCCTTCCCATCTTTTTTAATCACGATTTCACCGCCTGTGTTGTTGAATATTGACTGCAAAAGGGTTTTCACGACAACATCAGAAATTCCAGAGCAAAAAGAATCCTTTGATTTGCTTACTTCCTTGATATTACCACAAATGATTGCCTTCACGACAGTCATGTGGTTGGTAGTCAGCGTTCCTGTCTTGTTAGTGCAAATGCTTGTAGCCGAGCCCATAGTCTCACAGGCTGCAAGACGGTGGACGAGTGCTCTATCGTTCATCATCTTCTTCAGAGCAAAATCAAGGCTTAAGGTCACAGCTAAAGGCAGTCCTTCAGGAACAGAAACCACGACAATAGCAAATGCAACAGCAAAATATTCCAACATCCTCAAGGCATCATCTCCAGACCAGTACCAATGTGTACCCTCTTCAAGCTTACGTCTGAACAGACCTTGTACTAACACTGCAAATGTCACAACAGCAAAGAATCGTCCAATCTTCCCAATTATAGTTGTCACTCCATTCAGCTTAACTTGCAATGGTGTTTCATCATCCCCTACTTCACTAAGAGTAGCCATCAACTTACCCCATTGGGTTCTCATGCCAACTGTTGTCACCAGCATCTTGCAGGACCCATCTTGCACCTTAGTGCTAGACAAAAGAAAAGGATTCTCTTCATTTACAGTGACGGGCTTACTTTCACCTGTCAAACTTGATTCATTTATCAACACATGAGAAAATCCAGAGAGGAACAACCCATCTGTCGGGACTTGGTCTCCAGTAGCTAGATGAACAATATCACCAGGAAGTAGCTCATTAATTGAAATCTTTTGTCTGTAACCATTTCGTGTAACTTGAACTGTAATCTTCTTTTCCTCCTTATCTAAATCCTTGAATTGCAGTGACTGTCTGTAATTACTAGTTGCAGTGACAAATACAACCGACAAGATGCCTGCATAAATTCCAAGGCCATCATGAGCACCTTTTGGCCATCCTTCCGTGAAAATTCCAACAATCAGAGATATGAAGGCACATTCTGTGAGCATTATGAGAGTAATGTCCTGAAGTGCTTCCCATACGAACACCCAGAAACTCCACATCGGAGTTTTGGCGAAGCTATTGATTCCGTATATCTCTTGTCGGCGTTTCAGTTCATCGTCAGTTGTGGTGATCCCATTCGTAGTAGATGTGGCGAGCTTGTTCGCAACACCCTTTACACCACCATGCGCTTTCAACTTGTTTACATCACGACCTTTGACAATGGAACCCAACTCATCAGCACAGATCTCAAAACCTGCTGCTGTAACTTCATCAGGTACAGTGTACTTGCTTGAGAAGATGAGACCTGGACATGTTTGATGAAGTCAGGATCAAGAAGTAGCACCAAAAGAATGTCGTGCTGAAAAGAAAAAAAATCTACCAACAGAGCTTCAATAGTGACACTTCCATTGGACTTGAATAAGAAGCAGCATACCTTGGATAAACTGAAAATCAGAAACCCTCAGCTTCTTCTGCAAAACACAAGATGCATGAAGAAATGACAATTAGTAGTTCATATATTACTAGTAATTCCACGCAATATGAAGGAGCAAAAGAGGAATACTTGCCAAACAATGTGTAGTTTGTATCAAAGAAAGGAAAGCCTTACTTTTAAATCAGTCCTCTTTTCATAATACACCAGTAAGATTCTTCAAACATTGAGGATAACATAAACAAAGTAATCATGATATGGAAGGACCTCACCATTAGAAAATATGACACATAAAGACAGATTGAATAAAACTTTCATTAGTCTGATAATCTCTTGGAGGTTAGTAAGAATGCACTCCACAGTATGGACTACGAACAAATAATGGGATAACAGTATTATAATGTTCCCAAACTGATAATTCAATCAACAAAAGTGTGGATCAAATGCATCAAGCCTGATTAGTGTGATGCAGGAATTCATTCTTTGAAAAGTTAGCTACATGTTACATAGTCCATTAACCTACCTTTTTTTGTTCAAATTATTCAATGAGACACTAATCTTCTTATAATAATAGACAACTATAATTGATTTGATTTTTCCCTCCTTTACGGTATCACTGCAACAACCCCACAGTCTATGAAGCATAACTGAACATGCATTATGATGTTGCTAAATTCATAAGCAATACACACTGCTCTTTCTGCTTAGAACTGGAATGAAACTTGCTTCCAAGCATGCAAGTCGTATATCATAAAAGCAGCACTATACAATTCTTTTCCGGAATGATAAATATTGAATAGAACAGTTGCACATAAGAAAAAATAAAAAAATTCCTAAGTTGTAATGATTTTTCCCACAAATATTTAAAAAATTAAGTGTTGGAAAAGTTCTAAGGGATCTACGTAAATATTTTAGAGAGCTGCTAACACCACAAACTCAAGCTTCTCTTTCCACATCCCTTCTCTTTCCGAAACTGCTCTCTACACACCCCCATTGTTCCCAAAATAACCTTTTCTCCCTTCTTAGGTCACTCCCCTTCTTTCCCCCTATACTTTAGGCCGCCCTCCGCCCTCTCTCCCTCTCCCTGCCGCCGCCCACCACTCTCTCTCCCTCTCCTCCCTGCCACTCTCCCTCTCCCTCTCCCTGCCGCCGCCTAGCACACCACCCTCTCTCTCCCTCTCCTTTTCCCCGTCTCTCTGCCTCTCCCTCCCTCTCCTTACCGCCGCCTTCCGCCAGTATGTCACGTGCCAAAGTGGGTCGTGATCTATTGGTGGGTCCACATGAGAAGTAGATATTATTTCTTTACTAATTTGAATGGGTAAAAGGTTCTCCCATGTAGGTAAGTTGTTGAAACCGTAGGCATTAGTGGCGGTAAATCTTTTGGAGTAATTGTAGGAGTCATGTATGAGTCATGCATCTGTTGAGTTGTTTTCTTTTTTGTATCTGTTGAAGTTGAGTCCTGTATTTAAATGAAAGTTTGGAATAAATTATCATCATTGATTATCTTTTCAAAATACGTTTGTGTCAGGTGAAATCTCCCCTTTGAGATCATCTACTTTCTTTTTCTTCTTCCTTTTGAGCAGTGCTTAAGCTTCTGAGCACCATACCTCGAGGTCACATAAAATCACATATCAATTGGTATCAGAGCTAAAACTTGGGATGGTAGAAGGAACACAAGCGGCTCAGATGGAGGAGCAACTATGCAGTCTACAGGTGTCTCAAGTCAAGTTGAAGGAGACCTTTGAACACAATGGCAAGTTGCTAATCGAGATATTGCAACACATGGAGAGTCTCCGAACCGGAAAAGCAACAATGTCAGCTGGTCGAATCCAAAAGGCAAAGGAAAGGGATGAAATAAAGATTGCAGTTTGCAATCTTGATGGAGAATTCGGGTCCATCCCTCCAAACTGTACGGTAAAAGTCCAAAAATCTCTGTTGAAGGAATCATTCTCTCGTGCACGTGGAAATCCAAATTCCCACTAGGGTAAAACAATGGACTCGGAGAGCCAAGTAAGTTATTATTCTGTGACAAAAGATGATTTCCTAGTCCTTGTGCCATTCACTAGAAGAAGCTATATGCCTACTTATAATAAGTCTTATGAAGAAAGCATGATAGATCATAGATCATCTCATGGAGGCACAACTTTGGAAGTTGCCAATTCGGTATGGTTGGACTTGGATATATTGCACGACCAGTCGACCTTGTCTGATATCTCACCACACGATGTTGGGTCCAATTTAGTGTCAGACAATATAATCAAAGATGTTGGAGATCTTTTAATAAGTCAAAGTTATTTTATTGTTGATTCTTTAGTTGATAGTGAGTCCACTCTACGTTAGTGCCACATTTTCATGAGCACTGTGTTTATGTTGTCAATATCATACCAATTTAACCAAGAAGATCCTTGTTCTCAAAGTGCCTCAAGGAAGATCAAATTCGAAGGGTTTGTCAGAGTTTTTGGATGGACCAGGGTCATCAAAGAATGTCTCCACATGTGCTTGCCAACTTACTCAGGTATTTTAGTCCCAGACCAGTCTTTAGAACCCTTGGAAAAATCATGTTTTCACTCAGCTTAAACTATCTTGAAAATCAGGGGGTTGGGTGACCTTTCGGTCACCTGGCGGCTAACCCCTTTGCAAAAGCGGCTAAACGCAAGGTAACGGAAACCCTGCGGTTACATCTCCAGAATGCTGTTTCTCCTATCATGGAGTTCGGCTAGCTCAGCGGTCACCTCACGACTAACCGGAAAGAGCCATTACGGCTAACCGCAAGTAACCGAAATCCTGTGGTTACTTTTCCAGAGAGCTATCTCTTCGCCTGTCAGGAAGTTCGGTTACCCCTACGGTCACCTAACGGCTAACCGCCAAGAGGCATATCGACTAACCGCAAGCAACCGAAAATCTCACGGTTAGTTTTCCCGAGAGCTACTTGTTTCTGACCTTCTCTCGATCACCTCAGCGGTTACATCACGGCTAGCCGCCAAGGTCATCGACGGCTAACCGTGAGCTAACCGAATTCAAAATTACATTCGTTGTCTCAGGGAATTTGAAAAGGGGCTAGCCGCCATGTTAAGAGGCTAACCGCCAAATCTTCCGTTGGATTTTTTCTATAAAGTTGTAGCCTATTTTACTGTGCATGCCAAGGACCTTAGTGAAGAGCTTTCCTTGCTACCTTCTTCCCATCTACTACAGGCTCTCAAATCCCCTTCCAAACACTCATGTGCTAGATTTAGGAAAACCCTAGAGCTTCATTAGCTCCAAGATGAGTGTATTGTGAGGGAGTGCATCCTTTAGGATATCTTACACCATGAGAGCCCTATCTGTGTAATCCTAGAAGTCCAATCCTCTGAACCCTGGTTGTGCAACACATTGGTAGCATCCTTCTCAACACCAAGAGGTCATCAAAAGGTGAAAACTTCGACTACGATTAGAGCTCCTTAGAACACTTCAATCATCATCAAAGGCAAGTGTTCGCCCTTCTTCAAACTTCTACAATATATGTATAATGTGGTAGTTGTTTAGATCTGTGTGACTAAATTACTCTACAATTATGTGAGGAGGAGTAGATCTGTGTGGTTGAACCTCTATAACAAAATTGAGGTAGAATCAGAACTTGTGTAGTTTGATTCCTCTTAGTGGAACCGAGGGTCTGTGTGACCCTTGAGAGTGGATGTAGGTCTATGTGACTGAACCACTATAAATCTCCTGTGTCTATTTCTCTACTGCATGATCTACATTTTCCGCATGAGTTATACTCTTGTTGTGTTTGTCTTGTTCTTTATTCTGTTTGGATTAAAATCAGGCTTAGAAAATTAAAATTGGCAATTGTATACCATTAGTCCTATTCACCTCCCCTCTAGGAATTAGTCATTGGCCCTAGCCTGCACTTTCAGTTGGTATCAGAGAAAGGTTACTCCCCAAAGGCTTAACAACCCTGAGTAGATCTTATTCTTATTTCTAGTGCTAATGTCTAACCCAGAAGGTAGTGCAGTAAATAGACCTCCTTTGTTTGATGGTACAAACTATGCCTTTTGGAAAGCCCGAATGACTGTTTTCATCAGATCCCTTGGTGGACTTGTATGGGATGCTGTAGAGGACGGATGGACTCATCCTACAACCACAACTACAGATGGCACTGTTCAGCCTCTTGCAAAGGCTAGATGGTCAGCTAATCAAAAAGCATTGAGAGATAGTGATGCAAAGGCATTGAATGCCATAACCTGTGCCATGACTGCTGAGGAATACAAAAAGATTATGACATGTGCCACAGCAAAACAAGCTTGGGATCTTTTAGAAACAAATTATGAAGGAACAACCATTGTTAAAAGAGCCAAGCTTCAAATGTTGACTTCTCAATTCGAATCTCTAAGAATGAGGGAAGATGAAGTGTTCGATGAGTTTCGAACAAAGTTAATGGTCATTGTAAATGAAATGTGGTCACTTGGTGAACAAATTCCGGAAGGCAAAGTATGTAGCAAAATCCTGAGATCTCTACTCGAAAGATTTCACCCCAAAGTGACTTCTATAGAAGAATATAATGACCCAGAAACTATGAAAGTAGAGGAATTATCTGGTAATATTAGAACTTTTGAGACTGAAAATCTAAAGGATTTAATCTCTCGTTTAAATAATGAAGTCACCCAATTAAATTGGTACAAGGAAAAGTATGAGTATTCTTTCACTCATAGAGAAGAAAAGTTCGAAAGACTATTTGGGATGGGTAAATATCAAAGAGACAAAACTGGGCTTGGATACAACAAAGAAGCAAAACATAATCCAAATGTCTCTACTAAGTTTGTAAAAGGAGAAGCTTCCTCAAGTAATCTAAACATCTCCAAAGTTATATGTCATTCTTGTGGAAGAAAAGGACATGTCAAATATGAGTGTAAAATGAAACAAATCAAAAGACAGTTCTATAGAAATGAACAAACCAAAACAGGTTATCATAAAAATCTCACTGTTCCTCAAAAATTGAATGAACTAATGAAACAGATTGACCAATTGAGAATTCAATTCAATAATCATGCTAAAAGAAATTCTAAGAAAACTTTTCATCAGCATAATTCTGATAAATCTAAATCTCAACAGTACATGTGGGTACCTAAAAGCCTATTTGTTCACACAGCCCTTAAAGCTGGAGACCAATCCTTGTGGTATCTGGATAGTGGATGTTCTAGACACATGAATGGAGATAAAACACTCTTCTCAAAATTAACTGATTATGATGGTGGAATTGTTACTTTTGGTGATGGTAATATAGCTAAAGTTATTGGAAAGGGTACTCTAAATGTTCCAAACATGCCTCAATTAGAAGATGTTTTATGTGTTGATGACTTGAAACATAACTTACTTAGCATCTCGCAAATATGTGATAAAGATGCTGTCATCTTTACTAGTCATGGTTGTGAGATCTCTAAAAATGGAAATGTCATACTAAGAGGTTTTAGAAATCAAGAAAACTGCTATGTTGTTAGTGACCAAAAAGAATAATTCAGCTCATCCTATTACATTGCTCATCTTGATGAAGCCCAACTGTGGCATTAAAGACTTGGACATGTGAACTATAGAGACTTGTCCAAACTGAACAAGTATGTAAAGGGTCTTCCAAAAATCAGCAGGAAGTCAAAAACTGTTTGTGGAGAGTGTCAAAAAGGTAAACAAATCAGAACATCTCACAAAAAAACCAAGTCTCTGAAGACTTCTACACCCTTAGAGCTTCTTCACATGGACCTGGTTGGTCCAACTAAGAAAGAGAGTAGGGGTGGCAGAAAATACTTTCTTGTTATTGTTGATGATTATTCCAGATTCACTTGGGTTGCATTTTTAAGAAAAAAATCAGATGCATATGCTGAATTCAAAAAGATTGTGAAAATAATCCAAGTTGAAAAAGGAAGAGCAGTTGCTAGAGTAAGAAGTGATCCTGGTGGAGAATTTGAAAATTCCAGATTTGAGAAATATTGTGATAAGTATGGAATTCGCCATGAATTTTCTGCCCCTAAAACTCCTCAACAAAATGGAGTTGCTGAAAGGAAGAATAGAGTTTTGCAAAAGATGGCCACAGTTATGCTTCATAGAAAGAATGTTCCTAGAGATCTATGGGCTGAAGCAATGAATACAGCTTGTTACATCATAAACAGGGTTTACTTGAGGACTGGATTGGATAAAACTGCCTATGAACTATGGCATGAGAAAAGGCCAAACATTAGCTACTTCAAAAATTTTGGCAGTAAATGTTATATTCTCAAGGATAGAGAACATTTGAGTAAGTTTGACTCCAAAAGTGATGAAGGCATTTTTATTGGCTAATATTCTCAAAACAGTCGTGCTTACAAAGTATTAAACACCAACACTGGAGCCATACAAGACTCTGTAAATGTTATCATTGATGACAAACTAAAGTATTCCAGTAATCAAGAAGACCCTGATAATGATGAGATAAATGTTCCCACTGCAGACCTGAATAAGTCTCCAATCACTAAGGATTTGGTAAATGTGAAGCATCATCCTATGGACCAAATTCTGGGAAATCCATTGCTTGGTGTCAAGACTAGAAGACAACTTGAAAACATTGTTAGTTTTCTTTACTTTACTTCTACCATTGAGCCTAAATCTGTTGATGAAGCTTTCTCTGATGATTGTTGGATAAATACTATGCAAGAAGAGTTAAATCAGTTTGCTAGGGATGAAGTTTGAGAATTAGTATCTAGGCCTGATGACAAAAACATCATACGTACCAAATGGATTTACAAAAATAAACTTGATGAAAATGGCACCATAGTTAGAAACAAGGCCAGGTTAGTTGCCCAAGGTTATTCTCAAATTGAAGGAATAGATTTTGAAAAAACATTTGCTCCTGTTGCCAGACTTGAATCCATTAGAATCTTATTTGCCATTGCTTGTTCCTTGAAATTTAAATTATATCAAATGGATGTCAAAAGTGCTTTTCTAAATGAAGTTTTAGAAGAAGAAGTTTATGTTGAGTAACCTAAAGGGTTTGAAGACTCCAAACAGCCTAATCATGTGTACTATCTTAAAAAGGCTCTCCATGGTCTCAAACAAGCCCCTAGAGCTTGGTATGAAAGGCTCACTCAATTCTTGATTAATTATAATTTTGAAACGGGTAGTGTTGATAAAACTCTGTTTATTCAAAGAACAAATGACACTATATTGATTGCTCAAACTTATGTTGATGATATTGTTTTTTGTTCTACTTATGATGTGTTAACAGAAAAGTTTGCTGATCTTATGAAATCTGAATTTGAAATGAGTATGGTTGGTGAACTTAATTTCTTTTTAGGATTACAAGTTAAACAATTGTCTGATGGAATGTTTATCTCCCAAACCAAGTATGCTAAATAATTGATCAAAAGGTTTGGTTTAGAGTCAGCCAAACACATGAACACTCCCATGAGTACAACGCTCAAATTATCTAAGGAATCGAGTGGAAAGAGTGTTAATCCTAGTATGTATAGAAGCATGATAGGCAGCCTATTATATCTTACAGCTAGCAGACTAGATATTGCATTTAGTGTAGGAGCTTGTGTCAGATATCAATTTGATCCCAAAGAAGCTCATTTGAAAGCTGTTAAGAGAATCATTAGATATGTGTCAGGGACTTCAGGATATGGCCTACGGTATCCATATGATTCTCCTATTTGCATTGTTGGATACTCAGATGCCGATTGGGCTGGAAATGTGGATGATAGAAAATCTACTAGTGGTGGGTGTTTCTACCTAAGAAACTGTCTAGTTGCTTGGCACAGCAAAAAACAATCATCCATTTCCTTATCTACAGCTGAGGCAGAATATATAGCAGCTGGAAGTGGTTGTACTCAAATGCTATGGATGAAACAAATGTTCAAAGACTATGATATTAATCAAAGCAGCATGAATTTGTACTGTGATAACACTAGTGCTATCAATATCTCTAAAAACCCTGTCCAACACTCTAGAACTAAGCATATAGATATCAGACATCATTTCATTAGAGAATTGGTTGAAGAGGAAGTCATAATATTAGAACATATTCCTACAGAAAAACAACTGGCAGACATTTTGACAAAACCTTTGGATGTTTCAAAATTTGAAAAATATGAGAAAATCTCTTGGTGTTTGTACCATTAGATAATCACTCCTTCTTGACTTGTTATGTGTGTTTTAGTTTTTAAAAAAAAAAAAAAAAACACGGCTAGCCGTGGACCCCCTTGGCGGCTAACCGACTTTTTCGAATTGCGACTTAAATCATCGCAGAACCCTTTTTTTTATTTTCTCTGTTTTCCGTCTCTGTCTCCTCGTCAGTTCGTCTTCTTCCTCCTATCTTGCGTTCCCATCTCCTCTCTTTTCTCAAGGTAATCTCAATCCTTTCTCATTTTTCTTTTTGTTTTGTTCTTTTCTCTCAATTTCTATTGTTTTTTTAACAATGTGTTTTCTCTTCTTGTCTGTGTGTTTTCGATGTTTTTCCTTTTAGGGCTTTCCACCCTCCTTTCATAATCCCTTTTCCATTTCCTTTCTTTCCTTCCTATTGCTGCATAGGATTGTGGTGTTCATTTCCTCCTTGTGTTGTGTTTTTCTCCTTTCCTTTCCCTGTGCTCTCTACATGTCTGTAAAAATGCATCCTCGAATGAAGTCCGCAGTGAACCGCCCTTCCAAGCGAGGACGATCTACTCTTGGCTCCTCTTCTCGTTGAGAAAGGTCTCCTTCTCCTCCACCCTCTCCCTCTCTGTCCACCTCTCCTGAACTTTCTCCTTCACCTTCTCCACCTCCTCCTCCTCCGCAGTCGGTTCCTGCTGTTCTGAAACCCAATGCCAAAATGTTGGCTGCTTTGAAATCCCGAGTAGTCATGGTTGAACGTCGCACTGTGCGCACTGTTGTGACTCGCTATGAGACTGCAGTCATCCTTATTCAAATTGGTTGGGAAAACATCCTGGATTGGGGCGACAAAGCCTATCCTTCTCTCGTTTACAGGATGTTTGCATCAATCACTTCTGCAGAATCCTCAGTTAACTCATGCAAATTCACTGTTGCACTTCGGAACTGAAAAGAAGTTGCTATTGATCCAGAATACATTTCCTCCGTCATAAACATTCCCTTGAAACCAGATGGCCTTTCTATGGTTGCAGACACACTTACAGAAGCTGAAAAGGCTCAAGCTACAATCGTCCTCTGTGATCAACCTGCTCCTTGGGATAGCAAAAACTTTCTCCCTTTGGGTGCCTTGATTCCCAAATACAGACTATTGCACCACCTCTTTACTTTCAATGTGTATCCTCGTAAAGGGATTATGACCGAATTAACTACCTACATGGTCAATCTCCTTTCCAAAGTGGTTACAGGTGTCCAAATGTGCCTTCCTTCTCTCATCTGTAGCACCATTGTACGCTTTCATCTATCCAATGCAACTAAAACTGCTGTCCCCTTTGGTTTTCTTATGTCTGAATTGACTCGTTCTGTTGGAGTCGTACGCCCTAATGAGACACCTATTTCTCATACTCCTTTTAGCCATGCAAACCTCATTCAGATGAATATGTCTCCCAATGAAGAAGTAGAGCAAGTACCCCCTCATGTAGAGGGTCCAGCTCCACAGCACCTCGTTCCCCCAGCTCCACAACAGCAGGATCCTTCAGAGCTACCTCCTTTCTCTTCTTACAGCCAGGCTCCTCCTTCAATTGTTCCCAGGAGTATTGCTGAACGGATGGATGCCTTCGAGCAAAGTCAGTCCACAATTGAAAAGCTTCTCAAGAAAACTCTTAAATATCTCAGTGGACTGTCCAAGGCCTGTCGCAATAATGATCTGTCTGCCATGCCTCCATCTCCATCCCCTCCATCTGATTAGTTATTTAGCGAATATTCTTTGGGCCACATGTGTTTTTAACAGATTTTTTTTTTTTTTGGTGGTGTTTTGGGCTTGTGGCTAACTAATTTCCTATGGTTCTTTTTATAACTCATACTTTTGGATGGATATTGCTTTGTTATTGTATGATCCTATGATTCAATGGATGGATTAACTGTTTCTCCTCCATGGCTTGGTTTCTATATTTTGCTTGGGCTATATATTTTGATATCTGTTTTAGTACTGTATGCCTTGCTATATACTTTCTCTATTATCTGATGTTTCGTCTCCTTGTTAATTTCTGACAAAAAGGGGGAGAAAATCGATGTACTAATGATACTAATGAACTGATTGAGGGGGAGAACTAATTCAAGGGGAGAGATTGAGGAAAATCTCTTATGCAACTTTGGGGGAGAAATCTTTCAAACTTATGATTTTTCTCTGATTATACTAACAAGGGAGTTTCCCATAATGCTCTATGTTTGTTAGTGTTGTGTTTTTACAGGAAAAACTTCTCAAATCACAAATGTAGAGTTCACCACTCAAGTCTTGACTTCTGTTGTTCTTAAATTTGTTTTGTTGTTTAAAAAGTCTTGTACTTGTAAGTGGATGTATGTGAGTTATATTGTAATTCTTCTTGTTTAGATTGTCATAATTAGTTTTGTCAAGAAATTGACAAAAGGGGAGATTGTTAGTGCCACATTTTCGTGAGCACTGTGTTTATGTTGTCAATATCGTGCCAATATGACCAAGAAGATCTTTGTTCTCAAAGTGCCTCAAGGAAGATCAAATTCGAAGGGTTTGTTAGAGTTTTTGGATGGATCAGGGTCGTCAAAGAATGTCTCCACATGTGCTTGCCAACCTACTTAGGTATTTTAGACCCAGACCAGTCTTTAGAACCCTTGGGAAAATCATGTTTTCACTCAGCTTAAACTATCTTGAAAATCAGAGGGTTCGGTGACCTTTCGGTGACCTGGCGGCTAGCCCCTTTGCAAAAAGCGGCTAACCGCCAGGTAACCGAAACCCTGCGGTTACATCTCCAGAATGCTATTTCTCCTGTCATGGAGTTCGGCTAGCTCAGCGGTCACCTCACGGCTAACCGCAAGTAACCGAAATCCTGTGGTTACTTTTCCAGAGAGCTATCTCTTCGCCTGTCAGGAAGTTCGGTTACCCCTACGGTCACCTAACGGCTAACCGCCAAGAGGCATATCGGCTAACCGCAAGCAACCGAAAATCTCACGGTTAGTTTTCCCGAGAGCTACTTGTTTCTGACCTTCTCTCGATCACCTCAGCGGTTACATCACGGCTAGCCGCCAAGGTCATCGACGGCTAACCGTGAGCTAACCGAATTCAAAATTATATTCGTTGTCTCAGGGAATTTGAAAAGGGGCTAGCCGCCATGTTAAGAGGCTAACCGCCAAATCTATCCGTTGGATTTTTTCTATAAAGTTGTAGCCTATTTTACTGTGCATGCCAAGGACCTTAGTGAAGAGCTTTCCTTGCTACCTTCTTCCCATCTACTGCAGGCTCTCAAATCCCCTTCCAAACACTCATGTGCTAGATTTAGGAAAACCCTAGAGCTTCATTAGCTCCAAGATGAGTGTATTGTGAGGGAGTGCATCCTTTAGGATATCTTACACCATGAGAGCCCTATCTGTGTAATCCTAGAAGTCCAATCCTCTGAACCCTGGTTGTGCAACACATTGGTAGCATCCTTCTCAACACCAAGAGGTCATCAAGAGGTGAAAACTTCGACTACGATTAGAGCTCCTTAGAACACTTCAATCATCATCAAAGGCAAGTGTTCGCCCTTCTTCAAACTTCTACAATATATGTATAATGTGGTAGTTGTTTAGATCTGTGTGACTAAATTACTCTACAATTATGTGAGGAGGAGTAGATCTGTGTGGTTGAACCTCTATAACAAAATTGAGGTAGAATCAGAACTTGTGTAGTTTGATTCCTCTTAGTGGAACCGAGGGTCTGTGTGACCCTTGAGAGTGGATGTAGGTCTATGTGACTGAACCACTATAAATCTCCTGTGTCTATTTCTCTACTGCATGATCTACATTTTCCGCATGAGTTATACTCTTGTTGTGTTTGTCTTGTTCTTTGTTCTGTTTGGATTAAAATCAGGCTTAGAAAATTAAAATTGGCAATTGTATACCATTAGTCCTATTCACCTCCCCTCTAGGACTTAATCATTGGCCCTAGCCTGCACTTTCACTCTACACATTTTCATAGACCCAAATATCATTAGGACGGCTCAGATGCCCACCCAATCTGATAAGACCTTTGAAGTCATGGTGGCCAATGGAAGAGAAAATGAGACAAGAAACTTCAGTTTTGAGGAAGGGCAACATGCAATGGCTGACCAACTTGCAATGATTGCTATGGAATGTGGTGGCATTATGAGATTTATACAAGTTTCTTGCTTAGGGGCATCATCATCTCATTCCAAAATGCTAGGAGCTAAAGCAGCTGTAGAGGAAGCTATTTTAAGAGAATTAACCAAGGCCACAATCATGAAACCTGTTGTTATGAATGGGACAGAAGATCGAATTTTAAATAAATGGCTCATTTTGCAAAGAAGACGAGTTTTCTTCCACTTATTGGCGATGGATCAACAAAAACCCAGCCACTATATGTTGTTGATGTTGCTGCCGTAATTTTTGAGGCTTTGAAAGACTATGGGCATGCGAAATGTGGGGAGATTGAGATGGTGCACCAACTATTTGATAAGATGCCCCAGAGGACGTTGTTCGCATGGACTGCATTTATTACTGGTTATATGTATTTGGGGATGTTTTCAGAGGATTCAGCAACATTCCAGGCCATGCAGAAGGAAGGTTTTAGGGTGCCAGATGAGTGGACTTTGGCGAGTATTCTGTCTTTTGTTCCTCGCTTGGGGCCCCTTAGTCTGGGGAAATGGGTGCATTTATATATGGAGAATTTCTGCATAGAGACAAATGTCTTCTTTGGGTTTGCGTTGGGAGATATGTGCTCAAAGTATAGTAACACAGACAGTGAAAATGATGTGTTGAATAGGAACAGGCCCAAATGGAGTGTGGAGATGTGGAAGGCAATGTTGGGTTGGTATATGCATAATGGGCAGTATTTGGAAGTGCTTGAACCGTTTTCGATGATGAGATTTTCTAGTTTGGTTACTGATAACATTTGCACTTATGCGCTTACAGCTTGCGCGAGCGTGTCATTCTTTGAAATGGGGAAGGAGATTGTGAAGGATGGAATTGAAATGGGGGCTCGAGTTGGATCGCTTTTATGGGAGTTTGACGATTGGTTTTTGGCAAAAATGGATGAGAATACCAACTTACCACCTATGCATGCTGACCAATATTTCTGTACTGAGGATGAAAACACAAACTTGCCAAAATCAAATAACTTGTGTCCACTGGCCAATGATACACTTGGACCAAATGCCCCATACAAAACAACTTGGGATAAGTCCCTTGCAAAGCATTTTAGCAGCATGTTGGAGTCCATTGCAGAACCTCTTGCATTTTTTGTCAACTATGCGACCAAAAGGAAGGCCAATCCACTTTTGTTCATTTCCACATAGGGTAGTTCATGTGGACGACTCTTCCAAGTACAAAGTTCTTGAAGGGTAGTCCTTAAGAAATTGAAAGAAGCTAACCTTATGGACAAGGTTAGTTTAAGGGGGTTGGAATGATATGAGTATTTTCTTAGTAGGTCATGTACCAAAGTGGGTCATGGTCTACTGGTGGGTCCACATGAGAAGTAGATAGCATTTCTTTACTATTTTGAATGGGTAAAAGGTTGTCCCATGTAAGGAAGTGGTTGAAACTGTAGGTACTAGTGGCATCAAGTCTTTTGGAGTAATTGTAAGAGTCATGTATGAGTCATGCATCTGTTGAGTTGTTTTCTTTTTTATATCTGTTGAAGTCGAGTCCTACATTTAAATGGTAGTTTGGAATATATTATCATCATTGATTATCTGTTCAAAATACGTTTGTGTCAAGTGCGATCTCTCTTTTGAGATCATCTACTTTCTTTTTCTTCCTCCTTTTGAGCAGTGCTTAAGCTTCTGAGCACCATAGCTCGAGGTCGCAGAAAATCACATATCACCCTATCCCTCTTTCTCCCTCTTTGTCCTTCTCCCCCTCCGGCGGTGCTACTTGTGGGGATGGTGGTGGCTGGGGTGGGGTGGGTGAGGGTAGAAAGAAGTTAGGGAGGGAGAGGTTTTGATAGATGTCCTTTTAGGTAATTTTACAAAGGGACATATTGGTCATGTAAAAAAGGGATGTGGAAAGAGAAGCTTGGGTTTTGGCATTAGCAGCTCTCATATTTTATTACATAACAACTTTGGACAAAGGCAATGCCGATTGCTTTCCTGCAATAAGAAAATACCGACTACTGTGATATAAATAAATATATATATATGGGAGATGCTCCTATGAGAGATATTTCTCACATTATATGAGAGATAGGGGTGGGAACCCTCATATTTAAGTTGTTGGCATTGGATATGGATGTAAGAGCCCCCACCTTATCTCTCATAATAAGGTGAGAGCATCTCTCATAGGAGCATATCCATATATATATATATATATATATATATATTCTTTTGATTATTAATATAATGAAGAAAGAGAAATGGTACAAGAGATTAGTACCAATCACCAAAAAAGAAGCCCCCAAAAGCAGAAAGTCCGCCTAAAAGGCAAGAAAAACAAAATGAACAACAGCAGAACAAACAAACAACAGCATTCTAAGAAGAGGCCACCTCTCTCCAATTCAAATATGATATATAATCCATGTGCAATTTGTAAAAATTCGTTGGACAGAGGCAATACACAGTGCCATGTGCAATTCCATCCAAAACTTTGATATGGTGTGCATCAAAAAGTATCTTGATCCATGCCTTCCAGTGCTACACTTTTTAACATCAAACAACAAAATACAATTGTTAGCATTGGATCCCATGTTGGAAGGTCTTCTTAACCAATCAAGTGGATTGATACTGGATCCTATTATTGTCCCGTAGATTGCAGATGCAAGTATGCATGAGCCAAGCTTCAAAATTGCTGTTTTATCCATAACGAAACCACCGAGGATGAATCCATCAGTTCGAGACGCCTTAATACATAATAGGAAAGATCTTGTAACACAAGCCCGGCACACTATTCCCCCTGTTCCTGTGAGCTGAAAGCTTACTCAAAACCGGAAATAACTATACGCGCGCTGAATACGAAAGGGAGAGCTGGCTTTAGCACGTTTCATAATCAGATAGGAGATCTTGGCACAATCTGTAGTTTTCGTTCTGCCATATGTTTGCGGTGGCAATTCCCAGAATGGCTTACATGTGAAGGCCAGTTTTTCCACCATTTTGTTTCCAATACCTCAATCAAATATCCTAAGGGCGTGTTTGGATGTGTGGAAGTTTTTGGCGACACTTAATTTCTAGTTTAACTTTCAACAGAAAACATAAACCGAAGACTTCATTCACTACAGTGATCCTAGGGTGCGTGGTGGCCTTTAACTCATAGGAATTGCTTCACATCCTATCTCAACTAAAGGCCCCACCTGCAGTGACGGATCAAGGATTCAAACTCCCTGGGGGTACGATTAAGTAGTGGTGGTCCAGAGGCAACGCCCCCGGACTTTTTTTTTTTGGGTTATTTATATGGGACAAATATAATGTAATAGTTTTAAACAATAAAACAAAGAAATCTTTATTTATCACAATTGTTCCACATAGTCATTTGGGGAAGGATAAGGCACATGCGTTGATGCGCACTTTGGGTGAATCACACGATGCTGATTGGTGAGGAGCTTATGTTCTGAGTCGGCGAGTCGGTGAAGGTGAAGGAGAGCTGGAGAGGGCGGTATACTCTGCAGTCTTTACCTCTAATGCCCTAATAGTTAAAGAATGGGCCTAATAATATGTATAAAGAATGTGCCTAATATTTTTTACTGGGGCCTGGTTACATGTCATTGGGGGCTTGATTACATTGGATCTAAATTAGTATATATAATTTTTTTTTTCCAAAAATTCACTGGGGCCCAGCCCCCAGTAAATGCATATTGCATCCGCCTCAGCCCACCTAGTGTTGCGTGAAAAATCCTGTTAAGTTTTCATATTCAAGGCATGTTTACATTTGTAAAGTTTTTGAGTAACTCAATATCTAATCCTGTTCTGGTCGATCCTCCTGTCATAACTGATTTGCATCAAAGCTAGCAAAAACATGATCTCAATACAAGGAAATGAAACTGATTATATTCTATATTTTTCTCAATACTTTTCAGCTTCTAGATCATTTCAAACCAAATACCAACAAACCACACTAATACAAAGAAATCACATCCAAAACTGAAACAAACACACCCAAAAGCAATTGAAATAAAATTAGTGACCACGACAGACCTGATTCGTATTTCGCATGGCCTCGGCCTCGGACCACTTGGTCGGATTGGCAGCCATACGAAGCCTCCTTTTCGCGTTCTTGACTATTCCGCGTGCCACCGGCCATCGCTGCAAGGCCTTCTCTAACGAATTCTTCGATTTGACGTCTCCAAAGTTGTGCTGGAGACAACCCTCCATCATAAACTTCCTATGCCCACACCCACTGCTCAAATTCTGCAATTTATATCTTACTTCAACTTTTCAACAACTTCTTTTTTTTAGGATTTTCCGAGGATCTGGGATTTCTTGGCTAATTTTCCAAGGAATCGAAGTCCCAGAAGAGTAGCTACGTCTCCGGCTTGGAACAGCACGAGGAGGATGAATGAAATGCAAGACAAATATTCCCAATCATGGGACAGTTGGGAATACGGTGGGGAAATATTCTACCCTAAATTTTTTACAATAATTTGTCCTTGTCCGCTTGGTTGTTGACATCTTGTATCCCATCGTCATCATTTATAAATACCATTCTTCGCTATCTCAACTTTTAGCCACCTAAAATAGGTGGCATGACATCTTGTACCTCAACTTTTTTTGGGGGAGACGAGGGTCGACCCATAAACAAAACAAAAGGTCTATTTGGACAAACTCTATGAACAGAATTTGGGACAAATTGTCCACGTGGCGCAACGTGATTGGGTTCTCTCAAAAGTTGAAAAGTTGAAATGCATTGTTCCAATCACCTTGCGTCATGTGGATAGTTTGTCCCAAATTCTGTCCATGAGTTTGTCTATATAGACAAACTATAAACAAAAACCAAAACAAAATTAAGTCAATCACTGTCATTGAAATCCCAAAGATACTGTGAAATTAGCATTGATTTCAAGACCCTACACTCCCAATTTAGGGGTTTTTTTTTTCCGTATGGTCACTAAAACGTCATCGATAATATCCCTTATTGCCAAAATACATAATTTTATCTGTGCGTTCTTCGTACTATATGTATGTCCGCGGAGGTAAAATGTCACTTTTTCTGTGATATCACAAAACATTATGCGATATCGCAACTAAATATTGCAATATCGTAAATTAAGTATTATGATATCACATAAAGCATTACGTTAAAAGTCAACGAATGCATTCCTATTTATAATTTCATTCGGTTATGTAGCAGCAAACGAATGCATTTCTACTCTACTAATTCTACAAACATCAGACCTAATTCAATATTCACATGGTTTCATCTCTAATTCATTGAAACATATGCCCATCTTCCCGTCTGTGTGAGCTTCTCTTCCCACATGTGTGTGGGCTATTCATTCACTTTGTGGGCTCCCCTTCCCATGTGAGGTCTAGTTTCCACTCATGTGCAAGGGCAGACCTAAGTGATGCAAACCTTGGGCGACAAAAAGTCTTAAAGGTTGCATGGACCATATGGCCCATGCCCCATTCCAATAAAGTTATTGCTGCACCCAAGGTCTTGAAAAATCCTATTAGTTTCCTGCTTTCAGTCTCAAAAACACCTTGGTAGTTGGAACCCTCACTCAATTGTTCTCCTTCCACTTCAAGCTCTGGTGGTTCGGCTTTAACACAATAGCATGGCATAAAGGTCCACCATCTTTCACTCTTGATCTCTTGTTTCTTTTATGATTCTCTCTTCTCTTTCTTCCTTCTCACTTGGATTCACCAACACCACAACTCTCTCTCTCCCTATCAAAATGCCTTCTTGCAAATGGATCAAAAAAATACTCCAATTTCTCCTCAAAACATCCTACTTTCGATTTTGTTTGATTTATTGCTTGATTTGAGCTTTGGCTACTTTCTTCTTTTTTTCTCTTGTTAGATCTTCTTGAATTGATTTTTTTTTTATCACAATATGATGTTTATGATTATGCTGATCTCAATTGGATTCAAACGATAGAGGAACTCTTAGGAGCTTAAGGAAACACTCAAACATGTATTATTTTTTTTATGATAATTATTTTACTTCTTTGGAGTTCTCTATAGGTTCTTTATTATTATTGTAGTGTGGTCGCTAATTTGGTTTTCATCCCATTGATTTGAATGAAGTCTAGTTTCATGAGGAAATGACTGCTGTAGTTAAAACCTTATTTAATAATTGAGTGTTAGTATCGGGATATGAGTTCTTTATACTTAATTTACCAAAAAAATAAAAATAAAAAATTATAAAAATCTTACCACACCGTGTCTCTCTAAATTCTTTGTATTCTTCATTTGATAGACAAAATTCTAAAAAAAAAAAATCCTGCTGTACTAAATTATCTAAAATAGCCCCTGAAGTGCTTACAATTTTAGAAATCAAATAATTTCAACAGTAAAGCTTCTAATAAAAACCTGAGTAGTTTCGAAACTTCTAAGAAAGAATTCCTTAAATTCGTGCAAATAAACATAATAATAGTTAATTTGGACTCAAAATTATACAAATCCGTTCATCTGTTTTTTTTTTTTTTTTTGGGTAAACAGATCCCCATTCATCTTAGTGGCGTTGGCAAAAATGATTGGCATTGAATGGTCACATGTGCATCACACCTTATGATCGGATTGGCTGATTACAAAGGTTACAAAGAAGGCTACAAAAGTTCTAAAGATGTATCACATGTCACCATGCTAGCATGAACTTATTGTGAAGTCTATTTATATTTATTTTTTTGGTACCAATGCTATTTATAATTTTAGCAGTACGCTGTTCTCAATTACAAACTTCGAAGCAGGGGCAAAATCAGAAATTTCGCCTAGTGGGACACTATGCAAGAATTATTCTTTTTTATTTGGAGGGGCCACTGTTTAAAACTTACTCAAAATTTCTAAAGCATTTCCAATTATTTGGAGGGCCAATGTAAATAAGTGAAAATTCTCAATACCATTGGTTTTTTTCTCAAATTTCTCGTGTAGTTCCGCCCCTGCTTTGAAGCCCATTTTTTTCATTTATCAAACCATTCTAGGCATCTATAGCTTCTACAAAATGACATATTTTGTGGTATTTTCAAAAGTAGGAAACATGATAGACTTTTTGAACGTTTTCAGCCAGCCAAATGCAAGAGGCAGTTTTGGATTAGTCATTTAAAGAAAAAAGTAGCCAAGTCCTACAAATATTAAAAATAATTTGATTTAAAATCACAAAATAAATAAGAAATAGTTATTTAGTCTTTTCTTCTTTTTTTTTTTATCGAGAATGTTCTTTTAATAATGACTCCAAATTATGCTGCTATAGACATCTAACGAATTTGAATTCTTTGTGTGACTAAATTACAAATTCCTTGACAATGCCTCCTTATCCAAGTGGTTTGTAGCAGCAGTTTTCACCTAGCTATCTAGGGTTTGAACCCTGGGGATGCCGCTTTTTCCTGCACGTGCAGGCTACTTAAGTGGATTCCCTTTCCGTGTGTATAGGCTCTCTCCTAGGTCCAAACCCGCTTGGCTGGATATCAAAAGATAATTTTTACAAAGTCCTCTAAGTCTCTAATAGGGCTAATGGACCCCAAATATTATTCCATATTGTAAACATGAGCCACCTAACTTTGGTCATGGTTTGGGCCCATAGAGGCTCAGACTAGTATCGTTTATGCGTATGTATTCTGTTTAGGCTTTTGCCCATTGTAATGCTTCTGTACATGTTTTTTATCATCAAGCTTCATGGCATCAGAGTAATACTTGAACTAGAGTTTTTGTCGTGGGCGCTGGAGTCCATATGTCCTGTTTTAAAAACTAGCAATTCATGGTTGAACCTTTAATCAAAACCTAAAATTGACCCATCCATACACCTTCTCCCAACCAACGGAAAGAAGAACACTAATCCCTACAGGCCAGCTTAGATCTTCATCCAGTTGGCTAGGGACATACATCTACTACTCCGTGACTCATGTAAAGGGCGGACCCAAGAAATGAAACTTGGGGGGGCCAAATGAAAATTATTAAAAGAAAATATTAACAATTTAGGGGTCAAAATAAAAAATTACAAAAAATTTAGTGGTAAAAAAGAAAATTTTGAAAACTTAAGGGGGGCCATGGCCCCCTAGGCCTACATGTAGGTCCGCCCCTGCAGTCATGTATATATATTTATGTGATCACAACCATTTTTATCATCGAATCCACGTCCTCACTAAAAATCAAGACCGAGAGTCCAAAAGAGAAAATGTATAATGTAAAAAAACCAAAAGCAAAAAAATGAAGAATGGGCACCTTCTACTCACTTGCACTCCCTTGACATAGAAGGCACAATAAAGTAGGAGCCGACTAATAAAACAGCACCCACATTTGAGGATTAGTTGATCACATAGGACGAATCAGGAAGTCCTTTGTTTGGACCAATCGGATAGTGACATATGGAAGAGATGATTTTTTTCTATTCATTCGAGGAGAATTTTTTATTTATTGGAGAAGATGGGATGTCAGCTGATTTGACATCCTCTTCCCATGTGTCATTCCCTGAATGATCCAAATAGGGTTTCCTGTTAGGTGCAAAGAGGAGACCCGGATCCCACAACATTAGATTTTGGCCGGCACCCTTGTCTGGCTCTCTAGCCGAAAATGTATGCAGAGTGGAACAAAGATAGAAAATCAAAAGAAGTATCAGAGAAACGTGATCATCCGGCCAATGATATGGCTTAAACCTTGATCTCATCAGATGAATGGCCCACTTAATCATATAGAATAGTGATGGCCAACCGTACCCCACATGCGCAATCGGCGAGGTTTTTATTTTCTACAGAATCACGTACAAGGAGAGGAAAAAAAAAAAAAAAAAAAAACAATCTAATGACATTTAGAAGCACCACTTCCACTGCTGCGTGTGCCTTCTCGTGTGATCGCAGCCGTTTCGAATTCCAGCAACTGCAAGCCCTCCGTTTGACAAAGTTACACTTACATTAACCGCACTTCGACAAAAATAATTTTTTACGAAATTCTTACAATTGGACTTTCAAGTGGCTAAAAATGAGAGAATCGCTCCTTACCTTTGTGTTAGTGAATGCGCCACTTTTTTCTGTGTGTGTGGAGGCTTCACTTCTCACTTGTGTAGTTTTCTTCACGTGTGTGTATGTAGGCTCTCACTTGGATCCCAACCCGTTGGCTGGACTACCAGCAAAAAAGTGACTAAAAATGAAGATGTGATTCAGAAACATGTTTCCATTCATTGCATTTGTATGTATCTCAATCTGTTGCATTAGAAATCCTCTTATATATATATATATATATATATATATATATATATATATATATATAGGATAATATTCAAGTGATATATATATATATAGGATAATATTTAAGTGCATCCATCCCTCACCATTTGTGGTGAGGGACACCCTTTTTGGGGAAGTTTCAAGTACAAAAGAGAAGTGTACTTTTCTTTTGTACCTCCCTTTTGTGCTTGAAACTTCCCGAAAATGAGTGACCCTCGCCACAAATGGTGAGAGATGGATGCACTTGAAGATCCCCCATATATATATAGGAGAATATTCATATCCATCCATCCCTCACCATTGTGGTGAGGGACACCCCCTTTTTGGAAAATTTCAAATACAAAAGAGAAGTACATATATATATGTACTAAGCTCGAGCTCACAGTCACTAGGGAATTCCGTCTACCCGCATGTGTGGGGCCCATTGGGAGGTCATCCAGTTGGGACGCACAGACATACCCCCTGAATTTCACATGGGCCTCGGGTTTGGATAAATCCAAATGGATTGGACTATTGGATCGACCGCACACCCCATTTGAATGATCTAAACCTGTGGGCCCTGGATGATAAAGTTAGGATGATTTGATTAAGATGATTTTTTGTTCATAGAAGGGGTACACACGGATCTTCAAATCCCCCAGCCCCATCCCCATGTGGGCCCCACAAGCTTGAGCTAGTAGACTCCTCTGTTAGCTATATATATATATATATATATATATGGGAAGTGCTCCTATGAGAGACACTCTCACCAACTTGGTGAGAGATGGGTGGGGCCCTCACATTTAAGTTGGTGAAAGTGGATATGGAAGTGAGGGCCCTCACCCATCTCTCACCAAGTTGGTGAGAGTGTTTCTCATAGAAGCACTTCCCTATATATATATATATATATATATATATATATATATATATATATATATATATATATATCAGTCATCATATTTGTGCAAGATCAATAGATCAACGAGTGATAATGATTTAACAATCTGATTCCTCGAAGCAAAAATAAAACAAAAATGTTCCCTCTGATTACATTCAATTACAATTTACATCCAAGTATGGAAAATAATCAACACATCTTGTATGATCCAAATGAGTTTGGTTCTTTTTTTTTTTTTTTTTTGGGCTAACAGAGGGTTCCCAACCCTTTGGGCCTAGAGAGAAGCCGGGTATAACCCATGTGGCCCCTAGGTGGCAGCACAAGTGGACTCAACCTTCGGTTCCTAAAGAGAGTGGAAGCGGGGTTCGATACTAAGACCTCTAGTTCTGAAAGAGGAAGGAACCGTAGTCCTGACCACTCAGCCAACCCCTTGGGGTTTAAGCACACTTCCCATTCATCACCTAAAATCTCCAAAAGGTAAGAACTAATACAATTTTCATATGAAATCTTAATATCAAACTATAATTACAACGACAAACACGAGACAATATGCAAAGATGAGATAAATAACTCACCAATCATTCCAAAGGGCAATTCTCAGCATCATTTGAGGGCATACTTTCAAGCCGGTTTTGTATAAATCACTACAAAGATCCGCAAATATATTTGATGGGTTTCAAGTCGGTGTGGGGAAGACCAAAAAGGAAAGTGGGGGGGGATTATTCGTTTTTTTTTAGGACCGGACCAGAAACAGCGGCCCAACAGTTGTGACTCAATCTTGATCGTTCAGTCAGTGCTGGTCAGAGATGGCCCACCATCTGTTTGGCAATCTCAGCCTTTCATTATGAGATGTGTGGATTGATGCGATGGACATGTGTTTTATGATGCTGGGGATGGAAAGGATGAGGGTGGGAAAACGGGAGTCCCATTCACCAATGGATCACGCGTTTGATGGTCACTGACGGCTGACAAAAGGATCACGCGTAGGAGTGATAGGAGTTCTTGCTTTTCTCTTTTACTGGATCGATCGATCACCACGACTTTTTAATTTCCAACAACGGTTCGTCGTCTACTGGAGTCCAGATCACCTATCCCAACAGCAACAGATACACGCTTATCATGATCTTCCCACATGTGATGCCAATAATATCAACACTGCAAAATCATTCACAAAGGAAAGAATTTAGAGAAGACAAAATGGCCCGGATGTGTCCTTTGATGCACAAACGCCGTTTGCAGGAATTATTTAGGAGACATGATGAAGAATATGAACTAGTAATGGATGGAATCGGGAATGATGCCGTAGGGCTGGGGATCACCGAGAAGCTCATTTTTATCATATGTTAAATGTTTTCCTTAATTACTTGAGAAATATTTTTCTATGAATAACCTAATGAACTCATCTTTTTACTAGAACCTCTGACAAGAAATTAGTATATTGGAGAATTCATCACAAGAATTTCTTTACTAAACAAATGCCTCGTTTCTTCACCATAATTTTAAGATTTCCTATCACTTAAAAGATAACAAATGACATTTGAAATTGATAAATTAGATTTCGAAACTCACTTCAATTGGAGTTTCATTCCTAATCTCAGGTTTCTCTGCCTCTCTTCATAGACATGAATTATGCAATTTTATATGGGTTGTTTGATGAAAGAAATTTATTATTAGACTTCAACCTATCTAGAAATTCCGGATCTTTAGCATAAATTGTCTCTCTAGATTCTTTGTTATCTTCATTTAATATAGAAAATCTCCAAAAGAAATGGAAAGAAAATTAATTTGCAACAATAAAATAACTGAAATGGCCCTTGTGGTGGTTTCACTTTTAGAAAAAGAATTCCAACTTGACAAAGCTACTTGTAAAAAACTTGAGCTGTTTTGAAATTCCCAAAAATTCATTATATTCATGCAATCAAAGATAACAATAATAATAATTAATTTGGACCAAGAATCATACGAACTTATTCATCTAAGTGAGGTGTCTATAAAATGATTTAACATTGATTGGCAAACGTGCATCACACCTTGTGATTGGATCGGCTTACTATGATAGCTACTTAAATTCTAATGATGCATTAAACAAGGCACCATAATGGCAAGTGTTTTATTGTGAAGTCCCATTATGTTTTTAGCCCCATTGATCAAACCATTCGTGTCCAGCTTCCACAGTAAATCTTACTTGTGGTATTTTCAGAAGTAGGAAACATGACAGGCTTTTGGAACTTCAGCCCACCAAATTCAGGAGTCATTTTGGATTAGTAATGATTGAAGAAAAGAGTCAAATAATGCAAATATTAAAAATACACACATCTACCACTGCCCAATGAGACTCATGTATTCGAGATCATGACCTGTTGGGTTTATGTTTTGCATTCCAGGTTTATTGGAGTGTTCCATTGGATTGAATTCGGAATCATTAGTATTTTGATAATTGTACTGGGGCTTTCTTTGGGGGCGGAGCTTTCTTGGCGGCAAAGAATCAGAGTC
Organism: Umbellularia californica; assembly: GCA_028538565.1. Taxonomy (NCBI): domain Eukaryota; kingdom Viridiplantae; phylum Streptophyta; class Magnoliopsida; order Laurales; family Lauraceae; genus Umbellularia; species Umbellularia californica. The sequence continues at coordinate 6,946,142 of JAPQWN010000003.1, forward strand.
TTCAAATTCAAGATGTGAATACTGCTCTCATATCCACATAAAATCCTCATCTCTCTCTTGTGTGTTATAATTGATCGATCGCAGATTAGGCGCTTCCGCATGCACACGTACAACAAGTGATATCAAAGCATTCTCGTCAAAATTTTCCATCTCGAACTCTAAGATTTCATTAACGACTCCACGAGTGTTCTTCAGATCACTCATTCTATAGCCGTTAATCTGCCCAAATTTCTACACCACGCTTTAGGTCTGCCCAACATGAGCACGCAGGATCAAACAGATTTAAAATCCAATTTCAGTTGGCTCAAATCCGATTTCAAAAGACTCTGATATTACATAAACAAGTTTCTGCCATTCGATCGGTCAAATTTATCCATGGATCGTTGAATGGCCAATCTCTTACATCACTGTGTAGAGATCTGCTTGCAGCGAATCCGTGGGCTCAAAGGGATCTCTGATCGGACTCCGGGATCTTTAAGATATCCCCAGAATAATGTCGGGTCGTCGATTCGGTCAAACTGAGTCTTGACCTACTGCTGATGTCAGCGCTGGATCCAACTTCTACCAGAGTAAAAATGACAGACGGTAATACGAGGTTTCAATCTTGAAAGATGAAAAAAGAAAAACAAGATCACCAACATAAATTGGTTGCAAGATGTAAAAATGTTATATTCTTTATTCTTTTTTATTATTTTCTTTTGATTGTTGTTGTGGTATTCATTTGTTGGAATTGTAATTTTGGATGAATTGTGAATTGTAAGTGTTTGGAATTGAAGGAATTTTTTTTATTTGATCATTCATTAGCTGATGATCTTGGCCCTTGCATGTGGTGTTCATTACATGCACTCATGTGAATCATTTTCATCTGCTTGTCATCATTTTATATATATATATATATATATATATATGGAAAATATTCAAGTGCATCTATCCCTCACCATAGGGTGAGGGATGCTTCCATAAATGGAGATTTTCAAGTACAAAAGGGGGCTTTTAAGTACATAGGGTGAAGTACAAAAGGGGGATTCATGTGCAAAAAATGGAAAGTGCCCTCACCCTGTGGTGAGGAATGGATGCACATGAATGTTCCCCTATATATATATATATATATATATATATATATATATATATATATATATATATGGGAAGTGCTCCTATGAGAGACACTCTCACCAACTTGGTAAGAGATGGGTGGGGGTCCTCACTTCCATATCCACTCTCACTAACTTAAATGCAAGGACCCCCAACTTAAATGTGAGGCCCTCCACCCATTTCTCACAAAATTGGTGAGAGTATCTCTCATATGAACATTTCCCTCTCATCAAGGACCCCTATATGTATATATATAAAAACTTACTTTGGGGGATGTGGTCTTGTCAATGGACCTCATATTATCTCATTATCAAAAGGCCCTTACCAAACCCCCACAATAAAAAAAAAAATAAAAAAAAAAAAAAAGAGAAAACTCGGCGTGGAGCCATGGACCATGGTTTTTAAAAATACAAATAACGGGGTTAGGATTTTGGACCAAGAATCTGGACCTGATTGATAGTTGGGCTGGGGACACATCCAATTAAGTCTAAAATCCAAACCTGTTTAACTGATCATGTTATCACAACACTCAAAGCCAGTTAATCAGTCATAGCAACTTCCATTGAAAAAATGTGGCGTGATTGCATTGGAAGAGCCGAATAGCCGTAGATATCCTCCTTGTAGACAATATGTCATATTGTGGCCCAGTTTGCAGTTGATCCGCAATTGGATCTCACCCTGCATGCACTTGGAACCCTGTGATCCTTCCAAAGATGAAGATATGGCATTTCCTTATTTCTTGATGAGTTTTTTCTTCTTTTTTATAGATTTTTTTATTGGTACCGGCCACAATCTAGGGTGCTGGGAGCCTGGGACCCAAAAGAGCCCACATATATGGGAAATGGAGTCCACACAAGTGGGAAGAGCAGCCAGGGTGCCCATTAAGATCTTCCATGATATCATGGATCATAAAAGCAAGGATTTCACACACCCAAAGAATTAAGGAGCCAAAAGTGGAGAACGCCAACAACTAAATTTGTATTGTAGAACTCTTGCTTTTTATCATGTATACACATGCAAGTATAGGCACATGAGGGAGATTATACGCAATACAAATCAAAACATCAACTGCCAATCACTAAAACACTTAAACTACCAACTATTTAATTAATTTCAACTATCAACGGAACAACTTTTTTTATTAAACTCCTAATTTTCAAAACTCTACAAAAGTCTTTTGAATTTTTCTTTATAATTCCGGGTGTTTCTAAATATTATACCACAACATCTTCAAGTTGGCACAAAACTTCAACAAAAGTTTTGCATACTAGAAGAAGACAGACACAAACCCTTAGAACCCAGGCCACCCCTATTTCATGGTTCTGGATCTGGCCGATCCAGTTCTGACACAACCTATTTCATGGTTCTGGTTCAAGTTCTGATTCCAATTACAAGCGCTGGACCAGCCCGATTCTTATTACAGTTAAAGATTCCGATCTGGTTTCATTTAAAGGTTTTGGATCCAGTTCCAGCTGAATTTTAGCCCCAAGTGAATTTTTTGTATACTTCATCGAATTTTAGCCCCCATTAGCCATTATACAAAGATGAGAGAGAGAGAGAGAGAGAGAGAGAGAGAGAGACGAGTATATGGTAATGAACAGGAAGAAACCTTGAACACAACGTAAATCCAAATCACATGTTCTTAAAGAGATGAAATAATACAAACCATGCATCCAAATATAGTTTCTGTGATAAATTCCGAGCATCAAATTCTGCCCATTTTTTTATTTTCCCAATTTTCTTTAAAAAGTTAATTCAATTTTTCAACCACATATTCATTTGTTAAAGCAAAAATATTTGTTCCAATACTCTTAGGCTTGTACTTTCAAGTGGCTATAAATGAAGATGTGATAAAGAAAAACATCTTCTCATACCTTCATTTGTATTGTATGTATCTCAATGGCAGGTTTTTTCTTTTAAATATTAGCCATCATATCTATGCAAAATCTGTAGATTAATGTTTTTCAAAGCAAAAATAGAACATGAATGGTCCCTCTGATCACATTCATTTACAATTTACAGCGAAGTCCGTAGAATATTCTGCGTAGTTTGTATACTACAAATGGGTCCGAGTTCTTTCAAATGTAAAACAACTTAATACGTTGTTCATGGCGTGCTTCCCCATTCATCACCTAAAAAATCCAAAAGATATGACCTAATTAAATTTTCATACAAATTTTTAATTTCAAACTATAATTAGAAAAACAAACATAACACAATTCACAAAGATGAGATAAATAACTCACCGATCATACCAAAAGGCAAGTCTCAGCTTCATTTGAAGGAATACTTTCAAGTCGGCTTTAGATACATCCCTACAAAGATCCACAAATATATTTAAAATAAACATTAGATTCAAAGTTAAAACAAAATCCCCATGCTCTAAACCCTATCAAAGGGTAAAATAATTATTGATAAACTAGCGCAATATAAGGATCCATGCAAAATGGACAGCCAACCAAAAACATGCCTTCCCTATTTAGAAGAGTTTTCAATGAGGCACATGGATAAAATTAATCTCTCTTGGGTCATTCCAAATGATGAATTGAATTGGATCATTGCATTTGGGCTGGACATGATCATTCACTTATGCTGTTGGTATGGGTCATTTTGAGAGACTTGGAATATTTTTGCGTGCGTCCTTATCAGGTTTAATGGTTCTAAATCAAGTCTTGATGGTGGATAAATACAAAGGAATCGTTGAATAATCACAGGACACAAGTCTCCATAATGATCTACATGAACTTGCATTGGAATAAGAGATACATGGATGTTTTTAACAAGAACTCATGATACAATGCAGGATCACATTTTGGTGAGTTTTATTAGGCATGTTGAATGCTTCTAACGACATAACTTGATGATAAGGAACATCAGAAACTCAAGTTAACATGCAAAGGAATCATTCCTATGGCCATATAATCCCTATTTATCATGAAACTAGAAAATGCAGGATAAGGGGATACCTTGCAACTATGAAACTGACAACTACCACTAGTAACTACCAACCACTAAAGTGAAGTAATTGCCCACCACAAAGAAGCAATTACATGCAAGGGAAAACCAAAAGTCACACACTACTATGACCACTTATTATGCATTTTATTTTTGCATGACTTTCAACAACCTAAACCATTCAAAAGAATGAAACAAATATTATCAGTATGGAAGGAAAGCACATTGACGTGTATATCAGTTGTTCCCAAACATGAAAGAATCAAAGACTTAAAGAAAGCACCAGTTGTTAAACATGAAGAGATAGAGAAAGAATACCTCTGCTGCTGCTGGCGCAGTCGTCAGGGAGGGCCGCATGTGATTCGGTTTTGCAGTTGCAGAGATGATGAGTATGCTGCAATGGAACGAAGGGCTCTTGGGATTGTGAAGGGCAGCACTGCAAAGAAGCAGGAGAACTCGAAGATGGAGAAGCCGAGGAAGATGAAGATGTGGCTTGTTGTGCTGTCGAGAACGAGAGGGAGAGAGAGGGAGGTGCAAGAGAGAGAGAGAGAGAGGGAGAGGGAGAGAGAACAACGTTGAGAGAGGGAGTGAACGGGAGATGGCGACTAAGAGGGATAGAAAGCGAGAGTGAGAGTGAGATAACAACAGGGAGATAAAGAGAGAGAGAATGCTTCAAAGCCTTCCATGCTTGCTGAGAGGAAAGGAGACGAAAAGAAGGGGGTAAGATTGTTGTAAAAAAAAACAAACAATCAAATAAACCCTATAACTGTAATCTCAGGGCTATGATGTTACATATCCCTTCCTAGTAATTAAATTGTCATGTTGGCAATTGTGTTTCATGGTCCTCTTGTGCATAGTGCGGTACCACCCTTGGATTCTAGTGTTCAATTTGTCTTGGTCTTTTAAGTAATTTTGCTGGGAAAATTTTCTCATGGCTTTTGGCTTTTACTCTCCTTGTAAATTCTTAGGAGAGAATTTTCTTTGATCTCAAAAGGGAAGGAGGTAAACACGTCCAGTAAACAAAGAACTCTGAAAATTCCAGCTGTAGAAGTAGAATATGCTGTAACTAAAGGCACCTCTCCTTGAGGACCTGTAATATAATAGCAGTATATGTTATACAAGTGAAACTGGCTTAGCAAAGACCATTATCACCATTCAAATGGTTGACATCAAATGATGACTCAATTTATCTTACGAAATCAAATGGGTAAGATCACACAATCATTTTTGTTCCAGGATTAACATTCATCCGAAATGGGGCACACAATTTGGATGGTAGTCGGCTCTTGTACAGCAGAAAAAGATACCACATAGTTTTGCCATCAGCTCTTGGACCTATGCGGGTCTTCCACAAGGTTTACAGAATTGATTTGAGCCACTATCATATTCTAAGATTCCCTTAGACAGGTTGCAAGCAGAGAAATCCAAAGAGTTAGAGCGCACCATGCAATCTCTTTCAGATACCACTGGAATCAACTTAATGATGACAGCAATTGGCATCCCCAGGAATCCGATGAAGATGCTGAGAAACCACTGTGCAGAAGTGAGCGGAGTTGTGTTTGCGAAATCACCAAGAAATTCAATTACTATGACTTGGAAGGCAACAGTGCAGGTGAGGACACCCACAATTACATAATTCTTCAGCATGCCTTTGAACACATTAATCTTCTCCATCTCTCTAGAACTTATCTCATTGAAAACCTGAAGAAAGAATTGCAAGGTTAAGTGGGAATTGCCTTTTAAAAATTAAAAGAAAGGAAAAAAATGCTACAATTTCTTGAATTGAACAATTTTTTTTTAACCAGATCCTGAATTGAACAAATCATTAAGAAATATATAGAATAAAACTAGAGTCTTCTGCAGCATTGATAGTGTGGATATTCTTGTCCAGATCTGGAACTCAAACGTTCAGATAAGCAGTCTTTAGCTAGCAAAATTATGAAAACACAACAACAGAAGATTTTGGAGCAACCCCCATAAAAGTGGGGACCATTATATCAATGGTCCAAATTTCTTGCATGTCCTATGTATCAAGATTCAATACCCTAAGAAAGAACATTTTCTCAGTAGGTGTGTCACGTCCCTGGCCCTATTTAATAATCGGTAACACCAAAAGCTCAAGCTGCTAGTGAACGTCATAACAAATTATATCAACATCCCCCCTCAAACAGGAATCCGCTCGAATTCGAAACCCAACAGATAGACGGAACAGACAGACCATATAGACAAATGGAGGTAATATGCTTCCAAGGGGTTTCGAAATTTAAACTCGTAACCTCTAACTCTGATACCATGTTAATAACCGTAACACCAAAAGCTTGAGCTGTTAGTCAACGTTATAACAAATTATATTAACACAAACAATCCACCATGTCTGGAATCCAGAGAATGGATTCCTATGCACCATCGTAGTGAATTACCTGACAGAAGAAGAATGTGTTAAAAATTAGTGTGTTCAGTATCAGATCAGCATCAGGACCAGCAAGTTGAAATGACCATTTCCCTCTTGTTTGAAGATACCATATTACAACAAACTGGTATAAGGACTGCCCCAATATATTTCTCCACATCACATTGCTTATAAAACCCCTCCTCCTTCTAACTGGTTCTCTTTCCATTAACTCATCCTGCAGAGGTTCAGTTGCCAATGCAAGTGCTCCTAGTGTATCCATAATTATTTTAACCCAAAGAAGTTGAACAGCAGTAAGCAGAGCATTTCCTGAAGCAGGTATGGAGCACAGGAATATAAGCATACTGCATACAATACAAGACTTTGAAGTAAATAAAAATGGGGTCTTGCTATGCTATAGATGGTTCCAATGGACCTCCATGGGACGGCCTTGTGGGGCCCCAGGGGGAGGTGGGGGACTGAAAGATCTGATGCGACCTACCTAATTGAAAATTTCAAGTCCATCAGATCATCCTAACCCCTTGATCCGTGACCCACAAGTTTAACAACTTTATATAAAGAAAAAAAAAATTGACCCTCAATCCAACGGTCCAATCCATTCAAATTGGTGCAAATCCATAAATCTAGTGTAAATAGGGGTGGGTTTTGATGGTCCAATTGGATCAGTGCCAAAGTGGGGCCCACATGGTTGTCCACGTGGATGTCCCCATGCAGACTGTCCTTATGATAGTTTTCTCCATGAAAATCTAATAATTTCTATGTATCAAAATATGCAAGGATATAAACCTGTTAGGCATGCTGAAGAGAAATTAACGATCAGAGCAACAACAATGACAGTCAGTTGAAACTGTACATATTTTTGAATGTTGATGTAAACAGAACGCCCCCATTTGGCCGCTGCCACGATTGTTGAGAAATTATCATCAAGAATAATAACATCAGCACTCTCTTTGGCCACCTGAAAACAAAAATATCATCATATGATTGTTTCAATCGGGCAATCAAAATGTCTTAGGTATCCACTTTTGCTCAAGGCTTATACATGTGGCACTGTGGATGAAAGGAAGAAAATTCTAATAATAGTTGTGTTTTGCATTTTATAATAGCAATTCTTTTCTATTTCTTTTAAACTTTTAACTATAACATTCACACGAATTAACAGTACTTGTCCATCAAAGCAAAACACAGGCTAGACTAACCAGGTTTCCAAATATTAGCCATCAATGAACTAGATGCTTTATAAGAAACAGAGTAATATCAGAGTGCAGACATAGCCATCCTTTAATCTATTGAATTAAAAGAAAGGTCAAAATCAGCGACATATCAGCGATCACTGAAGCAAAGGGAAAATAAACAGAAGGATTATCATTGCTCTAGTTTAACTGACATCTCTACTTCAGCTAATGCCCATGTCATTTCAGTCATGCAAAGAAATATTCCCTCCCTGCTGGCAACTAGAACCCATTTTCACTAATCAACAACCACATAATCTTCGCGTACAAAAATGGTGCCGGTCTATGATAACCAGATCCCGAAGAAACAGCTAGGACAGACCATACACAACATTTAAACTTAAAATGTAAAATTGGATATGATAAGACATGGGGATATGTTGCCTACTTAGAATTATTAGGTATCACAGGTTATAACCTAACAAGGGGAATGGGTAGGCCGAAGAAGGCATGGATGGAAGCAGTAAGGTTGGATCTGAAGAAGTGAAACCTATATAGGGATTTAAATTAGGATAGATCAAAATGGAGATAAAGAATTAATGAAACCGATCCCACTATAGTTGAGTAAGTCTTTGATGATGATGATGGTACAAGTGGAGCTATTAAATGATATATGATTAAAGCCAAGTAAACTTTCAAAGATGAATATATAACTCAAGCTATCTAGGCCCTTGAAATCCATATATTTCTAATATGTGAATGTAATTGTCCTAGATCCGGCTCCTAGAGCCAGAACATACAAGGATTCGGTTCCGGAAACATATCTGAATTTCTCACAAATCCAAAATTAGGTTCTGTACCTGCTTTATTCAGAACTGGAGACAGTAGATAATTGGATACCCATTTGCAACTCTACATGCAGCGCTTTAACCACTTGACTGATCAAAATATAAAACCTAATCATGCCACTAAACAAAGATTACCATGAACTCAGTGCACCAAAACCAACCTTGATGTTGACATGGAGTTTTCCCCATTATAACTTAGACAATGATCTTAGATGAGAGCTTAAAAGAAACCTCAGATACATTTTTAGGACCATAAGAGAGGTGTTGCTTGTTTGTGATTTCCAAGGAGCTCTAACCATTTGTATTGAAATCAAAAGGCCTTTTGGTGAAGCCTTTCAGTTCATCAATATGCTATGCATGGCTATGATGGTAGGATACGACCAATGCTGTTCATTAGTTTTGAGTTTTGAATTATTTGCTCTCACATATAGATCAAATAGGATTTCCTCGACTTTTTTAGGAATCCAAATAGATTGTGTGTCAGAATAGCTATCACATTTTGTTGAGAGATACCTCTGTTCCTGCAATTCCCATTGCAAGCCCTATGTCTGCCTCGTGAAGTGCTGGGGAATCATTTGTGCCATCACCTGTTACAGCAACAACATCATTGAATGTGGCATGCAGGTGTTTTACCAAGGTATATTTATCTAATGGCGAAGATCTAGCCACCACCTGTATGCCAAAACACACAAGTAAAAATAAATTCACAATTTCACAACAGCTTCGTTCACAGAAAAAATCAGTTGCAATACCCAGTAAACAAATTGAACAGAAGCCACGTGATTGGCAAGTGATGATGAAGCATACTTGAATTTTTGGAATCAGCTCAATCATTTCCTCTAGACTCTTCTCTCTAAATTCTGGACCCTCAATAGCCAGACCCCCATCAGTCAGGATTCCACATTCTCTAGCAATAGCCTTTGCAGTATTTATGTTGTCACCAGTAACCATCCTTACAGTGATCCCAGCTGACCGACATATTGCAACTGACTCCCTAACACCAGGGCGAACAGGATCTTTAATACCGACAATTCCTATGCAAGTATATCCTCTAACTGGAATTGCATTCTTGGGAGAAAAATCAGTTCCAATCTCCATATAAGCAAGGCACAGCGTCCTTAGAGATTCACTAGCAAAGCATTCAATAGTATCTTTAAGATAGTCCATAGCAGCTTCATCAAGCGGAATGACCCGACCCGAGGAATCTATTACATTGTCACATGCATCCAAGACTATTTCTGATGCGCCTTTACAGTGTGCACGAAATCCTCCTCCTGGAAGCTGCAGCACCACCCCCATTCTCTTCTTTTCTGAATTGAAAGGTTCAACTTTCACAATTTTGGATTCTTGGCGTTCAGCCTGGAAATCACCACCAAGAAACAAGCCAAACTCCAAGAGAGCAGCATCTGTTGGTGTTCCTAGAATCTCACTTCCCGTCTTTGTTAATCACAATTTCACCGCCTGTGTTGTTGAATATTGACTGCAAAAGGGTTTTCGCGACAACATCAGAAATTCCAGAGCAAAAAGAATCCTTCGATTTGCTTATTTGCTGGACATTACCACAAATGACTGCTTTCACTACGGTCATGTGGTTGGTAGTCAGCGTTCCTGTCTTGTCACTACAAATGCTTGTAGCAGAGCCCATAGTCTCACAGGCCGCAAGATGGCGGACGAGTGCTCTATCGTTCATCATCTTCTTCATAACAGAAGCAAGGCTTAAGGTCACAGCTGAAGGACGTCCTTTAGGAACAGCAACCACGACAATAGTCACTGCAACAGCAAAATATTCCAACATCTTCAAGGCATCATCACTGGACCAGTACCAATGTGTACACTCTTCAAGCTTACGCCTGAACAGACCTTGTGCTAACACTGCAAATGTCACAACAGCAAAGAATAGCCCAATCTTCCCAATTATAGCTGCCACTCCATTCAGCTTAACTTGCAATGGTGTTTCATCATCCCCTCCTTCACTAAGAGTAGCCATCAACTTACCCCATCGGGTTCTCATGCCAACTGTTGTCACCAGCATCTTGCAGGACCCATCTTGGACCTTAGTACCAGACAAAAGAAAAGGATTCTCTTCATTTACAGTGACAGGCTCACATTCACCTTTCAAACTTGATTCATTTATCAACACAGAAAATTCAGAGATGAACAACCCATCTGTGGGGACTTGGTCTCCAATTGCTAGATGAACAATATCACCAGGAAGTAGCTCATATATTGATATCTTTTGCCTGCAACCATTTCGTGTAACTTGAACTGTTATCTTCTTTTTCTCCTTGGCTAAATCCTTGAATTGCAGTGACTGTCTGTAATTACTCGTTCCAATGACAAATAAAGCCAACAGGATGACTGCAACAATTCCAAGGCCATGATGAGCGCCTTTTGGCCATCCTCCCATGGCAATTCCAACAATCAGAGATATGAAAGCACATGCTGCAAGGATGATGAGATTCATGTCATGAAGTGCTTCCCATACAAACACCCAGAAACTCTGTACCGGAGTTTCGGTGAACCAGTTGATTCCGTGTATCTCTTGTCGTCGTTTCAGTTCATCATCAGTTGTAGTGATCCCATTGGCAGTTGATGTGGCAAGCTTGTTCGCAACACCCTCTACACCACCATGCGCTTTCAACTTCTTTACATCATGACCTTCGACAATGGAACCCAACTCATCAGCACAGATCTGAAAACCAGCTGCTTCAACTTCATCAGGTACAGTGTACTCGCTTGAAAGGGTGAGACCTGGAAATGTTTGATGAAGCCAGGATCAGGAAGTAGCACCAAAAGAATGTTGTGCTGAAAAAAACATCTACCAACAGAGCTTCAATGGTGACACTTCCATCGGACTGAAATCAGAAGAAGCATACCTTGGATAAACTGAAGTGCAGCTTTTGAAACTAAAACAGCAACCCACAGCTTCTCCTGCAAAACACAAGATGCATGAAGCAAAATAATCAGTGTTCCATGAAGAAATGACAATTAGTGGTTCATATATTACTAGTAATTCCAGGCATTATAAAGGAGCAAAAGAGGACTACTTGCCAAACAATGTGTAGTTTGTATCAAAGAAAGTAAAGCCTTACTTTTAAATCATTCCTCTTTTCATATTACACCAGTAAGATTCTACAAACATTAAGGATAACATAAACAAAGTAATCATGATGTGGAAGGACCGCACCATTAGAAAATATGATACATAAAGACGGATTGAATGAAACTTTTATTAGTCTGATAATCTCTTGGAGGTTAGTAAGAATGCACTCCATCACCACAGTATGGACTACGGACAAATAATGGGATAACAGTATTATAATGTCCCCAAACTGATAATCCCATCAACAAAATTGTGGATCAAATGCATCAAGCCTGATCAGCGTGATGCAGTAATTCATTCTTTGAAAAGGTTGCTGCAGTAGAAGAAAAACCATCTTCTGAAAAAGTAATAAATTTATCATGTAACATAGTCCGTCAACGGCAACCTACCTTGTTTTGTTCAAATTATTCAATGAGACACTAATCTTCTTATAGTAATAGACAACTATAATTGATTTGATTTTTCCCTCTTGTACGGTATCACTGAAACAACGCCACACTGTCTATGAAGCATACCTGAACATGCATTATGTTATTGCTAAATTCATAAGCAATACACACTGGTTTTTCTGCTTAGAACTGGAATGAAACTTGCTTCCAAGCATGGAATGAAAGCCACAGCATACAATTCTTTTCTGGAATGATAAATACTGAATAGAACACTTGAACATAAGAAAAAATAAATAAATAAATAAAAAATGCCAAAGTTGTAAAGATTTTTCCCACAAATATTTTAAAAATTAAGTGCTGGAAAAGTTGCAAGGGATCTCTACATAAATATTTTAGAGAGCTGCTAATGCCACAACCCAAGCTTCTCTTTCCACATCCCTTCTCTTTCCAAAGCTTCTCTCTACACACCCCCATTGTTCCCAAAATACCCTTTTCTCCCTTCTTCCCCCCTATCTCCCTCTTTCTCTCTCCCTCTCCCTGCCACCGCCCTCTCTCCCTATCTCCCTCTCCTTCTCTCCCTCTCCCTCCCTCCCCCTCCCTACAGCCGCCCTCCACCGGTAGGTCACGTGCCAAAGTGGGTCGTGATCTATTGGTGGGTCCACATGAGAAGTAGATATGATTTCTTTACTAGTTTGAATGGGTAAGAGGTTCTCCCACATAGGGAAGTTGTTGAAACCGTAGGTATTAGAGGCAGTAAGTCTTTTGGAGTAATTGTAGGAGTCATGTATGAGTCATGCATCTGTCGAGTTGTTTTCGTTTTTGTATCTGTTGAAGTTAGAGTCTTGTATTTAAATGGCAGTTTGGAATAAATTATCATCATTGATTATCTTTTCAAAATACATTTGTGTCAGGTGCAATCTCCCTTTCGAGATCATCTACTTTCTTTTTCTTCTTCCTTTTGAGCAGTGCTTAAGCTTCTGAGCACCATAGACATATCAATTGGTATCAGAGCCAAAACCTGGAATGGCAGAAGGAACACAATCGGCTCAAATGGAGGAGCAACTGCGTAGCCTACAGGCGTCTCAAGTCAAGTTGAAGGATCTGAACACAATGGCAAGTTGCTAATCGATATATTGCAACACCTAGAGAGTCTCCGAATCGGAAAAGCAACAATGTCAACTGATCGAATCCAAAAGGCGAGGGAGGGATGAAAGAAAGATTACAATTCGCAATCTTGATGGAGAATTCGGGTCCATCCCTCCAAACTGCACGATAAAAGTCCAAAAATCTCTATTGAAGGAATTATTCTCTTGTGCACGTAGATATCCAAATTCCCATCTCTTCTTCAAGGGTAAAAAAATGGACCCGGAGAGCCAAGTGATTATTCTATGACAAAAGATGATTTCCTAGTTCTTGTGCCATTCACTAGAAGAAGCCATATGCGTACTTATAATAAGTCTTTTGAAGAAAGCGTGATAGATCATAGATCATCTCATGGTGGCACAACTTTGGAAGTTGCCAATTGGGTATGGTTGGACTTGGATTTTTTTTTTTTTTTTGTAATGGTAACTTGTATTGAAAGAAAAAGGAGCAATACAAAAGAGCTATACTGAGAAGCGGCCGGGTAGAAGCCCCCCAAAAACAGCCACCTCCCAAAAGGAGGGGAAACAAAAAACAAGGAGATGGGAAATGAGAACCAAATCAAGTTGAAGTGATTTCCCTCCAATTGTACATAATTGCATTAAAAGATAAGCCCCAAAAATGTGGGAGATAGGAGACCCACGAGGCAACGCAGAATTTTAATATAAGGATTAAGTCTTCTTGGGAGGAAGACATCCCCTCAAAGCACCTTCTGTTTCTCTCTTTCCAGATAGTCCAGATGCAAGCCAAGAAAGAGAGGCGCCACATGATCTTCCCTTTGGGGGTGTTAATCGGGCTAGCCCACTGATGGAACAGGTCTGGTAAGGACTGAGGCATGACCCAACTACAGTTGAACTCCTCCAGGATCGCTGACCAAAGCGCCGTCTGCTTGCAATGGAGTAAAAGATGGTCAACTGATTCCTCGTCCGCCAAACATAGGGGGCAAGCGTTAACAAGGAGTAAATGTTTGCGGCGAAGATTATCCATTGTTAAGATTTTTTTCTGAAGGGCAAGCCAAGCGAAAGCAATGACTCTTGGAGGGGCCTTGATCTTCCATAAAGATGACCAACTTCGAGAAGCCGTTAAATTGGTTGATAAGGCAGAGAATAAGGAAGTGACCGAAAAGGAGCCATCACGAGAAAGGATCCAAACCCTGCTATCTTCCCGTTTGCCAGAGCCGTCTATGCCATTAAGCACCTCTAGAAGATCAAAGAGGTTAGCTTCTTCAGCCTCCGAAAGATTCCTTCGGAAAATAGGCCACCACAATTGATTTTTAGTGCTTGTGTCAAGATAATTTATAATCTTAGCATTGCGGTTTTGGGCACATCTGTAGAGATCAGGGAACTGAAGCATTAAAGGGGTCTCACCCACCCAGACATCATGCTGAAGGAAATTTGCTCTCCATTGCCAACGCGGTAGCGGATGGATTTGGTGTAAGAAGCCGTGGAACTATATATCCCTTTCCAGAAATTTGAGCACATTCGCGGAGGAGTTGAGAGAACTCAACCATTTCTACTCACTTTATATTTGGCTATCAAGATGTTTTCCAAAGGCCTTGTGAGTCATCTCCTAGTCTCCAAAGCAATTTACCCAACAAAGCCCGATTCATGATCCTTAAAGGTCTTATTCCAAGACCTCCAGAGTCTTTAGGGGAACAAATTGTTTTCCAATTGACAAAGTGGAATTTATTAGAATCCTCCTTGCCTTGCCAAAGGAAGTCTCTTTGAAGCTTCTCAATGCAGTCAATGATAGCAGTGGGGCACTTGAGGATGGACATGTAGTAGATAGGAAGGTTGGCCAGTGCGTATTGGATCAACGCAATTCTTCCTCCCAAGGATAAATACTTAGATTTCCAGGAAGAAAGCTTTTTCTCAATCCTTTCAAGCACTGGATTCCAAACAGAATTAGGGACTCTGTCCAAGAATAGGGGAAGGCCAAGGTAGGTGGATGGGAAGGAGTCAACTCTGCACCCCATAATGGTAACATAGTGATGGAGGGAGATGTCTTCAATTGAAACTCCAAGGATGGAGCTCTTTGAGAAGTTTATCCTGAGACCCGAGACAGCTTCAAAGCATCTGAGAATGGCAACCATATTTTTTATTTAGTCCTCATCAGCATCGCAGAAAAGGAGGGTGTCATCTGCATATTGGAGGTGGGAGACCGAAGGAGCATTATGAGAAGGCTTGAAACCGTGTATCAGATTGCAGTCTTCTGCTTTGGACAACATACGACTGAGGGCTTTTCCAATAATGACGAATAGAAACGCTGACAAGGGGTCCCCCTGGCGTAAGCTCCTCTCAGCTGGAAAGAAACCCTTCGGTGAGCCATTGATAAGAATGGAGAAGGTAGCAAAAGAGATGCAATTTTTTATCCAAGTCCTCCATTTTGATCCGAAGCCCATTCTGCGCATCAAGTATAGGAGGAAATCCCAGTCCACCATATCGAAGGCCTTTTCCAAATCAAGTTTGCAGATGATGCCGGGAAGTTTTTCCTTGTATCTAGAGTGGATGCATTCATTGGCAACAAGAATCCCATCTAAGATCTGTCTGCCTTGAACAAAGGCGCCTTGAGATAGAGATATGATGGAAGGGAGGATCTTTTGGAGTCTAGTAGCTAGCACTTTAGCCAAGATTTTGTAGATACTGCCTAAGAGGCTTATTGGCCTGAAGTCCTTAATACCATCAGCTCCTGTCTTCTTTGGAATAAGGGCGATGAAAGAGGCACCAATCGATTTAGACAACCTCCCCCTAGCGTGAAATTCCTTCATGAAGGTCATAATGTCAACACGGAGGAGGTCCCAGAATTTATGGAAGAACGACATTGGAAAACCATTTGGGCCTGGAGCTTTATCACTGGCAAGATTAAAGACTGCCACTTTGACTTCTTCCTCTTTAAACTCTTCTTCCAACCAAGTCGCATTCTCTTCACTGATAGTGGAGAAATGGAGATTGTCTAAGGAAGGCTTGCTAGTACCATCTTTTTTGTACAGGCTTTGAAAGAAACTGAGAATGTGGCTAGTAATTTCATCTCTGTCCTCTAATCTGTTGTCATTTGGCAACAAGTAAATGATCTTGTTACCCCTCATTTTGGTCGTGGCTATTCTGTGGAAAAATTTGGTATTCTTGTCCCCTTCCTTTAGCCAACGGCATCTAGATCTCTGTTTCCATTTGATCTCTTCTTCTCGGACTTTACGTTCAAAAAGATCTTTAAGATTCAACCTCTTAGAGATATCCGCTTCAGACAGCCCTTGGGATTCTTCCTTAGAGTCGAGAGATTGTAATTCTTCTAAAAGTTTAGCCTTGATAGATTCAACAGACACCAAGTTTGTTGTCCTCCAATCTTTGATGCTTAGCTTCAGCTTCTTGAGCTTCTCAAAGAGTCTAAAACCTGCCCAACCATTGATATCATAGCTATTCCACCACTCCTTGATTAGAGCAATGAAATTCTTGTCTTCCAGCCATAGCATCTCTAAGCGAAAGGGAGAGGGTCCCCACTTAAGACTTTTGCAATCAAGGAGGATAGGGCAGTGATCAGAAGTGGGCTTTGGGAGGGCAATTTGGCAAACTTCAGGATATAAATCAATCCAATCCCCAGTAACCAGGAATCTGTCAAGACGCGACAAGGTTGGAGGACTTTGACGATTAGAACAAGCAAGTAAATTTCCCCCCCCCCCCCCCCCCCCCCAAGATCAACTAGGTAATGGGAGTTAATCCAATCTGAGAAGGATTCCATATCAGTAGAAATTCTACCATCCCCTGATTTGTCTGAAAGGAATTTGGTGATATTCCAGTCACCACCGATGCACCAAAGGCCTACCCATCTGCTACGAATGGAGTTGAGTTCGCACCAGAAACTGCCACAGAGTCTGCGGTCAGTAGGGCCATAGACTGAGGAGATAATCCAGGAGGAGCGATTTGTCCTATCTTCAAGCACTACCGAGACAAAGAAGGTACCAATGAAGTGGTCTTTCATAATGTACATCCTACAGTTCAAGCATAGAAGGATACCTCCAGTAGTTCCAACTGCATCAAGGGAGACCCACAAACAATTACTACTACCCCAAAGATTTTTGATAATGTAATGAGACACTGAACCGAGCTTGGTTTCTTGAAGAAGCAGAAGGTCTGCTCTAAAAGTGTGTACCACCTCCTTAATAACTTCCCGCTTCACTGAATTACCTAAACCTCGAACATTCCAAGATATAGCCTTCATTGACAACATTTCCTGGAAACTCGGACTCTGTTGACATGCTGGAGAGAGGAGGAGCTCGCAGTGGGACTGTTGTCATAGTTGATGGAGCATGAAAGGTTCTGGAGCTCTCTACGTCCCTTTCTTTTTGACTTCCTTTTGTAGGTAACAGTTCTTTCAAGAACTGAATCTCTTTCCTTTGCAAAGGCAATTAGGTTTTCCCACCCTCCTTCGTAGTTGTCTATTGAGATTCCTATTGCCTTGCCACATTCTCTGATTTTTTGAGGTAACCAGGAGTTTGGGAATCCTGTTAAGGAGCTTCTGTTACCAGGGGTAGAGTGCCTATGGAGATAGAAAGAGCTGATAGAGTTTGTTTTCTTAGGAGTAGAGCAGTCTTCATCTGAATTTTGCCGAGAGGGAGAAATGGCAGAATCCTTGAAGGCTGAGAGCACGGTTGCCGGCACAGAGCAGGGGGAGGAAGGGAGGGTTGGACAAGTAGCAGTATTTGATTTAGAGTAGTTAGAGTCCAAAATGTAGGAGGTAGCAAGCAGCCATAGGGTGTCTGTCTTCTCATTCTCCTGGCAATTGGGGTCGTCTGGGACTGGCAGTGGTTGACTTCTATGCTTGAGTCAATGGAAGATCGGACGATCCCCTGAGGAGAAGGCGGAAGGGATCCTGCTAGACTCTCTTTCGTCAGCCGATGTGTCCGGTGAGGAAGGCGAGGTCGAGGTAGCAATCGCACCAGGTGTTCCAGAGATAACAGACCTTGATTCCTTTCAATGATTAAAAAGGGCGAAAGCTGGGGCTGATGAGATGGGCCGGCCCAGATCACTAAGGAAGGAGCATAAAGTTTCTCCATTAGTCAGCCCATGGCCCGCTGGGGTTTTATTAGCCGTGGGCCAGGTCAATGCTTTAGCCTAGGTCGAGTTAGAAGCCCAGAATCCTCCTGACTTGGACTGGTTGCGGGCCTTAGCTCGTTTCTGGACTCTTCCTCATTTATGGACTCTTCCTTTGGCAAAAATAAAAAAAGTCATCTTCGCCATGGTCTTCGCCAGCGAGCCCTAGGTAACCATCTTCAAGCTACACGGCGCTGTTTGCCGCTGTAAAGGTTCCAGCGTTGTCGAAGGCAACGGGAATGGGGGGTTCTTCTTCGGCTCTGACTGAGATGAGGAGTTCTCCGATGGACAAAGGGATAAGAAGCGGGAGCTTGCAGAGCCTGCTCGTCCTAATCTTGACATGGCCGTAGAGGAGATTTATTTTCTCCGATGTGCTTCGATCTACCTCAATGGTTGAGCCAATGAAATCGCCCAGGAGACGGAAGACACCCTCGTTCTAAGCTTGTAGCGGTACACCGTAGATTCGAATCCATTTGTTGACTGGGGGGGAGCCAATAACCTCCATCCATCTGTCTAGGGCCACGAACGGGTTGGAGACTGACCCTGCTGCACAGCTGAGGACTTGGCAAACTTCCTCATCCGAGAGGAGTTGAATGTAAACGACATCATCTTCTAACAGTCTGATCCTGGCAGCCGTTTTGCCCCAATGATTATCGAGCCAGCGAACTACATCTTCCACAGTCTGGTTATGCTTGAGGTAGCCAATCAAGCTGAGGCTGAGGATCTTCATTTCTGACTCAACAACTGAAGGGGCCACTCAAACGAAGTGGGATTGGCCGTCCTTGACGATCCACCCTGCGCTTGAGTCCGAGATGCACGCTGGAGGGCGATTCCAGGCACTGAGAGGTTGTTGGCGTAGAAGCCCTAATTTGTCAGTGGAGATCTGGGAGCTTCCTGCACTTGTATCTGTTGTACGAGGATGCACTGTGTCGACGAGGATTCTTCTACCTCCCCAGGATCTCCCATTGACGATGTCGATTCCTTTCTTGGCTTTTGTTTCTGTTTTGAATCTGACGAAACCAAAACCTCTCTACTTGCCAGAGAGACGATCGATAGGGATGAAGGTATCTATCGCAGCACCGGCCTTGCAGAACATTACCTGAAGCTCTGTGTTGGAGATTTTTGGAGGAAGATTAGAGAGGAAGAGGGAGAAGGTTGTGAGTGTTGGACGCTGTCTCCGGGCAAGGTTGAGCTTCTGCCCTTGGAAGCGCTCCATCAGGTCAGTCGATGCTCTCTCAAAACAGTATCCTGATGCTGGTTGGACTTGGATATAATGCACGACCTGTCAGCCCTGTCTGATATCTCACCACACAATGTTGAGTCCAATTTAGTCTCAGACAAAATAATCAAAGATATTGGAGATCTGTTAATGAGCCAAAGTTCTTTTATTGTTGATTCTTAGGTTGATAGTGAGTCTACTCTACACATATTTTCATAGACCCAAATATCATTAAGACGGCTTAGATGCCCACGCAATCTGACACGACCTTTCAAGTCACGGTGGCCAATGGAAGAGAAAATGGGACAAGAAACTTCAGTTTTGAGGAAGTGCAACATCTTGTTAAAAAATGTGGTGGCATAATGTGGTGGCATAATGAGATTTATAAAGGTTTCTTGCTTAGGGGCATCATCATCTCATTCCAGAATGCTAGGAGCTAAAGCAGCTGCAGAGGAAGCTATTTTAAGAGAATTAACCAAGGCTACAATCTTGAAACCTGATGTTATGAATGGGACAGAAGATCAAATTTTAAATAAATGGGCTCATTTTTCAAAGAAGCCGAGTTTTCTTCTACTTATTGGTGATGGATAAACAAAAATCCAGCCACTATATGTTGTTGATGTTGCTATCGTATTTGTTATGGCTTTGAAAGACTATGGGCATGCGAAATGTGGGGAGATTGAGATGGTGCACCAACTATTTGATAAAATGCCCCAGACGACGTTGTTCGCATGGATTGCATTTATTACTGGCTAGGAAGCACGGACACCTCTCCAGGGCCGGTGTGTCCGTGTCTGACACGTGTCGAACACGGACACGCCAAAAATGGTGTCCTATTTATGTTTTTATATTTTATTTTCCAGACACGATGGGACACACTGAATTTTTATTTATTTGATTGCTAAATCGATTACAAAGTTAAAATGATATTATCTTTTAGTATATGATTAGAATTATTATTATTATTATTAAATATTAACGTATCCCTGACGTGTTCGTATCCTACTTTTTTTGAGAAATGCCGTGTCGGGGTGTCCGTGTCATGTCGTGTTTGTGTTCGTGCTTCTTTGATTACTGGTTATGTGTATTTGGGGACGTTGTCAGAGGATTCAACAACATTCCAGGCCATGCAGAAGGAAGGCTTTAGACCAGATGAGTGGGCTTTGGCGAGTATTTTGTCTTTTGTTCCTTGCTCGGGCCTCTTAGTCTGGGGAAATGAGTGCATTCATATATGGAGAATTTCGGCATAGAGACAAATGTCTTCTTTGGGTTTGCGTTGGGAGATATGTACTCAAAGTATAGTAGCACACAGTGCAAATGATGTGTTGAATAGGAATGGGTCCAAATGGAACGTGGCGATGTGGAAGGCAATGTTGGGTTGGTATATACTGATGGGCAGTATTCGAAAGCTCTCGAAACATTTTCGATGATGAGATCTTCTAGTTTGGTCACCAATAACATTTGCACTTATGTGCTTTGCACAAGCGTGTCATTCTTTGAAATGGGGAAGGAGATTGTGAAGGATGGAACTGAAATGGGGCTCGAGATGGATCGCTTTTATGGGAGTTTGACGATTGGCTATTTGGCAAAAATGGATGAGAATACCAACTTACCACCCACGCATGCTAACCAATATTTCTGTAGTGAGGATGAAAGCACAAACTTGCCAGAATCAAATAACTTGTTTCCACCGGCCAATGATACAATTGGACCAAATGCCCCATACAAAGCAACTTGGCATAAGTCCCTTGCAAAGCATTTTAGCAGCATGTTGGAGTCCATTGCAGCACCCTTGCATTTTTTGTCAACTATGCGACCAAAAGGAAGGCCAATCCACTTTTATTCATTTCCACATAGGGCAGTTTATGTGGAAGACTCTTCCAAGTACAAAGATCTTAAAGGGGCAGTTCTTAAGAAATTGGAAGAAGCTAACCTTGTGGACAAGGTTAGTTTAAGGGGCGTGAAATGATATGAGTATTTTCTTAGTAGGTCCCATGCCAAAGTGGGTCATGATCTATTGGTGGGTCCACATGGGAAGTAGATATTATTTCTTTACTAGTTTGAATGGGTAAAAGGTTCTCCCATGTAAGGAAGTTGTTGAAACCATAGGTATTAGTGGCAGCAAGTCTTTTGGAGTAATTGTAGGAGTCATGTATGAGTCATGCATCTATTGAGTTGTTCTCTTTTTTGTATCTGTTGAAGTTGAGTCCTATCTTTAAATGGAAGTTTGGAATAAATTATCAACATTGATTATCTTTTCAAAATACGTTTATGTCACTATGTCAGGTGCGATCTCCCCTTTGAGATCATCTACTTTCTTTTTCTTCTTCCTTTTGAGCAGTGCTTAAGCTTCTGAGCACCATAGCTCGAGGTCGTAGAAAATCACATATCACCCTATCCCTCTCTATCCCTCTTTCCCTCTCCCTGTCGCCACCCTCTCTCCCTCTCCCCATCCGGCGGTGCTGCCGGAGGGGATGGTGGTGGCTAGAGTGGGGTGGGTGAGTGTAGAAAGAAGTTAGGGAGGGAGGGAGAGGTTTTGATAGATGTACTTTTAGGTAATTTTACACAAAGATATATTGGTCATGTAAAAAAGGGATGTGGAAAGAGAAGCTTGCGTTTTGGCATTAGCAGCTCTTATATTTTATTACATAACAACTTTGGACAGAGGCAATGCCGATTGCTTTCCTGCAATAAGAAAATACTTACTACTACTACTATATATATATATATATATATATGTTCTTTTGAATATTAGCATAATGAAGAATGAGAAACAGCACAAGAGATTAGTACCAATCACCAAACAAGAAGACCCCAAAAGCAAAAAGTCCACCTAAAAGGCAAGAAAAACAAAATGAACAACAGCAGAACAAACAAACAACAGTACTAAGAAGAGGCCACCTCTCTCCTATTCAAATATGATATATAATCCATGTGCAATTTGGAAAAATTGGTTGGACAGAGGCAATGCACAATGCCATGTGCAATTCCATCCAAAAATTTGATATGGTGTGCATCAAAAAGTATCTTGATCCATGCCTTCCAGTGCTACACTTTTTAACATCAAACAACAAAATACAATTGTGAGCATTGGATCCCACGTGGAAGGTCTTCTTACCAAATCCAGTGCATTGATACTGGATCCTATTATTGTCCTGTAGATGGCAGATGCAAGTATGCATGAGCCAAGCTTAAAATTGACTGTTTTATCCATAACCAAACCACCAAGGATGAATCCATCAGTTCGAGAAACCTTAATACATAATATGAAAGATCTTGTAACACAAGCCCGGCACACTATTCCCCCTGTTCCTGTGAGCTAAAAGCTTCCTCTAAACCAGAAATAATTATATGCTGAATACAAAAGGGAGAGGCTGGCTTTGGCACATTTCATAATCAGATAGGAAATCTTGGCACAATCTATACTTATCGTTCTGCCATAGGTTTGCAGTGGCAATTCCCAGAATGCCTTAATTTTCAACCATTTTGCTTGCAATTCCTCAATTAAATATCCTAAGGGCCTGTTTGGATAAATGAGGAGTGGAGTAAAATGAAGTGGATTTCACATGTGGAGTGGAGTGAAGAGAAGTAGGTTGAAGTTAAAGTAGAGTACTTTCCTTCACTCTATTTGGATGCTTATTTTGAAGTTAAGGTTTGGAGTAGAATCCACATTTACTCAAGGAAATTGAAATATTTAGAGTTGAAGCAAAATGAAGTACATGTGGCTTACAACATTACTTCGTCTATCAGGCCAGCCAGACTCATCCAAACGGGGTAGAGTTGATATTTTACACTGGTAGGGCCCATTTAACTTCACTTTAATCTATTTTTTCCCTATCTGCGTGTGTGGAAGTTTTTGGCGACACTTAATTTCTAGTTTAACTTTCAACAGAAAACATAAACTGAAGACTTCATTCTCTACAGTGATCCTAGCGTGCGTGGTGGCCTTTAACTCATAGGATTTGCTTCACATCCTATCTCAACTAAAGGCCCCACATGGTTTTGCGTGAAAAATCCAGTTAAGTTTTCATATAAAGGGCATGTTTGCATTTGTTAAGTTTTTGAGTAACTCAATATCTAATCCTGTTCTGGTCGATCCTCCTGTAACAACTGATTTGCATTAAAGCTAGCAAAAATATATCATACCCAATTGAAAGGAAATGAAACTGATTCTATATTTTTCTCAAAACTTCTCAACTTCTAGATCATTTCAAACCAAATACCAACAAACCACACTAATAAAAAGAAATCACATCCAAAACTGAAACAAACACACCCAAAAGCAATTGAAATAAAACTAGTGACCACGACAGACCTGATTCGCCTTTCGCTTGGCCTCGGCCTCGGACCGCTTGGTCAGACTGGCAGTGAAACGAAACCTCCTTTTCGGGTTCTTGACTATTCCGTATAGCATCTGCCATCGCTGCAAGGCCTTCGATTTTACGTCTCCAAAGTTGTGCTGGAGACTCTCCAAGTCCATCATAAACTTCCTATACCCACGCCCACTGCTCAAGTTCTTCAATTTAGAACTTACTTCAACTTTTCAACTTCTTTTTTTTAGGATTTTCCGTGGATCTGGGATTTCTTGGCTGATTTTCCAAGGAATCGAAGTCCCAGAAGTGTAGCTAGATCTTCGGCTTGGAACAGCACGAGGAGGATGAAGGAACTGCAAGACGAATATTCCATTCCAAGTCTTTTCTGTATCTATATCTATGATATATATAACATCCATTCCTGATGGAATGAAGCAGCTTCCCTCGTGCTTCGCGGGCATGTTTGTCACTCATCTAGGGTTAAAAACGTGGAATTAAAGTGAATCCAAACAAGAAATCACAAACGATTAAAATCAAAAGTACGTATTTTAAAATTTTCTCCAAAACTTTTTTAAAAAAAAATCTTACTTCCCCTGCTAAAAGACAAAAACACTTTATTTTTCCGTAAAAAAGTTAAAACCATTTCATACCAAATAATTAAAAATAAAACATCATCATAACACTTAAATTTTTTCTTAATTTGATGCTTCACCTCACTGTATTTTAATTCACTATATATCCAAACAAGCCTGATCCATTTAAAATGTATTATTTAAGGAAGGAAACGGTATTTCAATTCACCATCAATTCAAACAGGCTTATCCATTTGAAATGTATTATTTAAGGAAGGAAAGGGAATCCCATTTGGTCCAAAACAGAGTCACGAGGGGCCACATAGAGAAGGATAAAAAAAAAAAAAAAATTTATTGAAGGAGATGGGGTGTCATTGATTTGACAACCTCTTCCTGGCATCCTAATTGGTCCAAATAGATTTCCCCGTCTCTGGTTCAAACGCAGGATCTATAGCCATTTGCCCATTTATATAGAGTCGGGATCCCTTGTTTCAAGGAATGAGGCGTTTACTGTTTC
Organism: Umbellularia californica; assembly: GCA_028538565.1. NCBI lineage: Eukaryota > Viridiplantae > Streptophyta > Magnoliopsida > Laurales > Lauraceae > Umbellularia > Umbellularia californica. Next base: position 6,970,956 of record JAPQWN010000003.1, read on the forward strand.
AACCAATCCCACAGCGCCACGTGTAAAAATTGCCACACCAGCATTGTACCATCCGAATTGTTATTTTGAAATGGAAAAAATAGAAAAGAAGGGGGATTTTTTACAAATACAGAAAAGTGGGTGAAAGAAAACCCCTAACTTTCCCCTGCTTCGTCTGCTCCAAGAGATCCAAAGCTTCATCTCTGCTGCTAACTGACGGAATCCCCATCTCCTCACCGTCCTTCCAAAACCCTTCCTCTCCTCCTCCAAAACTGTCTCTCTCCTCACCCTTACCCTCCCCCTCCCCCTCCCGTCGTTCCCAGCCGATCTCCGTCCGGAACTCCTTCGGCGTGGCTTCTCCGTCATCGGCAAAGGAGGCGAAGGGGTGCAAGTTGAGATCGGTGACGACGAGGCAGATCGTGGACCGAGGGGCAATCCGACTGAACCAAACCCCATCAAACGAACATGATTTAAAGAAAACTGGATTTCAAAACCCATCAAAGAAATTTGAGAAATCTTTGTCTCTTCTTTGTCGACGGTGCTCTCCATCTTTTGTTGATGGTGTCGGAGACAGGGCTCCGAGGATCTGAACTCCTCGCCGCCACTGCCGGAGACTCAAATTGGAAGTAGGATCCTGGAGAAAACGATCAAATCCTTTCCCTAAATTTTTTCTACATTTTGTGGAAAAAAAAAAAAGGGAAATTTACCCAAAAAAGGACCATAGAGGCCCACTAACCATAGGAGGTGCTAATAGTTTTTATGGCACGGAACGGGTATTCCCGCCCGTTTTTTTATTTTTTTTGCATTTTTTCAACAAGCGACGACGTCGTCACTTAATATCGAGAGTAAGTGACGACGTCGTCGCTAGTCTTCTATATATACCTATGTCTGTGCGCCCCGACAAAGTTGTGTTTTCTCCTTCCCTTTTCATCTGCGATTGAATGCTGAGAAAACCAAAACTCTCCCCCAACCGGCGGTTGTTGATTTCCATTAAGAGGTAGGCACAGCACATTTTCAGAGTTGTTTCATGCGTTAGCTACCAAAGATTTTGAGTTTAATATTTACTTTTTCAAGAAAAGTTCATTAGGGCTTTTGATACACAGTTTTTTCATGACATTTTCTTGATTACACATTATTGTTGGGTGGCTAAATCATCAAAGTAACAACTTTGACTGTTCTAAGGTTGTTTATTGTCACAAAACCCCTAATTGAGAGCTTATAAATATGGTGAATACACGTATTTGCATATTAGGGTTTACCCCTTTGGGGTAATATGAAGACGGGAACTCAAATACGTGCACAAAAGAATGGTGAATACCAGTTTTATATGGTAGAGTTGTTATATAAAGGTTGGAGCAAACATGCAAGAAATGATTTCATTTTTACTCCTTTGTCTGTAACCCTAGAGGGAAAACAGTGTCAGCGGAGTTAACTTCTCTTCTAAAATTTTTCCTTTTAAACAGAAATAGAAATGGACAACAGAACGCATGAAATCATCTTTCTGTTAGCATTATTCAACACGTGACTTATTCACTACATTTGCTAATACCAACAAATTGATATATGGTTTATTTGTGTCGGCAGCATGACTGATGATGGGATCTCCATCATATTTCACTATGATGGAGAGTTTGTCTTTGACATTATACGTCCGGTCTACAAAGGTGGAAGACAGAAGATGAGGTCTCTACCTAACACCATAACATATGGCACGTTGCTGAATGAAGCCATTGCTTTGTCTAGTTGGGATGCAAATATCGAGAATGTAAGCATGAAATACCTTCATCACAATAGACTCATTTTTTCGTTGATTAGTTTGGAAGATGAGAATGATATTATGGGAATGTTGATGGCGTTTGGAAGTGAGTAAGATGGGGTACATGTGTATCATGTGTATGTCAACAGGAAACTTCACGCTGTAAATAAGAAACGTGAAGGCTCTCAGTACGTATTTATGTTTATACTCTTTAATATTTCTATTGTTGCATTTGTCACGCTTAACTTAAAATCTTGCCCATGTCTTTTATTGAAAGGGTTATGTTTGGCGGTTCTTATGCCCGGAAGAAAATGCGCAAAGGGATTTGCGAGATTATGAATCCCACGCGTGGCGCAGTGTATCCCACCGTGGATATTCGGGAAGATGTTGATATGCATTTCTCTTCCGCACGGGATTCTCATACAAACGATTGTTCTACAAGAGTGGGTTTTCAAGTGGATGGAATATATCATGAGGCTGTTGATGCAAATGATGCTCTCTGTGGTACTGTTGATATATCAATAGTTCGTGAAACTCCCTCTTGGATGATGGCTGGTAATGAAGAAGGCGTTGAAACCATTCATGCCGTGAATCATTCATTTGCTATGGAAGATGTAATTTCGTTGGTAATGAACAAGGAGCTGAAACCATTGATGCTGTGAATGGCTCACTTGCTATGGAAGATGTTAATTTTGTTGATAATGAACAAGGAGCTGAAACCATTGATGCTGTGAATCATTCACTTGCTATGGAAGATCTAAATTTTGTGGGTAATAAACAAGGAGCTGCAACCAATGATGCTGTGAATCATTCACTTGCTATGGAAGATGTCAACTTCATTGACACAATGGCCCCTGAAGATGTTATAGCCGAAACTGGTACGAACTCAGCACGAGAAATGTGGATAGGGCGTCAGTTTCCTGATCGTGAATGCTTCAGAAGATCTCTTGCGAAATTTGCAATTTATAACAATTTTACTCTACGACATGTGTCGACCAAGATGAAAAAAGTCACAGCACGTTGCAAAGATGATTGTTGTCCTTGGCGTATACATGCTTCCATTGTTGATTCTGGTCCGGAGTTTAAGGTGCGGACTTATAACCCACGGCATTGTTGTTCAAAACCAATGATGGGAATGACACATCCCCAAGCATCATCGAAACTGATTGAAGAGTTCATTGAGGACAGAGTCCGATGCAATAACCATTTGAAGCCGGAAGAGATTATGAATGAATACCAAAAGGAGTTTGGTACCCGTATCACTTACAGAAAAGCACACATTGCAAAAGAGATGGCGTTGCGTATAGTTCAGGGATCATATGAAGAATCCTTTAAGATTTTACCTCTTTATTGTAGAGAATTACACATGACCAATCCAGGCACTGTGACTAGTATCGACACGACAGTTGAAGACAGGTTTAGAAGATTCTTCTGGACTTTCGGTCCTTGCATCTGATCATTCCGTTCATCAATAAGGCTCATGATCGCTATTGATGGGTCACATCTTCGGGGCAAGTATCCTGGTGTGCTGCTAGTGGCTGTCACCTACGATGGTAATCATAAGTTATTTCCCATAGCTTTCGCTTTCGCTGAGGTCAAACGTCGTGACAGTTGGGAGTGGTTCCTTGCCAATCTCACTCTTGCATTGGGAAGTCCAACGAACCTAACTATTGTGTCTGATCAACAAAAGGGCCTTATTCCGACATTGTCCAACATCATTCCAAATGCGAGGCACTGCTATTGTTGTCATCACATTGCAGAAAATATTAAATCAGGCTTCTGTGATCGTGCCATTGTATTGAAATTTTGGCGGGCTGCCAAGGCTTTTAGACCATGTGAGTATGAGGCCTATATAAACGATATCCTTGCTGTAGACCAAGGGGCGCACAACTATATCAATGTCATTGGAAAACAACGCTGGTCAAATGCATATGTTGATGGTCGGCGCTATGACATGATAACCAGCAACTAGGCCTGTCAATGGGATGGGATGAAACGGGTAAAAAGCCCGGCTCGGCCCGTCCCAAGCCCGAAAATACAGGGCTTTTAAAAAAATTTGAGCCTAAGGGGACTGGGTTTGGACAATACATTTTAAAGCCCGCCAAAATGGGACTAGGACTGGGAAGAAACAACCCAGCCCGTTCAGGCCCGGCCCGGCCTTGTGATGGCTTGAGAAGGGTTGAAATACAGAAGATGGTTTGCTCCACTGATTTTGCTTTTTGGGTTGTTTTGAATTCTATATACATGTACTACTGAGTTAAGTAGTTTTGAATTCTATATGTACTACTGAGATGAGTGGACAGGCTTGGCCTTTAGGCAAGCTGGCCTACATGCTAAGCTGGCACTGGTTGATGAATTGAACTTGTGGCTACATGGAGATGAAGTAAAAAGAGCCCCTCACAATTTTTGCAATTACCCAGCTATTCTAACTTGTACCAAGCAAATTTCCCTATGGTATTGGCAGTCTAGATACATATTAACCAACTTTTGGAATGATGTGATTTTAAAATAATTAAGTATACTAAGGATCCAAGCAACAGAAAGGGCAAGGAAAAGAATTGAAAAAAGAAAACGTGAACTGATATTGTTGTTGTTTCTATAAAGGTTATTCAGATGTTTCTTTTATATATATATATAAACCAATGGTATCTAGGGATGTAAACAAGCCGAGGCAAGCTTGAAGAAGCCTGAGCTCAATCTCAAATCAAGTGTCCAAACCATTATAAAACAGCCTCAACTATAACTAAATGAAAAGGTCACAATTGGAGAATGTTTTGCTTATCTCCAGGATCGGGCTAATCCCAGGCCCGGCCCTGTCCCAGCCCGGGCCCGTACGGGACGGGATTAGATGTAGGCCCGTTCAATTTAGGGCCGGGATTGAGCAATATCTAGCAAGCCCGTCCCATTTTCGGGACGGGATTGGACAACCCAAGCCCAGGCCCGGCCCGTCCCATTGACAGGCCTACCAGCAACGCAGCTGAGTGTACGAACGCGCTTTTAAAGGACATTAGAGTGCTTCCCATTACAAAGCAAGTTGAAGAAATCCATGCCAAGTTGATGGAGTTCTTCCAGAGAAGACAGCTTGACTCACTCAATATTTTGTCGCGGTTAACGCCCTATGCAGAGAAAGTAATGAGTCAAGAGGCTGAAGACTCACGCCGCGTGCATGTACGTGTTGCCGGTCTCGTTGAGTTCCAAGTCCAATCAGCAGAATTTATTGATATTGTTGATCTTGAACAAAAGAAGTGTAGTTGCCGTAAATGGGAAATAATGGGGATTCCATGTTGCCATTTACTAGCGGCAATGAAGGTTAGGCACTTGAATCCGTATGACTATGTTGAAGATTGTTACCTAACAACTACTTATCGTGCGGCGTACAGTGAGGTCATACATGCCACTCGTGATAGCAAACAATGGGAACATACATCAAATGAAATTGTATTGCCTCCACGTGCGACAAAACAACCAGGGCATCCAAAGAAAAATAGAATTCCGGTTGAAGACAGAAATCGACAGCGCAGGGTTGTTACTTGCTCTATTTACAAAAATAAGGGACACAACCGAAAGAGTTGTCGCAACCCACTAACTGATCATGTTGCATAGATCAAACTGGATGTGGATTATACTTTTGTATAGCTCCAACTTGCATAGTATTTTTTGATGTGGATCATACTTTTGTATAAGTAGTCTTCTACTACAGGGACAACCAGTTTGTACTTTCAACTTTCACATTTTGTGGATGTGGAACATACTTTTGTATAGGTAGCCTCCTACTACTGCAGTGACAATCATTTTGTACTTTCAAAATTGACATTTTTTGGATGTCGCTCATACTTTTGTAAGACAAGCGTCTACTACAGTGACAACAAGTTTGTACTTTAAGAAAATTGACATTTTTAGGATGTGGATCATACTTTTGTATTGTAATCAACCTTGTATTCAACCATATGGATCATACTTTTGTAATACAACCTCATATATAAATCAGTTACAACTTATTTGTCATCAAGATTTGTAACGTTCTGTCACCATTTTTAGTTGATGTGGATTGTCAATTTTAGTCCATTTGTTCTGGTTGAGAATCGAAGTATTTGTACATTGGCACAGAATTTTGTAAAAATAGGTTCTGTGAAGCGACGACGTCGTTGTAAATATAACCTCCATTCAAAAGAATATGTTCTGTGAAGCGACGACGTCGTTGTAAGTATACCTTGCATTGAAAAAAATAGGTTATGCGTAACGACGACGTCGTTGTAAGTATACCTTGCATTGAAAAGAATAGGTTCTGTGTAGCTACGACGTCGTTGTGAAATCACATGCATTTCTTACCAAATCGATTACTTTAGGTTATGTGAAGCGACGACGTCGTTGTAAATATAACTTCCATTTAAAACATCAGGTTCTGTGAAGCGACGACGTCGTTGTAAATATAACTTCCATCTAAATATCAGGTTCTGTGAAGGACGACGTCGTTGTGAAATCACATGCAAATTTATCAAATCGATTACTTTAGGTTCTGTGAAGCGATGCCGTCATTATAAATATAACAAATTTGAAAAAGAGTAGGTTCTGTAATGCGACGACGTCGTCGCTTAACAGACACAATATTGAATACACTGTCCATACTAATTTGATGTGCGAACGCACTACAAGATCCGTATCAATCACAACATTGCCATAGGAAATGTAAACCATTACATGGATATAAACAGCTGAGAACCCAACAAGGGCACACATCTTCAATTTCCATTAAAAAATATTGTTGCCAAAAAAAGCCAAATTTTTTTTTTAACGTTCAACCCGCCAAGTTGTATGGACCATTCAGCTCGTGACCAGCTTAACGTTTGAATATTTACAACAAAATATTTACAATAGACAGAACTGTCAAGGATGTCACTAAATTTGCATCAATCATCAGGCTTAATTGAATCAATCGGAATCTCATCAAGACTCAACCGATGTGCATCCAACTCCCAGCTGCGCTTAAAGATTTAAAGGACTATTCGTTGCCGATAGTACTTCATGTCAGCTTGCGTAAAATTAATCGGATGCCGAAATATACAGTGCTCTGCGAATGCAGCGACGAAGACACCACAGTCGTAGCCGTTCTCCTGTAGTGGGATGTTTGTTTTTACATTGATGGTCCATACGTATGGATCTGGCCACCCATAATCGCTGTACTTCAAAGTCAGTCATTCAACCTGCAAAAACAGCACACGTCGTAAAAAAAGAAAAAAAATAAACAGTTTCTTCAACTTAGAAATAGACAGTATATACTCACGAATTGTTTACAAGCCGTTAAAGCGTGACGATCACTGCTGGAACTGTTGTATAATTCCCACTTCCTCTCGTCCGTATATCCAACAAGTAATGTGAAATGATTAACTGAGTGGAGAACAAAAACGAGTGTTTTACATTCTCTAGCATCCATCACACGAGAACCCCCAGGACCAAATGCTGCTTCTTCTGCAGTTGGCAGCCCAGACTGTCACCAGCTCTGCAATAATGTTTAGTGGCAGATGTCAACATTTTTTGATCATATGTGAAACTACTGATATTAAGTACATACTTACAGAAATGCTCGGGTCTGCCAAAAAGGCCGTAAGACACTTCTCTCTCAACACATCAAACCAATAATACAAGTTATTGGTGTCTAACCAAATACCCTCTTCCAGAGCAGCATTCAGGACTTCACTGAATACCAAAGTGCATACAATGTCCAGCTCTTCCTTCCTGCAAAATACACCAACCATTAGACAATTTATGTAATGAAACCTGCTGGAAAGTGTATAAAAAAAGACGAACCTCTGATTGAAATATTGTTTCAACCCTTTCAGTAGAAACATGTCTGTTTTGGAGAGAACATACTCCGATCCACCCATTGAGTGTAAATAGTCATCATACTTTTCTAGAATCTTTCTTATTCGGGGCAATCATTTTAACCTCCAAACTAGTGAATCAATGGACGCCCTGATTGGTGATATTATAATTGCTTGTGAGGTTGTTGCCCCTCGAGGGGTGGAGAATATATCAACTACTAGTGGCTCACTAGACTTCTCGACAGGTGTAGAAGTGTGTCTCTCTACATGCTCTGCTTCCATACAAAAATCACTTGTGGCCACCTCAGGGACCTCCATAGCGGGGCTGTGCACCCGAGGTAAGATCTCCTTCACATTTGATGTCATCTTCACACTCTTTTGCTTCTTTCCTTTATGTTTTACAGGACTTTTCGCCGCAGCCTTTTTGACCCTCCTCCTCTCTACAGACTCTTTATCCTGTCAATTTTTAATTGCCGATAACTGTTAAAGACAAATCAAAATTGAATAATTAAATATGGATGATGCTGTGGCTTACATCTTCTGAAGCTGAGCTGTATAAGTGATCGTCTGCAAATTTGGCGAAATTTGTATTCAAACCAGATCTGAATATGAAAATCTTCCTGATCTAGGAATCCCGGAAAGGCTCAATTGAGGTTTTCTTCCTCACAGCCCGGTCAACTGACCTCTCCATATGTAGTAAAAGCTCCTTTACTTGCGGGCATGAATTTTGTCAAATAGGCAAGAGGCATTTGGATGGGAAAAATACTAAAATACAAGAAAGAGTGACAGTTCATCTCTTACTCGGTTCTCATCACAGCAACCCTCATGTTCATCACGTTTGGTCTTTGTTCTATCAATCTCCTCATGGGACTTGCCCCGACCGATACACATGATCGTGTTGGCCTGATACCATTGCATATACTCGTCAATATGCGCGGACGATGATGATTTCTTTCCTTTCAGAATGCCCTTGCATCTACTGTCCCAAAGTTTGTAATTAGGGACTCGTCCATCTGCACTGTAGTCATACACAATCTTTTCTACCCGCTCGACCCTTCCAAAGGGCATACTGAAAGGTGGAGGAACTTCTTGTAGAAGACCAAACAGTTTCATAACACGACCAGTATTATGTCGCTCCACAACCCAATAAAAAAGCTAGGACTGTTAAGGAAAAGAATAGTTCACGGTCGGCTTTAGAAACTGAATGACGGAATTTCTTTCCAAACTGCTTGTAGGGTTGCCATTTGAACTACATAATTTGAGTTTAAAAAATATTAGCAACACGAAATTACTCTAGCATCCATTCAACTAGATACAATCCAGACATGATGAACTTACGCCGTCATGTGATAATTTGTTCAATTGTTGCCTGGTTTTTGTTAAAGTGGTTACAGCTTTGAATGAATTCAACCTAGCTGTCCAGGTCTTCGTAAGTGGAAACTGAATGTCTGTTTTCCATGTAGCATTTGGCGGTGGACAACGTCCAATTTGCATTCATGTGTACGCCCATATCTGCGATAAACAGCAATCAATACATAATTTGCTATTCAAAGAGTTGTATAAAAAGTATAAATATCATTAAATTAACTGCGTTACCTGGAGAAGTTGTAGAGGTCCACTCAAGGTTCTAAACTTCCTCGAACCTTCAGTGTTTGAAGATTTGATTTCATCTCCCTCTTCATCAACATCTTCCCCCTTGTCCTTAACAACTTTCACCGCCTTTGCTAATATCCAATAAAGATTTGCAAGACAGGCGGGAGCCCATGCAAATGGCTTAAATTCTCTGAACAACTCGAGAAGATATGCCGGCCCCCTTCCACCTGATGTGTTAGACATAATTTGACTGGATACTAAGAAAAGAACGTATGCCCTAGTGTTGTAGATTTCTTCGGCTTTAGAAAGTTTATTATTCTTCTTCTTCTTCTTCTTCACATCCTTTGTTGGATTTGCTGCGAAATTGGATTCCAACCATGTGAATTTAACACTTATCCCGTTCACATCAACACCTTGAATGGGGGCCTTCCCAAGTAGTTCAAGACATACTTCACTAACCACTGAAAACGGGAAAGTTCTCCCGGTGACAATTGGGCCATCGATTGGTAGCCCATATATATAGGCAACGTCTTCGAGAGTGACAGTTGCCTCACCTGATGGGAAGTGGAATGTGTTTGTTTCGGGACGCCATCTTTCTACTAATGCCGTAATGAGGGCATGATCGATCCTAATATGTTCCATTTCAGCCAAATGATGCGGCCTCGATTGCCTCATGCATTCCTTTTGGTTTTCATTTAACAACCAGAATCTTTGTCCGGGTTCATTGGTATGCATCTGAAGGTGCCGAATTCCTGACAAATATTAACAAGTGAATACAGTTAATATGAGCTTTAAATCAATAATATAAGTATAGATGTCAAGGGTGGCTATGAATATACTTTTCCATGGTTTATCGCTTCTGAAATGTGATTCGACTGATCATAAAGAAGCCTATCTGCTCTATCCTTACTTGCATCCATCTGAAAAAAACAAATAAATATAAACCAGATGGAAATTTGACATCCAGGGCCAATGAGGTAGTTTTTACGTGCCACTTTGATGCTTTATTTTTTATTTTAATATCATTGGAGCAGATGAGTGTCAGCGGATTTGACATCTTAATCCCATGTGTCACCCCCTCATTGGCCTAGAATTCACTTTTTTTTTTTTTTGCGATGGTCGGTGACGACATCGTTGCTTCACAGAATTCATCCCATAAAAATACTGTGTACTAGTACAGCGACGTCGTTGCTTAACAGAAGCAACGACGTCGTTGTAATTCAACTATGTAATATGTATGTAGAGTTATGCTCAAAGGTTCAGATAAATATGTAACAAACAAAGGTGTAACAAACACAGGAAAAACTATATGCATGTGTGTGTAGAGAGACAGAGAGAGTATAGGTATTTGGACATTAAAATGGAATCCTTGTCCAACCCATCATTGGCAGGATAATATGCAGCTCCATTAGCTCATCTTAGTTTCTATCGAATATTAACCTCCAGCCAAATAAGTAATTTCCTCTGCTTCGAAAATGATAACTGTACGACGACGTCGTTCCTTAACAGAAGCAACGACGTCGTTGTAATTCAACTCTAGGAAATATGTGTAGAGTACTGCTCAAAGGTGTAACCGATGGAGGTGTAACAAACAAAGGTGTAACAAACAAAGGTTTAAAAAACAAAGGAAAAACTATATGCATGTGTGTGTAGAGAGAGAGTATGGGTTTTTGGGCATTAAAATGGAATCCTTGTCCAACCCATCCTTGGCAGGATAATATGCAGCTCCATTAGCTCAGCTTAGATTCTTTTGAATGTTAACCTCCAGCCTATCAAGTAATTTCCTCAGCTTCGAAAAGGATAACTGTACGATGACGTCGTTGCTTAACAGAAGCAACGACGTCGTTGTAATTCAACTCTGCAATACAAACTGTTTGGTCCATAATGAAACACAAGGTTTTCCATTAATTTGTAGTTCTTCTTCCTTATCACTACTCTTCATATAAACATTACCAACTAGACCTTCTACTTGTCTTTTGCTCCCAACCACTCACTCTAACTTTCCTCCATAAGCATGTTTGTCCTCCCTACAATGATAAACTTTATTAAACTATAAGGTAAGACAAAAACAAAATGCTGTCAAAGAGACATCCACTGCTCAAGGTGATACTCACAAAGGAACAACTCAGATTCGAAAATGATAACTGTACAACGACGTCGTTGCTTAACAGAAGCAACGACGTCGTTGTAATACAACTTTGCAATACAAGGTTTGATCCACCTGCAACACAGGGTTGTAATACAACCTTGTGTTTGGTCCATCTGCAACACAAGGTTTTCAAGTGCCCTACGGTTCTTCTTCCTTATCACTACTCTTCAAATTTGGCATTATGACTGCATAGGACTGAGATGTCCACTAGGATTGACTACAAAGTCGAGAGGGGGGAAAACGGAAGGACTGAGATGTATTCAGTTGATTCATGCAAAAATCATGTATAGTGCATGAAAGTAAACCATTTTAGAATGTGAAGCAAATGGAAAGAAGATGAACAAAACCCTAGTAAATCGTCATTTTGCAACACAGAAAAAGCTAGGCGACAAGAAAAAAACCTCCGCCTGATATATTGCTGTGGAAGTTTGAAGTGACAATCAAAAAGGTTGGAAAAGGTCCTTTGGGACCACCTTCACTACCTTTTGAGGTAGGTGCAGACGAATCCACCAGCGGAAAAGGAGAAAACGACGTAGGAAGAAGGGGAAATGGGGTAGTGGGGTTAAACCGCTGGAAACCTTGATGCAAGCATCCAATAGGTTGGATAACTGCAGTTGGGACCACCAAAAACTATCTTTGGACGAGGGAAGGGAAGAAACCGCCAGGGCAGAGCAGTGGAAAGTGATCGAGGAAGGAAGGGAAAATGGGGAAGTTGGGTTTCGTAGGAATTTATGGGGTTCGCTACACGACGACGTCGTTGCAACTTCCAGTCACTAAAAAAAAAAACAGAAGTGGTCTCCGGGGACCACTTCCGTGCCATAAAAACTATTGATACCTTCTATGGTTAGTGGGCCTCTATGGTCCTTTTTAAGGTAAATTCCTCAAAAAAAAAAAAAAAAAAACCTCTCTTTTTTCATTTTTCATTTTAAGAAAATAGTTGAGAGGGACTTTAGCTGATGTGGCATTTTTAACACATGGAATTTTGGTATAGGCCGAAATAGGGTCTCCTTGGACTCGGTTTTTATGGACTACAGAATTCATAGTTATTAATTTCGTTTCGTTTTGGCCGAAATTTTTCGTTTCGGTCAAGTAGCCAAAACGAAATTTCGGCCAAAACTTTTCGATTTGAATTTCGGTCAATATCAACCGAAATTCAAGATTTCGGCCAATTTCGGCCGAAATTCCGGATTTCGGCCGAAATGTAACTTTTCGGTCAAAATGAAATTTTACAATTTTTTTTTTTTTTACTTTTTTTACACACATATTTTGTATTTCTAATATTTTCACAAAATATAATTCAAAATAAAATTACTATAATGGATTAAATCTATATTTATTACTTTTTCTATTTTTTTACTTATATATTTATATATATTTTGTTATATTTTCCCAGAAATGTAATTCCGAAAAGTTTCGCCGAAATCCCGAATCGGCCGAAACTTTTCATTTTGCAGGCTAGAACGAAATGAGGTCCGAAACGATATTAACAACTATGCTACAGATTCACAGACATTGAGAGAGAGCTTCTACGTGTGCGATCTCGTGTGATCGCAGCCGTTCGAATTCCAGCGACTACAAGCCCTCCGTTTGGCAAAGTCAAACTTACATTGTCCAATCTTTGTTACAAAAATAACTTGTTACGAAATTCTTAGGATTGAACTTTCAAGTGGGAAAAAAAAGAGAGAGAGAGAGAATCACTCCTTACCCGAGTCATAAAAGAGTAGCCACTTTTTACTGGGTGTGCAGGCTTTCCTTCTCACTCATGTATGTGGCTTTTTTCACACATGTGTATGTAGGCTCCCACTGAGGTCCCAACCCCCTTGGGGGTTACCAATAGAAAAAAAAAATGACTAAAAATGAAGATGTGATTTAAGAAACATGTTTCCATTCGTTGCATTAAAATCCTCTTACCTCAAGCTAATAGGGGAATTCCATCCGCTCGCCTGTGTGGGGCCCACTAGGGGGTCATCCGGTTAGGACACACAGACATACCCCCAGAATTTCACATGGGCTCCAGGTTTGGATAAATCCAAATGAACTGGACCGTTTGATTGACAACACACCCCATTTGAATGGACTGAACTTGTGGACCCTGGATGATAAGGTTAGGATGATCTTATTAGGATGAGTTTTTGTTCATAAAAGGAGGACACACAGATCTTAAAATCCCCCTACCGCATCCCCATGTGGGGCCCACAAGCTTGAGCTGGCCGATTCATCCATCAGCTCTAGTTGACGAGAGGAGGGCCATATATATATATATATATATAGGAAGATGCTCGTATGAGAAATATCTCTCACCTTACATGGGCCACATCCAATCTCCCATAGGAGCATCTCCCATATATGTATATATATATATATATATATATATATATATATATATATATATGGGGGATATAGTGCACTGCACTTCTATTTTGTACTTGAAACTTCCCAAAAAGGATGTCCCTCACCACAATGGTGAGGGATGAATGCACTTGAATATTCTCATATATATATATATATATATGCTCATGTGAGAGTATCTCTCACCTTACTATGAGAGATATGGATATGGGTCTCACATTTAAATTGTTGACATTAGATATGGATGAAAGGCCCCCCACCTTTATCTCTCATGGTGAGAATATCTCTCACAAGAGTACATCCCTATATATATCAACCATCATATTTGTGCAAAATAATAGATCAACGAGTGATAATGCTTTAACAATCTGATTCCTCAAACTAAAAATAAAACAAAAATGGTCCCTCTGATTACATTCAATTACAATTTACATCGAAGTATGGAAAATATTCAACACATCTTGTATGAACCAAATGAGTTTGGTTCTTTCAAATTTAAACAACAATACGTTGTCCATGGCATACTTCCCCATTCATCACCTAAAAATCCAAAAGGTAAGAACCATTATAATTTTCATATGAAATCTTAATTTCAAACTATAATTACAAAAACAAACACGAGACAATATGCAAAGATGAGATATATAACTCACCAATCATTCCAAAAGGCAATTCTCAGCATCATTTGAAGGCATACTTTCAAGTCGGCTTTGTATAAATCACTACAAAGATCCGCAAATATATTTGAAAAACTCATTAGATGCATAGTCTCAAACACACCCAAGGGAAAACTTCCGATCCCATCCCATCCCATCATTGTTTCAAGAGAAGGAAAAAGTCTATAGACTTCTTCCCTTCTGCACTTTTTGGTGGGTTTCAAGTCGGTGTGGGGAAAACCAAAGAAGTGGGGGGGATTAGTCGTTTTGTTTTAGGACCGGACCAGAAGTGGTAACCGTAACAGCGGCCCAACAGTTATGAATTAATCTTGATCGTTCAGTCAGTGCCGGTCAGAGATGGCCCACCATCTGTTTGGCAATCTCAGCCTTTCATTATGAGATGTGTGGATTGATGCGATGGACATGTGTTTTATGATGCTGGGGATGGATAGGATGAGGGTGGGAAAACGCGTATTGGTGAATGGTGTAGTCCCATTCACCAATGGATCACGCGTTTTATGGTCCCTGACAAGGGACAAAAGGATCGCGCGTGTAGGAGAGATAGGGGTTCTTGCTTTTCTCTTTTAATTGATCGATCACCACGATTTTTTAATTTCCAACTGTTGTTCGACTACTGGAGGTCAGATCACGTATACCAAAAGTCAAGAGATACAGCTTATCATGAGTCGGTAAGCAATACACTCCTAGTTGAATGATATAGGCACGATAATTATTGGGTTCTGGGTCTTTGAGGTTAAGGTTCCGTTTCTTTAGTAGAATTTTTGTCAGAAATTCACTATGTTTAGAAATTTCTAAACAGGTTGTCACAGGCTAGCCTCTGGAATTTCTGAATTTCATATTTCTTTACTAGTATTTTTGGATTCCGGCCAAATGAAAGGTTTCTTTTGACTTTTGGGAATCCATGAATTCGACTCCTTATGCATTTTAGTGGGATTTCTGGATACTCAAGCCCAAGGGCCTGTTTCTTTGCAGGAATTTTTGGAATTCATGTTTGCTGGAATTTGTAGAATTTGAGATGGTTGAATTCTAAAATACTACTAATTCTGGCATTCCTGAATTTTCTATTTCTTTTAGGCCAAAATTCTTCCCTGAGAATTTCAAACTACCTAAACCCCAAAAATTCCCTATTTCATATATATTTGAGTTTCTTCATTTCTCAGCCAACACAAACCACAAATCAACCCAGCCATCCTACCAAATAACCCATGTCCCTTATCATCCGGTTTAGATCTCAGAGAACCACTCCATTAAGACCCCCAATACCCTTCTTCTTCCCATTCCATCAAAACCCTCTAGAAAAAATGCATGCAGCAGAGGGTGGAGGAAGGAGATGACCGGACTTGATTTCTTTACAATGGAATAAAGGAGAAGATGAAAATCGATCGTTGGGAGAGAGCCAGAGTTCCAACAAGCCTCTTAAGTAAATGCTGGAGTTGAGGCTAGCATTTGAGAATTCCACCTTTTTGGAATTTCAAAATACTATTTGCCTCAAATACTGGGAATACAAGCAAATGAATATAAAATTTCTAATTGGATTTCAGGAATTCACAGACAATTTAAATTCCAGTCAGAAATTCTTGCAAAGAAACATGCCCCAAAGGGACATCCAGGAATTCCACTTTGTTTGGGAATTCAAAAATTCCCTAGACAAGAATTTCTGGAATTCCAGCAAAGAAACAGGTACAAAGTCTCACTCAAGAAAGTATCCCAGCATTACTTTAAAAAAATATTCTCATTTGCTATCTTCCTACTTTGGATTATTCTGATACGAGGTATGAGTAAATGGCCATAGCTTTATGAATTAATCATATTTCGGTTGTTGCTAATAATGTTGTCTTCAAAATACCATTAACTTTATCTTCCTTTTCAACTGCACATATGGTCTGGAATTTTCATCATTTAGGAGTTAGGACACGTCTATGTAATCAGTCTCTCCTAGAAAAAGTGAGGATTGTGGATATAATTTCTCACATTACAGTAAAATTGATTTGTGATACGACCAATTTTCCTCTTAGAAATTAAAGTGTGAAATTAAAACAAGACGAATCTTTTATTATTCTTTGGAAAATAAATTTCTACAGGGATAAAAAAATTTCCACAGGGAAGAGGAAACTTTCCGCGGCATGTACACAATAGAAACCTTGCATGTAGTGCTATCAAATGGAATTATCCCTATATCTAATGGTGCAAATAGACCCAACCAAAAAAAAAAAAAAAGATTCCCCAGTTCAAAATTTTTGTCCGACCCTCTCTATCTGAGCAACAGAAATGGTTATTTGTTTGGCTATAGTTACAAACCCCGTCTGTAGCTGAGATTTTGTGGTGGATGAAAAGAAATGACATGAGATTGCATCCAACAGTGCAGAGAACTCTCAGTAACATGATCTTCCCACATGTGATGCCATTAATATCAACACTACAAAATCATTCACAAAGGAAAGAATTTAGAGAAGAGAAAATGGCCCGGATGTGTCTTTGATGCACAAACGCCGTTTGCAGGAATTATTTAGGAGACATAATGATGAATATGAACGAGCAATGGATGGAATCAGGGATGATGCCGTAGGGCTGGGGATCACCAAGAAGCTCAGTTTTATCATATGTTGATGTTTTCCTTAATTACTTGAGAAATATTTTTCTATCAATAACCTAATGAACTTATCTTTTTACTAGAATCTCTGACAAGAAATTAGTATATTGGAGAATTCATCACAATAATTTCTGTACGAAACAAATGCCTTGTTTCTTCACCAAAATTTCAAGATTTCCAATCACTTAAAAGATTACAAATGACATTTGAAATTGATAATTTAGATTTCGAAACTCACTTCAATTGGAGTTTCATTCCTGATCTCAGGTTTCTCTGCCCCTCTTCACGGACATGAATTATGCAATTTTATATGGGTTGTTTGATGAGTGAAATTTATTATTAGGCTTCAACCTATCTAGAAATTCCGGATTTTTAGCAAAAATTGTCTCTCTAGATTCTTTGTTATCTTCATTTAATATAGAAAATCTCCAAAAGAAAAGGAAAGAAAATTAATTTGTTACAATAAAATAACTGAAATGGCCCTTGTGGTGGTTTCACTTTTAGAAAAAGAATTCCAACGACAAAGCTACTGATAAAAAACTTGAGCTGTTTTGAAATTTCCAAAAATTCATTATATTCATTCAATCAAAGATAATAATAATAATAATAATTAATTTGGACCAAGAATCATACAAATTTATTCATCTAAGTGAGGTGTCTATAAAATGATTTAACATTGATTGGCACACCTGTATCACACCTTGTGATTGGATCGGCTTACTATGATAGCTACTTAAATTCTAATGATGCATTAAACATGGCACCATGTTGGCAAGTGTTTTATTGTGAAATCCCATTATGATTTTAGCCCCATTGATCAAACCATTCGTGTCCAGCTTCCACAGTAAATCTTACTTGTGGTATTTTCAGAAGTAGGAAACATTACAGGCTTTTGTAACTTCAGCCCACCGAATGTAGGAGTCATTTTGCATTAGTAATGTTTGAAGAAAAGAGTCAAATCCTGCAAATATTAAAAATACACACATCTACCACTTCAATACTTCATGTATTCGAGATCATGACCTGTTGGATTTATGATTTGTATTCCGGGTTTATCGGGGAGTGGTCCATTGGACCGGATTCAGAGCCATTGTTATTTTGGTAATTGTACTGGGGCTTTCTTGGGAACAAAGAATCAAAGTCTTAAAAGTCAAGATGTGAATATTGCTCTCACGTCCATATAAAATCCTCATCTCTATTGATAGCAGATTAGGCGCTTCCGCATGCATCCACACAACAAGTGATATCAAGGTCCTGTTTCTTTTATAGAATTTCTGCCAAGAATTCACCATGTCCAGGAATTCCTGGACGTGATGTAACATGTTGTCCCCTGGAATTTCTGAATCCCATATTTCTTCAATAGCATTTCTGGATTCTAACCACTTGAAAGTTCTCTTTTGACCATTGGGAATCTAGGAATTCCACTCTCTTTCCATTTTTATGGAATTCCTGGATGCTCAAGCCCAAGGGGAATTCAAGAATTCCACTATGTCTGAGAATTTAGGAATTCCCCAGACATGAATTCCTGGAATTCCAGTAAAGAAACAGGCCCCAAAGCATTCTCATCAAAATTCTCCATCTTGAACTAAGGTTCCATTAACGACTCCGCGAGTGCTCTTATGTTCACTCATTCTATAGCCGTTAATCTGCCCAAATTTCTACACATTGCTTTAGATCTGCTCACCCTGAGCACGCAAGATCAAACAAGTCTAAAATCCAATTTCAGATGGCTCAAATCCGATTTCAAATGACTCCGATATTGCATAAACAAGTTTCTACCATTCGATCAGTCAAATTTATCCATGAATCGTTGAATGGCCAATCTTTTACATCACTGTGTAGATCTGGTTGCAGTGGATCCGTAGGCTCAAACGGACCTCCAATCGGACTCCGGATCTTTAAGATATCCCCAGAATAATGTCTGTCGTCGATTCGGTCAAACTGAGTCTTGAACCTACTGCTGATGTCAGCGTTGGATCCAACTTTTACCAGAGTCTTGATCCTTTGATATCAGTCTTCTTCTTCGCGTTGCAACTGACTGCAACCAAATCTGTGCTCAGTCAACCTCAACCTTGAGACAAAGATCTTCTTCTCTGATTTTAGAACTGCAACCGCAATCTGAACTGTCGAATCCTCCAACCGATATGTGTAGCCCACCCAGAGATCAACAATCTCCTTCTGCAACGACAGATTACCAAAATCCCAGCACTGACCCAACCAAGAGCTTCGGAAGCTCAGCGGATCTCTTCGCCTCTTGTCTTTCTTTCCTATGAGATGGAATAATAGCAACCTAGGACTCCCTTATCTTATATAGACAAGTCCCAAAGAGTGATACTTATGGCCGGCTCGAGACAATTTGAGGCCTAAAGAGGCAATCCTAAATGAGGCCTCATATTATCTATTCATTTGCGCGCTCTCTCTCTCTCTCTCTCTCTAAAGTTTTGAACATCTAAATTCGTATTTTCTAATAGATACATTTATCATTTATAAATTATAACTAATAATATTTATAAATAAAACGAATACTAATTATAATAAACATACAATAAGAACATGGAATTAAAAAAATCTTTAAATCATAAAACAATAGAACCTGATTTAGTGATCTATCATTGTTGACCATAAAGATTATAAAATGTAGATGAATTTCAAATTTAATCTAGTTTTTTCATTATGAAAAAAATAGATTATATTTAAATTAGTGGGTTATGATTACATATATTATAAAAAAGAATCACATATATTATCAGAATATATCCACATATATTATTAAAAAGAAGACAAAACCAGATAAATAAATCTTTAAAGAAAATTGCTTTAGAAATAAAAAAAATAATTATAGAGAAAGACAATCTATGAGAGAGACAAAGGGTGATAGAGTAAAGAGTACATGAGATGGAAAAGCGTTGGTGGAAAAACGTTCATTTGAAAGACTTCACTGCTGAGGGGGTAAGGAAGTTGGGTTGAGATTTGTTGGGATCTAAAAAGACACTATATAGAGAAAAAAGAAGAATGACACTTGCTTTAATGCTTTGTTTAAATGTAAAAAGATAGCTTTAATGAGTTGTGATATCGATTACTATTATGGGGCATTGGGAGAAAAAAAAAAAACTATAACAGTTGTTTGAATGCTTTTTTAGAATTTGAAAAGATGATTTTTTGCCCAATAGTCGAGCCGCCCTTGGTGACACTTACTACAGACTTCTTCCACATCCACTAATTCTATTGGGAGTCTTATTAGTGGGAACAGATAAAGTCTTACATATTAAATGGGTTTGTATTATCTGTTGGCATCTATCCTGCTTGATCTGACGTGAGACCCGTGGCATGCGGGCCACACTATTTCTTACAATCTGGTCTCCACGTTTCTCGGATGAGCGCTCTGCTGTTCTGGAGAACCCGGGAGTTCCAAACTCCCTCCTTTGATTTAGTTCTTCTCCGGTTGCGAAGCACCGGCAGAGCCTGGTTCCTCCGTCTCTGCAAATCCGTCAGCCGAAATCCAAAAACAAACCTCCAAGCAGATCAGTGTCACGATCATCTTGAAACTTGGGCAACAGGGCAAACAATCTTAAGAGAAAAGTAAGAAGAAAAGCCCATAGAAAATGTATACAGAGTGGAACAAAGATGAACATCCAAACAAGTGCCAAGAGTAACGTGATCGGCCGTCCATTTCTTATCCTGTATAACCTTAACCTTGATCTCAACCCATCAAATCGATGGCCCATTTGAAGGATTTTCAGTTGATTACCATGGCCCACTTCATCAAATGGATTGGTACCAAACAGCTTTGAAGGCGTTTGGGATTCCACTCGATTCGTTAGGAGCCGTGCACGGCATTCGCATTTGCCAGCTTTTTATGGACTACAGACACGGAGAGAAAAGAAACACTGAAATCATATTCACAAGTCCCACTTGCGCGCTCTCGTGTGATCGCAGCCTTCTAATACCAGCAACTACAAGCAAAGTCAACTAACATTATCCAATCTTAAAAGAAAATTTCAAAGTCCCAAGTACCCTTCCCTCTTTTCATGAAATGATCACCATTTGCACAAGGCCATAGGAGATGAACTAAGAGGCAGTTTAGTCACTTCCATGTTAAATTCAACGTTCAGATGCTTCATCAAAGTTCACTGCCTACTCCTCTCTTTCAAAAGTCAAAACCCAAACACCAGAGGATATATTCCTGTCATATAAGAATAAGAATGTATTTCTCTTTCTTTGCTTGCTCTTAATTTCTTCGTCTTTACTTGCTCCACCCTCTCTCTTGAGGCTATAAATACATACCACCAAGCTTCCATTTTCTCCGGACAACGATTGAGGCTATATAGAGAAAGAGATGGAAGGCCTAATTCCTTTTGTGTTCAATGCGATTATGAAGAAAAGAGATGGAAGCAAGTACAGAAGCCTCTCGGACAGTTCAAGCCCCCGCCGCCCTTTTCTGTTATTGGAGCATGCGGGCTCATTTGATGGTTCGTCTCATAGGAGAACGATATCGGACTTCCAGAGTCCAACTTCTGAGTTTTTGGAGTGGAGATCATCTGTTCTTGATTCGCATCCCTCGCAGATGATACATAAGAAGAGCTGACAGACGGTAATACGAGGTTTCGATCTTGAAAGACGAGAAAAGAAAAACAAGATCACCAAAATAAATTGGTTGCAAGATGTAGAAATGTTATATTCTTTCTTCTTTTTTATTTTCTTTTGATTGTTGTTGTGGTATTCATTTGTTGGAATTGTAATTCTGGATGATTTGTGAATTGTAAGTGTTTGGAATTGAAGATTTTTTTATTTATTTGATCATTCGTTAGTTGATGATCTTGACCCTTGAGGAGGCATTATAGTTACATGCATGTAGGGTTCATTACATGCACTTATGTGGATTATTTTCATCTGCTTGTGATCATTAAATATATATAGTGTGGGGTGTCGTCAATGGACCTCATATTATCCCATTATCAGAAGGACCTGAACCCAACAAACCCAAAAAAAGAGAAGAGAAAACTCAGCGTGGAGCCATGGACATGGTTTTTGAAAGGACAAATAACGGGGTTAGGATTTTGGACCATGGATCTGGACCTGATTGATAGTTGGGCTGGGCACACATCTAATTAAGTAGGAAGTCCAAACCAGTTTAACTGATTATGTTATCATCACACTCAGAGCCAGTTAATCAGTCATAGCAACTTCCATTGAAAGAATGTGGCATGACTGCAAAGGAAGAGCCGAAGAGCCGTAGATATCCTCCTTGTAGACAATATGGCATGATTGCATATGTCATATTGTGGCCCAGTTTGCAGTTGATCCACAATTGGATCTCATCCTGCATGCACTTGGAACCCTGTGATACTTCCAAAGATGAGGGTGTGGCATTTCTTTATTTTCTTGACAAGTTTTTTTTTAGATTTTTTTTTATTTGGTACCACAACCTAGGGTGCTGGGAGCCTGGGATCCAAGAGAGCCCACGTATATGGGAAATGGAGTCCACACAGGTGAGAAGAGCAGCCAGGGTGCCCATTAAGCCATGATATCATGGATCATAAAAGCAAGGATTTCACGCACACCCAAAGAATCAAGGAGCCGGAAGTGGAGAAAGCAAACAACTAAATTTGCATTGTAGAACTCTTGCTTTTTATATTCTCTACACATGCAAGTATAGGCACGTGAGGGAGCTTATACGCGATACAAATCAAAACATTAACTGCCAATCACTTAAAACACTTTAACTACCAACTATTTAATTAACTTCAACTATCAACGAAGCAAATTTTTTGTTAAACTCTCAAGTTTCTAAACTCTACGAAAGTCTTCTGAATTTTTCATTACAATTCGGGGTGTTTCTAAATATTCTACCAAGACATCTTCAAGTTGGCACAAACTTCAACAAAAGTGTCATTCATTTGGCAAGAATGAGGCCAACCTCTTTCAAGTATGGACTGGCCACTTACCAAGGGTATTGATAGGTTACACCTCAGCATTGCCGCGCAGAGTGTTACATTTCAACCCTAGTTAGTTAGGATTAACTCTAATTAATCGAGATTAGTGTGGATTTAAGTGTGATTAATTGAGATAAATGTAATTAATGAACAAAAATGGTTAAATTAGTCACACTTGATTGAATTAAGTGTCTTGGACTGAGATTGAAGGAGATTAGCTTAGTAGAGTTGAAGTTATACCTAAAGTAGTCAAGTTAAGGACTTTTTTTTGTAAATTTGAATTAATATGTATTTTATCGAATACGGTAAAATTTGATGTTAACATGTATATTTCAATGAGTACAACAACTTTCATAATACATTCATTTTCATTTGACTTCAAATGAAGCAAGTGAGTCTTAATTTGACTCAAACTTGAAATATGTATAGTATATGAGGGGCTGAATGTAAAATTCAGTTTATAAAGATGGTGAATCACCCATCTTAGTCGGTTGAAATGTTTCTTCAGCTAAACACAGAGAGAGGGAGTGCTTTGAGTCTTTCTTCTTTTTGTATTCTCTGTCAAGTGCTTGAAGAAGGATCGTTGCAAGTGATTGTGAAAGAAAATTTGTGAGAATCATCTTCCCCATCATCTTTTTCGAAGTTCTTTGGAGCTTAAGTTATATGAAACTCCAAACTCTTGCTGTGATAATCTTCAAGGTAAAGGTAAAGTGATTTTATAGACTTTTTGAGCTGTGATTAGTTGGTTTGTAGAGATTTTTGTGCAAACAATTCAAAGGAAATTCGTTTTGAGTTTGTTCTTGATGTTAGGGTTTTGAAATTGGGAAATTTGTCTCAAGTTGAGCTCAAGACAAAGGGGTTTTGTGTTTAATTCAATCATAAGGCAAGTATAAACCATGATTTGTGATTATATGCTACTAGATATGATGTTTCTTGAGTTTGGTTTAAATTTTAGATTTTGATTGAAATTATAGAATGATTGAATGGATTGTTGAATGGGTTATATGATAAATAAAAGTGTGGTTTTGATGTTGTGGATGTAGTTATTGATGGGGAAACAAGAGGTTTCAATTGGTATGCAAGTTAAGAATGGATTGTGTGTAAAGGAAAAGGAAGAAAGATGGGTTTCAGAGATCTGGAACTGAACTTGTTCCAGGTCCGATCGATCGGACAGTCCCTAACTGGGACATGGTTTCAGGCCGATCGATCGGACCTCCAGTGAGTTTTCTGATTCAAATTTAATCAGATGTTTTGTCTAGGAGCATGAATAGATTATAAAATTAGTCTAAGGACTAATTATAAGATAAACGAGAGATTTTAAGCAATTAAACCTTCTCTAAAATAATATTCTTGGATTTGGATCCAAGATGAATTGAGAGTTAACCAAAGGGTTATCTAAAGATGAATAGTTGTAATTCGATGACGAAAATTTGCTTTTAAAGCTAGCCGATTCAATGTTGATTAGTTAACAGAAACTAAGATCAGATTCCAGAATATATTCTGAGTTAAGGCAAAGAGCCTATTGATTAAATCAATATCGTTAATATTGTCTTATTTCCATGGGTGTTAACTAAGAGACTTTAATGTACAAAATACACATAAATTGTGATGTCCATCGAAAATAACACGTACATTAAATATCTGAAGTTACACCTAAATGGTTGTTATTGTTTAGTTAAGTTGTATATTGAATTGAAATTGTAAATTGTAATCAAATGAAATTAAATGCTTCGCTGAATTGTTATTTGAGTCTGGCACTACATAGTGATTTCTTTAAGCTCATTAGAGCTGATACTGCTGCAGCAGATTATTTGGGAGTGTTTCGGAACTCTGTGGTGATGTCAGATGTCTCTGGCCCGGACACTGATAAATCCCACAATATATGATTTCTTCCGTGTGGAAGATGTGATTCCTTCCTTTTTAGGAAGATGTGATTTGAAATGAAATGCTATTGTAGATTGCCAAATGTTAAATACTCTCATTAATTTGAATTAAGTGGTAATTGTATTAGTCTAACATTGGATTAGACAGATTAAATGTGTAATTAGCATGTTAAATCATGTATCTCTTTATACATTGCTGAATTGTCAAATTCATAGTGTTATTGATGGCATTACAGGCACAGCTGCCCATGCCGGTCCTTCTGAGGCCACAGCGCCAGCGGAGACGACCGATCAGGTTCCTCCAAGAGGACTAGTTGAGTGGAAGTGAACAATATCATATTAATATGATATTGAATCGGAAACTTAAGGAAATTTTTGATAAGGGAAGTTGTATAAGAACGTTTCATACTTTTAATCCTTACATTGTAATTAAATATACAAGTGATTAGTTTTGTACATGTTGTAAATAATTTTTTGGTTTATACAAGAGCAATGTATATATTGTTTATATGTTCCGCATAATGTGTAAATGATATCCCTTGTGAATTTTTATGTTGTTGAAATTCACGGGAGTAAGTTGCGACGCGACCTGAGGTTAACTCGGATTAATCATAATCTTGGGCTCGGGTCATGTCACAGAAGCGAAGCCACATAGAGTTGAGGAGGGGCAATTGACCCTCCTCTACTTTTTGTTGCCTTCAACCAAGGAGAAAAAAAAAATCTCAAAGCATATTTTGGATTTTATGCCCTTCGCGGCTTTACCCCTCCTCATGCTCTTTTTTCCCTCGTTTGTCCCTCTTCAACTTCTTTTTTTTTTTTTTTTTTTTTTTTTCATTTGTCTAATGAGTTGAACTTTCAAAATATATAAGGGTGATTTTGTCTATTAACTTATATTAGAAAAACAACTCATCACACATAAGATTCCATACAGTTGTTCTTGCTTATGTTATACCTCCCCTTTCTACATGACAACTAACTAAGTCCTTCTCAAATAAATATATACTAGCACAAAGCCCGCACTAAGCACGGGCATGACCCACATGGCTAAGGTCCCCGGTCCATCTTACCACTTTTGACATTTTCTTGATAAATAATTACATATTTATACTGTATGGTGTAGTAATTAGGTTTGTTCACATCTCACGCCTTATACATTTTTAGCTTTGAACCAATTTTAAAAAGTCAAAATTGAAAGAAATCTGCTTTTGACCTGTCGAAAACCATCGTCCATGCTGGGATTTTTTTAGCTGACACCCATACTCCAAGAATATTCAATGATCCTCAATCAGACGAAAATGACCAACATGACTAAATATAATTAAGCCATGCAACTGCAATGTATCGTCAAAGGCCAAAGTCATCAGCTAATCAGTAATCAGATTAAAAAAATCCTAGAGATGTCAGCAGCCCAACCTAGGCACTTCAACTGGAGTTAGATTCCTGGACTCAGGTTTCTCTGAGCAACCCTTCTACATGGACAAACTTTTTGGCATGAATTTGTGACAAACTCTCATGTGGCACAATCCTAGAGGTGCCTTTTTCCCCTCTCTCAAAAGTTGCACCTCTAAGATTGTGCCACATGGGAGTTTGTCACAAATTCATGCCAAAAAGTTTGTCCATTTAGACTTTTTGTTCTCTGAGGCCCCCCTTCAAAAATATGAATTATGCGGTTTTTTATGGGTTGTTAGATGAGTGAAATTTATTATTGGAGTTCAACCTATCTAGAAATTTCAAATTTTTACCGGACACTGTCTCTCCAAATTCTTGGTATTATCCATTTAATTATAAAATCGCCAAAATAATAATAATTATTATTATAATTATTATTATTATGAAATTTAGAAAATAACCTACTGAAATAGCCCTTGAAGTGCTTTTAATTAGTTTTAGAACTCAATACACTCTAACAATAAAGCTTCTGATAAAAAAAAATTAGCAGTTTTGAAATCTCTAAGAATTCCTCAAATTAATGTAATGTTCAAACATATAATAACTAATTTGGACTAATAATCATACAAATCCATTCATCTAAATGACGGTGACAATAAGATGATTCACTTTGAACTGGCACACATGCATCACACCTTGTGATCGGATTGGCTGATTAACAGTCAGCAAACTTCTAATGATGTATTAAACATGCCACCATGTTGGCATGTAAGTCAATTATTATTTTAGCACTACTCTATTCTCAATTACAAGAAGCCATCTTATTTATTGACCAAGCCATTTAGTCATCTCCAGTTTCCACAGAAAAACCTATCTGTGGTTTTTGAACTTTTCAGTCCACCAAATGCAAGAGACAATTTCGATTAGTCATCTACATGAATAAGTCAAATCCAACAAATATTAAAAAAATAACTTGATTTAAAACCCCAAAAGAAATAAGAAAAATAAATATTTTGTCCTTTTACACTGCGAATGTTCATTTTATGACCCAAGGAAAGAAAAGAAGAACAGTAATCCTAACAGGGCCAGCCCATATCATCATCCAGTTGGCAATGGACACAGTCTACCTGTATGACTAATGTATACATGAGATCAAGACGATTCTTTTTTTTTTTTTTTACACCCAGCTAAAGGGGCTAAACCGAAGAAAGAGCTCGCACACACATGCGAAGAGAGCCCCCGCACAAGTAGGAAGAGAGCCCGCATAAGACAATTAATTATCAAATCCACGACCCTTAAAAAAAATAAAAATTAAGATAGTCCATTACATTTAGTTTACTTCATGATCAAATAATTTAAGTACGTTCAACCTCCAGCTATACACTACAACTCGTTCTTTTGACCAGCATCCTTATCTGGTTCTCTGATCTTCATACATGACTGCCGGTCCAAACAAGAGAAAATCCCATAGAGAATGGAGGAAGAGTGAAACAAATATGAAAGTCAAACGTGTGAAAAGAGAGAATTGATCGGCCGGCCATTTCTTGGCATGTGTAACCTTAACCTTGATCTCAACCCATCAGATCAATGGCCCACTTGAAGGATTTTAATATGATTGACATGGCCGACATAATCAAACGAAATGGTTCCAGATGTAGGCGCTGAACAAGCTAGGATAGGGTAGCAGCCGTGCACGACGTTTCGCATTTGCTTGGTTTCATGGACTACAGACACAACCTAATCAAATTAAAAAACCCCACTTACGCGTTCTAGAATTCTAGTTCCTGCAACGAGAAGCCAACCATTTCACAAAGTGAACCTTACATGTCCCAACTACCCCTACCTTTTTTCGATAAATGGCCATTTGCACAATGCCATGCAAGGGACTTGGTATATGAACGAAGGGGCAGTTTCGTCACTGACCCATGAAATTTCAACGTTCAAATGCTTAGTGAAGGTTGACCTGCCCACCTAGAGCACTCGTGGATATATTCATGCATAAGAATTATAATGTCTATCTCCTTCTTTCCTTGCTCTTTCTTTATCCTTACTTACTCCACCATCTCCAGGTTATAAATACAAACCACCAAGCTTTCATTTTCTACAGACAGAGATTGAGAATATATAGAGAGATAAAGAGATTAGAGAGAGAGAGATGGAAGGCCTTATTCCCTTTGTGTTCAATGCGATCACGTCTAAGAAAAGTGATGGAAGCAAGTACAGAAGTCTATCGGACGGTTCGAGTCGTGGCCGCCAGTATCGATTATTGGAGCATGTGGGCTCGTTTGATGGCTCGTCTCACAGGAGAACGAGATCTGACTTCCAGAACCCAACGTCTGAGTTTCTGGGGTGGAAATCGCCTGGTCCTGATTTGCATCCCTCGCAGATGATCCATAAGAGAAGCTCAAACCAGCACCAGAAGATGGACAGTAATACGAGGTTTTGATCTTGAAAGAACAAGACCACCGAGATATAAATTGGTTGCAAGATGTAAAAAAATGATGTATTCTTTCTTCTTCTTTTTTATTTTCTTTTGCTTCTTGTTGTGGCATTCATTTGTTGGAATTGTAATTCTGGATGCTTGGTGAATTGTAAGGGTTATTTGGAATTGAAGGATTTTTTTTTTAATCTGATTACTGGTTAGCTGATGATTTTGACCTTTGACGATACATTACAGTTGCATGCATGTAGGCTTAATTATATTTAGTCATGTTGATCATTTTCATCTGATTGAGGATCATCGACTATTCTTGGAGTATGGGTGTCAGCTAAAAAAATCTCAGCATGGATCATGGTTTTCAACAGGTCAAAAAATGAAAACTCAGCGTGGACCCTGGTTTTTGGCAGGTCAAATAATGTAGTATGGATTCTTGACCACGGATCA
This sequence comes from Umbellularia californica, assembly GCA_028538565.1. Classification (NCBI taxonomy): domain Eukaryota; kingdom Viridiplantae; phylum Streptophyta; class Magnoliopsida; order Laurales; family Lauraceae; genus Umbellularia; species Umbellularia californica. The sequence goes on from JAPQWN010000003.1 coordinate 6,999,957, forward strand.
TAATTGGGTTAGGGGCAAATCCAATGAAGTCTAAAGTCCAAACGAGTTTAGCAAATTGTGATATTAGTACAGTCAAAGCCAATTAACAACTTAGCCCTTGATTTAGGGAGTTGGAAGTTTAAAGGTGTCTTTTACATGTTTTGTTTCTTCAATCCAAAGATGAGAAACACCTTTCATCGAAGTCAAATTGGGGGGGATTGGCTCCGGTAGGGGATTAATTCACCATACTCACAAGAGTGAAAAGTACGCAAGGCCCACTTTGTTTGCATCGAGAATGAGTATGAATTCCTGAAAATGTATTTTTTAAAAGTAAAAAGAAATTGAAAAAATTATGGTGAATATTCAAAAATGGCAATCATATTGTCTTTGTTGCCCTTCGGGTGGAAAATGAATACTAAGCCACCATACTGCTAACTCAAATCGATAAAAGCTAGGTTCCATTTACATATCCATCTTATATCCTTCCTCCCTCATCCCTCGTGACTTTATGAATGCTTTCTAATATTACCATTAATTTTTAGGAATTCGGTTGCTCTTAGTTATGTATGCTTTCTACAACCCGTCTCACTAGGGAACTCTAGGAAACAAATAGGTAGTTTAACCTGCTCTCTAACATAATTTTCAGGGGCTTCTTCCTAAAATCTCTCCATTTTAGGGGTATGATTTTAGCGCAATGATGCCTTTCATACTCTTAACTTGTGATTTAGTTTTAAGGTTTTGACCTATAGCTTACCCATTTCCCCTCCCACTTACTAAATTTTGAATATTTTCCCTACAGCTACAATTACCATGTTTTAGGAAACATCCATTCAGTGGGCATTTTAATGAACTAGGCAGTGACACACATGATCTTTCTGTTCTGGCCAAGTGATCCGAGGTGTGAGTTTCTTGAGATTTTCATCATGCTGAGTTCTATACCTGGAAGGATAACAAGAAGAGCAAGGAGCTGCAGCTACAACAAGCTCTTAAACAATGATTGCACCCAATAGTGGATGATCTAGTTAATAGTGCATGATCTAGTCAAGTCAAGTGGGCGTATGGTTGGTGCATGGTTAGACAGAAATAGGATTTCATAAATTATCTATCATCTAAATTTCATCATTGAATCAAGGTCATAAAAAATGAACATTTGAATCAAATTATTCCACCGTTCCGTAAATTCCATTATAAGAAGGCTATGATTCCAGAATAAATGTAAAATTAATTAGACCATGAAAAAAGTGAGGATTGTAGAAATGGTTTTCCATGCTATAGTAAAATTCATGTTCGGTGCAGTTGGGTTTCTATATGAAAATTCTTTAAAATAGCCTAAGTTTTTTGAAGTCCCTCCAAAAGTAAATTCCTACTCATGTATATATGAGATCAAGACCATTAATTATCGAATCCAAGATCCTCAATAGAAATCAAGCAGGGCAGTCCATTACATTTAATTTAGTTGATCAAATAATTCAACCTCCAGTTATACACCACATGAACTTGTTCTTTTAACCGGCACCCATGTGAGGTTCTCTCCTCCTCATGCAATCCTGCCTGTCCAAAACAAGAGAAAAGAAGAAGAAAAGCCCATAGAAAATTGAGGCAGAGTGGATTAAATATGAAAATCAAACGGTCTGTCAAAAGAGAGAGTTGATCAGCCGGCCATTTCTTAACCTGTACATATAACCTAACCTCGATCTTAACCCATCAGATCAATGGTTCACATGAAAATTTTTCATTTGACTGAAATGGCCCACTAATTAAAAGAAATGGTGCCAGCTGTAGCGCTGTACTAAGAGCCGCTGGCAGCCATTTGGTTGCTTTTATGGACTACAAACACATTCGAATCAAACTTTCTTTAAAAAAAACCACGTGCTCGTTATTGTGCCCAATGTTTCACAAGGTCAAAATTACATGTTCCTAGCACCCTTTTTCCTGAAATTGCCATGTTCACAATGCCATACAAGAGAATAAGTAGATTAACAGGGGGCAGTATAGTCACTCAACATGGAAATTTCAACGTTCACAAACTGCCTACCCATCTCTTTCAACAGTCAAAACCCAAACGCCAGACCACTGTAATAAGAATTATAATGTATGTCTCCTTTCTTTATCCATACTTACTCCTTCATCTCCAGGGTATAAATACAAATCACCAAGCTTCCATTTTCAACAGACAGCGATTGAGATTGAGAATATAGTGAGAGAGAGTAACTAAGAGATGGAAGGCCTTATTCCCTTTGTGTTCAATGCGATCATGAAAAAAAGAGATGGAAGCAAGTACAAAAGACTCTCCAGTGGTTCGAGTCGCGGCCACTCGCTTCTGTTATTGGAGAATAGGGTCTCGTTTGATGATTCGTCTCATAAGAGAACGGGATCTGACTTCCAGAGTACTCCAAAATCTGAGTTTCTAGGGTGGAGATCGTCAGGTCCTGATTCACATCCATCGCAGATGATCCATAAGAGAAGCTCGTACCAGCACTAGAAGATGGACAGTAATACGAGGTTTGGATCTTGAAAGATGAAAAAGAAAACAAGACAAGCAAAATAAATGGGTTGCAATATGTGAAAAAATGTTGTCTTCTTTATTCTTCTTTTTATCTTCTTTTGTTTGTTGTACTGACATTCATTTGTTGGAATTGTAATTCTGGATACTTTGTGAACTGTAAGGGTTGTTTTTACAGCAAAAAGATTGAAAGGGTTGGTTGGCTTTTTTTTTTTTACTTTCTTTCCATTGATTAGCTGATGATATTGGCCTTTGAGGAGGCATTAGATATAGTTACATAAATGTGGGGTTCATTACATTCAGTCTTGCAGATGATTTTCATCTGCTTGTGGATCATATATTCTGGAGTAGGGGTGTCATTGGACCTTATACTATCCCGTTATCCAAAGCACCAGAGTAGGGTATGGATTTTGGATCTGGACCTGATTGAAAATTGGAATAGGGACACATCCAATAGAGTCTAAACTCCAAGTTCAAACTCGTTTAACTGATTATGATATTATTATGCTCCAAGCCAATTAACAACTGTAGCCCTTAATTTAAGGAGTTGGAAGTTTAAAAGTATCTATTACACATTTTGTTTCTTGGGAGAATTTCAAAAAAGTCCTTAAGTTTAGACCTTATTTCAAAAAAGGATACAAGCTTCGAAATTTTTCAAATTAGTCCTTAAGTTTTTTAGGAAGCTTTCAAATAAGGACATCCATCTATTTAAAGTTATTTTTCAGTAACTTGATTTCTATTTAAAAAAAAAAAAAACCCAAATTACCCTTCATTGCAATAAAACTCTCCTTCACTTCCTCTATATTCTTCTCATTTCCCTTGCCTGTGTCCTCACGGTTATCAAGGACACCTAATATTCCCACAGCGATTGGCTGCATATAGTGGTTGCTGAAACTATGTCATGGCTTTAAATGAAGGGTAATTTGGGTATTTTAAAATATTGAAGAAAAAAGTCACCAAAAAATACTTTTAAATGGCTGGATGTCCTTAATTGAAAATTTACTGAAAAGCTTAGAGGCTAATTTGAAAAGTCCCAAAACTTGTGTTCTTTTTTGAAATAAGGCAAAAACTTAAGGTCATATTTGAAAATTTCCCTTGTTTCTTTAATCCAAATGACTTCGTTGGTGGGGATTGGTTTGGGTTGAGGGTGGCCAACTAGATAGCTATTTTCAGTCCTCCAATTTTCAAAAAAGAGAAATGATCTCATGACGACACAATGATGATCCATAGAGATTTTCTATTTAACACTCTTTTTGACTCACATGGGGCAGGGCCTGATGTAAGCCAAATTCTATTTCAATCCAAGTGACATGAACTATCAAATTCTCCACCTCATGAAAACGGAATTAAATTGTAGAATTCATCATTTATATATACACTTATCTATTCAATTGTGTATAGAGCTCAAATAGAATTGGAATTCGGGGGAGTGCATTTCGTTACAAGGTTAGTTCTACAAATGGCGTGGGGAAAGGAAATTGCAGCTGAAAAAGAAAAATATGTTTTGTTACACGTGGTCATCATCATGGACAAGAAAGCTTGTGCAACGTAGGGGCACAAACAGAACAAAATATTTTTAGATTCATTGGATACTCCCACGTTGTTTAAGTCTTGAGTGGGGCATGTTTTCGTATATTTGGATTTTCCAACAATCAGCTTAAGCTTTTAGATTAATACATTGAGGGGGAGTGTTGATGAGGAGAGAAGATATATATAGAAAAAAAATGAATTTATAAAGCCTTTTGTGATAATTACATTCTTACAAATTAATGAATGTATTGAGAAAGTGCTGATTTTGCAGACCAAGTAAATTAGTAGAGAGCATATAAGCACGTTTGCATGAAATTAAATACATAGGAATTCACAGTCAAATGAACTCCAACAAAGAAAATGAATGGTGAAGCATAGTTTAACATAGAGATAGATGAAACCTTAACTTTCCGGCAATTTTTTTCATAATTGGGTAGTTATTTTTCATTTTCTTTCCATTTAATTTCTATTGAATGTGAGATTATATGATGGTTAGTTTTGGACATTCAACTTCATAGAGATTCTTCTCTTGCGCAAGCAGGCATCTAGGCTATCGCTAACTTGCGTGACCCCCTATTATTTCCCCCAACCCCGCGTGACGAATGGCACACATGCGCAGTGTGCATGAGAAAATTGTTCTCGCCTCTTTTTCTTCGATTTTAACCTAATTTTAGAAATAAAACTTTACAATCTTCTCAATAACATGGAACTAACATGCCCTCATTCAGAAATTTCCCATTGATTGATTATGAACAGGGTTAGACCACTTTATTCATTGTGAATAACATGAGATATCTGAATTATATTACAGGCAGGAAATTGAGAAAGAAGAACTAAAATTTCATAATGAGATTATATTAACAATTGGGAAGTGTGAGAGAGAGAGAGAGAATAATTAAGATATCTCGTCAAACATATCCATCTCAAGGATCGAGAGAGAGTTAAAACATTTAACATATGTTTAAGAATATCCATGCATCAATTATTCAAATCGTGAAATCTGTCCACTTTTTTTTTTTTTGACATAAGGTTTGATTTTGTGATCCGTAAACTTATTGGTCCAGTAAGAAGAGAGGGAGAGAAACCAAAACAATTTGTGCTGAAACCTCCCAATAACCTTTAACGTCTTCAAAATCATAAATTTTAGGGGGATTTACATGAAAAAACTTCATAAATGGGCACTTCGCATAACACAACTACTAAAATCATGTCGACTGGAGAGGTCCCTTGGCCCCATCTCGTGTATTTATTCTTCCTTGGGTGGTCGATATCGACCGACCATCCCTCGAAAACTACAAAAGACGGAAATCCCTTTATCCCTTGGGTGGTCGATATCGACCGACCATCCCTCGAAAACTACAAAAGACGGAAATCCCTTTATCCCCCATTTGTCTTCTTCCACCTTTTCCCATTTCCCCTTCCCAATTGTTGTTGTTGATAATTCATGCCTTTCTTCTCTTCTTCCCATTTCCTTTCCTTGGTACTAACTACTGAATTCGCCCCTACCCCTTTGATTACACCATTGTCAAATGTCAGTCATTTCGGATCTGGGGTTTCAATCGTCTCACCAAATTACTTGAAATTAATATTCCATATATATATGTGTGTGTGTGTGTGTTTTGATGATGCATCTGGCTGGTTAGCAACTAGCAAGTCATGTATGTCTATACACTGGTTTTTTGGTATACAGATTTGATTTGTTTGTAAGGGGAGTATATGAATTTTTGGGTGGTTCTGTAATTGGGGTTGTTGAGATATTTGAGGATGTCTCTTAATTTCACCTCTGCATCCATAGAGACTTGGCTTCTCTTCGTGCCTTTTCTTTATTCTTTTCTCCCATTTTGATTTGGAATTCAGATTAGCTTGGATTTGGTTTGCTCTACTTTGTGATAAAAGGCACTGGTGTTTAGCTTAGGTCTTTTTTTAGGTTTTTTCCTTTTAGGGCATCTTTATACCTTCTGTGTATTACTGAATGCTCTAATACAGGTCAGGTTTTTGTACAAGATTTTTGGAAGAAGAGAACTTTGAGTTTCGTTCTAAAATATTTCCGGCGGATTCTCCCTACAACATTGTTTTGTGAGCATGGGGCGATAGTCGACACTGACCATATCATGTTGCAGTATGATGGTTGATTTCGACCATCACTATATATTACATAGTCGATATTGACCATATCAAAATGACAAAACAAGGTAGAAAAGCAATAGGAGGGCCTTTTTTGTTTGCATGATTTTAGTGGGTCCTTTTCTGTATAGCACTCATTCGTGGGATTTTTTTCCGTAAATCCCTCTATATTTTAACTTAGAGAACTATTCTCACGGTCCAAACTATGAAAACTATGGGTGGTGCCCACCTATCACCCAATCCAAACCTTGCAATGGATAAGGACGCTCTTGATAGTCACACGTTCCAGGATTTGGCACCAATGCGACTGAATTGGACTGTTGAATTAACTATATACCCATACAAATGGAGTGGGCTTATCGGCCATGGATGAAGGGATTAGGAGCATGGGATTGAGGCCAAGCTTGATATTCAGGGTGGTCCTGTATAGATCTTTCAATCTCTATGGGTCCCTTCCAAAATGGGACCTGCAGTAAGTCTCATAAAAAGTTCTCACGGTGACTCCGTCACAATAGTTATCATTGGACCAAATCCCTTTAAATTATACTTTTCCAAATAAATTTGCCAAATACCTCTACCTCATATTTGCATAGATTCCCTCTCTATAGCTATAAAGAGAAAATTACTATCCACAGTTATGGTTGAATAGTATTCGCACCCTAGTCTCATTTACATCCTGTGTGTATAATCAAGGTGAAGTATTATTTATTCCAGTGTGAAAAAAAAAAAAAAAAAAGAAGAAAGGGAGAAGATTATCTACCCCAAAAATGTTGTTGCACAAAATGTGCCATTGGCATGAGAAAGGAGGAGTCTATCTGCCCCTAAAAAGTTGTTGCACAAAATGTGCCCTTGGCATGAGAAAGGAGTCGTCTATCTATCCCAAAAATGTAGTTGCACAAAATGTGCCCTTGGCATGAGAATGGAGGCCTTTCATAAAAAATAAAAAATAAAAAATTTAGAGAGACAAACCATAAAAATAAAATAATAAAATAATAAAAGAAATTAGAGAGAGAGAAAGAAGCACGCATATCGAAGAAGAAAGCGCCGTAGCACAGCCAAAATAAGACCACCACATCCCCATTCCGCTGCGTCTATTTCGGTGCATCTTGTCTACTTTCTACCTCTTCGGCTTCGCCTTCGCTCTTCTGCAACTACTGCAACATGAGCAAGGGTCCAGGACTCTTCTCCGACATCGGCAAGAAAGCCAAAGGTACTCTCATCTCTCCCTCTTTCTCTCTATATCTCTATCTGTGCTTTTTTTTTTTTTTCCCTTTCCCGCGCTTTGTTAGTTGTTACCGTTTTATATGTTGTTCCGATTTCTCAGATTTGCTGGCGAAGGACTACACCTACGACCAGAAATTCACGGTCTCCACTTACAGCGATGCTGGATTGGTGAGAGAATCATGTCTTAGTATCAGCTTCAGAGCTCAATTCCTTTGTCTGTCGCATCTTATTTTCATTTCTTATAGGAATCAGTGTCGTTGGCTGATGATTTGGGGGTTTTTTAGTTGATGTTGTCTTGTATATGTTGAAGTGATTTGAGTTGAATGTGCGTTTCTTATTCAAATGGGGTTTTAGGGTTTGGTGGAAGTTTCACTTTAAATGTTGAAATTCTTTCAAAGTGGATATTGGTATTGTTTTCAGAGTACAAGTTCCTGCAAAGGAGCTTGAAAGCAAAGTGAGGAGATGAAATAATGGGAAACAAAAATGAGAGAGGGAATCCTTGCTTATTCTTGCAAGATAGATGATTTCTCCTCGTGCTATGTTTACTCTGTGTTTTTCATCTAGTAGTTTTTGCGTATAGAGGGCTAAATCCAAAAAGATCACTTCTCAGATTCTTTCCCCATGCATCATGTTCATATAGTAGGATGACTAGGAAAAAATGATGTAACAGTTCAATTGTGCTTTGAGGATGGTGTTATAGTCCAACTAGCCTTGAGCTTTTATGAATCTGACCACAAATCTACCCCGACCCCCTCCCCCCCCCCCCCCCCCCCCTGCCCCCCAAAAAAAAAAAAAAGCAATGCCATTTGAATTCACAATCCCCAAAGCAAAAGCAATGCCATTTGAATTCGCAACCCACACATGCCTGCCCACACGACCTAGTGAATAACACTACCATGGGGGTTTGAACTCGTGACCTAGTACGGCATTGATACCATGTCAAGTCCGATTAGCCAATACATCCCAAAAGCTTAAAGCTTTTAGGAAGCAGAATACAAATATACTTAACAGATGGTACAGGGGCTATGATATCGCGGATCATTTGTTTATTTTTGTACATGGCTATGATATCGCAGATCATTTGTTTATTTTTGTACATCAATAATCCATAGTGGAGCCTATTTCGGATATGTTGTTGAATCCAACCTTCTTCATGTGATACCTTCTGCAAAGCTTTCATTTTATTTCAAGACAGGCATTGGGCTGTTGCCTGTCTGTTGTGGATGCTGAAGTAAAATGGTAGTGGTTTTTCCTTTTGTATTTGTCGTATAAGTCAAGTGCTTGTATGGTTTTATGCTGTAGATTATGAGCCTCCTGGTGCTCTTTTTTGAAGAGCGAAACTTTCCTACGATTGAAAATAGGCTTACAGGCTAGAAAAAGATGACAAGTCCAATTTACCAATATTTGATCAAAAGGGTTTCTCCGAGATTCTGCCCTATAGGGGTGCAAGAGACTCTAGGAAGCTGAGCTTATGGCAATTAGAGAGGCTACTCAAATTATTTCAATTCTTTTTTGATAGATGGACTTCTATCACATCTCAAGGGATGCCTAGGTTCATATTCCGACGGATGGATTGAGTTTGGTTCTTCTAATCCTCAGTAAATTGATTCTGTCTATTAATATCAGCCAAGATGATATGCCAAGCTCCAAACTATAAATGACAACAAATGCTATGTTCATCATTCAGTTTTTGAAGAAAGTCATTAAAAGTTTAAAAACACACCAAACGTGATCTTCAAGCTGATGCAATCCACCAGCGCAGGAACAAAAACACAGGAGAGAAACATGTAGCAGTATTACTAGTTCTATATTTGACTCGGGCCACAGGCCTGTGGGAGTGCAGCTTGGTTGGACCAAACCCAAACCTGCATGACCTAGTATGGCCAAAAGTGAACCTTTGGTGAGCTCATTTGGGTTTGGATCAGGCTAAGACCTGAGTTTTGAAATCAACATATAATTCCAGTCGGGTTCAAGTTTGGGCTTCTAAGCACCCCAATTTCAACTCGGTGCCCAACTTTCATCAAAACCTTTGTACTACAGAGTATACTATATATTCAGTGTGTGTGTGTGTGTGTTCTAAATACTGCACCCTTTGGAAAGCAAACCAAAGTGTGTGTGTGTGTGTGTGTGTGTGTGTGTATTCTAAATATTGCGCCCTTTGGAAAGCAAACCAAAGCAAAAAAATTGGGTACCCGACTCAACATGGATTGCACTCAGGTGGGGAGTTTGCAATTTGGATCGGGTCAGGATGGGTATGTTCAGGTTTCTTTCTGGCTGGGCTTGGGTATGGGTTTAGCTCCATCCAATTTGGGCTACACATAGGCTGCCAAACCTAGCCTATCCAAGTTGCACCCCTTTGAAACTCCTGCACTTGATTATCCTGGTAGGTCAAGGTTAAACCTATATGCTCAATACTCTGAAAGTGGCATAATTTCTATCAATTCATGGTAACAAGTGGATCCTTTTATAGGTTGGGCTGACTGTGGGATCCACTTTTTTGTTTCTTCAAAAATTTTAACTTAGCAAGGTTTATTTCATTGTGGCCTAAGTCCAGGATACACCCACACTCTTGTTTGTGGAATGTGGATACGTCCTTGTGCACACTTAAAATTTTCTATAGCCAGTAAAACTCATTCGAAGGATGTTGAACTTACGCTTAGAAATCATGTTGTTTTAGAAGTTTTCACTCCTTATACTGGAAGATGGTCTGATAATTGACCTAGCCACATCTCTTAACATGTCTTTGATCGTGTTCAATTGGCAAACCATCTCTCTATATATAACTGACTTATGTATGTGAGACTTCGTATAACTCATGCACATTCCAATGATTTCCTTACATTTAGGAAATAAGGTTGCTAATATTTATGTTATGATAGTTTTATCTTCTGACCATTAAAAAAAAAGAAGAAGAAGATAGTTTTATCTTCTGAATTGTAGTATATGCATCAATATAAAAACTAAGCAACTTCAGGCGTTATCTGCTTTATTTCCAGGGCCTCAGTTCAACTGCAGTGAAGAAGGGGGATTTATCTGCAGGTGACATTTCTGCACAATACAAATACAAGAACACCACGATTGATGTCAAAGTTGACACCGAATCAAATGTATGTGCTTTTCCCTCCTTTCTTACCTTTGAATCAACTTCAGATTTCTCTTACTTTCAAGCTTATCTTCTGTTGTTTTCTTTGTAGATCTCTACAACCCTCACTGTTTCAGAAATTGTGCCTTCTACAAAGACCATTGCTACAATCAAGCTTCCTGATTATAACTCCAGCAAGGTACTAAGCTTTACCATCCCTAAGCTGATCATCATGACTCCATGTTGCTAGTAATTGATCAAGAAACCTTGAAAACCTTTTTCCAGCTAGAGGTGCAATATTTCCATGAGCATGCAACCTTCAGCACCGCTGTCGCTCTCAACCAGTTGCCTGTAGTTGACCTTTCATGTACTATTGGCACCCAGACCTTCGCCATAGGGGGAGAGGCAGGTTATGAGACTGCGTCAGGAAGCTTTACCAAATATAATGCTGGCATTAGCGTGACAAAGCAAGATTCCAGTGCTTCCGTAATCCTGTAAGTATTGGTTCCAGGCTTCCAGCAAAAGTCAAAACTAGCAATACCAATAATGCTACTTCTCATATCCAACACGGGAAAGGGACCTTTTAAGCCTTTTTAACTTGATTGTGTTTCAGGGCTGACAAGGGAGACACACTCAAGGCATCTTATGTGCATTATCTAGATCATCTAAAGAGTGTTGGAGTAGCAGAGGTCACTAGGAGACTCTCCTTGAACGAAAACACGTTCACTGTTGGAGCATCTTATGCAGTAGATCCCTTGACTGTGGTGAAGACGAGGCTCAACAGTCATGGGAAGCTTGGGGCTCTTCTGCAGCATGAGCTGATGCAAAAGTCCGTACTTACAGTATCAGGTGAATTTGACACAAAAGCTCTGGACAGGAGTCCCAGGTTGGGGCTAGCACTTGCTCTCAAGCCTTGAATTTTTTTTCCAGTTGAATTTAAAATGAGTTTTGTATTATTTTTCTTTTAAAAAAAAAGCTAATAATGTTTCTGCAGATACTTAATGTCAAAAATTATAGATTATGGTGAATGATGACCTTTTGCAAGTGAATAATGTTTCTGCAGATAGTTTTTACCGAAATCTTTTTAATCAAGGTTGATGATGATCTGTGGGTTGTTTTTACAAGGGAACATTTCTAATTTGCCAGTCTGAGGAGATACTTAATTTGCATCAATGAGAAGTTTCATTTTCGGTCGAATCTGTAGTATTCATATTTAGCACCCTGCACAATGCCTAAGCATTTTTGGGTTATAGAAAGATTTTTGTGATGGCGTTGAGTCATTACCAATGATTTTAAATGATGGCATAATAATGCTTTTTGGCTTGTGACTGATGGTGGCATTGACTTTTACCATTTTTGCTGTTTTATTAAAGCATGACATTGCCAAACTCTGCTCCTCTTCATCAACAATTTAGAGGATTTTGTGGGGTCAATGTGTCATGCGTTGGTCTCTGCTTTGGATATTTTCGTTAGCCATGTTTGCATGCATTCAGGTGCCCTCACGTTGAGAGTTTGCACCGATATAAGCAACTGGTTGTCATCAGATAATTAGTCTGTCCCTGTTGTATACATCATATTAAGGTTTGACCTGCATTTTAGAGTATTATAAAGTATGGGAAACTGAAGATTTTGATTAAGTTTTTTTTTTTTTTTTTTTAAAACTTTTTGTAGGATTGAAATAAGTGGCAAAACAAAATGATTCAATGTCTCTAACAAAGACTAGCTGCTAGTTGTTGATTTTGGTGATGAGAGTGTGGGTTCAAGCCTTATTTCAGAATTCAGAAAATGTGCCCAAGTCTCCTGTATAAAAATGATTCTGGATATGAGATCCTGCTTGTAATACTCAATTTATTTCAAAACTGCAGTTAAAATCCCGTTTCAAAACTTTTGTCATAGGTGTGATGCTGATTCATGGATTTCAAGTAGTGGGCATGATCTCAATTTTTACTCTGGGAGATGGAATTGGTTTTATAATATCAATGGTAATAGTGGACCTAGGAATAACTGCATATAGCATGGGTCACAGAGCAAACCCCGGGTAGGATAAAAGCTTCCTATGTGATGATGAAATTGGAACCTGTTGAACTGACACTTTAGCTAATGTAATCTATTTTTAATGTTATTACCTTTTAATAGTTTTTCCTCTTTTTTTTTTTTTTGCTAATCGAGGGTTCCCAATCTTTTGGGCTGAACTAATTCCTCCGGGCTAAGAGAGAAGCTGCGTAAATCCTGTGGCCCTTAGGTGGTACCACTAGTGGATTCAACCTTCGGTTCCTGAAGAGGGAGGAATCGAAGATCAATACCAGGACTTCTAGCTCCAGAAGAGAGAGAGGAACCGTAGTCCCTAGGGGTCATTACTTTTAATAGTTGTTTATATGTGATGAAATGGTTAGCGCTGTCCAAAATGCTGGCCATGACTATGTACAACGGAAATGGGATAGATACTTGTCTTTGTTTCCATTCCAACTAATCAAAATGACATCCCATGGGCCATGCATAACCCATGCAAACCCAGTTGGGAGGTCAGAACGCTCCTGAGTGGAGTTTGGCTCGCCCGTCAAGTCTCGTACACCCTTTCTGTGAGCAGTAGGATGTCTTGAACTCCACTGAGGAACCCAGATATCCCTAGCAATAACATGTTCTAAAATTTCATTTCAATAGGAGTTGGTCCCTCTCTAAAATTAAGTATGAGATTAATTCTAAGATGGAAGCATACGATAAGGAAAAAAAAAAAAAGAGTAGATCCTCTCTTGCATTTGTTGCAGGCTTTCCCTATGGCCATAAGAAAGGCTTGGAACTCCACCATTGAGTCCAAAATAATAATCCGGACCGTCCATCTTGAATCCCATCATGAGGATATGTCACTGGAGGGGATGAGATTAAGATGAGCGGTCCAGATTGCCATCAGGTGGGCAGTGGGCCCCTGTGGTGCAGTTGCAGGCATCTGAAAACCTATATCAGACATTCAGACTGCCGAAGACAAGGCAAGGTTAGTCGGTTTAACCTTCCTATTTGGCAGATCAAAAAGTCTATTTGGACAAACTCTACGGACAGAATTTGGAACAAACTGTACACGTGGCGCAACGTGATTGAGCTCTTTCAAAAATTGAAATGCATTGTCTCAATCACGTTGCGCCATAGACAGTTTATCCCAAATTCAGTCCCATCACGTCAACAAGTGAACCGTGGGCTCCGGGACAAGTATTGAACCACAGTCCACACATTTCCTCTCTCTCTCGCGCGCTCGCCGAAGGAGAATCTGATAGGGTAGAAGCTCGAAAAATGGCTATCTTTCACGTCCCAATCTCTCCAAAACCAATCCCAGCAAACTCCCAATTCAATTCTCTTCATCAAACGCCACCAAATCCCATTCTGTCAAAAACCCACATGAGTTTCATCAACAACAACAACAACAACAACAATAACGAAAATCCACGTCAGGACAATGAGAAAGACAGCCTCATTCCCAGCATGTCAGAAATCATGGCCTCCTCAAGAGCCCAAAACCTCCATCTTGAGCTCCAAACGCTTGGACCCTTTTTCAGGGTGAGAGCCAGCAGCTTGGAAACGAAGCAGGAGATTGGAAGAGCAGAGGGTGTGATAAGGGTGTGGTTTGGAGGGAGAATTCTGCATCTGGACTCCATCAGGATGAGAAGAGAGACGGTGGAGATGCAGAAATCCATATTTGGTCTGGGTCTCTTTGTGGGTGCGGTCGCTGTGCGCCATGGGTTCGATTGTGGGTGCCGGAAAGCAGAGCTTCTTGCCATCAATGACTCTGACCTCTACCACTCTAAGGTTCTTTCATTTTCTGGTGTCCTTTTTTGCTTATAATTTGGGGAGGATTAAGAATTGGAATATTGTTATTGTTGTTGCTTCCATAGTTTTCTTTTACTAATGAGTCGACTGGGAGAATCTGTCCAACTCAACTTGATGAGTTGACGTACTGGGTTGGTTTAATTCAGTTTGGAAAAGTTTTGGTCGACCCACCACTTGATTCATGTGACTGAGTCTTGAATTGATTTGACTTTGCTCGAGTGGATTGCGTTATGGAGTATAAGAAAAATGCAATTCTTATCTGGAATTCAACCTGTCTAGGAATTACAAATTCCTATCAAAACGGCTCCCTGAATTCTCCAATTCTCTGTATGACATAAGACTATTTCAAAAAATATGATGATTTGTTGAAGTAAAATGTGGATAATTGTCCTTGGAGTGTTATAGAATTCCAAATGCTTTATTTGAGATTGCCCTTTGTGGAATTCTAATGACAGCTTTTTTTTTTTTTTTTTTTTTTTTTTTTTTTTTTTTTAATTCTCTAGACAAGAATTTCTCATAGTGTTGCTATCAAATAGACTACATATTTGAAAAACAAAAATAAGCCCCACATCATTAGAAAGGTAGAAATCAAGATGTTTTAAAATAATAATTGAAAGTTGAAATTACAATTCATATGAGATTTACGCAACTTTTGAGAAAAAATTATTTTGTTTTATCATTTTATGTATTGTAATAGCTGATCCAATGGGACAAGGCTTTGATGATTAAGACAATGATACCGTATATTGTTATATATTACACAATATAAACGTATAAAAAAAACTCAGAAGACTAATTTACTCATCTGCCTGGTTGACCTTATTTGGTGCCCTGGTCTACTCTACTTGTTATTTTGGCTTAGTGAAGTTAATCCACTGGGCCAGAGGACTATGGCAGCAGCTGCTGCTGCTACATATATTTTGGTAGGACTAAGGGTTGAGTTATTGTTGTTTCTACTTCTTAGATCTGTGAGCATACAAACAGATGGTTCTGTATGTTCAATCAACATACCTGCCCCTTGGATCTGTGAGCAGGCAAAGAGTTAATTTTTTACCCAGTTAATCTGGTTTTTGCAACCCACTCACCAAATGGAAGGACATGGTAATAGTAGTACAGTAGAGACCCGCTTCTTGTTCTATGATCCACTGGTGTGTTTAATATTTAGATGTCTTTTCAAGTCACCGTATGAATTGAATCCAATATTTCGGACTTTTGCTTTTAGTTCCTACTTCATTGACACTTGCATGCCAGCTTGTTAGGTTCTACACTAGAATGGGGTTCAAGTCAGCGCATGAAGTTAATGGTTCGTCAATAGGTGACCTTGCTCACATGTTGGTTTGGGGAGGGAAGGGGACTAGAATGGATGCTGATATTGAAGAGCTTATGGTAAAGTGGGGAAGAAGGTTTAAAGCTAGAAACTGATTCAAACATTTCTTTCAGACTTCACAGTTCACAGATGCAGCAAACTCTGTTGTGGACATATGCACAAGGTGAGTAGTTATAAATTTTCTTACCTGGTTGATAACTAGTAGTCCTGAGTGGAATTCACCCTGACATCCTAATTTCTGTTAGAAATTGTTGGCTGATTTTTGTGTTTGACAGGGAGAATTTCATAAACCCCACAGATACAGTGCAATATTTGTTTTAGCCTTTTAGAATTATCTGGTTTCCAGAATTTGGATCAGCATCTTTGATTAGGAGAACTCATGTTGTAAGAATTCCAAAATTACTCGAATACTGTCTCCCTAGAATTCCCCAGATGCTAATCCCTTCATGAGCATTCCGAATTTGGAATTCAGAGAATTTCAAAGGTTAAAAAAGCCTTCACAAGATAAAAACCAGTCTTCTGTTTTTATTCTCACCATCAAACCCCCACCCCTCCTCCCAACAAAGAAATAAAAAAAATACAAAACTAAAAAAAAAAAAGATGCATGTGTCTTTGAAACTAATGTCTGGTTTACCATATGTGATTCCTCACTTGATTTTGGTAGCAATCTAACTTGCACACAGCACTCTGTTCTAGGTATATGTTCTACTACTGCACTCAAATTGAACATATGGCATGATGATAATTATCAGGATTATATTTAATAGGAAGCTCATTTTCCCTATCAAAGACCCACCCACGACTAGTTTTTCCAAACAAGCCGTTTCTTGCTTCCGGTTTCTTGCATTTTTCTTATTTCTTCATCGTGAATCTTGATCTAGCTAGTACAAACAATTGGGTGGATCGCTCATGCCATGGATCATCCATTAGTGATTTATCTCACTGATTCGACTGACCTAAGCATCTGCTTTCAACCCAAAAATTGGTAGTAAAGCTACTGACAGTTATTGAAATTGAATAGAGAGTTTCAACAAGCAGATGGCAAGATCTTCCTGTCCCTGTATTTCGTGATCGGTAGTCAACAGGACCCACAATGCTAGTCCTTGCTGTTGGATGAGGTGCTCTAGTGAGGACTGGCATCTTGAATTCCTCTTGTTGGGAACATTTGCCAGACCCCAATTGACTAATCTTTTGATCATATGACATTCATTTGGGCTACCGTCCAAAGATGGTGTAAAAAAATAAAAAAAAAGATGGCAATACTAATGGATTAAATTGTTTTTCAACCATCCATTTAGCTCTATCAATTTTCCTTTTTGTTGTGCTATTGATTGTTTGGCATCTTTCATTATCTAATGATTTCTCTTAACTGCCAGTCATGGTTTTTGTGTGTGTTCCTGTGCTCAATATGTTTTTTGCATCATGATTTTTTTTTTTTTTTTTTGACAGCCAATCTCATTGAATGTTGGGAGAACTTCGAAACTGTTTTGCTAGGTTTACCAGGACCCTGAGCAGTGAGCAGCATAGAAGCTTATTCCAAAGTGCTCCAATTCTCCTACATGGCAATGTACGTAATACTCATGACGTTTACCAAAGGGCAAACTATCAGATTTTGATATACTTTATAAAAGCTTCTTTTGATGAAAGCACAGGCTCTGGACTTTGGAACTGAGAATGCAACAAACGATTGCTAAACTCCGAGCATATAATTCTAATAATTGCTATTTGTTCATTTTAGATTAACAATCTGGATAATTGAAATCCATGTTATTAGATTGGCTTTTTGAATTGACATGATTTTTTGTTCTTTTAATTTGCATAGGCAGTAAGTAGGTAGGATCTTATTCCATTCACACATTGTACTATGTATTTACTCTTTTGGAAATCTATAGGGACCAGTTGGAAATCTTAAGTCATCAAAAACCAGTTGGAAGGCTGGAAACAGTAATGTCCATAGGTTCAAAGACCATGGGCAAGTATCTTCAAACCATATGACCATCCTTGTGTGTTCTTGACGTTAGCGAGCCCATTCTAGGGGCTTCAGTGTAAGCGGCCTATTTAAGAGGACTACATAAAGAAGGATAAAGAATCAAAAGAAACAATGGAAATTCAAAATACTTGCAGTTAGGTTTGTCAATGGGGTGGGCTTGAGCTAATGTTGTCACTTGTCAGGCACTGCAGTTTGAGAAGAGAGATAAAATCATTCTTTGGTGCAAACTCATTACTGGACATGATTTCGTCTGAGTGGTCCAAGCCTCACTATTGATAGGCTCACCTTAAGCTACTGATGCAATACAGTCTTGATTCGCACTGGATTCTAATCTGAATATCTCTTGAGAACTTCATAGAATCCTATTTTTGGAACCTAAATCCAGCATCAAAGGTAAAGTTGGGATTAAGCTTTCAACCCAAAGACCAGAATCGAATCTCGGTAGGATTTGATCCAAAAGTGGGTCTCATGGCTGGATTCAAGTTAAAATAGTGGATGAATGTATGTATGGTTGGGCTGCAGGAGGATCCCAAGTCCCAACCCCCAACCTGGGCCCTTATATTTTGACATGTATGGAACAAATTAAAAGCATTGTTAAAAAATGAATCCTTACATATGTGTTTCTATCTGGATTGGATCCCATGGTTTCTCAAATATTCAATTACCCTTTGATATTATTCTTGGCCATGTGCATGGAAGCTGGTAGATGATATAAACTAAGCCTTACAAAAGGGAAAATGAAATAAGGAAAGGGTTGTGACAGCATCAGCACATTGGAAGAGTAAGAGACTTGCTGGGTAGGGGTGTCAATTGGGAGGAGTCTGATTGGCATGGCAGGTTTTGCATTTTGATGCCACTCGTATCCAACCTATTGAATAAACAGGTCAGATATACCCAACCAGCATCCAACATGGGTCAACTCATCTACAGTATTTAATTGTTAATGATCAACCCCGGATGACTGTCTTTACCAAGGGTCTTTACTAATGGAGTTGAGTGGAGTAGAGATTATTTTGAAGAAAAAATAAACTATAAATAGGTTATGATGGTATTTTATTTTTAGCTGTTTATTATAAAAAAATTTTTACTTTTTGTATTGATTGTAGAGGTTTTTTGTCTTTTAATGGAGAAATGAGGTTACTTTTTTTACTTTTTTTTTAAAATATGGTGGGAAATTTGAATTAAAATGCTTTTGATGGGAATTTTTTTTTTATAGAAATGGGGACTTTACTTTACTTGACTCTAATAGTAGAGTTGCCAAATAAGGACAAATATTTTAATGCTTGCGAGACATGTCCCATGCGCTTGATGGTACATCTCTGTAAATGCCACAGCTGTGAATTATTTGGGCCCACGTCAAGGGGCCATCATTGAATTATTTGGGTCTCAAAAACATAATCAGTGGTCCAAATGTACAGTTCATAGCCTAAGGATATGGTGGTTTTTGCTTCATTTATACAACCACGCAGCTGGGAGGTTCGCATGCTTTGTCGCATCAGATTCCAATCTATTTCATTATTGGTAGACAAGAACTGTCAAAATGGTGTACGGTGTGCTGCGGCTTGAATCGAGTTGAGTGAATTAAAGATTATTTTAAAAAAAAAATAAAATATAAGTCAATCTATTTCATTATTGGTAGACATAAACTGTCAAAATGGCGTACGTTGTGCTGCGGCTTGAATCGAGTTGAGTGAAATAAAGATTATTTTGAAGAAAGAATAAAATATGAGTTATTATGATATTTTATTTTTAATTATTTGTGATGGAATCTTTTTTACTTTTTGTATTAAAAAGTAGAGTTTTTTTTTCTTTTAATGGAGAAAATGGGTTGTTTTTTTACTTTTTTTGAAAAATATGGTGAAAACTTTGAATTAAAGTGCTTTTGATGTGACTTTTTTTTTTTTTTAGAAATGAGAGCTTTAATTTAGTTTACTCTACTAATAGAGTGGCCAAACAAGCCCAGGTTAAAAGAAAAAGGATTCTAAATCTATATTGTGTAGGATGGAGTTTAGTGGTGTGCGATGTGTTGAAGGTAAAAGAAAAAGATTATATATTGTGTATGATGGAGTTTAGTGGTGTGCGATGTGTTGAAGGTAAAAGAAAAAGATTATATATTGTGTATTATGTTTTGTGTATGAGTTGGTAAATATGGCATTTGAGCTGATGACATTCATTTTTGACCAAACTATACATATATATATATATATATATATATGAGAAATTTCCAAAAACTCCACTATCTCAAAAGGGGAGTTTCTGCCCCTATTTATTAGCCAATGATTTAAGAGAGAATATTTAGGAAAGAGAATAGATAAATATACCATTGATGACACATGTCATACTTTTATTGGCTAAAAGAGGTGCTTTTTTTTATTAAAAAATGCCAGGAGAGCTTTGTAGCGTAACTCATATATATATATATATATATATATATATGGAGATGCTCTTATGAGAGATATCTCTCCCTTTATATAAGAGATATGGCGGGTGCCCTCACATGACGCTCTCACATAAGCACCTTCCATATATATATAGGGAAATATTCAAGTGCATCTATCCCTCACCATAGGGTGGGGGATGCTTCCATAAATGGAGATTTTCAAATATAAAAGGGGTATTTCAAGTACATATGGTGGAGTACAAAAGGGGGATTCATGTGCAAAAAAGGGAAAGTATCCTCACCCTATGGTAAGGGATGGATACACATGAATGTTCCCCATATATATATATATATATATATATATATATATGAGTTACAGTCTGCACCGTTCGGAACGCCCACTAGGGGCCACCTTATGAACCATCAAAAGCGACCACTCATTCATAACCCCTTATAAGCACTGACTCCCATGTATTTGCATGGATTCGGATGAACTTGACCGTTGGATTGAGTGTCAATTTTTCTTCTTTGATATAAAGGTGTTAAACTTGTGAGCCATGGATGAAGGGGTTAGAGGTATTAGATTGACTTCAAATTTGATATATAAGTTGACCCCACTTGGATCTTTCAATCCCCCTTTGTCCCATGACCAGTGGGGTCTCACAGTGGGCCCCAATAGGCGGTCCGCACCGTAAACCGTAAGGACGGTCCTTACAGGACCACCTCCCTATATATATATATATATATATCAGTGCATTATTATCCTCTTCTCTTCTTTTATTAAACAGTAGAAGATTAATGGCATATGCTTGGAGATAACCTTTTTCTCCTCTGTTATTGTATTCTTTTACAGTAGTCCATTTTGTACTGTCGAGTGAAGGCTCAAGAAATTTTTGTGTTGGAAGGCTGTCTTTCTCATCTATTGTAAAGTACCAATCAACTATCCTGATAGGCTGATCCAAGAACTCTTACTCTAGTGGTAAGAGGTGCCCATTTTTATTTGTATGCCCAAGGTTTGAAGCTGTGTGGACACATTCCTCACCTATGGTGTGCCACCTCATCTGAGGTCGACTCCCCTCGCCGTAGGGTTTTCCCACCTTGAACACTCATGCTTCCAAAGAAGTAGAAAGCTCAAATACCCATCCGTAGCGTAGCTTCTAAACACATTGCGTTAATGAATTTGAGAACGAACAAATATTGATTAATGCAGATTGCATCATCTAGACTGAGATTGGCTGTCTTTCTCATTTGAACCATGAAGGGTAGGAACCAAAACCAACCCATCTACATAGCCACATATCTCATTTTTACACAAAACTGAAATATTCTAGTTCCGCTTAAAGAAATAATTCTTTCTCATTAATGTGAAGTAGATTAAGTTTTTTTCTCCTTTTTTTTTTTTTTTTTTGAAGCCTAGGTTAGACTAATAATTAGGATTGATACTTTAAATTTGAAGAACATGTGTGTGACACCAAGATGCCAACACCACTAAACCATAAGTATATTGGCCAAGAAGATTAAGTTATTAATGTTCTAGAGGCACTTCTTTTCACAAGCTAGTCATGGTCCACATATGACCAGTGCAGATTTTCAATCTCCTCTCGTTTCCAAAAGGGACCCCTGAACTACAGTTGGGATAGTAAAAAAACTCTCCTAGGAGTTTTTCTCCCTTAATAGAGATAGGTGGCATCTTAATAGTCTGCTCATACTACAACTACCCAAGACATGAAAAGGTGGCATGTGGGAATGGTTCAGGAATTGCGCCTGCCCAAAAAAGAAGCAGGCTCAGGTTTCAGTTCAGTGGAGTTCTCTGTCTGATCTATTATTGCTTTGTCCACCTAGCATTAACCAACCAAAATGCCTTCCAAGCTCAATATGGAAGTGGAAGTGGAAGTGGACCACAAATGCAAATTATAAAAGAGACTTTTGATTTAGACACATCGATCATATCATTCCAATTGCCAACCAACATGAAATAAATAATCAGAGGTAAAGGTCTCAGGGCCAGATTGGTCACGGCTGAGGGCATATGGAAAAGTCTTATCATGAACAAAGAGGATTCAAAAGATCATTCTCACCAAATCATCTTAACCCTTGATTTAACAATCTTAAAGTTAGTAGCATCTTAACTATAAATTTTCTTGAGATTCAAGACAATGGTGAGTCAAGATTCAATGACTTGAAAAGAGTATCCAATGAGCATCATTGAAGAAAGGTGACCCAAGTGGGGCCACAATATATTGTAGTTGCTCTTAGGAGAATGTTTTCCTGCCAAATAGTATATGGTTGTCGCTATCAGAGGGGGGCGAATGCCTCTATGGTCTAGATCATCAAACTACGTACCATTGTAACTCATTCTAAAATTCCAGCTACCAAGATAAAAGTGAAGGAAAGGGTTTTTTTTTTTTTTTTTTCCCTTCCAAAAAAGTCCATTATATTTGTGCAAAATCTTAAAAAGTCTCATATATTTATGTTTTTACTAAAACTCTCCAAGTCAACAATACATGGACCTCGTCATTTGGTATAATTGCTTATAAGTTTGGCTTTTTTACAAAAAAAAAAAAAAAAAAAAAAATGAAAAAAAGAAGAAGTTCCGCTTACCATCTTAAATACAGTTACATGGATAAAACTTATCATCATCGTCATCAAAATCTTCTCCCTTGAATTAGCTACACGAAGCTATCATTCACATGCTTATAATTAAAGTAATTAGCACCCATACCGTACACATGGTGGGACTAGGGGTGACAAGGCCCTGCGTCATTTGCAAAACAAAAATACACTGAAAAAGTATATATTGAATATCTTTTGTCATAGCATTTATAATCAAAGTGAATGAATAGGAATTGTCTAATTCAATTTGAAAACTAATTAAATAAGACATGTTTTCTTCATGGTACTTTAAAAATGAAAGAGAGATTTAAAACGATGGTCCACTAGTTATTATAATCTGCTCACAAGATATACTCAATTATTGTTGATGATGACAAATGATTCACATCATCGATGGGGAGGACAATAGTGCATGGTTTGTTGTAGTGGATGATATTCTATAATATAAATGATAGGCTGCAGGTGATATGCACACAAACTTGGATGAAGACATCTGACTCGGAGAAAAAGTGTTGATGGTTTTATCGCTGTTGGTTTGATGATTAATTAAATGGTGTGGCCTTTCATCGAAATTGTATAACTGGTCTTTACGAGGGTTGTAAACGGGTAGGTTCCGGTCTGGGTCAATAGTAGAACCAGAACAGGAACCGTTAAAGAGAAGGTGGAACCGGATTCGGACCCAGAACCGCTTCGGAACCAGAACCATTTAGGGTCTGGATCCGGATTCGGGTCTAGGTAGAGAATAATATTAAAAAAATATGATTTTTCTTAGAGATTTATGAAAATTGAGGTAATATGTCGGGTCTCGGGTCCACGGGTCCGTACCAAGATGGAATCGGAAGCGAACCCATTTACCTATCGGGGCCTAAATAAAGACTCA
The DNA here is from genome assembly GCA_028538565.1 of Umbellularia californica. Taxonomy (NCBI): domain Eukaryota; kingdom Viridiplantae; phylum Streptophyta; class Magnoliopsida; order Laurales; family Lauraceae; genus Umbellularia; species Umbellularia californica. The sequence continues at coordinate 7,023,405 of JAPQWN010000003.1, forward strand.
GGCCAAATTTTAGTGGGTCGAAACATCCTGATAATCGGATAATGGGGTAACCACTTACATCCCTAGTACTTACAAATGAAATGTGTAAACAAAGTGGACTTGATTGCTCTATCGGTATAAGGCCTTGAGGTTCCATCATATAACGAAGAGAAAGTAGTGCAGCTTCTTAATCAGCCATATATAAGTGCCTTTTACTATTTCTTCTAGTTCAATTGTCAATTTATTGCTGGGATTCCTATCCAGAGGACAAATAGGTGGATCAGAGACTCAACATATTCCTCTGTCAAATTATTCTTGCGGATTTTAATTCACACAACCAATTATGCTTTCAGGGCCTGTTTGGGTCATTAACTTGTAAAGTAAATCCAGCATGTTGGGATATATGGTGAATTGAAGTAAGATAAAGTAAAGCATTTATTCTCAGACATAACAAGAAAAGACGGGGTTATATCAAAAAGTATATAAATTTAAATTTTTATTATTCTTTCTCCGGTAAATGACAAAAAAGTCAAAAAGTTTCTCAATCAAGCAACTAAAGCCAAAAGACCAGTATAACCCCTTATATATATATATATATATATATTTTTTTTTTTTAATTTAATGCTTCAACTCACTTTACTTCAATTCACCGTATATACGAACACACGGACAAATAAAGAAGAAGAAGAGGAATTGTAATATAATAATTATAATAATGAGGAGCCGGAGAGCCCTTCTGTAAATTGGACAAGGTTTCCAAAAGTTTTGGCAAACCATGGCCACTGTAGCCCTCTCATTCACTCACTTGTATTGTCGGCCACGGGGAATTTTACTCGGCTTTCTCTCCTAGGCCCGTAGGGATTATTCTAGCTCAAAAAACTAGAAATCCTGTGTTGTCAATAAAAAAATAAAAAAGAGTCTATCAATAAAAAATAAATAAATTATCTTATCCCATATTTAACAGCCTTAAATCTAACGGTGCCTTAACCAAGAATTTCTTGACATTCAATCCGACAAGCGATCGTTCAATAAATGTAAAATTAGACCCGAGCGGCCTGCCTGACTCAACGTGGAACATTTTCCTTGCTTATTGGCATATGTGGTCCACAATGTTCAATTTGTGGGGCTGGGCAGAAATTCACCGCGGCCTACCTACCTTCCTGTGATCAACTACCATAACTCACTGCTAACAACTATATGAAAAAAAAGGCTCAGGTGCACGGAGGCAAGCTTGATTCGGTCCTAAAAGCGACTTGTCAATTCCACCACGACTATATATTTTTTTTAAAAAAAGAAAATTTTCAAAATAGGGCTCAAACTTTTTCCAGATTTCAAATCAGGACTAAAAACAAACTCACAGCTCAAAAAAGGGCTTAAATTTTCCGTTAACATTTTAAATCAGAACATTTGACCTCACCATGAGTTTTCCGGCAACCATTTTCTCAATTTTTCTTTAAACTACCCAAACTGCCCTTGGTACTTTTTTCTTCTTTCCCTGACCTAGGATATGGGTTGGAGATATTCATGGTGGATTGGTGGAGTTCCACTGTTTTCTATCTCACAATTTCTCTACGTGAAAGCTTTGAGGATGCAGATTCATTTGGCTGCTAAATCCATTTTGTTTGGCTGGAGTGAGATTTGCCCGGAATCATATACGTTGGGGAAACTTCAAATTTGAGCTGCTTGGATTTTTTTGATGGGTTTCATTGGTGGATTCGTTTATCTAGACTGATAATTCAAAAATTCCGCATCATCATCATCACTATCAACATTAGCATTGTAGCTTTATCCCAAGAGACATGATCGATTTAGAAAGGGACAATTTCATGCATTTCCGTAATCGGACAACTAACATGATGGATTTGGGCTGCCTTCGTGAAGATGCTGATAAGGATCCGGCCAAGTAGAGCAATGGCCCATGTCGATTGCAAGATAAGAGATAAGGTCTTGAAGTGAACCTATGGTAGGAAAGAAATCACCTCGTCATACTGATATTCATTTTTGGGAATAGTTATTAGCATAAGAAAATGGATTAAATACTTGAAAAGAGATGGACTATAAGCATTATTCAGGGCTGGCAATGGCTGGATTTAAGTGGAAATAGAGTCTGTTTGTTAGCAGTTTATACGGGCCAGGGTCGTGTACTATGCTAGGCCAAAACTCAGTTGACAGAAAATTCTGTCGGACCCGAGACAGAGAAGCACCTCGCTATGGCAAACTAGGCGCTGAAGTCTGGTCCAATCTGCCAGACTCTATGTTAGTGTCTGAGGAAGAGTGATATTCTGGGTGGGATTATGACTAAGGAGTCTCAAGCACGATTTTGGGCTTATAAATTGGGTGTTTCTCTCGACCTTAAAATACAAGACAAGAAGTTAATTCTCTCTTGATCTGAGGTTAGAATACCCTAAAAGACATTTCTTTATTTCTCTAAAGCCATTGAGAAATTGTTATAAATGGTTGCTATATAAGGTTTTGTTGCTTCTACCCTCTTATAGAAAATTAATCATCTTGGTTAGCAAGGTCCGAAGATATCAAAAAAGGAGAAACGGTGCACGGTGAAAATCATGTTAGTGGATTCTGTGCAAGAACAACTACGGTCTTTAGGACGAGATACAGACAAGGTAAAGGAGCCTATAAGTATATCTTGTAACTGTTCGTGAAATCTTGATTTCTATATTGTGGTTTTTCTCCCTGGAACCCTAGAAAGGGTTTCCACTTTAAATTTGTGTCTACCTTCTTGTGGTGATTGCTTGGTAGATTTATTTGCTAGTTCTATCTTGTTTGATTGATTACACCCGCTGCATTGATTTGATTAATTAGACTAGTGGGTCCAAAAAAACTTTCATATTGGTTTCTTAAAATCAATGAATATGTCCAAGCATTTTGAAGGGAGTAGGAAAGAAGAAAACCCACCACTGGTTTTAATCGGAAATAGAGTCCCTTTGTTAGCAGGTCATATGGGTTGGGGTTGGGTGATGGTTTCTTAAAATCAATGAATATGTCCAAGCATTTTGAAGGAACTGGGAAAGAAGAAAACCCACTGCTAAAATCTTAGGTTGGGATCGAAGGAGAGGAAAGGGCCCCAAGGGTGTTTTGGTTATTTTGAAGAAAATGGAGAGAAAAGTTACCGGATAATTCATATTCTCACCGGATGTCCTGATTTGAAAGGTTAATGCGAACCTGTTTTAAAATGTGAGCTTTTTTTCCGTCCTGATTTGAAATCTAACTCAAACTTGAGCCCTAATTTTAAATTTTTCCTAAAATGAATTCACTAAATTACTGGGTCCCACTTTCCACCAACACTCACATATTTTTACTCTCTCCTCTGAACTCACATCCCACTAGAGTGCAGTCTGCAGAGAGAGACTGGACACTGGAAACGGCAACACATGGATACTCCAAAACAAAAAACAAGAGGTAAGTGATTCGAAGCAGGACCTACGAACACCACACGCACCTCCCCGTCTGTCCGTCCCGCTTTTATGCGGCCGTTTCGAATTACAAACGTGCCTTGCCAGCCCCACCTGTTACCTGCATGAACGAACCCTACAAATCCCCGATATCTCTGTCCCATGCCCCATATATACGACACGATCCTCTCATCCACATCTCCTTGTAATGATTCGTCTGTCGAGAGATGTCTGCGCGATCGCTTCTCCATCTCTCTCCTCCACTTCTTCTTCTGTCCACCCCTGATTCTTCTTCTTCTTCTTCTCATGTTATCTGTTTCGGTCAGGTGAAGATCAAGGGCTTCGGTTTCGGAGTTTCTGATTTGAGGAGGCTGAAACTGCCATCGTCGATTCGTTTGAAGGCGATGGAGGATTCGGGAAGGAGTGTCGTTCGATCCAAGGGATCGGGTTCGGAAGATCCGGATGAGATCTCTGGTATGTGTTTCTTTTTCTTCTGTCATTGCGATTTCATCATCCTTCTGTTTGTTGGAGATCTGCAAATGTGTCTGTTGATTTTGATGGATTTGGGGAAATGAATGGAACTGGAATTGTATGCGTAGTTTTGCTTACATTACATCTTTAGAATAGGCTATGGATTATGGATGATGCCAAACCTATTTAAGCTGATTTTTAGATTACAAGATTCTTGAATCTTGGTGGGATCCACTATCCCTAAGTTGTAGATGAAAGATGCATCAGAAAAGAATCAGAATCTGGCTGCTTTTACATTTCTGGTCTTTTGGTCAAAGGTGATAATAACAATGGAGGCAGTAAAAATTGAAACAGACTCAAGTCTTGTCCTCCGATCATGCGATTGGCTTGGATTTTAGGATTTTGCAGTATCATTCTTTCTAGGTTACCCAAGATTTATGGGAGATATCACTTCCGATGGTTGTTATTGATTTATTTATTTTAATGATGTTGGTGCTATTGATTTATCTCATCTCATCATTAATGAGATGCCTAGCTGCCTAGCTAGTACTGTTACCGAACTGAGGAGCTGAGATGCCTACCTGCCTAACTGGTATTGTTACCGAACCGAGGAGCTGAGATGAGATGCCTAGCTGGTACTGTTACCGAAACTAGGACAATCTCGGTAGTATGAAAATATCCCCACACAGTGATAATGATGATTACATTGAGCTATTTTTGGTTGATTCGTAATCAACCACTCATCAACATTAGACAGGGATAGCGGATCATCAAATGTCAAATATTTCATAGTGTCATTTGTCTGCTTGCTTGAAAAAGTCATACTTGGTCTGGCTAGCCTGTCATAGGCAAATTTATTCTTGCATAAGTAGAAGCGCGGCCAGTGTGATGACTCCTGTATTAACCAAAAGTGAAAATTATAGCCCTCCATTATTTGGTGGTGCCCCATTGCGGTGTCTCTTGAAATAACTAAGATTTGAAGATTTAAGCAATTCATTATTTGGTCCTATTCCTAGGTAATGTGGTGTATTTCTTTCTTAATGTCAGTTAGCAAGAGGTCAATGAAGGGTCGGGATTGACTGTCTGACCATGGGGTGGCCTATCTGACTGTCTTGGTTACTTGACCATGAGCCCTACTTTTACATGCTCAAGGAATGGCCCGGAATCATATTTATGTATTGTTTAACTGATCCTGCACATGCCTCCCACATCTGCAGAAAGAAATCTTGATTACGAATAGAAAACGTTCTTAAATGTTGTTAGTAACATGGAGAATGGGAAAATTATCAGCACCTTTTCCTCGTAAAAATGCTTGTCAAGTGAATTTTATAGACTATGATTTGCTTCATCTTAGTAGATATTCCATATATCATTCAAACAAATGAAAAGGGAAGGTACATCTACCATAGATGTTCTTTAGGTTGGATTTTGTGTCAAGTAGCGATAATGGCTGCCACATCATTAAGGGGATTAGGAATATCCTTACCTACAGACTTAAAATGTGTTTCCCAGAAGAGGTATTATTTTACTTGGACACTCCGCCGCCCACACCCCCCCCCCAAACAACACACACGCGCACACACAAAAAAAATTTCAGTTAAGGCCAGCTCATCCTTAAGCTTGACCTTGAACAACCTGGTGTGTTATTGGCATTTGTTTTTCACATTGGTTTCACAATAATAACACCAAGAGTTCCAACTCATTAGCACCTGTTCTAGCTTTTTGTCTATGTAAAAAATATGACGGTGAACATTGAATTGTAAAGTCCATATATCTTAAGCATCCATTTCTGAACCCTGATGGGTTTTGATCTTCTTTTTGGCTAGGGACAAATGGTGTCGTGATTTCTACTGTTGGAAAGGCAACAAACATTGTTTGGCAAGAATGTTCAGTTGGAAAACCCGAGAGACAAAAATTACTTAAGCAAAAAGGATGTGTCATATGGATTACGGGTCTCAGCGGTTCAGGTTTGTTTATGGAAATCTCATCTCCACTATACTAATATGATACAAAATCTACTTTCCAGTATGTGACACCTCATGTACTGCATATGACTGGGTAATGTTTCTTTTTTAATGATATCACTTTCTTGCAATTTAGTGCTTTCTGTATCCCAATAGACTGCAGAGGATGTAATGTTTCTCAGATTGGTGGCTTTCAACAGAAATGTTTCCAATGTCTAAGGAACTTATATTGGCAGACTCATCTTTCTTTTTATTTTTATTTTTATTTTTATTTGGTTTTTTTAATAATGGCAACATGATGAACCCACAACTTGATGGTTGCAATAGTGCACACCCTCCACTATCACTTGCTGATGGATGAGCTTACTGACTTCTTATTTCCAAGGAATTATGTAGTATGGAGAGCCTTGTTTCATTACTTTCATGAATATATAAGCACTGACTTAATGCTAGTACTTTGTTTAATTTCTTGAATTGTCCAATTTTTTATTGATATTTTTGACACCCGCACGCTAACTTTGCCTTGTTTCCAAAATTTTCTGATTTTTGTATTGATGCCTTTGACCCAATTGATTTTATTTTATCAAGGTAATATATGGACTTTAGTGTTGATCACAGGTTGTCTTAGGTTAATGTCTAGATTTGTGATGCAGGACGAGATGAAACCTAATCTAATATGATATAATGAGATCAGATTTCGAATTAATATTAATATGAATTCAAAACACACCATTCATGTTGGTAACTATTGCCATCTAATGGGAAAGTCATTAAAGGATCCAAAACAACCTTGCAGTCCTGCAGTAAAAGTCCCTCTCAGATAAATGGGTAGGATCCCAATGGAAGATAGAACTCCCAAATGCTTAGGGAATGCCCAGTTGTGCAGAAGTGGTATTTGTTGTAATTGTCTGGGTAGGGGCTAGGGAGATGGACTATTGGGGACAATTTGGGTTGAGATCTAGCGATAAGGATCGCAAATCTGATGTTTGGAATCTTAAGTGGAAATCTAAGGTGGATGCAGAAGTTTCTCACAGGAAAAGAAATAGAGGAAGGAAAGAGGATACCTTTGATTGGGCTCTCACCAAACTCCGATCCGGAGGCTTTACGTCTTCTGAGCAAGGGAACCCAAGAGACTCACAGAGAAGAAGAGGAAAGATCCATTCCTTTCATTAATCTCCAAGTTTTTCATTACAAGATATCATAGCATAAACATGAAAGAAACCAAGAAGTTTTTTTAATATAAGCCCTAAAGATGACATCAGCACCTAATGAATAAAAGAAAAGACAGAATACTAAATGGGAAAAGGGGCACAAGGGGATATGTGCATTCTTTTAAGTGGTGGTCCCCTCTTAGTCTTCTATTCTTTAATGAACGTGGGCCCCTTTTATGACTCTATTTCATTAAATAACTTGGGCCCCTCAACTTTAAAACTCTTTTATTTCAACCCATGTGGCACTTCCCAACGTGGGGCCTTCTATGTGATTGCACACATGGGGCCTTCTCTCCTTCAAATGGAAGATCCGCCAAAATCCAACCGTCGGATTTCATCGTAATGGTAATCCAACGGTGGATTTACGACATCTTGGCGAGTAAAGTCATAATAAACATCATCCATCCACATCATAGATTTATCCGCCACCCTACGCTTCCTCCTTTGGTAGACCTTGAAGGAATTGGGGGAATTAGGCATGATGTCCCCATCAATTTGATTGATTGAATTTAGGGTATTTCACTCAAGAAACATTACATGATAGGTAATAAAACTGTGAGGTGGTTGTCAACTTGTCATTTCTTTTTTTAATCATGGTGGTGAGGGTTGTAGTCATAGAAGTAATGGCTCTTGTTCATGACTACTAATTTCTATCATGGTTGCTAAATGGCATAAGTAGTTAGATATACAATTGGGAGTAAGAGACAACCTAGTACCTTATTATGATAAATTTTGCTACTTAGAAGCTATCATAGAACCAAAAGGTCGGTTTGAGTCAAATGAAGTTAGCAGGAATGGATTGGTACAATGTGGGCTAAGTAAGTGGAGACAAGCTAGTGGAGTGTCGTGCAATTATCAAGTTCCACTCAGATTTTAAAGAGTCATTTCATAAGATGATAGTTTGGTGGGCAGACACATTCAGGCAATGAAGAAATGTGAAGAAGCTAATGTTCATGTGGTCGAGATGCACATGCGTGGAGTTTGAAGAAATGCTACACTAAGAAATGGCCACATTAAAAGCAGTGCAAGGATAACTACAATTGATGATAAAATCAAAGAATATCATTTAAGAAGGTTTAGGCATTTTCACAGAAATCCAGAAACTACCCTATAATGCGAATCAAAGTGGTATTAGCGGAAGGTGCTAGGAGAAGATGGAGGCTGATGCAGCCAGAGTGTGGTGTAGAAAGATACATTCAAGAGAAGCTTAGCTCAAATACTTCTAGGCTTTCATTGTGAAGAGATGAGAAAATATGAATGTTATTGAAGCTGATCTTTAGAATACAAATGAGAGGTCCTTAGATAGGCCCCTTGGACATCCAAAAATTTCTTGTTGGACATGGATTTCCTTCCCTTCTTAAGAAGGATGGAAAGAGTAAAATAAGAAATATACCTAAAGAAAATAATAATCCTAAGAAAGTAAGGAAATACTAAAGGAAATCGAATTTATTGCTCAATTAGGAGGCTTGGTGGCTTGGGCACCTCCTAGGAAATTGTAGGACCTGGGCTTGGGCTCCTTTTTTTACACAGTTGGGCCTGTTAGGCAATTGTGGGACCTGAGCTTGGTTGTTGCCTGTTGGTTATTGGGCTGGGTCTAACCCATTATCTGAAGCCCATTTTGTGACAGCTCCTCTTGAGTGGCATCAATTCTCTTCCACTTGGAGGGAACTCGCCATCGAGTTGACATTGATCTCCTCTTGGGTTGAAGATCCACCATTCATACTTCTGATTTTCTTCTTTATTTTCATTCTGTTTGCATGGCTTGGAAACTCCACTTGCTCTTTTCCTCCAACTTGAAGTGGATATGGAGGCATTGTTGCTTCTGATGGTTAGATTTTACTTGGATGTGCGATTAGACAATTGGATGTTTCAATTGTTAAATATTGCTATATCCGTGAAACAATGTGTTGACATGTGTAAGGCAATGTTTGTTTCATAAGAAGTGTCGACAGAAGAGTACAAAGATCTTGGGATTTCACCATTCAAAAAAAAAAAAAAAAGATCTTGGGATTTCTGACAATCTATAATTGGAGTGGGGGGAGATGCAGTGGGGAGGATTTTTATTTCATTTATTTTCAAATTGTAGAAAGAATCATGTCAGAACAACCCTCTACATGAGCTTGCCCCTTCTTGGAAAAAGAAATGAGAATCCCAGTTACGCACCATGTCATACAACGAACACATAAGAAGCCAGACCACCTGCAAACACTGCACAGAACAGACACCATATATCTCACGAATAAGGGAAAAATAGGAATAGATGAACGCACTGAACTAAACTAATTTCCTCTTAGACTTTTCTTCAGCTGAACCTTCCCTGTTTGGCAGAAAGTGGCTGTTCTAGGTGGAGCTAGGGCTTCTCAAACAATTGAGAAGCTCGAATGAGTGAAGTTAATTTACATAAAGCTCAAAAAAGAACCTGGAAGATAAATCCCTACAGGCACTCCAAGTCTGTACCCTTTTTTGATTGTCACCCTTGCAAGAAAAAAGTATCGTTGAGGATACTTGTATAATCATCTGACTTTCACTTTGACAACAATCTGCAGAAGAACACCTAACCACTGTATTTCTATGAACACCTACTATACAGGAACCTAGAAATGACAACTTGAAGAGAGCACAACTGCCAAACATCGGCATAGAACCTTGACTACCCTGAAATTGAAAATGGATTCCTCCTGAAATTGATTGTCTGACCCCATCCATTCCCTTGATGGTCAATTAGAAATTGGTCCATTAATTTTATTCATTGTCTTTTCAACTAGGTCATTAATGTTCTATTGAGTAGCCTTTTTTAATTTCTTGCGAATGTTAATTTAGAGGGCCAATTCCCCCTTGGTAGGGTTAAGCCCAACCACTCAACTCATGCTAACCTTTAACCATAAATTAATTTGTAGTTGTTTATATTTTCTTCTGGTTGGGTACAAGGGCTGGTTTGAATGGGCTGTGTTTAACTTCACTAGGGCATTTTTTTTTATCTTTTAGTGGCCTTCAGATCACTTTTGTTGAAAAAATTAGCCTTTGTTAAGGCTCAGTTTCTAGTTCAATTCATCATGGGCTTCTGATTAGTTAATGGAAAATGTAGGGACTAACTTTCAAATTTCCAGAAAAGGGACACTGATTTTGTTGTGAAGAACTGTTAATGTATTGTTCTTTATTTCTGAGCTTTTAGAGGCTATTGCTGCATACGTCACATTGCTTATTTTGCTGACTGCTATCTTTTATGTGAAATTGTGGACTTGGGTGGTCCTTACTCTGTCCCAGTGGGTTGGCAAGGGATATATTATAGATTGAGTTAAATCTTTTTCTACATTGCCAAGGGATGATTGCATTTGATAAATTTCTTATTTTTAGCCCTCCAATCAAATTTCAGGGAAAAGCACGCTGGCTTGTGCATTGAGTCGAGGGTTGCATTGTAGAGGAAAGCTAACTTACATTCTAGATGGTGATAATGTGAGGCATGGGCTTAATCGGGATCTAAGTTTCGAGGCAGAAGATCGGGCAGAAAATATACGAAGGATTGGTTAGTGTTTCCAGAAACTCTCTTTATATTTTATGCAAGAGCCACAGAATTGTCCAGTCAAATGACTGTTTAGATTGTGTTCTCTCATCTTAACTGAATTTTATGCCCCCAAATTAATGTGGCCATTGGCACTGCTATTGATATTGGACAGGAAAGGAAGCAGTGTCCATTCGCTAACAAATAGAACAGATTCTGCCAAATATTAAGAATAAAGTAAAATTAAACCTGCAGTTTGGGGTAGATACAATCTATGATGCCTGGATACGGCATGGATACGGTAGAGACATGCCATAGACATGGCAGGGACACGGATTTTACATGTAAAAACTGAAGTATCGGATACGATACGACACAAATACGTTGCCCCATTTTGAAGTATCCGTGCATCATAGGATACAATTGCACTTTTGAGTTCGAGATATATTTTAATTGTTTTCTTTCTAAGTTACTGCTTTATGAGGTCTTTTTAGTGTAACATGTTCCAATTCATGTTGAATCGAGTTACTCTGCTCCATTTCAAAAGGAGAAGAAAAAGAAAGCAAGTTTACTAAGTCATTTTTCCAGAGTTCCTGTTGTTTCTAAGTTACCTTGATTCTATGATATTAGGGGAAGTTGCAAAGCTCTTTGCAGATGCTGGTGTTATCTGCATTGCTAGTTTGATATCTCCATATAGAAGAGACAGAGAAGCCTGCCGTGCAATATTGCCAGAGGGAGACTTTATTGAGGTTGGTGTATCTTGTTTCATTTCTTGCATTCCCTGATAAAAGGCATTCTTTTTTCTGTTGATGGGGTGACAATCATACAATTTAAAGGTTTTCATGAATGTGCCATTGGATGTATGTGAGGCGAGAGATGCAAAAGGTCTGTACAAGCTTGCACGTGCAGGAAAGATAAAAGGTATGTCTTTGGGGCTATGATGGCCTTAATTAACTTAAATGCTGAAATGGCATGCATTCAAGCATATATACTTGCACATTGCTAGTTTACACTGTCTGATATTGTTTCAAATAATGATGATGACAACGATAGACATAATAAGCAATAAATTGAACAAAGAAATAAGGTATCCCCTTGTTCTGAAAATCGGAATTGTATCGCAAATCATTCATACTCATGAATCGTATCGCAAATTGTTGGATTTTTTTTTATTTTTCTAATAAAAATGAAAAGTAACAAAAAAATTAAACAAGAAAAAGAAAAAACAATAGTTATTCATAATCCATCAATTTTCTCATTCATAGCAGTATAAATAATAGTGGCAAGTAAACTTATCATACAATCATATCAAGAACATCATGACATATATTACTATTATAATAAATGTAAATAGTTAAATAAGTTTAATGTATCAATATATATTTATTTTTTATTATCATTAGATCAAAATATAAAATTTAAAATAAAATCCAAACTATCAATCTTACACAGTCAGATATCTCATCATCATCATCATCATCATTAAAGCCATCTCCCAACTATGTTCGGTTCGGCTACATGAATTTTGTTTCTCCATTCTGTCCATTTCATCTTGAGCCAAATCCACAAATAAGTTATCATCTTTAATTCTATTTTTATTACTTCCATCCACATCCTCTTCAGCCGGGAAAAAAACTGAAAAAGATTTTATTTTTATTTTTTCTTTTAAAAAAGAGGGAGATATAGACAAGCCTCATGCGTACAATCGAATGCTTTAATTAAATGTATGCTTGTTATTCATTTCTAAAACCTCCTTGAAGCCGCAAAAATTCTTGATTGATTTTGTTAACTACTAAATAACCTTTTGTAAAAACACTAAAAGAAAGAAAAAGAAAAAAGGTAAAAGATTATTGATATTAACTTATTGGTTATAGCTATTCTCATTCAGCCAAATTGCTTGAATTGTAAAAGTCGATGAAACGAGTATCGTATCGTAAGATTCACACCTAAATCTTGAGATTCATTTGTAATGGGATTCATTGCATAGATACGAATAGTTTTCCTTAGGATTTGGAATATGAATCGTAGGATACCGATAACAATGAGGTATCTTTTTATGAGTACATTTAATAGGTCATGGTTAATTTTCCCTTTTTTCTGAGAAAGAAAGTCAAAATTATTATTTGGCTTCCCGATAGATATGCATAACTCATTAATATTCAACTGTAACGATCCTGCTCAGATTTGATGCATCCTCTTGTTTAGTAGTAGCTAGAAATTGCTTACGATAGCCAGGCCAGGTAAGGTTATCAAACCGTGTGTGGATGTAGGCCTAAGTCTCACCCATTGGTTATCAGGCTCGGATACTCAGGCTCTGTCTTAGTCCATGGGCCTGGAGACACATGGTCCAGCTTTCCCAGCTGCAACCTACATGACACTGCATGAGTAAAATATGTATCATGAGCTTACGAAGTCCATGAAATGGGTAATGATGAAGGAAAAGCACTAGTGTTTCTATTTCTATTGAATCCCGTTTGAACTGCCAGTTGCGATTTGAGACTCCCTTCCTCCTCTCTTTTAGAAAGCATTGCACTTAGCAAATGTATCAGCATTAAAGATTTTACAATGCACCCATGTGGATGGAATCATGAAACCTACCACTCGAGCGGAATTTTGGGTATCCATTTGTGCACAGCAACAAAGAACACTTGACCCCTCTTGAAACTGCCATTGTCAATACAAGTACTAATGCTCATCCAAGTGGGCCCACTTGTTGCAGAGTTAACATGAGGTGCTTGATTGAAAGTCAGTCTTCGCCAAAAAAAGAGCGAACTTTTTGGTAATCAAGAAAGGAAGGAATGCTGTTCTTGTACCCTTTAGGGCTGAAGAGAGCCACTAGGATAACCAAGTTCCATTGATCCAAACTCGATCTTAGTTGTAATGCTATTACTGAGCTCATTTGCCGAATGCTTGGTGTCCATGCTTGCTGCTTAGAGCTTGCATAGTGATGCTGCCATGGCGACCATGGACCACAAAACAATAGGCACTAACAAATTTAGATGACAGCAGAGATTGATATTTCCAATGGTTTCAATTGCTGATACGATTGAATTCCAACTCGATATTTGTCAAATCTGCATTTAGACAAACAGTTGCCCATATCCTCGAGTCCCAACCTGGTATTCCACATCTCATACATTGAATCTCAATCATCCAACTCACATAATTCAAGTTGTTCTTTTGAGTTTTAACTTGATATCTGAAAAATCTCCATTGAGCCATATTTTAAATGACTGGATGCTTTGCTGTCAACCATTTTGTTGTCAGTTGAAATCAGTTATTCACTTATGTGTTCCCATAGGTATAACCTCTTCTTGTTGATTCATCATTCGTAACTCTCATCCTCTGCTGCAGGTTTCACAGGGATAGATGATCCATATGAGCCACCATTAAACTGTGAGGTGTGCATACTTGTTATTTGTGTGAAATCAAATTTCCTATTTGGTTCATAGATTCATTTGAATGCAGCATATTTGCTTTTGTTAGACAAATATGACAATGCCCCGTGATCTCCCTGATTGAATGATTCTAACACTTAGATACAAGGCCCGTATACTGACAATATAGAAAGAAATACAAGTATGTTTAACATAAGGTCACCTGAAGGTTGGTGATGCAGGCCCTATGGTTAGGGTTTGCGTATATGCCGAAGCACGTGTCAAAGACACCTTAAATTTTCTCCGTAGAGATTTCTAACACAAGGAAAACCTCTCCAAGGGAAAATCCCAATTTTATTCTATTCCAAAATCTGAGATTATCATCTCTACAATGCAATATAAATAGGCAAAGTAAACTTAGGGCTTAAGAAAACCTAATCTAATAAAAGATACTATCCTAATCAAACTAGGAAACCAAATAAATTAGAATGCTAATCCTAATTACAATAAAATTAGGAAGCTACTAAAAAAATAAATATCCTAAAACTATGTTGGGTGGGACCATTGGTGGAAGGTAGCCCGTTCTGCATTATTCCCGCCAGGTTGAAAGAAGAGTTTGACCTTGAACTCGAGTCATCTTCAAGTTGCCTCTGTATATATGATGTACGCGAAGCACTTCCTTTATAGCATGGGCATTTGATTTCTTCTTCGGTGATTCTTGCTTCTTTGGATGGAGAGTAACTTCTTTTCCACCATGCATGAAGGTGTATGTGTTGTTTCGCATCCCATGAGTGCCATTCTTGTCATACATCCATGGGCGACCCAATATGATATCTCCACTGTCCATTGGTAGTACATCGCACCAAATTGTGTCTTTGTAATCATTACCAATTGCAAAAGTAATCTGACATGTATGTCACACTTGCGCTTCATCACCTATTATTAGCCTTGTAACAAAGTAGGGACGATTGTGCTTGTAAACCTTCAATTTCAAGCGATCAACAAGAGTTTAAGAGATAATATTCTCACAACTTCCACCATCAATCACAACGGTACAATTCTGCTCATGTAAAGTACCTGTGGAAGGAAAAATATTCTTCCGCAGCCATTTCTTCTCAACAGTGGGTATAAACTCTTGTTGCACCATGAGAAGTGTACCATCTGTTTCAGCTGCAATTTCCTCCACTTCATCGGATTCTTCACTTTTAGGATCATCTTTTGTTTCCGGTTCGCCTTGTGCACCTTTCATTAAATTTATCCTTTTTGGGCATTCAAACACACGATGACAGTTTTGCTTACAATGAAAACATGTGAACTTGTTTGGATCTTCAAACTTGGAGGAAAACTTTTCTGAGGAAATGGCACTTGGATTGAAGTCTGGCTTTGCTGATAATTTGCAATGTCCTCAGCTTCGATGGCATGTTGGATGATCTCATCAACATTATCAAAATTCTTGAATGTAAGGATATGTTTTATGTCAATGCGCAGCCCATGAAATTATCGATCAACCAATACATCATCATCTTCATTCAAGCCACAACGAGCTTACATGTTTAGAAACTCCTCAAAATATTCAATAATAGTTTTGGAACCTTATTTCAAATTTTGAAAACTTGAACGAAGATCTCTTGAATAATTCACAAGGAAGAATTTTTGCTTCAACAAATTCTTCATCTCGATCCATGTGTCAACGGGGTCAATATATTGATTTCATCTTTCATTTTGCAACTCGGCCCACCAAATCGCAGCATAATTGCAAAATCAAATTGCCACCAGTGTAACCTTATGACCATCTGTCATTAGCTTGTGTGCAAAAATATTTTCAACACACTAACCAATCCATGAATTCATCTTATTTTAATTTTCCATCATACTCGGGAATCACGAGTTTAATACCCAAATCATGATCAACATTGACTGCATGTGGATCTCGTTGATTCTGATTATGTCCTCCATCAGCTCGATGATTAGCCTCACGCCAATAGTTTTCTAAAGTAGTTAATCGGGTTTCAATCCTTGCAAGAGTGTCTTGCATTTGAACCATCATTGTGGATAGTTGATTAACATTTGTTGATAATTCCGCAACGGTTCCCCTCAAATCATCGTCATTATTAGAGGAAGACTCCACTTTTACATGCTTTTTGATAGGCATTTTGTTTAATGCAAATTCAAAATTTTTTGACTGACTTGATGTGTAGATCTGCCGTCCACGATCACTCCGGCAAAAACTGATCTGAAATCTTATGGCGGATGGCGTCGATATTGTGAAGAGAAGATGTAACCGTCGATCAAGCGAAATCTGCCTTGAATCGGATCTTGGAAAATGGATCTTGGGCAATCGGGTTGGAATTGATGCAAGCCCAAAATCTACCTGACCCGAACTGAACCGGAACTTCTGCAATGGGCTTCTTGTATGAATGGGTTAGGATTCACCTGTGGGCTGAACTAGAGATCAGACCCAACAGCGTCTCACTTGGGTGTTTCGAAGAAAAGGGTTGCAAACCCTTGTATTGCTATCTTCGTCGACAAAAAGAAGGAAGAGAGCGGGAGGGCGATGGCGCGTAGGGAGAGAGCGGCAGAGCCGGCGACGGCAGTGTGGGCAGTGCGACGACGTCGGTGAACGGTATGCTCCTTCCCTTCTGCTCTTCTTCTCTCTCTGTTTTTTTTTTTTTTTAATCTCCGGGTTGGGTGAATGGGAGGCGGAAGGAGTGTGGTGGTTTTGCCAGGAGTTGGGTAGGGCAAGGAGCAACGGGGTTGGATCTGGGTTAGGTTTCTGGGTTTGGTCTGATTTTGGGTGTCTTGGTGCTCCTAGGGTTCAGGGACGTGGGGATTTGGGTCGATTGGTCGCTGTGCAAGAGCAGGGACCTTCTCCTTTTCTGCTATTCTTCGACGAAGTCAAGAGGGGAGAGTGTGGAGGACTGAGGACCGAGGCGTGGTATTGCTGGAAAAGAAGGGCTAGGAAAAGGTGATCGGTTGAGGGTGGAATGGATGAACAGTGTTTGGTTGAGTGGGGTTTCCACAGGGAAGGGGCAATGATGGTACGGGGGTGGAAAGGGGACGTACTCCAATCGGTGACCGGAGAAGGACTGGAGCGATGTGGATCTTTTCTCTGATACCAATTGATGCAGGCCCTAGGGTTTGGGTTTGTGTAGATGCTGAAGTACGTGTCAAAAACACCTCAAATTATCTCCGCAGAGATTTCTAACACGAGTAAAACCTCTCGAAGGGAAAATCCCAATTTTATTCTATTCCAAAATCTGAGATTATCATCTCTACAATGCAATATAAATAGGCAAAGTAAACTTAGGGCTTAAGAAAACCTAACCTAATAATGGAAACTATCATAATCAAACTAGGAAACCAAATAAATTAGAATGCTAATCCTAATTACAATAAAATTATGAAGCTACTAAAAAAATAAATATCCTAAAACTATTTTGGGTGGGACCATTGGTGGAAGGTAGCCTGTTCTGCATCAGATGGATATGATATTCATTCCTGCCCAGGTTTTTCTTGAGCATGGGTCATCAATGAGGCATCTAGATTAATGGTCTGAATAACTGAACCTTGCGCATTTCATGTTCTCATTAGAGAATGCTTGTTACATCTTCATTTTAAGACTTACATAATTCCTCCCAACACAAAAAAGGAGAGATGGTTTGTCTTGTGCGCAGAGGTCACTGCTGGAGGTGCATGAGAATTGAAGCAAGCACAACAATAAGCAATTGGGACATGTGATACACAGCAACATGAATCTGCCTATGTTCATTGTTGTTCCACATATCCATCCCACTTCTTTGAGACCATGCATGTGTATGCTAGTTTATGCTGCATTTAAGTTTGTAATCTGAACTATTACTACTGTTTGATGTGAACTATGAATGGTGAACTTCTTTCAGATTGAAATAGGGCAGCAACATGGAACTTGTGCTTCCCCATGTACCATGGCAGAACAGGTAATATCATACTTGGAAGAGGAGGGATTCTTGCAGGCATAGCTACTGGCAGCACATAAGCTTCCTGCCTATAGTTCTAATTTCGGTTGTTGAGGTCGACTAACCACCACATATTGTGTTGGTTTCATGCCTTCGTTGGCAAATAAGATTGTCGACTCGGGTTCTGTTTAATTAATTTTCTTTCCTTTTTTTTTTTCGATTGGGAAGCTGTAACTTCTGTTAATTTTTCCTGTTAGTGCACTAGTGTTTGTTCAGGAATGATGAGTTGTCCTTTTTCTGGGTAGTTTCTACAAAATGATCCAATTCAAACAAGTAAATGCAATGTATTGTTCAAAAAAGAATGGGAATATGCACCTGGTTGTCTGTACTGTTTACCAAAATTGTGTATAACCTGATTATTTTTGTACCCGGTGTACTGAATGACATGCTAAGATTTAGGGTTTGATGCGACATGTGGATGTATATAGCTTGCAGGCTAAAGACCAGACCTCAATCTGTTCTACCACCAGCTAAGGCCCAGAACATCTTCAGATCCATACCAAGCTTCAAGAGCAGACCATGTCGCTTCGCCCAGTTCGTTAGGCCTAACAATCAGATGAGCAGCTGCTGAGGCAGCATGCTACAGTTTTTTTTTCTTTTCTTTTCTTTTTTCATTTTATTCTTCAAGTTAATGATAGGGGGTTTTCTTGTATGTTATGGGCTAGGATTAAGATTAAGTTTTTATTTATTTATCACATTGCTTATGGTGGGGCCAACTCCTATTAGAGTATGATTTAGGGACATCCTGAGGGGCTGGGGTGGGTGGGTAAACATCCTTCAACCAATCTACTGGCAACGCGGGTATAGGCGGCATTATCCGTGATCCATATGGTAACATGCTCATGGCTTTCTCTGCAGAGGTCATCGCCAAGTTTCCTCTAGAATCTGAGCTTCTGGCTCTCCAAAGAGGAATTGCTCATGTGAAGGGAACTGGATGTCTCTAACATTCAAATAGAGGGAGATTGTCTTGCTATCATCTCAACAATCCAAAAATCAGTAAATCTGGCTTGGGACCTTATGCCTCTCTTGCAGGCCACAATCAATATCTTGTCCTCCCTTAACACTTGGACAATCCATTACTGCAAAAGGACAGCAAACTCAGTGGCAGACCTGCTTGCTAAATTTGTTGTTCCTACAGTCCAGGCAGGCCGGGCTTCTCTTCCTGTCCTGCTCACATCAGGGAAGCTCTAAATGAAGATAAAAAGCACGCGTCTATCTATACACGATCTTTCTTCATTCAAACTGGCGACTATGGAACTTCTTCCTGTGCAGCGGGCAGCTCCACCTCTTGAATAGCTAGCAGTCCCCAGGATGGTAACGGCAAATTCCTTCCGGATGATGATGTCTCCTCCACATGATCGCAACGCCTGGACACATGGGCCATCAGAAATGTTTTTGTAACCTTTGTTTTTTTTTTTTTTTTTTTTTTTCAATTTCCTTTATGTTGCTTATGCTTTATTTCTCATACCTGCAGTGAGCAAAAGGGGCCTACCCTTGTTTTTGTAACCTTTCCAATTCAATAAATGACTCTTTTCCCAGCAAAAAAAAAAAAAAAACATTGAGGATGTTCTTGGAGATGAAAGAAGGGAGAAAAAGCAGCTTTATTTGTCTTAGTGTTTGGATGTACGGTGAGTTAAAATAAAGTGAAGTAAATTATAAATCAAGAGAGAAAAAATATAGGGAGTTACTATGGTTTTTTGTTTTTTGTTGTTTGATAAGAAATCCTTTTTACTTTTTCTATAAAAAGAAGATTTTTTTGTTATTTAGTGGAGAAGAATGGAGTTTTTTTTTTTAAGAAGAAGGGAATTTTGAATGTGTTCTTTCTGGTAGTATCCCTGAAGACTATCGTTTAAAAGTCATTTGTTCCAATGTAATTATGATATACCACTCAGATTGTCATACTTGCTTGAGACGATGGAAGGTTGAAAAGACATAGCCATTGATCCATCCGACCATGGCTAGTGGGGCCAAGAGCACAATTATAGGAGCCCACTAGATGAGCAGTATGGATGCCGTATGATCAAGCCTACATTGGTATGAATGCTAGTATGTGCGTTGTAACAGTTTGTTTTGGACACTTGTTTGCATCTTCATTGTGATCAGTGTATTACTTGATCCATTTTTTCACTTTGGATGACCTTTGAAACCTGCAGTATGAATTTTTGTCTATAAAAAAGAATCTGCTGGAAAAGGAGAGAGACCAAGAAAGAATACTAAAGAGAGAAGGGAGAGTTTTCTATTATCTCATTATGCATATATGATACAAAGGTTGAGATACCTATGTATAGGCAAAGTAATCTCACAAAAGAGGAAACCAAAATCTAACCCTAACTCATCTCAAGTAGGCATCCACCTAAGATCCATATCTTAAAACACTCCCCCTTGGATGACCACCATTCAATGACAGTTGCCTCATTAAAAACCTTGCTAAAAAAAATCCAGTGGGAAAAAAAACCAAAGCGAAAGGAAAAAGAGTGCAACATTCTTCAAGATCATTGAACTGGTGTTGGACGTGCATAATGCTGCCTCGTTAAAACCTTAACTAGGAAAACCCAGTGAGATAAAACCTAGAGAAGGAAAAAGCGTACAGCGCACAAATGTCCATGGGTAGCATACTTCAAAATGCTCCCTGATAAACCACTCCCCCTGATGACAGCAACCATTTACATAGTTTGATGGTGAATTCTACGCATGCCAATCTCATATACAAACTTCTGGAATACTGATTTTAGCAAAGATTTGGTAAACAGATTAGCCAAGTTGTTACTTGAACAAACTTGCTTGACTTCAATTTCATTGTTCATCTTCGGTATTTAATCTTTGCCGGCCTTTTTCTCACCTTTCCAAGCACCTTAACTTCTCCAGCCTTACATGTCACCATAGAACTCAATCCATATGCCTTTCGAGTCATTGAAATCTCCTTCGAGCGCACACTTCGCATGAAAATTACATCATTTTGGACTGAGTTCTAAAGTCTAACTCTACTAGGGTTTGATTAAATAGAAAACTCTCTTCTGGACATTTCTTGGAGCAGGAATACAAGAGTGGGGGACCTCCATTTACTGGTGTTCGGACTCTTCGATCCGAAGCGAATTCTCTACGGGCATATTTCGTTACATGGAATCACTCATGGGCGATTTGCATAAGAGAAAGACACACCTCCCAGAGCAAGAACAAGTGATCTGAGATCCATCCATGAATTGGAACAGATAGACATACGTATGGCCTTTCTAAGCAGTTTATGGGAGCATAGAAAGAGATAAATGAAAAAGAAGTTCCAAATAAATTCATTTACATCTATCATCATTGCATTTCTTTTTTCACTCTTTCTTGTTTAACCTTAGCTTGAATTTCAGAAGTTGATTAACGTTAGGAGTAGAAGAAAAAGACATTAGAAGATGCACTGACGAACGAAGCTAGCTTGGCCCTTATCAGAAACAAGCAACGCTAGATGCATTGATGAGCAACACTAGCGTCGCCCCCATCAGAGAGGAGAGACAGGCGACGCTAGCGTCGCTCCTCTCAAAGTTGAAGAACAAAAAAAAAAAAAAAAACGAAATAAGGCTTGAAGGACCCCATTCGTGTTATACAATTTGTGGGGATCCTTCGTGAAAAAATTGCCAAATTTCGGGATTTTTCCAGTTAAATCCTCATATTCAGTCATCATCCTAGTAATTTAAATTGAAAGTGATGGTCCCATCTACATCTACACCTCCACCCTATATTGTTTTCTTTAACAAAATTTCCACCTCATATCATTCATGCATCATCTCTTAAATAATCCTTTGGTGGAACCCATTTAACCATGAACTCCTATGTATGCAACTACGATGCAAACAATGGGAACCCAAGCGAAACTTATGTCTCATTTTCAGTGAAATGGTAGCCAATTTAAGTCAAAAACTATTTAGAAACCAAAATGAACTTTTGTGAACAAACTATCAAATTTATGGTAACAGACCTGACATCCAAAAGGGTATCATCATCAGAGCCTTTTAGCATTAATCAAACATCTTAAACACTACTCAAATATCACTCTGCCTATCGAACTTGAGCAAATTAATCTGATTCTCTACTTAAGTCCTATGTTTCTTTCATTCCCACCCGAGACAGCCACACAGGCAGTGTTTCATATTTTCTGGAAATGATGTGTGGATCCTTGTTCATGGACATTGTCAAGGCCCTTTGATTTAACAGCCCCTAAAGCCATTATAGACACAAGTTCCCGCAGCCTTTTCAATGAAGTTAGCTTGGTCTTGCTACCTTTT
Organism: Umbellularia californica; assembly: GCA_028538565.1. NCBI lineage: Eukaryota > Viridiplantae > Streptophyta > Magnoliopsida > Laurales > Lauraceae > Umbellularia > Umbellularia californica. Next base: position 7,045,579 of record JAPQWN010000003.1, read on the forward strand.
TTTTTTTTTTTTTTTTCTTTCTGTGGGTTGTTGAAGCTTTTCTGTTACGAAGTCTAGATCACCAGGCCGGGTTGTGATTTTGGTTATTAGTAAGTGGACGGGAAGAGAGAAATGTTCTCAGGAGTTAAAGGCCGTAAATGGGTTGGTTTTTTTTTTTTTTTTGGCTATCGGAGGGTTCCCAATCTTTTGGGCTGGACTAATTCTTACAGGCCTAAAGGAAAGCCAGGTAAACTCTCCCGTAATTTCGATGTGGTAGTGTAGTTTTGAACCCACAACCTCCGATGCAAACCGTGATTTTGGTTATTAGTAAGTGGACGGGAAGAGAGAAATGTTCTCAGGAGTTAACGGCTATAGATGGGTCCGGTTTTTCTTCTTTTTTTTTTTTTTTTTTTTTTGTTTTGTTTTGTTTTAGGAGGGTTCTCAATCCTTTGGGCTGAACTAATCCTTACGGGCCTAGTGGAAAGCTGGGTAAACTCCCTCATAATTTCAATGTGGTAGTGCAGCTTTGAACCCACAACCTCCGGTGCAAACCGTGGTCCTAGGCCAACTGAGCTATCTCTTAGAGTTTGATTATTATTCAAAGTTCAAACACCCCAAATTCATTTGCTCAATTATTATCATATATTGACCAACGATTTGGCCCAAAAATGCTCCATACGAGTAAGCAAAGGTCCATTTACAACCTCACCAGTATGGCCAATCATACCTAGATTTGATTTGACTGAGTTTTAAAGATGGACCTATAAATTTAGCTTTTATCATACTCAAGCCATATTTTATAGCCACATTGATCAAACCATGCTACAAACTTTCCTGATAGACGCTTACCCCAAATCCCAATCCATGCCATCTTTGCAATGTCGCCCACCATTCTTGACTATTGGGTCACATCTCTTCTTGTTATGAGCAAAGGGCAAGTGACATCTTTGTCAACATGGAGCCTTAGGGAATGTTTGGCACTTAACTAGTTAAACTGAAGTAAAATGAATCCTGGCAAAAAATGACAACGGGTAATATCAAAAGTATACAATTACAAAATTTCCTCCTAATTTTTCAAAAAAAGTAAAAAAAGCAACCTTCTTTCTCCACTAAAAAACAATAAAAATTCCACTTTTCTATACAAAGAGTCAAAAATATTTCATATTAAACAACTAAAAACAAAACACAATCATAACACCTTATATTTTATTCTTTCTTGATTTGATACTTCACCTCACTATACTCCAATTCACCGTATATCCAAACATGCACTTAAAATCAGACTGCAATATTTACCATTATCCAACAAAGTTCCCACCTTCAAGTTGCAACCCATTCATAAAGTATCAGACCCATCCGATTTTACGGATAGAGAAGAGCCTGTGTCTGACTCAGAAAATGCCAAATTACTCAATCCAATCTCGATTGTGTAAAGAAGTGGCCTATTTTCATTTACATTTTAGTAGGAGTTGGGATCCAGTGTGAGCGACCTTATTACATCTCAGATTGTGGGACAAAAATCAACAATAGATAGAACATGCACTGTTTGTATTCAACTCTCTTTATCTAACCATAAAGAGAAGCAACATGTTCCAAGCTTCTGAAACAAATACAAGAACTCGAGACTCTATTTTTTAATCCAATTGCATCATCACCAATACAAAACAATAGAGATAACATCAGATGTATCTTCATCTACACAAAAATTAAAAGAAAACCACAGATGTTTCCCTACATCCTATCCATTGGAGAAGAAAAGGATGTGACAAGTCCGATGAAAGACCTCACAGCAGAACTCACTATGTTATAGAAGGATGAAAATCTTCTCTCCTGCAGAGCCCAAATAGTTGATGTGCAGAGAGCCAACCCTTCAAGTATAGCAACGAAGAAAGCCATGTACCCAGAGCCCCTTATTCCCAAATTCAAAATCAAGCTTCAAGTACAGTTTCAGAAACCAAGATGGATAAAAAGGTCCCCCAATCTGCAAATCATTGACACGTAGAAATGGATGGCAAAGCCTAATGAATTTCCAACCAAACGCCCCTTTCTCCACCACCAACCCCCAAAAAAAAAACCCCAACGAAGCACAAATATTGAGTATTTCAGGAACCTCCAACAGCACTATCCTTTACAAACAAAGGGAAAGGAGAAATGGGTTTTCAGGAACAAATCAATTCTACAAAACCCATCACCTGAAACCAAGAAAAGATCTGAAATAGAAGAACTTCGAGCCAAAATCAAGCACAAACAGAAGTCGCCTTAAAACCCTTCACAACTAATCTTCAAAAACCTTGGGCAAATGAGAAATGGGTTTTCAGGAACATCTCACCCTTTCTTTAAACATGAGAAGATCAAGGTTAGATCTGAAAGGCAAAAGAGATCTGGCAAGTGGAAAAAGAGATCCTAACCCGTTACACTTTTGGGAAACTTCCAATGACACAAAACGAAGAAAGCAACGAGAATAGAGAATTCTTGTATTCTCTGACATGGAACTTGGAATAATTTGTCTTTTATCTTGAAACCAACCAATGGTTATTCTGAGCGGAGGCTATTTTCTACAGATTCAAATGTTGGTTGTTGGGTCCTGACTGACTGCACAAGAAGGGGTAGGTTGGTTATATTATTGTGGGAATACACAGGATTCAACGGTCCAATTCACTGACATCGGTGCTAAATTCTGAGCGCGTGGGTAACAAGGAAACTAGCACAATAACCCGTGCTAAGCACGGGCATGACCCACGCGGCTAGGGCCCTTGCGTCATTTAACTACTTCTGACATTGTTTTGACAAATAAGGCAAGAGGTCATGATCATCGGATCAAATCTCTTAACCAATATACATTTTTATTATTTTTTTTTCTACCATGGCAGCTCAATTAAAAAGTCAAAACTGAATTAGAGATGACTGCAGTAAAGGCTCGGAAAGTATAAGATCGTGGACTCTTCTATCAAAAGCGTCTGGTTAGAATGTTGCGGCATCAATGATGGATGCTTTCAGTCTATATCATCTTTCCCTCTTTTGTTGACGTATCATTAGTGTTGCTTGATCTTTAATAAAATTAGGATCCCCATTACCATTTTATAAAAGGGGAAAAAAGGACCATTAAATGTTGAGGGTTGCAAATCCCAAATCCTTAATAAGTTACCATTTGTTTGTAACAAAGTAAATATACATCAATTCAAGATGTACCTACTAAATCATATTAAGTGCTTCAAGTATATATAGTGTAAAAGTATGCTAAGAGGTACCTCCCACAGACTTGGCGTGAGAGGTAACCATTTTTACCACAACATGGGACACTCCATTACAAATACATCCCCCTCACACTCACTAACCTCCAATGAATTAGCACTCACTCCAAACATCCACTAATTTGAATAATAATCCCCGTTGGATTAAAATTCATGAAAATATTAACTTAAGAAATTGTTGGAATTCAATCCAACGGTGATTATCATTCAAATTGCAACCAAATTTGATTAGTGTTAGTTAATTCATTAGGGTGAGGTGGTTCGATTCCTCATTGGCTTGCGTGGGTCATTTTAGGAAAACATCTCCTTTTTTTTAATTCAAAGCTGCTTTTTCAAAGTAATTTAATAAAAGCTTAAATTATCTAACACAATTATGCACTATGATGCACAAATACTTCAAAATGGTCAACTTATCGGGTCATATCGTATCCGATGCTTCACTTTTTATGTGTAAAATTCATGTCCCTGCCGTGTCTATGTCGTGACCTTGCCGTATCCATGTTGTATCTGTGCGTCATAGATCATGCAATTCCATATGGCTTAAAATGAAGAAAATCTGTATATTTGAGGAATCAGAAATTGGACCTAGATTCATTGTGGTGAATCATCAATGGATTTTCAACATAAATGATTAACTCCATTGACAGAAATAATCTTTTTAAATGGTATCAAATCCAACATGGTTGCACAATTATTTGAGGGAATTTTGAATCGGAGCCAATTTATCGGGGGATAGAGTGGCATGAGCAGGTTGATTGTATCATAGGTGGGTCCATTGCATGGCTTTTAATACGTGGGAGATAAAAATTGGTTAACAAGATTAAAAGTCAAATACTGAAGGCGCCTTTAAAACATAGTTATAAATTAAGGATTACAACCTGCCAGATCAACAAAATTCAGCTTTCCAACAACAGAAATGTTGGAATCTTTGTCACGAGAGAAAACATATATAATCAAACCCTTGTGGCTCCTCCGAACGATTTCATTCACAATCTTTAGTGAAGTTTTGTGCTGATCATACTCATTGAAATATAGTATGTTAAACTCAGAGATTGATTTCACATGAACCTGTAAAACAATGAATAAAAATGTAAGTCGGTAAATGCAACCTCATGGCCATAAAAAATCCAAAATCAGATTATATAACTGCTTGAAGATAGGGACCAACTGATGGCAATCTAACTGTTAACCACATGGGATGCGTTAAGTCCTATGCATCCAGGATTGGAATTCACCAAGGAACTACAAGTAAACATTTACAGCCAATGTTCCACATTAGAAGACTCCACATGGATGCGATGAGAATTTAATGATAATGATTTTCTAACTATCCATAATGATAAAAAGATGGAACGTTTAAGATCATCCAATGGGAGTGATCCATAGATGATGAAGTAAAAAGATATGATTGGACCAAGGCAAGCCATGCCTCACACTTGAGTCCCAGGTAATTCTGGTAGCCTCACTTCAGGATGAGCCTCAAGGTGCAACGCCCAAGAGCTTCTATAATAAATTGGATTGGACATAGCATATATGAAAAATTACCTGACAAAGGCCCTTTATATTCAGAATTCGACCTCTATCTTCCGAAACTAACACCTCCTGTTATTTTCGTTCCAAGAGATCATAAACATGATCATGATACAAGAGGCATTGAACCCATCAAAAATTCTGGATACAAGAGGCTCAACCTCTCTAGAAAATATCTCGGGTATGTCCTGATGTTGTTCACAGCAGTGATCTAGCTTGTAGTCTTTACTACTGCTGCAAGAAAAAAAATGAGTATTCTTAATCTTAAATTTAAATATATGAATGCATGTACCATTTTAGAAACAAATATTAAAGGTGTGTGTGCAGACCGAAATCCAAATCATGTTGCTGTACTTCTTTGTCAGAGTTTTGAAAGGATGAAGCTCATTTTCAATTGATTGAGATTGTTCATCTGGAGGACCTCACTCTGGATGGGTAATTGACAAGACCTAACTGAGATATCCACCCATTCTATTGATTCATCCTGTCCCATTGCATATTGATCATTGACTGTAATTTTCCTGTAATCCTTTTCATTTCAGTTATCTGACATGAAAATGGAACTGACTCCTGCTAAAGAATTACAGAGTTACTTCAAAATGCTATTCCATCTCTTACAAAGTTTGCATCAATTACTGATCCAAAGAGTAACCATCACTCACAAACCCCCAAAAAAAAAATCACATTAACAGCTACAACTTAATTCATCGAAATCCCACAATTGCAGGCTCCTCTATATCCATTTGATAAGAATTCAACTCCATATTCGAGTTTGACTGTACCCACTAAAGTTTAACAATGCTAAACTAAATCATTTTAGAACCAAAAATTGGACAACAATGCTACACTAAATATAATCATGTTTTTCCAGATCTAATACAATCTTCTTGGAAGAGAACAAAAAAAAAAAAAAAAAAAATTTAAAACTAACAGTCATTAAAAGAATATACAATAAGATGATAAATTATAAAATTTACTCCCATAAAATAAAACATCCACATGGTGAATTTAAACATTCATAGGTCTCACAGAAATGTAGATATATGTTAAGTCTTAAATTAACATCATAGAGAAGTCTTGACTAATTTCTTTAACTATTTACTGGGACGCCTCCGATGAAGTAATTATCTAAAATTCTCGAAGAGTCCAAGTTTGATATCAACGATTGTAATCGTCTTGACTCAGATTCATAATTGATGTCGCTTATTCTGGTGACCGGATAAGGCTGATTGACTTCTTTTATCTGAGAAGCCTTGATGTTAAAAATGTATGAATTCCAAAACGCCCGTTGAACCTTTTGCAAATGACAGCAAGGATGGAACTGGGAGATGTCATAAATACCTCAGCATGATAGGAAGGTGTCAAGACAGTCATCTTATGTCAATTGATTAGATAGTACTTGAAGAAGTATTTCACCTTGGCTGCTACATCTGATGGACTTAACCTTCCAGACCACCTGTAGCAAAGATTCTATAAAAAGAGAAAAGAAGTGATTTTCAATCACTACTCCGTTACATAGCAAACTGCAGTCTGAGAAAAGTTCAACATTTTAGGATCACAATGAGCAGGATTTGATCAGCCTGAACCAGACCAGTTTATTTATTTGGCGAAAATGGGTTTTCAGGAACAAATCAATTCTACAAAACCCATCACCTGAAACCAAGAAAAGATCTGAAATAGAAGAACTTCGAGCCAAAATCAAGCACAAACAGAAGTCGCCTTAAAACCCTTCACAACTAATCTTCAAAAACCTTGGGCAAATGAGAAATGGGTTTTCAGGAACATCTCACCCTTTCTTTAAACATGAGAAGATCAAGGTTAGATCTGAAAGGCAAAAGAGATCTGGCAAGTGGAAAAAGAGATCCTAACCCGTTACACTTTTGGGAAACTTCCAATGACACAAAACGAAGAAAGCAACGAGAATAGAGAATTCTTGTATTCTCTGACATGGAACTTGGAATAATTTGTCTTTTATCTTGAAACCAACCAATGGTTATTCTGAGCGGAGGCTATTTTCTACAGATTCAAATGTTGGTTGTTGGGTCCTGACTGACTGCACAAGAAGGGGTAGGTTGGTTATATTATTGTGGGAATACACAGGATTCAACGGTCCAATTCACTGACATCGGTGCTAAATTCTGAGCGCGTGGGTAACAAGGAAATGGATCCCCCGTTTGGTCCAAGCCCTGATTGGACCAATTAGGAGGTGTCATATGGGGTTGAGATGTGACATCTAATCTCTTTAAAAAAATCTCATCTCCTTGAAAAAGAAAAAAGTCATCATCCCATGTAGCGCCCTGATTAGTCCAAATAGGGGATCCGGATCCGAGTAACAAGGGAGCACCTGTCGATGGCAAGGTTTGAATTGGGGGATAGATTGGCCCCACTCATAGTTCATACAGTTCAAACCGTTGATTAATATGGTCGGTCTGGTGATTGTTTCCGTTACTTAATTTGGGTTTTAAATTTGTTACATGTATCATTTGTTAACCTAAAAAAAGCTGCATGTATCATTGCTTTCCATGACCCAAATGTGGGTTTTGTGTTATCAATGTCTTCCTAGTTTTTAGATATCGTTTCCCGGTGGTCCAATTCCATTGGTTTTTTTTTTTTAAAGTGGCTCGATTTTTAATGATGGGTTTTTCTTATATAAACGATGGCTAAAGCAATTTTTTATTTAGTGTTCGTTTTATTTTATTATTTTTATTTGAGGATTTTAAGGAAAAAATATCTAAGAATTTTGCCATTTCTTACGAAGAGTCCCTCATATTATACAGGACTATCGAGGTTCGTAAGACCTTATATCATTTTTTTTTCAACTTTGATAAGTGCGACGCTCGACTCTGACGGGAGAGACGCTAATGTCACTCGTCAGAGCATCTCCTAATGTCTTCTTCTTCCTCTCATCCTCCTAATTCTCCATCTCCCTCACTCCATCTTTAATGGCTGGCATTTGGTTACAGCGGAAAATCAATGTAGACCCCTCTCTTTCTCTATCATTTCACAATAACATGAAAAGGTAATAGAAAAATATTTATTTTTGAAAATATAGGAAGAGGAAGAAAAGGTTGACTATCCATTTTTCCTGCATAGAGTTTCCAAAGATGACAGTAATAAACCCATTGCCATCTTCCATCACCTTTCTTCTCCCTTTCTTGCTTGCCAAACAGAAATCTCTCCCTTCAACATGAAATCCCCTCTCACCACCATCCAAACTCACTTCCTCAAAACCCAAATCTATGTTCATCTTCGGTATCCAATCTTTGCTGGCCTTTTCCTCGCCTTTCCAAGCACCTTAACTTTTCCACCCTTACATGTCACCGTAGAACTCAATCCATATGCCTTTGGAGTCATTGAAATCTCCTTCGGGCGCTCACTTCGCATCAAAATTACATCATTTTGGACTGAATTCTGAAGTCTAACTCTACTAGGGTTTGATTAAATAGAAAACTCTCTTCTGGACATTTCTTGGAGGAGGAGTACAAAAGTGGGGGACCTCCATTAACTGGTGTTCGGACTCTTCGATCTGAAGCGAATTCTCTATTGGGTATATTTCGTTACATGGAATCTCTCGTGGGCGATTTGCATAAGAGAAAGACACACCACCTAGAGCAAGAACAAGTGATTTGAGATCCATCCACGAAATGGAACAAATAGACATACATAGTTTATGGGAGCATAGGAAAGAGAGAAATGAAATAGAAGTTCCAGATAAATTCATTTACATCTATCATCATTGCATTTCTTTTTCACTCTTCCTTGTTTCAACATTAGCTTGAATTTCAGAAGTTGATTAACGTTAGGAGTAGAAGATAAAGACATTAGAAGATGCACCGACGAGCAACGTTAGCATGGCCCCCATCAGAAACAAGCGATACTAGATGCATTGACGAGCGACGCTAGCCTCCTCTCAAAGTTGGAAAAAAAGACACAAAAAACAAGGCTTGAAGGACCTCATTCGTGTTGTACAATTTGTGGGAATCCTTAGCGAAAAATGGCCAAATTTCGGGATTTTTCCTGTAAACTCCTCATATTCAGTCATCATCCTAGTAACTTAAATTGAAAGTGATGGTCCCATCTACATCTACACCTCCACCCTATATTGTTTTTCTTTAACAAAATTTCCACCTCATATCATTCATTCATCACCTCTTAAATAATCCTTTGGTGGAATCCATTTAACCACGAATTCCTATGTATGCAACTACGATGCAAACAATGGGAACCCAAGCAAAATCTTATGTCTCATTTTCAGTGAAATGGAAGCCAATTTAAGTCAAAAACTATTCAGAAACCAAAATGAACTTTTGTGAACGAACTATCAAATTTATCATAACAGACCTGACATCCAAAAGGGTATCATCATCAGAGCCTCTTAGCATTAATCAAACATCTTAAACACTACTCAAATATCACTCTGCCCATCGAACTTGAACAAATCTGATTCTCTGCTTAAGTCCTATGTTTCTTTCATTCCCACCCGAGACAGCCACACAGGCAGTGTTTCATATTTTCTGGAAATGATGTGTGGATCCTTGTTCATGGACATTGTCAAGGCCCTTTGATTTAACTGCCCCTAAAGCCATTATAGACACAAGTTCCCGCAGCCTTTTCAATGAAGTTAGCTTCGTCTTGCTACCTTTTTTTCTCTTTTTGTGGGTTGTTGAAGCTTTTCTGTTACGAAGTCTAGATCACCTGGCTGGGTTGTGATTTTGGTTATTAGTAAGTGGACGGGAGGAGAGAAATGTTCTCAGGAGTTAAAAGGGTATAAATGGGTCTTTTTTTTTTTTTTTTGCTATTAGAGGGTTCTCAACCCTTTTGACTGGACTAATCTTTACGGGCCTAGAGGAAAGCCAGGTAAGACTCCCCCCGTAATTTCAGTGTGGTAGTGCAGTTTTGAACCCACAACCTCCGGTGCAAACCGTGATTTTGGTTATTAGTAAGTGGGCGGGAAGAGAGAAACGTTCTCAGGAGTTAAAGGCAGTAAATGGGTCGGTTTTTTTTTTTTTTTTTTTTTTTTTTTTACTCTCGTAGAGTTCCCAACCCTTTAGGCTGAACTAATCTTTACAAGCCTAGAGGAAAGCCGGATAAACTCCCCCATAATTTCAGTGTGGTAGTGCAGTTTTGAACCCACAACCTCCGGTGCAAACCGTGGTCTTAGGCCAATTGAGCTGCCCCTTGGACCCCTTCGAGTTTGATTATTATTCAACCCTCAAAACACACCCCAAATTCATTTGCTCAATTATTATAATATATTGACCAACGATTTGGCCCAAAAATGCTCCATACTAGTAAGCAAAGGTCCATTTACAACCTCACCAGTATGGCGAATCAGACCTGGATTTGATTTGACTGATTTTTAAAGATGGACCCATAAATTTAGCTTTTATCATACTCAAGCCATATTTTATAGCCACATTGATCAAACCATGCTACAAACTTTCCGGATAGACGCTTACCCCAAATCCCAATCCATGTCATCTTTGCAATGTCGCCCACCATTCTTGACTATTGGGTCACATCTCTTCTTGTTATGAGCAAAGGGCAAGTGACATCTTTGTCAACATGGAACCTTAAAATCAGGTTGCAAATTTTATCCTAGAAATGTCCCAACTTTTTTTTTTTTTTTTCAAGTTGCTGCCCATCTACAAAATATCAGACCATCTTATTTGGGTTTGCAGGGTCGAGTAAAATAAAATAAAATTGAGTATGCAAATGAAGATGAGAAAGGATTGAGAATAAAAGCACCTTTGTTTGTCATTTTGTGACTTTTTTTAAATAAAAAAGCATTTTTTAACATTGTGTGCCAAAAAAAAAATGTACTTGTACTCTTTCAATTAGCTCTTCTCACTTTTTTTACTGGACACTCTATTTTATTTCACTTTACTCTACCCCACAAACCAAGTGAGGTGATGAAATTTTTCACCGTCCAATTGCAATCAGAAGGTGTAAAAAAGGAAATTTTATTTAGGTTGGAATCAAAGTAGGCAAAGGCAAGTTTACATATCTCAGACTGGGGGGAAATCACTAATAGGAACAACATGCATTTTTGTATCTCACGCTGCATCTACCTAGAAAAAAGAATGGAAAGTACTGTTTCAAGCTTATGAAACAAACATATATAAGAACTAAAACTTTCTCTTAAAAGTCTTCTAATACAATAGTTTCAACATCAGTATAAAACAGTACAGGTAAAATAGGAGATATTCAAGTGCATCCGTTCTTCGCCATCTTTTTTTTTAGAAATTTCAATTACAAAAAAAAAGTAATTGAATATTCTCCGATAAAATATATTCATCAACACAGAAAAAATAAATAAAAGAACGATGCAGATGTTTTCCTACATCCTATACATCGGAGAAGAGGACATGAGAGTTCCGATAAAAGAACTCACAGCAGAGCTGACTACATCATAGAAGGACGAAAATCTTCTCTCCTGTAGAGTCCATATAATTGATGCACAGAGAGCCAACCCTTCAAGTATAGCAGTAAGGAAACCCATCTATCCAGAGCCTTTATTGATTCCCAATTCAAAATTAAGCTTCAAGTACAGTTTCAGGGACCAAGATGTGTAAAAGGGTCCCCCAATTTGCAAATCATTGAAACAGAGAAATGGGTGAAAAGGCCCAATGAATTTCCAATCAAAATCGCCCCTTTCTTCCCCACCCTCCACCCCAAAAAAGAAATCCCAAGCCCTTTCCAACACTCTTCTCAACAAACAACTTAAATGGATTATTAGATTAGCAAAATAGCTCACTTCGTACAGAACCCATGTCTTGAGATCAAGTTTTATGATTCGAAACAGGAAAGAATAGGGGCCCAAATCAAGCACAAATAGAATATTTCAGGACCCTCAAACAGCAATCTCCTTTAAAATCAAAGGAAAGGTTGAAATGGGTTTTCAGAAACAACTAAAATGCTACAAAACCCATCTCCTGAAATCAAGAAAAGATCTGAAATAGAAGAACTTTGAGCCAAAGTCGAGCACAAAACAAAAGTCACAACTCCTCTTCACAAACCATGAAAAATTGAGAAATGGGTCTTCAAGAACTTCTCACCTTTCCTTCAATGAGAAAAAAATGGAAAGTCTTTCAAGACATGAGAAAATCAATGATAGATCAAGGAGAGGAAAAAAAAAAATTCCAAAGAAGAAGAGATGAGTCTTTATCTTCTTACACTTTTGGGAACCTCCCAATGCTTATAATAAAGAAGAAAGCATGCCAGTTGCTATAACGATCTCTGAAATCTTCGCCAACCAGATAACAAACATAGCATCCGAGGAATGGAGAACTCTATTAGGGCACGCCACGTTCCAGGTTCGCTGTACCAACTCTCCATAGATTACAAGCCTATTTAATACTTCTTTGTAGTATAATTTCTTCCAAACTTACCCTTGTATCTTTTATGTCCTGCATTCACAAGGAGAATTCAGTTGACGGTAACACTAGGATCCATGAATTTATAATCTCATTTATAAAATAAATTAATGGGCCCTATTTTTCCCATGAACTAGCTTCCTCTATCTAAATATGCTTGGCTGTTCTATTTCAATTGGGGCCCACTGAATTTAAATCTATGATATGGATGAATAGATGTATATAGCTTGGGATATCGGCATGAGGATAAAAGTTGAAGTTTTAAAAACTAATGGGCTCCACTCGTTCACTTTTTTAAATGGTCTCATATAGCGGTGGGCCTCCTTTTTTTAGTTCTAATTTTAACTTTACTTATAGGTGGGACCTGCCATCAAGCTTCCATACTTTTTTTCTTTTAATTATTATTTAACAATGCGGCAAACCATGAAAGCTAATAAAGTGAGAAAGGAGTAATATTAGATGTGGGCCCACCTTAAAAAAAGGGAGGTTGTGCTGCAATCTAATTTTCTAAAGAGCATAAAACGCTTAGTGTGAAAATTCTCTTTGCTTCAATTAATACAAATGCATACCGGGCCGGCCACCTCTACAACGTGCCAGGGCCTTCGACATCATAAATGTAATTTTAAAAAATTAACACATGAAGGATAGCATCAACAAAATTATTTTTCATTCGATCAAATGATCTTCTAAATAAAGACAATAATGTTCAAGTAAATGGCTCATAGACAATATCCTTTTGGTCAAATGGAGACAGACAACTTCCTTTTCCAGTGCATCACATTGGAGCTACATGTGAATCATCCAGTTATATTTACATACGGAATTGATGATCATAATCGTTGATCAAGAGTAGCAAAAGAAATTGATGATCATAATCATTGATCAAGAGTAGCAAAAGAAATTGATGGTCATAATCATTGATCAAGAGTAGTAAAACGAAAAGCTAAATCAGATATTCTGACTATTTAATTTGGAGATCCCTCATCAGACCGTTATGATCATCAAATGATTTATGCTTTGATCAATGGTCACTGCTTAGACCCAAAAAATGAGGCCCACTATTATATCTGACCATTATTAAAATGAACTAGTGGGGCCCGTTATTTTCTGAGACTCCAACATCTATTATCATGCCAATACCTCAAGCTATACATCTATTTATCCATATCATTGGTTAAATTGAGTGGGCCCCAATTGAAATAGAACAGGCCAAACATATTTATATCGAGGAAGCTAGTTCATGAAAATAATGAGGCCCATTAGTTTCTTTTAAAAATGAGATTATAAAATAATGGGTCCCATTTGCAGTGCTATCGTCAACTGAACTCTCCTTGTGCAGGGAAGATATAAAGATATAAAGGGTAAGTTTGGAAGAAGTTATATTACAAGGATGTCTTAATTAGACTTGTAATCCGTAAAGAGTTGGGTCAGCTAACCTGGAACGTGACGTGCGCTGATGGATGCATCTTATTATGTTACAGAGCTGCTGTACGGGAGCCGGTCTCATTCTATTATTGTCATTCAATTTGGATTTTTCTGACATGGAATTATTCGCTTTGTATTGAAAGTTGAAACCAACGGCTCTTGTTTGGGCGGGAGGCCATTTTCTCAGGTGTCGTGCGTGGTAGTTGGTAGTACACAAAAAAGTGGCTTGTCGGTTATCTTTTTAAATTTTTTTGATAAATCTGGTGATTTCTACCTCCATACTCAGTCTGGGTATTAATTTTGTTGTAAAGCTGCATGCTTTTTTTTTTAAAGGGTAACAAAAGATTTCATTAAAAAAAAAAAAGACACGGAATCAATGAATGGTATGAACCATGAAGAGAGCAGAGAAGTTGGAAAAAGTGACAAATTGGTGCAATCAGGCGAAACCAGCCATGAGACTTTCTATGAGGAATGTCACTGCCATGTTCGAAGGAGTTGGAAGAGGTTTCTACACCTCTACATCCTCACTCAGTGACAGCTTGGTGAGTTGATTTTGTTTCTCATTCAAAAGCACCTCAGTGTATTGAAATTTCCATCAAGGAGACATTTGTGGATTGAATACATTGAATTTTTGTTCTAGCTTCTATGGCGACACTAAAATTTATTTGTTAATTACATAAAGTGGACTGCTTAGTCCACATAATGCAACTCTTTATACACATTTCCAGGTGGAACCATTCAAGACTGTGGATTCGCTGAACAAAGGGGATTAAGAAACAACTAAAGTGCACCGGAGTCAAGAAAATAAAGCGAAAAATATCCTTTAGTGGTTGTCAGTACCTCCACGGGGATCATCGAAGCTCTATATCAATTAAGGCTTAGAAGGAAACCATGTCCGTTCATTACTGATAAAGGCAAAATAGACATTGTATTTCCAGTGATCCCATATTGGAAATGCTAAGGAGCAGAAATTCAGTCAGTATTAACTGGTTTGAAGTTGTCTAAAGAATTTTTGCAGGCAATCTCTAGGGTGTCCATGAAGTATTCAGAGCCAGATAACTCTTATATGCAGCAAATGACATCAGAAAGATGGTCATAAATCAATAGGATGGTCCCCTAGTCCCGAGTCAGAACCTTGAGGTCACTTAATAAGGGAAAACTAAGTGGTATGATTCAAGCCTCTGGATAGAGGAGGAACCTCCCTGCCCCCTGAATGTCAGAAGCATACTATAATAAATTCCTCAAGCTATCTCAGGATTTGACCACAGTTACACTGCCACATGAAAAAATGGTAAAAGTTTTACCAGAAGAAGAAGAAGAGAATTGGTAAAAGAAATTTTGAAACTACAAAACAGTCAGGAGATAAATGGAAACTGTTGGCACGTACATGGAGATTATACATGTTTCCTTCTGTGGTGATGTATCAATTACTGACTATAAAAATCTCACTTGTTCTGGAGGTCCTACTGCAGAAGGTTCTCTTTTTTCCTCGAAGTTCCTTTTTTTTAATGGTCAAGATCAACAATCTCAGATTTGTCTAAAACTAAATACTGAGGGATAGAGAGCTTCATACCTAATGCAAAACTATTTTACAGCCGTTTCTGCTTTCTTTATAACTTGCTTGCATGTCTCTAGCAATAGAAGGCAGCCACTTCTCCCCCCTAATCCTTTTTAGTTCTGCCACTCTTTCTTCCTCTTTCTTTGCCGCTGCTTTTGCCGCAATCTCTTTAGCTTCAAATCTAGCCAAAGCTCGCTGGCATGCACCTTTTGCTGCAGCAATTATATCAGAGCCATTGACAGCAACCGACTGAACCTGATGCCTAAACTGTGAACAACCCACAACCAAATGATGCATATAATGACAGAAAGGGTTGGGAGAACAATAATAATATAATTTTTTTTATATAAAATGAATCTATTGATCAAACATAATAATCCTGGAACTGGATGTTTATACCTTCTTTGATTTCTCATTGATTTCTTCGGTTGGAAGGATTTTTGGTCTCTTTGTTGGTCGTTGATATGTATCTGATGGAGATATCAAACATGAATTTTTTGCTTCTTATTTATCAAAAACAGACATTCGTGAAAGCCATAAGAATGATTTTTTTTTTCTTCTTTTTAGTAGTCCCCAAGTACTTTGACCTGGGAGCTGGTAGCAGTTCAGCTGAACAGGTGTATGCCATTACCTTCATGCCAAAAGCATGGCAGACCACTAAGAACAAACTTTTTTTTTTCACATGGCATTAGGTGACAATATGGTTGGACTACAAGAAATAGACATACCAATAGGATCAAATATTATTCCAGGAGGAGCTTGGCTGAATAATCGGATGCCTCCTTCACTTCTTTGGGCACTCTCATCAAAGGATGGGGTAGAAGTTTTCACCATAACCAAGCTCTTATCTAAGAGGTCGTCCAAAAGCTTTTGTGCCTGCCATCGAGTCCATTGTAAATTACAGTTCCAATATATTAGTCCTTTAGGAAGCCATAAAACATCTTGAAATGAAGGCGATTGGACCTAGATAGAGATTTTCATAAAAATAAAAGATCAGAAACTCTGCATACCTTGGAGAAGAGAATAATGGGGTAGAATCTAGATTTTCTTTTATTTGGATGAAAATGACTACATTTTTTGTTGTGGCAAACAATCTGTCTATATTGAAATCAGAAAAAACAGATAGCAAAAAAAAAAAAAAAAAAAAAAAAGAGATTTACCCAGAAAAATAGGCCTTCAAACAATTAACTTTACCACCAGGGGAATAGCCATGCAATTGGCCTCTTAACAGTGAAAGAATGTCAAACAGCCACAAGTATAATTTCATGATTATGCAAAAAAGGCACCATGATTCTCTAACCCCATTCTTGACCACTGCCTTATCAAGCAAAGAACCATGTAATGTGTTTTGAATAACATAAGCCCCATAAGAACAACTGTTCTACTTCATTGGAAAGATCTCAATGTGAATTAACAATGCCCAATTGCCCAAAAATCAGGTCACCGAATCATTCTAGCTATCAATTTTCAAGGCTGAAAAGGTCTAACATTGAAAAACCAGGGTGATTAAATCTAACAGTTATTATCGGTCCATGAGCCCATGCAATCCATCACAACCTATAAACCCCAATTCACACATTGGCATCTTAAATGGATCCAAACTGGGTGGCTCCGACCAATTTATAAATCACTCATGCCTTTTGCACCATTATATCTTTGCAGCAAAAAAATCTAGAGATATCCTGATCTAACCAGGTGAGTCTTGGCCATCGCTGATCCACCTTTATATCTTCCCCTTCTTTTAGGGACCCTTAAATCTTCACATCTCTCTCAGAGAGAGAAGAGATAGAAAGAGTATTTTTCTAGTGGGAACTGCTCCCTCGATAGAGTTATTGCAACTCCAAATATTAGTTTCCAAGAAGTTTTCAGTGGTCGGATAGCTCAAATATCACCCAATCTTGTAACAGCAGAATATCCCCTTTGAAGTTTGTCATGAAGGTTTCTTCATCATGTTGATTTACGGGAAGAAGAAAAAACACAATGGGTTAGGCATATCTGAAGCCCGAAAAAGGATGCACAAGCTATGCATAGTCAATCCATCCTCTCACCAAAAAATTTAGCTACATGTTGCAAATTTGCAATATTCAACCAGACAAATACCTGCCTTCAGTCATTTGCGGCTCCATATATATCATAGTGGGGTCAATTGACCCCGCTGAAATCCGAAAAAGCATTTAAAAATAAAAAAAATTATTTAATGAATTGAACTTATAGGAAGCTTTTGACCCCACTCAGTTCAAGAGTTTCACCCCACATTAGCTAACTTTATACTTTTTCTTTATTGTTGTGGTAGTGAACAAAAGTCACCATAAAATACCCACCGCCTAAGTTAATGGGCCAACCGTCCACCAAAAATTAAATAAAATTAATGGGCCCACATTACTGATATGCGCTCTAGCAGCCAGTTTTTAGAACTCAAAGGAATTTGTGACATTCATAGAAAATTAGTGGAGAGAAAGAAGGATATCGTATGCCAATTGGTTTATTTGCTTTCAAAATTGGCATTGATTTTACCAGCAGTGACTGCTATGGTAAAAAGATCTTTTCCAGCAATGAAGTACGTAAATAACAGGTTGCGCAGCTGAATAGGAGATCAATGGATGAATGAGTATTTGGTTACATATATTGAAAAATATGTTGTTGCTAGTGTTGATAATGAATCTATTATGCAACGATTTCAACACATGAAAACCTGTTGAGGGCAGCTGTAGGAGTTTATGTATTTGGATTTTGCTTTTGGATTAAGAACTATTAGTAATAATGTATTAATTTTTTTTTTTAGAATTCAATATTATCTTTTTTGGATTATCGAAAATAGATTATTTGATAATTTTATACTATACCCATCGAATTATCAAAAGTAGATGAGAAATGTTGATAAACAGAAAAATAAATTTATTCGATTTGCAGAAAATAAGTCTTTTGTTGACCCCACTTACTCAAATTCCGGGAGCCGCTACTCCCTTCAGTAAACAATATGAATCATGATCTTACGTTCCAAGCTTATATCCACAGATAGACTACTAGTACTAGGTAAGATAGAGAAAAACAGAACACCTGGGTACACTTCATAATTCATACATTCTGAAGAAATGCCTTGTGATCTATTACATATAACAATGTGATCATCACCCATCTCACATAACGAGAAGCTATTTCAAATTTTCATACTGAAATCACTATACCCAAATCGTTTCGAGATGGGTATCATTCTCAGGCATTGTTTCAACCCCACAAAACAAGATTTCGTGATGTCCTGTGTAAAAAAGTTTACATTTGCCCACCACGAACAAATTTCAGACCAGATATCGAGAGAGATAGAAAGAGAAAGAGAAAAAAAAGGTCTTACCTTGATCTGGTAGAGCTTGAAAGCATGGGATTTGGGCTTGTTTTCCTCATCATTGGCTTCGTGTGATTGAAGGGGATAAGAGATGGGTTTTGTGGGAGGCTTTGAGAGGGAGATGGAGAAATCCGAGGCAGCAACAATCGAATCGATCGCTGCTCTCCTGCGGGGATCTTCGTCTCCGCTGCTGCTGCTGCTGGTGGTGGGAGAAGAACCACCCATCCCTCTCGATGGATCGCGCGTTGCCAAAAGGCTCTTTTCTTTATATCTTGGTCTCATAAGATATATGAGCTGGGCAATGGCCCATGAGCCATCATCATCACATGATCAAATACATTTGGCTCATGGCCAGCAGACTGGACGGTCATGATTCAGGACTTGACTAGCCATTTCTGAAAACCACCCTCAAATACTATTCTAGTCCGCATACTTGATTATTCCAATATTTTTCTAAAGGGACATCTGCTAGAAGGTAACTACAATTGAAGACCTTAAAAATTTATAATGATGGCCAACGACCTCCGGCCCAAATCATTTTTTTTTTTCTGTTTTGCCCGTCCTTTGTTGATGTCACCGTAGCAATATTCCCAGGATTCGATTCCTTCACCCATATCGACAGAAACAGAAGCAAAATGGAAGAAATCCCAACCTCCATTGCACCAAAATTGAAGATTAGCAACAGTGTTTCGAAACGGTCTAAAATCATTTATAATTTGGGCCAGTCGATCAACTTCAAAAATTGTTTCAAAACCAAAATTGACCCGCTCAAAACCCTTTTTTTTAAGGGAAACGTGCCCGAGCTCATTTTGGTAAGCACAAAATATGCCCTATCTAGGGATCTAAAAGAAAACTGAAAAATCGTCTAACCGAACCGAACCGCGGTTAATAACCGTATTTCAAGGTTCGGATACAGTTATTAAAATAAAAAAAATCGCATTATACGGATCGGTCAAGGTTTTCAGTATTGACTTACGGTTATTTATGGAATCGAACCCTAAAATAAAGTTCAGTTAACCGGCACACTGTTAACCGTACTATTATACTAATAAAAAAAATAAATGGCCTAAATGAAATATGTATATAATTCTTAACTTAAATATACACTTGACAAAACAATTTTTAGCAATTTTTTCGGATACGCTTCAGTTACGATTTTTAACGGTTAACTGCAGTTCGATTTTAACAATTTTTCTGAATATGGTTGCCGCTCTGAGGTGGGAAGTCTCAGTAGTGGCGGTGCTTAGTCTTTCTTTTTCTTTTTGTTTTTTGTTTTTTTTTTTTTTTCTAGTTTAAACATTGCCACCATCTGTTTGTTTGTATTCCTTCGATATTCTTTTTATTTTATCTTTTACTAGTGCTTACCATGTGTTTGGTTATATTTCTCTTTCTTTTTTATTCTCTTTATGATTAGTGCCTAACACCTGTTTGTTCATATTAGTCCATCATCTGTTTGTTGATGTTACTCTTATTTCTCCTTTGGTCATGTTTATGTTATTAGTGCTTACCGTGCGTTGTTTATATTCTCTGTTGAGAAGCAGTATAAATGATATGTTCAATTTATATTTTTAGTTGAACCACTCTTAAGATGTTGCCCTCACTAGGACAGATTGTTAGCTATGCCGTTGGTCCTATGCCACTTGGATGACTGATTGAGGCATCATAACCTCGGGTTTGGATAATAGGCCAATGAGTGAATCCTAACCATTGGACCTGGTGTGGACTCAATTAGACCTTCATGCATCTTGACGGACTCATAAATTATTACTCAATCGATTGGTGGGGACCCACTGTTTTTAACTGAAACTTCACTTTTTATAGAGAGATTAGAAGGTATCTTGAGCTCTGTGGGCCCCAACAAAAGAGTTCCATGAATTTATTACAAAGTTTCATGCATTTATTACACGGCAAATATCCAGGCCAGTAGAAACCATCGACAATGGGTCCCACAGATCATCTCAATCACGGCCGTCAAAATCGGGGAATCGGAAGGGAAGGAAATTTGATGGGCCCCGGTCAAATATCATCATTACCTTTTGAGGAAACTACCGGAAAAACCCCCCTAGGACCCCTCAAGTCGGGAGACAACCCATTATCACCTTCCACACGGGAGGGGTCCTAATGGGGCTTTCTTTTTTTTTTTTTGTCGTTTTGTGACATGGTCGATATCGACTGTCATCGCTAAAGTGTCATGTTAAAAAAAAAAATCTCATCTTTCTCTAAAACCCAACCGATCTAACACAGATCTGTTTCGTTCCGTTTCAATCAGAGATGTCGAAGTGAAACGTTCGGCACCGGCGATCTCTTATCAACTGCCTTCTTCTCCTCCATCTTCTTCTTCTTTGTCCTCATCTTCACGCCCTCCGGCGACGGCGGTCGTTCTATGGCTACGAGATGAGAGGGGGCAGCGATGAGCGCAACAGAGCCTGACTCCTCTGTTTCTTCTTCTCTCCTTTGCGGTAGTCTGCTCCAGCGATGGGACGCCTGGATCCTCGACGATTCCTCTCCAAGTCCAACCTCTGCAACCAGGTCGGAAGCCAAACCACCAAACACACTGCCCTTTTCTGTGATTCAACTGAGGATCGACGATCCCCTTCTGCAGACCCTTTTTTGGATTACTACCTGTTGCAAAAAAAGCCAAAATTCCAAAATGGACCGACGTTCTTACCCAGCTATGGATCTCACCCACCCAAAGATCAACAATCTCCTTCTACAAAAATGTATCGACGATCTCCTCCCGCCTCGACAAATGGCCACTATTCCCAGCGCCAATGCAACTAACCATGCCTTTGCTCCTTTTGGTTTTCAACCTATTGCTTCAGATAGATCATGGCCCATCTTCTGCAGATATGATTAAATTCAATCTTGAAGCTTTTTCTTTTTCCTTAGCTCTCTCATGGTCGATATCGACCATCATTACTTAGCTATTGAACGCGACAGAATGGTCGATATCGACCAAAACCACTTCCTCCTAATGGTCGTTATCGACCAATCTGTCAGTCAGATTTTTTTTTATAACATCTAAATAAGAATACTACAAAATGGTTAATATCGACCATTCACAAAATAATTAAAAAAAAGACTGAAAAGGAACTTGAGGCTCCCTCCCGTTTTCAACATGATATTGGGTCCTTGTTGTTCCTATGAATTCCTATAAGATTTTTCCCATAGTTTCCTCTTACCTTTTTAAATGAATTTAAAAGTGCCAGCTGTAAATTCCCGCGTACGTACAAACGGCAAGTTTCCGCGTCCCTGTATGGCTGTTTATAGGCGACCTCCACTCTCACATTCACACTATTATCGCTGTTGCTGCCAACGTTTGCTTCTTCTGTACGCCTGAATTCCTCACACACACTGCTCTTTCTATCTAAAGAGAGAAGACGAAATCCATGGCAAACGAAATCCATGGAAAACGAAGCTGAAAAGCAAATCGATCTTCTCTTTCTTGGATTTCTGAATTCTGATTGAGGAACTGGAAGAACGACATGGATCGGAAAATCCATCTTCTCGTATTGCAAAACCCTAACTGGAAAGACCATCAGTATCGAAGTCGAGAGCAATGTCAAAGCCAACAAAAATTCAGGTATCATTTCTGATCTTTACTTTCTTCAATATTTAGGGTTTCTTTTTTATAATCTTTTTCTTCGTTGTGTTTTGTTCAGTAGTTTGATAAGTTGGTGACGATTGATTCTTAGGTTTTTGAAGAATCTAGGGTTTGTTTGGCTTTGTATTCCGATTTAACAACAAAATATGCATCCAATGATTGGAAATTTTGGTGGGTGTGGCCGATCTTGATCTCGTTTTCTTTCTTCTTCTTCTTCTTCTTTTTCGGTGAATGTGGACTGTAATTTGGTTCTTAGGGTTAGAACTTTGACGATATGAATATAACCTAACCGAATCGATAACTACAGAGAAGAAGAACAACAACTCGATCTCTGTATTCGAGTATAAATTCATCTCCAATTGATCTCTCTCACTCTCTCTCTCTCTCTCTCTCGCACATCATCTTCCATTTGAGAGAAAGTTCGTCATTTTGTCTGTTTCCACATTCGAATAAATTAATCCAAGGTAACGTGATTCTCTCAGAAACCGAATTTCAACTCTCGGTCGATGGATGATCTTAGTTGGGTTTCATTCATTCATTCTTTTCTGTTGTCACCTTTTGATTTTTTTTTTTTTTTTTTATCAAGAAAGGAATTAGGTTTTTCTTTGAGTTTTTCTTGCGAAGATTGAATTGTTCATTTTTTTTGTTTGAATTGTTTTTTGTCGATATTTGGATTCAGTTTTTATGTTTATTAATGGTAGAAACTTCTCGAAGCTTTTCTGTCATTTTCGGTGATCTGGACGGATTCTAAAGTTATGGTAAATGTTCTATCCACATCATGTATGGTCAAATTACCCAAACCTTTATATATTTTTCTTTTGACAGTTTCCCCTTTTCGGGTCTTATTCCCTATGGACTTGTTATAGTTCACAAACTCCACCTTCCTTCAGACCTTCAACTTTATTAAATTTTAAAAGGTCATTTTTCATATTGTCCCGAGATTTTGAATTTTCATTTTCACTGTGTTATAGTCTTTAACCATGTATTTTTCTTTGAGGTTTTTATGGAAAAAATCCTTTAAATTTGAAAAATACGATGGCAGATGAATAACCTGACATTTCATTATACCACACAGTAATTTGACATCCAAATGCCCTGAGTCCACAACATCATCGAATGTTAGATTATTGCATGATATCATGAAATGCCACTTCTTTTTATGAAACTTGCATGTAAGTTATTTCATGATATCATGGAATGTCGGGTTATTCTGTAATATTAAGGAATAGACGTTCTCAACCGTCATTATGAAATAGAGGTTTTCTTTTGGTGTGGTTTGACCATTGGTCAATACTAATCTCTATATAGTCGGGACCCTTTCCTCTGAGCCTCAGCATGTGTTTTGCTGTTACTGTTTCTTGCAGTACTGTGAGGCTTATTGAGGCTTAGAGAAGAGAGAAATTGACCATGACTCTGACTTACTATCAAATCTACGGATACAATGACCATGAGTGTAGTTTGGGGTTCTTAGGGTTGACCATGACCCTAATTTGGTTCTTAGGGTTAGAACTTTGATGGATACCATGACCATGAGTGTGAGTGTCTTGGTTATTTTGGTTTGTCTAAACATGGGTCTCACTGGTTCAAAGTCAAGTTTGGAAGTTAATAATGGAAAGCTGTATCACAGTGTCAGTGAAGGGGTTATCACTGATAATAAGTGGTGCCCATTGTACTGGATAAAAATACTTGTGCCAAACATAGCACCTCTTATCTATCCACACGTGCCTTGCATTTTTTATTATTATATTTGTATCAAGCCCTTTTGCTGAAACATTCTGGAGATGTCAAATCATCTCCAAATCTTTTAGTATGAACACTTCAAAGGCCCACTTGGTAACACTAATGATCAGATGTGCGGCAAGATGGGAATTTCTCACCATGGATGAGGTTCCTTCAAAAACATTCCTTGTTGGAGAAGGATAGCACTCAATTCAGTCTAAGTAATCCAGCCATAAATATAATTCGGGTCATGATCAAAATTGGATTTTGTGCAAAAAAATAGAGGATAGTGTATAGAAAAATTAATTTGGCAGTTTTATGTGTCCCTTTTTATTTTGTACCGCACAGTGTAAGATATGAAAATCTACTCCAAGGTACAAACATGAAAAACGTGTAACTTAAACAAATTTCAGGATTGTTTGGATCCGTTTATTTGAGTGTTTAATCAACTTCACAGGATCCTCTTTGTAATTTTATAAGCCCTGAAAATGATATTATACTATCCCAATTTGATGATTGTTTGGTTCAAGTAGTCAACAGTAGAATCAAGTTCACCAACATAGTACTGCCAGATGATTAGCTTGGACCTTAAACACACGAGTAACATGCATAAAATGGTTATAAAGTGCCAAAAAACCAGCGCCTAAAACTGTATCCAATTTAGTTTTGCACTTTGTTTTCTTGTAGAGTATTTTGTGGTTGAATGATTATATGATGGAATATGACAATACCTTTTATTTGATGTTGTTACTTTCAGCTGGATGGATTGGAAATGATGCCATTGAAATTCTTAAAATGCAAATTTTTGGAGTTTTAAGATTTAGAGCATTCTATGTGCGTCCGGATTATCTCTAGAGATTTAAGAGCTTCAATCTTACATTGGTGGGGTCGTGATCAGGTCAGAGATCTGCTTTTCTCCTTCAATTTCTGTAGTTTCTCCTTATTTATTTATTCTCTGTTTTGTCCATTCCATTTCTTGTGATTGTTCATCTTATTGGTAGGTTTTAGGGTTTTTTTAATCATTGTCTGTTTAGTTTGTATTGGAAATTCCCATATGTCAAATTTTCTCTTACGAGACAACCACCCCGCGTCCCCCCCCCCCCCCCCCCCCCAATGTGTGAAACTTATCTCTGTTGTAAATGCAGAAGGGGCCTCTCTGTATTAAAGGTGGCTTGAGGTTTCATGCATAGCTTGGCTTGTAAATACCCATGGAAGAAAGCAGGATGTTTAACTGTACTTTTTAAAATTGTTTTCTTATATTTATGTGAGAATTCTGTATAATTCTTTGCAAGTGATGGTTGATATTGATGTTTGACCATACCTTTTTATGTATTACATTTTTATATTTAAATGAGAATTTTGTATAGTTCTTTTCAAGTGATGGTTTATATTGATATTTTACTGCACCTTTTTTTATTTTTTAATATTTAGGTCAGAATTTTGTATAATTCTTTGCAAGATGGTTGATATAGATGGAAGGCGGGATTGATTAGTTCCCCTCCTTAATGCTGCTTATTCAACATTTATCATACTGTTCTGTAATTATTATTTGTGTCATATTTTTTAGTTTTAATGTCATTTTATTGAGTCTGTTAACAAGTGACGATGGGTGTCACATGTTTTCTATCCACAACAACCTTTGTGAATCAATACTCAAAAGTTTATGTGCCATCAATACCAACAACGATTAATGCTCACATCTTTCAACAACAACAAGGATCTCACACAATTATGTAGTCTTGAACTTTACCGAATAACAACCCTCATGACCATGAATTCCTGAACCAAAGTAAGAAACAACAACAATGATTGCTACTCCCGAAGTGTACAATCTTAATGATAATTTGTAAGTAACTTAAAGATTAGCAAATGCAACAGGCCTTGATAACTTCTCACGAAGTCATAAACAACTTCCACAAGCTTCGACCAATTATTCACATGTGCCTCAATGATTATTAGTTGAAACAATGCTCTTTTTACCAATTCAAAAGCATAAAACCAACTAAGGATGACAAGACATCTTTTAACCATTTTACTAATCTAACGACATCCAAACCATTGATGACACATACACATTTTTTAATCTAGAACAAACTTAGCTACAATCATTACTCTAACCCAACGACCTTCTCAACAATTGACTCTCATGACAACAACTCAACAAGAACTATATATATATTCCAATCCAAAACATAATTTTTAATCAAGAAAAACCTTAGCTTCTATCAATACTCTAACCCAACAACCTTCTCACATCAACCATTATAATGCTCACAACTATCATCAACATCACCACCACGACCAACCATTTTTTGTAATGTATCTTAGACTTTTCCAATTAATAACCCTTCATGACCATGAATTCCCAGGGACAACCAAAATAGCTCATGACAACTAACATCCAAAATGTGAATCAACAACAATGGTCACTTTTTCCTAGAATCTACAATATCAACCAACAGTCATTGGTCAAATACTTTCATGATTAAGCAAATACAACAACTAATGACGACTTCTCACAAATCGTAAGCGACCTTTGCATACTATGATCAATTATTCATGGCCTGTCACAGCAATTATTGGCTATAAAACTAGATATTTGTCAATCCGGAACACATTTTTTAATACAGATCAACATTAGCTTCTATCAATTTGAGTACTCATGACTTTCAACGACAACAAGTATTTACCACAACTATTTAAAATTCCTTAAATAACAACATTTGATGATCATGACTTCCTAAATCAGCTACAAAGACTCATGATCACATACATCCAATATATGAGTAAATGACATCGGTCTAACCAATGATGTTATACAAATGTTTTATTCCAGAGCAACCTCAATTACTATTGATACTCTAACCAACGACCTTCTCACATACATAATTAACAATCACAACTATCAACAACGACAAAAATGATTTATAGCAATTTTTCTTAATCTTGTCCTATCAACAACTCTTGATGACCAGAATTCCTCTGGACAATTGAAACAACTCATGCCTACTTACATAAAAATGAGAAACAACAACTATGGCCACTTATTCCTAGATCTACAATCTCACCCAACAACCATTGGTCACATTCTTTCATAATTAAGCAAATACAACAACCAATGATCACTGCTGCCAGATCATAAACAATGCTTATGTATCACTAATAATTATTGATAGACCTGTCACAATAATATGGACGCCAAAGCTATACATCTTTACCAATCAAAGGGCATTAATCCAACCAAGGGTGACATAGATTTTATTCAATCCATAACAACCTTAGTTTCAATCCATAACAAGTTAACCTTATTCGAACTAGCTATATGATATTCTAGTGCTACAAAGTACCAGCCTGGTAGAGTCCTAGTTCGTTTCTAAATGATAGATGATCTTGACAGGCTGGAGAATAAAAAAACAATGCTTAGTTTCAACTAGTGGTCAAACAAGCAAACATCACTCGTTGATAATACTGAATGCTCTTGACTTCAAACAATGACTTGCTAAAAAAATTCTCCAATTATAACAACCCACGATGACCATGAATTCCTGAGTCAACCACCATAACTCATGATCATTTATGGCATCAATACCAAACAATACATCTTTACGAAACCAAGGGAATTCTAACGAACAGAGGACGGCATTTATAGTTTTCAATCTGCACGAATATTATTCTCGATCAATTCTCCAACAAGCAAACTCCACACTCAACAATATGAGCAACATATTTTTTATTATAGAACAACCTGAATTACAATCAATGCTCAATGCAATAACCTTCTCACAGCAACAATTTAAGTTCATGACTGTCAACAACAATGATGATTTGTAGCAATTTTCCTTAGTCTTTTCCTATTAATGATCCTCAATGATCATGAATTCCCAAGGACAACCAAAATAACTCTCAACCAGTCACATCTAAAATGAGAAACAATAACAATGGTTACCTGTTCCTAGATCTACAATCTCAACCAACAACGATTGGTTTAATACTTCCACAAATTAGCAAATATGGCCACCAGTGATCAATTATCACAAATCATAAGCAAGCTTTACAGACTTTGAACAATTATTCATTGACCAGTCACAACAATATCGGCGACAAAACTATACATCTTTTCCTCTTTAAGTGCATTAATTAACTATTTGTGGCATACATATTTTTCAATCCATAACAATCTTAATTTCAATCTATAATAAGTTAACCTTATTCATGTAGGCTTTGTGATATTCTAGTTCGACAAAGTACTAACCCGGTGGAGTCTTAGTTTGTGTCTGGATGATAGATGTCCTTGAAAAAAAAAGAAGAGAACAACCTCAGTTTCAACCAGTAGTCTTACGTAAACTTCACTTGTCAACTATACCGATATTTAATTCTCTTGACTTCAAACAACAACGATGCATTGAAAAATTCTCCAACAACCCACGATGACCTTGAATTCCTGAGTCAACCACCATTACTTGCAATCATCAATACAAAACAGTAGACCTTTATGATTCCAAGGCAATTCTAAACAAAGGACCAAATTCATATTTTTCAATCTGCACCAATCTTATTCTCTATCAATACTCCAACGGGCAAACTCAGCGCTCAACAATACGAGCAACAATTTGAGTGCACATGACTTTCACCAACAACTATCTCCCACAACTGTTTATTCTCAAAATTCCTTAAATAACAATGTTGGATGACCATGAATTCCTAAGTCAACTATAATAACTAAGGATTACATACATCCAACATCAGAATCAACGATAGTGGTCAAACCAGTGATGATACACAAATGTTTTATTCCAGTTAAACTTCAATTAATATCAATACTCTAACCAAAGACCTTCTCACGCCAACAATTAACACATGATTGTACTATTAATGACAACAATGATTTATGGCAAATTTTCTCAGTCTTGTACTATTAACAACTCTTGATGACCATGAATTCTTGAGTCAACCACTATAACTAGCGATCATTTACATCATTAATACAAAATTGTGAATCTTTACGAATCTAAGGGAATTCTAACAAACAAAGAACGACACTCATATTTTTCAATCCGTACCAATCTTTTTCTAGATCAATACTCCAATAAATAAACTCCACACTCAACAATACGAGCAACAATTTCAGTTCGCATGATTTTCTACAGCAAAAACTACCTCCCACAATTATTTATTCTCAAGATTTTTTAATTTACAATGCTTGCTGACCAAGAATTCCCGAGTCACCTACAATAAGTCATTACTACGTATATCTGACATTTGAATCGACAACAATGTTCTTTCCAATGGTTATATACAAATGTTTTATTGTAAAACAATCTGAATTATAATCAATGCTCAAAACAACAACATTCTCACATCAACAATTTATGTCCACGGCTATCAACAATGACAATGATAATTTATAGCAAATTTTCTTTATATTATCCTACTAATGATTCTTGAAAACCTTGAATTCCTAGGGACAACCGAAATAACTCTTGACCACTTACATTCAAAATGTGAAACAATAACGATGGTTACTTATTCCTAGATCAGAAGGCTAAAACAACAACAATTGGTTTAATACATTCATAATTTAGCGAATACAAGTATACAATCACCAATGCTCACTTCTCACAAATCATAAGCAACCTTTATAGTATCTAAGCAATTATCAATAGACTAGTCACAACAATATTGGCGACAAAACTATACACCTTTGAAATCTTTCGAGGCATAAAGATAATCGAGAAGATTGTGGAATAGACCTGTCATGTATCCTCATTGTGACGGATCATAGCATTACACTTAACATACGTCACGATATTCATGTTATCATAATTGCTAGGTACCGGAGAGAGAAATCTAATTAAGCGAGTCCCTTTTATGTTGATAGTCAACATTTGA
The DNA here is from genome assembly GCA_028538565.1 of Umbellularia californica. Classification (NCBI taxonomy): domain Eukaryota; kingdom Viridiplantae; phylum Streptophyta; class Magnoliopsida; order Laurales; family Lauraceae; genus Umbellularia; species Umbellularia californica. The sequence continues at coordinate 7,075,250 of JAPQWN010000003.1, forward strand.
AAAGAAAAACAGAAGAAAAGAAACAAGTTCATCGATTTTTCTTCACTTGGGATCCACACTTGTTCCAATCGGTCCCTAGCATCTTTCTTCTGAATTGCCCATACTTTTTAGTCCTCTATAGGCAATATTGGGTGCATATTAAGTGTGGTAGTGGACCCCCACCAGATGTACTTGGAGCGCCAACAGGATTGTTGGTTTTGAGAAATAGGTTTGGGGACATGTTTTATGCCCGAACACGTGGGTCCAGTCCATCACATTGGGATCTTTTGAATCACGTTGGGACTGATGCATCGAGGTCATCGCGAGTTAGATGAGTCACTCATTCCTATAGCGACAGATGTCATTCCATATTTTGACCAAAATGCGTGTTTGTAGGCCTCATGTGGTAGTTGAAATGTTTCGATGGATAAAGACCACCGGTCGGAAAGTGGAATGGACTTGTCATGTATCCCCATCGTGACTGATCTTAGCATATCCTGTAACGTTATTCTAAATAGTAATGTAATCATAATCGCCAGGGACTGTGGAGAGAAATCTAACCAGGGGAACTTTTGAAAAGAAAACAAGTAGGGTCAATGATTATTCTTCACTTTGGGGTCCACAGTTTGTTCACGTTCGTTTCTTCCATACTTCCCATTTTTTGAGTCTCCAATACAGAAGGAAGTTATGCGACTGCAGCTACTTCCCCTATAGGCAATATTGGGTGTATATTAAGTGTGGTAGTGGACCCCCACCAGATGTACTTGGAGTTGGAACAGGATTGTTGGGTTTGCGAAATAGGTTTGGGCCTGTCTTGAACACGTGGGTCGAGTCCATCACATTGGGATCTTTTGAATCATGTTGGGACTGATGCATGGACTCAGTTGAATAGCTAAATTTCGGACATGGACCCTATAATGGAGAATAATTCAGACTTGAATTTGGAGATCCAGTTTTGCATCCACCTTGGCCCCTTCACTCCATGTTTTGACGGAAACCTGTTCTTGACCACGAATATGGATGATGAACTCTTTTGATACAAAAGGACGATCAAGGTCATCGCGGGTTAGATCAGTCACTTATTCCTATAGCAACAGTTATCATTCGATATTTTGACCAAAATGTGTGTTTGTAGGCCTCATGTGGTAGTTGAAAACTTTCGGTGGGTATAGACCACCGGTCGGAACGTGGAATGGACCTGTCATGTATCCCCATCGTGACTGATCTTAGCATATCTGTAATGTTATTCTAAAAATTAATGTAATCATAATCGCAAGGCACTGTAGAGAGAAATCTAACCAAGGGAACTCGTTTTCCACTTATAGTGAACGATTGAAAAGAAAAGGAGCAAGGTCATTAATTATTCTTCACTTTGGGGTCCGCAGTTTGTTCACATTCGACCAATTGCTTCTTTCTTCTATATTTCCCATTTTTGAGTCTCCAGTACAGAAGGAAGTTATGCGACTACATCTACTTTCTCTATAGGCAAAATTGGGTGTATAGTAAGTGTGGTAGTGGACCCCCGCCGAATGTACTTGGAGCTGGAACGAGATTGTTGGGTTTGCGAAATAGGTTTGGGGGCATGTTTTAGGCCTGTCATGAACACGTGTGTCGACTCCATTACATTGAGAACTTTTCAATCAAGTTGGGACAGTTGCGTGGACTCCGTTGAACAACTAAATTTTGGATATGGACCCCTATAACGGAGAATAATTAGGACTTGAATTTGGAGATCCAGTTTTGCGTCCACGTTGGCCCTTTCGTTCCATGTTTTGACAGAAGCGTGTTCTTGACCACGAACATGGATGATGAACTCTTTTGATGCAAAAGAACGATCGAGGTCATCGCGAGTTAGAGGAGTCACTTATTCCTATAGCCACAGATGTCATTCCATATTTTGACCATAATGTGTTTTTGTAGGCCTCATGTGGTAGTTGGAAAGTTTCGGAGGAAAAAAACCACCAGTCGGATCGTGGAATGGACCTATCATGTATCCCCATCGTGACTGATCTTAGCATATCCTGTGACGTTATTCTAAATATAAATGTAATCATAATCGCAAGGTACTGTGTAGAGAAATCTAACCAAGGGAACCCGTTTTCCACTTATAGTGAACGTTTGAAAAGAAAAGTAGCAAGGTCATTAATTTTTCTTCACTTTGGGGTCCACAGTTTGTTTATGTTCGACCAATTGCTTTTTTCTTCTATATTTCCCATTTTTAGAGTCTCCAGTATAGAAGGAAGTTATGCGACTGTAGCTACTTCCTCTATAGGCAAAATTGGGTGTATATTAAGAGTGGTAGTGGACCCCCGCCGGGAACTTGATTGTTGGGTTATCGAAATGGGTTTGGGGACACGTTTTAGGCCCCTCATGAACAGGTGGGTCGAGTCCATCACATTGGGATCTTCTCAATCAAGTTGGGACAGTTGCATGGACTCCGTTGAACAGCTAAATTTCGGATATGGACCCTTATAATGGAGGATAATTCGGACTTGAATTTGGAGATCCAGTTTTGCATCCACCTTGGCCCCTTCATTCCATGTTTTGACGGAAGCGTGTTCTTGACCACGAACATGGATGATGAACTCTTTTGATGCAATAGGACGATCGAGGGCATCGCTGGTTAGATCAGTCACTTATTCCTATAGCGACAGATGTCATTCCATATTTTGACCAAAATGTATTTTTGTAGGCCTCATGTGGTAGTTGGAGAGTTTCGATGGATGAAGACCACCGATCGGATCGTGAAATGGACCTGTCATGTATCTCCATCGTGACTGATCTTAGCATATCCTGTGACGTTATTCTAAATATTAATGTAATCATAATCGCTAGGTACTGTGGAGATAAATCTAACCAAGGTAACGCGTTTTCCACCTATAGTGAACAAACTGTGGACCCCAAAGAGAAGAATAATCAATGACCCCTCTTCCTTTTCATTTCAAACTTTCACTATAGAAGGAAAACGGGAGGCCCTGGTCGGATTTATCTCCAAAGTACCTCGCGATTATGATTACATTATTATTTAAAATAACACAACAGGATACGCTAAGATCAATCACGATGGGGATACATGACAGGTCCACTCCACGATCCGACCGTTGGTCTTTATCCACCGAAACATTTCAACTACCACATGAGGCCTACAAACATACATTTTGGTCAAATTATGGAATGACATCTGTCGCTATAGGAATAAGTGACTGATCTAACCCGCGATACCTCGATCATCCTTTTGCGTCAAAAGAGTTCATCATCCATGTTCGTGGTCAAGAACACGCTTCCGTCAAAATATGGAATGAAGGGGCCAAGGTAGATACAAAACTAGATCTCCAAATTCAAGTCCGAATTATTCTCCATTATCGGGGTCCATATCCCAAATTTAGCTGTTCAACAGAGTCCATGCAACTGTCCCAACTTGATTCAAAAGATCCCAATGTGATGGACTCGACCCACGTGTTCATGATGGGCCTAAAACATGTCCCCAAACCTATTTCGCTAAGCCAACAATCACGTTCCAGCTCCAAGTAGATTCGGTGGGGGCCCACTACCACCACACTTAATAGACACCCAATATTGCCTATAGAGGAAGTAGCTGCAGTCGCATTACCTCCTTCTGTACTGGGGACTCCAAAAGTGGGAAATATAGAAGAAAGAAGCAATTGGTCGAATGTGAACAAATTGTGGACCCCAAAGTGAAGAATAATCAATGACCCTGCTTCTTTTAATTTCAAACGTTCACTATAGGTGGAAAACGCGGTACCTTGGTCAGATTTATCTCCATGGTACCTAGCGATTATGAATACATTAATATTTAGAATAACGTTACAGGATATGCTAAGATCAGTCATGACGGGGATACATGATAAGTCCATTCCACGATTCGACCGACAGTCTTTATGCACCGAAACTTTCCAACTGCCACATGAGGCCAACAAAAACATATTTTGGTCAAAATATGGAATGACATATGTCGCTATAGGAATAAGTGACTGATCTAACCTGCGATGACCTCGATAGTCCTATTCCATCAAAAGAGTTCATCATCCATGTTCGTTGTCAAGAACACTCTTCCGTTAAAACATCGAATGAAGGGGCCAAGGTGGATGCCAAACTGGATCTCCAAATTCAAGTCCAAATTATTTTCTATTATAGGGGTCCATATCCCAAATTTAGTTGTTCAACAGAGTCCATGCAACTGTACCAACTTGATTGAAAAGTTCCCAATGTGATGGACTCGACCCACGTGTTCATGACAGGCCTAAAACATGTCCCAAACATACTTCGCAAACCCAACAATCAAGTTCCAGCTCCAAGTACATTCGGTGGGGGTCCACTACCACACTTTATATACACCCAGTATTGCCAAAAGAGGAAGTAGCTGCAGTCCCATAACTTTCTTCTGTACTGGAGACTCAAAAAATGAGAAATGTAGAAGAAAGAAGCAATTGGTCGAACGTGAACAAAGTGCGGACTCCAAAGTGAAGAATAATCAATGGCCCTGCTTCTTTTCATTTCGAACGTTCACAATAGGTGGAAAACGCGTTACCTATGTCAGATTTATCTTCACGGTACCTAGCGATTATGATTACATTAATATTTAGAATAACATCACATGATATGCTAAGATAAGTCACGATGGGGATACATGACAGGTCCATTCCATGATCCGACCGGTGGTCTTTATCCACCGAAACTTTCCAACTACCACATGAGGCCTACAAAAACACATTTTGGTCAAAATATGGAATGACATCTGTCGCTATAGGAATAAGTGACTGATCTAACCGGCGATGACCTCGATCGTCCTATTGCATCAAAAGAGTTCATCATCCATGTTCGTTGTAAAGAACACGCTTCCGTCAAAACATGGAATGAAGGGGCCAAGGTGGATGCAAAAGTGAATCTCCAAATTCAAGTCCGAATTATTCTCCATTATAGGGGTCCATATCCAAAATTTAGCTGTTCAACGGAGTCCATGCAACCGTCCCAACTTGATTGAGAAATTCCCAATGTGATGGACTCAACCCACTTGTTCATGACGGGCCTAAAACATGTCCCAAACCTATTTCGCAAACCCAACAATCAAGTTCCCGCTCCAAGTACATTCGGTGGGGGTCCACTACCACACTTTATATACATCGAGTATTGCCTATAGAGGAAGTAACTGCAGTCACATAACTTCCTCCTGTACTGGAGACTCAAAAAATGAGAAATATAGAAGAAAGAAGCAATTGGTCGAACGTGAACAAACTGTGGACCCCAAAGTGAAGAATAATCAATGACCCTGCTTCTTTTCATTTCAAACGTTCACTATAGGTGGAAAACGCGTTACCTTGGTCAAATTTATCTCCACGGTACCTAGCGATTATGATTACATTAATATTTAGAATAACGTCACAAGATATGCTAAGATTGGTCATGATGAGCATGCATGACAGGTCCATTCCACGATCCGACCGGTGATCTTTATCCACCGAAAGTTTCCAACTACCACATGAGGCCTACAAAAACACATTTTGGTCAAAATATGGAATGACATCTGTCGTTATAGGAATAGGTTCTAACCTGCGATGACCTCGATCGTCCTATTGCATCAAAAGAGTTCATCATCCATGTTCGTGGTCAAGAACACGCGTCTGTCAAAACATGGAATGAAGGGGCCAAGGTGGATACAAAGCTGGATCTCCAAATTCAAGTCCGAATTATTCTCCATTATAGGGGTCTATATCCGAAATTTAGCTGTTCAATGGAGTCCATGCTACCGTCAAGGATCAGATCTTGGCCAATTCTTTGTCTATTTGATAGCCTTCTCTCGACTTCAACTTTTCCTCCTTCCATTTTGGGACCTTAGATGGAAAAGCACAGCTCAAAATTCCTAGGAATTCAATATCAATCAAACAAAAGGGCCATTAATATGTATTTTGATCTGAACATTTTTTTATATATTTTACATGCTGCCTAAGACCTACTAACATAAAAACTTGCTTTTTTCTTTCCATAAAATGCATGCCCTGGTATTTCAAATGGCAGACCATACAAATCTATTTTCCACTCAGCAACAGGCCTGTGTGGTACGGAAGTCTTTGTTTGAGCCACTCAAGCTAGGTCCTTGTGACCAAACAAAAGGCTGGAGTTACACTCCCCAAAAGACTTTGGTGGTAAAAGGTACATACTTTGGATACAATTTTAGTAGTATGTAATGGAAGAGAAATCATGTGTTCCAAATCGTCTCTTTGGTTCTCTTTCTTTCTTTTTTTGTTTTTTTTGTTTTTTTTTTTTCGCTTTTTCTTTTAAATCTTCCCACTTGTGTAGGCCCTCCTTCCCACGGCTCCTCTTCCCACTCACGTGGGCTCTCTTGGGTCCCTGCAGGCCCCACAGTTGGGGTACAAAAAAAAATCTATCAACGGTGGGAAATTGGTAAAATCCAAAGATACTTTCGACTTACCAAAATTAGTAGGAAAGTATGTCAGACAAATCTATAACACTTATCATTCTTGGAAAATGCAACTCTATTAATAAAAGTATGTCAAATACATAATATACATGTATACATTTACAAACCAGATCGAATTAGTTAAGAAAGTATGTCCAAAGACAAAGATCTCTAATTGTATCATTCATGAACTTTGTCAACTTGCGATAATAGATTTTTTGTGCACTTATATACACCTGGAAGCCTCTTCTCTTCATTTCTTTCTTCAAAAACATGCCATGATGAAAATCTGTCTTTTTCTTCTTCCTCTTCTTAATTTGCTTCTTAATATCTCAGTCATATGGCCTTCAATGGCTCTGCCACTTAACATCAACTCACGGTGGATACCGTCGATGGAGGTGGTCAGCCAGTGAAGTTTGCCGGTGTGAATTGGGCTTCACATTTGGAAGTTATGGTTGCACTGGGACTAGACAAGCAGCCGTTGGATGCCATCTCCAAGTGAATTGCTGCAATGAAATTCTATTTTGTGCAAATTGCTGAAAACTATGGTCCCTAGAAACTGTAGTACTTAAACTTTATCAGTATATCAGTTGGTTTATGAAATTGATAACTTTGAACCCGTTACTTTGGAGTAAGCTGGGTATGGCTTACTTTTTCAGTCCGCATGATGTGTCATGGGATTGTATATTTGCCTGAGAGGTAAAGGACCTGGGTTTTCTGAAAAGCCTGATAATATTTCAACACAAGGCTAGCTTGATTGCCTAATAGAATTACTAATTGGCTGGGCCTATATTGAGATGTACTGGATTATAACTAAATATTAGGCCCATTAAATAAACAGCATGTGCTTGCGAACGAGTTTTCTAAAAAAGAAATCCGTATATATAGTGAAAATGTACTGCAGGAAAATACTATTATAAGATTAGCATTGAATGGGGAGCACTTTTTCTTTCTCCTAGTAAAGGCCCTTTTTAGTTATTGGGCCTATAGTATCCAGGCTAGGATCTTGTCCATGGGGATGAACCTAGTCCAGTCATAGCTGGCACACATTGGCCCTATAAACTTTGCTCACATGCCGTACCATATCACTGGCGAGTTTCTCTGTTTCTATTGGAAGCTGTCTACTTGCAGATGATTTTCACCTCCGCCCTATCCATTCGGAATGATGCCATCTCATAGTGGGATCAGGTGAAATTCAAGGGATGGTCTGGATGTGTGCTCCTGGAGAAATTATTTCATAGAATGACATTTATTGTGAAGGCTACAGTGCCACCACACAACGGGTCTCACGGAAAAGAGAAGTGGAAAGGGGCAACTTGGGAGGATTGGGTCAAGTTTCATCTCATTTGCAGGCACTGTATAAACACTGCTCATGTCAAATCAACATACACCAAGGGGTAAGTGTCCTCGCCACTGAGGGCAAGTTCGTGCATCATGAACCAAGAAGAGTAAAAAAGGATTCCTCCACCTGATGAAGAACCCTAGCAACAAATTGTGTCTAGCAGCGAGATGCATGTAGAATTAGGTTGGTGCCTATGTTATAAACCCAAATGTGAAACTTAGGGGGCCTCTTGCGTTATGGATGGAGGTGTTCATGGGTCAAGTTGGCCGAGGCCGAGGCATATCTAGGTTCAGCTTAGCTATGCGAAAATCTCTCCGAGAGTTCAAGTTTCAACTTGAAATGTTTATGGTTTTGTTGCTCTTGACTCGTGTGGTTTGTTATGGATTAGACTCAAGAAAGTGATGGTGTTGATGTGGAGATTGCCTTATCAAGAATGGGAGCAATCAATACAGTGTTTGCAACATTGTTCAGGTAATAAAGCTTTGTATGGTGCTCTAAAGCTTCCTCTTTTTTCTGGTTCCTCTGTCATTGAGTAGTTTGCTCTGTATGGTGGTCTAAAGCTTTGTATCATTGTTTGTTTTTTTTCTTCTGTTGTCTTGGTCATTATAAACCTTTTGTACTGATTTGGTTTTAATGAAAGTTAACCTTAAAAAATAAAAAAATAAATAAATAAACTACATTGTTCATGTAATAGTTGAGTTGAAATTTAATTATATTTAATTGTACCTATGCTGTTATATGCCACATTCATCCAAATGAGAAGAGGAGGTTTTCTGCTGGAACAAGGGTGGCCATTGTTTTTCAGTGAGTTTGGAGTTTGATAAGAGGGATTAATGTTAATGACAGCAGGTTCTTAAATTGCTTTTGTGGGGTCGCTGCTGAATTGGATTTGGGCTGGGCCCTGCGGACCTTACAAGGAAGCTACTATTTAGGGGTGTGACGGCTCGGTTAACCGGTCAATTTGGGAAAACCGTTAACCGAACTGTAATCGCGGTTTTCTGTCTTTTAAAACCGTAACCGTATCCACAAAAATTGTGGAAAACCGTAACCGCGGTTAACCGTATTAAACAGTTCGGTTACGGTTAATAACCGTGGAATGCTTTCATCACATAAGGGGATAAATGTGAATGATTGAAGGTAAAATGACGCATAAGGAGCAATTGAATAAGGTAAGAAATATTTCATTCAGCCCCCTTATTTTTTTTCTTTGATTTGTAAACGGTACGGTTAACCGCATATGGTTAACCGAATCGTATTATACGGTTCGGTTTGGTTAATAACCGTGAATTATCATGGAAAACCATAACCGAACCGAACAGTGCGGTTTTTGGATTTCATTAATCGTAACCGAATCGTGAAATACGGTTATTAACCGCGGTTTGGTTCGGTTCGGTTAGACGGTTTTTTTATTTTTTTTTTTACACCCCTGCTACTATTTCAGGGAAGGGACAATTGGGTTGGATGAGAAATATGGGTTGTTGGATTGGAGCTGGTGTCAGCTCAGGAATTCAAGTTTCTTGCAGAGACTTTCAGCTCTCTAGTCTCCACACCGAGGTGTGTTATCTGAGTCACTTTTTTTTAGTTTTTTGTTGTATTCTGCTCTATCCTAAGTCTTGGAGAAGTTTACCTGATATTGGACACAGTCTTTAGTCCGTGCTGAAATGATCAACCAATGAGCCCCATTTTGGATACACCATGCCCTAAAAGTCCCTTTGATGGAGGAACCCCAACCTTTTTTGAGTTTGATCTGGTTTCATGTACTTTTTAGGTCAAACAAATGGAGATGATTTGTGCTGGAGGTCCTTGGCCGTCATTATAAAAGTTTATGGTCATCAACTGTGGTTACCCTATTTAAGAGGATCTTTCTAATAAATGTCTATTTTTAAAATTTTTCAAAATATTCTTGACTTTTTTCCCAAAATTCCGAACTAAATCCTCTAAGATGCTAAACTAGGTCCGAATAACACTGTTCTAACGTGTAGACTTGGTTAATTAACATCTAAACACTTATAAAGTTACAAAACACAATTAATTTTATCCTAGATTATTAAAAATATTATAAAAATAGTAAAAATAGTAAATTAATAATTTAAATCAAATCACTTTTCGACATTGGATTTTTATAGCCAGTGGGTTTCAAAACGGATTAGGAAACATAATCGCACAACTTACGTTTGTAATAAAAATGCTTGGATGGAAGAAAGCTGCAACTCCATGATTGTAGGAAAAAAATCAAATGCAACTTTTAATTTTGTCATGAGGGAGGAAAAGTTGGAAATAAAGGGAACACTTTCATTTCATGTCGTGATGGAGAGGAAAGCTGCCGATGCAGGATTTCATCTTGTCTCAAGGGAGGCAAACCTGCAACCCAATTTTCAAATTCACATTAACACCCGAAATGTTGAGTAAAATTACAATTTGGTCCATGTCCTATACAAGGGATTGGACGTCCATGTGGCTCGACCCACACACATGTGGGACACCATTGTGGGTCCACACCAGATGGGGTCCTTTCATTTTATCATTGGGCCTGTTTAGCACTTTACTATATTGCTAAAACTCAAGTAATGCCTTCATTTTCAGTCACATCAATAGCATTTTATATCAAGGGGGTTTTTCCAGTAAAATCCCGAAATACACCCATATATCCCGAAGGGTCCTCGCCATATTTGCAGCACCAATGGAGTCTTCCTGCCACATTTTTATTATTTTTTTCATTTTTTATTCCTACTGACGATAGCGTCACTCAAAGTAATACTGAGTGACGCTATCGTCACCATGCGCACCATTTATAAGTGCCCATCGTCCCCTATTTTTCATTCCTTTTCTATCAAATATTTCCCAAAAATTGTACTTTGTCTCCATCCAAAGGTAGATACTTTTTCTAGCCTTGTATACCCACTTTATTGTTCCTTTTGATTTCATTTTATTGGTTGTTGATCTCCATTCAAGAGGTCTGCGCATTTATACCTACTTTTACATACCTACATGAAAGAAATCAGCATAATGTCTCTTTTTTTATGCTTTTCCTTTTACTTTGGTATAAAAGAAGTTTGACAAGAAGTTAGACAAGCCCACAGACATTTGTTTTGTTCATTGGTATACAAAGTTTATTAAAATGGGTGATGTAGGTTGTTTGCTTTTGTTGTTTGATGAAATTCCTACAGTTAAAAATAAAAATCTCATCCATGTACCATATAAGAGCCACCTAATAAGGATCAACTATTGTCCCTCTTTATCCCCTTGCAACCTCACACTTCTTTGGTTAATGTTCTGTTCTTTGCATTTTTGAGTAGATGTTTGTACAGTAATAATGCGAAAATAATATTTTTCTGTTTTTTAATTAGGATGTCGGGTGGTGAATTGATTGTGATATTCCACTACGACGGGGAATTTAAATTTGATATGATTCACCCGGTATACGAAGGCGGAAAACAGAAGATGAGGTCCATTCAAAGCGACATAACATTTCCCGAATTAGTGAACATAGCTCTTGAAAGTTCACAATGGGAGGAAACTTGCGAGAACCTAAATATACATTATCTCCATCACATTTCACACCCAACACAATGCATCAAGAACTCCAAACAGACATAATGCTCCGCAAATAATGTGAAAAAACGTTGCTAATGTCACATACCTTCGTGTTGACGTGCGATATCGAAAGAAGGTTGATGGCTTGTAGAGAAGGAAGAAGGTTGTTGAAGTGGCGATGTCGCTCAACAGAAGAAGAAGAAGTTACAGCAGTAAAATGGTAAAAATGACGAGACCTTGGTGGATATAGTGGTTGCGAACAGTGACGCTAGCGTCACTGAAGTCAGGCTTGGTGACGCTAGCGTCACTGACCACAGGTATTTAAAAAAAATACCAAATTAGTACTGAAGGACCTCATTGGTGCTGCAAAATTGGTGAGGACCCTTCGGGATATATGGGTGTATTTCGGGATTTTACCGGTAAAATCCTCTTAAATCAAAATTTCCTCTATTTTTTCAAAAAATAAGTCAAAAGGCAATATCCTTTCTCCACTAAAAGACAAAAAAGCTTCACTTTTATATATAAAAAGTAATACTCCATTATATTCTATTCTCTCTTAATTTGATGCTTTACTATACTTTATTTTACATGTAAGGATAAGTTGCAAATAAAGGGGGACTCTTTGATATCATGTCCTGAATCCTGATGGGGGAGGAAAGCTTCAAATGCAAGATTTCATCTTGGCTCAAGGGAGGCAAACCTGCAACCCAATTCTCAAATTTACATTTATTCCCAAAATATTTAGTAAAATCACAGTTTGGTCCATACATTTAAACGAGGGATTGGACGTCCATGTGGCTCTACCCACACACGTGGGACGCCCTTGTGGGTCCACACCAGTTGGGGTCTTTTCATTTTGTCACAAGGGAGGATGAGCTGCAAATAAAGGGGACACTATGATTTCATATTGATTTCATATCGTGATGGGGGAGGAAAGCTTCAAATGTGGGATTTTTTTTTTTTTTTTTTTTTCTAACGGAGGGTTTCCAACTCTTTGGGTCGGACTAATCACTCCAGGCCTAAAGGGAAGTCGGGTAAAACCTCTTTGGCTCTAAGGTGGTAGCACTAGTGGACTAAATCTTCGGTTCCTACCGAGGAGGGAACCGGAGATCGATACTAGGACTTCAAATTTTGGAAAAAAGAGAAATCGTGATCCTGACTACTCGGCCTTTAGGATTTCATCTTGTCCCAAGCCAGGTAAATCTGCTGCCCAATTTTCAAATTTACATTAATACCCCAAATGTTGAGTAAAGTTACAGTTTGGTCTATACATCCTAAACAAGGGACCGGACGTCCATGTTTCTCTACCTACACACGTGGGACACCCTTGTAGGTCCGCACCAGTTGGGGTCTAATTATTTGATTAATTATTGTATTTATTAGATTTTCTAAGGTTTTAACCTCAATTTGAGGAAAATTACAATTTGATCCATACGTCCCAAGCAAGGGACTGCACATCCACGTGGTTGCACCCACACACCTGTGGAATCCCCTTGTGAGTCCACACTAGTTAGGGTCCAACTGCTTTATTAACTAACTTATTTTCCATATTTTATAAAATTTTAAAATTCTGTCAAGATTTTTGTGGGTTTAATTTTTCCAGTGAGAGTGCTTCATTACCTCAAGTAAATATATAGCCACTTGTGACTTAAGTTCCTAGAGATTCCTCTATCTAGTTAGCATCATTGTACCCTTCTAGTATCGTGTGATGTTTCTCACCCGGTTCACGGCCATCCAATGTTCATAACTGGGATTACTCGTATACCAGCTCAATTTACTTACTGCGTAGGCAATGTTAGGTCTAGCGCAGTTCATGATATACATTAAGCATCCAATGGCTCAAGCTATCATAGTAGTAATCCTGATTATTGTGGCATAGGAATTAAATTAAGAAGCAACTACTTTCTTTGTTTGAACCTTTTTTTGCAACCATTCTAGCCTTGAACTTTCTATCAAACCATCGGCTTGTGTGAAATTGTGGATTCGTATTTTGTTGAGTTACTTTTCTTCTTCTACTTGTTTTATAGAGAAATGGAACTGTAATTTAGACATATTATCAGATTAGAAAGTGTGGGTGTTTGCTTGCAGATACGGTATTTGTCATACATGTGGCTCCCTATCGAAGGGCATGGGGTTCGGCGAGTATATATGCATGGAGAGAAAGAAGGCGGGCGGGAGCAACTCTTGCATGTTTGAAAATTTTACTAATAGAGTGGAGTGAAATAAAGCTTCTATTTTTTTGACAAATGATTACACCAAAAGTACATATTTCAAAATTATGTCATTTTTCTAAAAAGAAAGTAAAAAAACAACCTCCTTTCTCCATTAAAAGAAAAGAAAACGTACTCTTTATACAAAAAGTAAAAAATATTTCATACTAAACAACTAAAGATAAAATAGCATTATAACCTACTTATATTTTATTCTTTCACTATTTGAGACTTTACTTCACTCCACTCTACATATGAAGTTACCTAACGGGAGTTTAAATATGAAAAACCATACCCGACTCCAACCCTACCAATATACTACCAAATCCCCCTTTAATGGAAGTGAGTAGGTGCGGGTCTCCATTTAAACCCCTGCCATTGTTATGTGTGTGAGGATCCAACCAGGGTCGGATGAAAAAAACATAACATTGTGCAGGATTACCGATATGAATATCGAGCGGTAGTCCTGCATATAAAGCATTTCCATCGTAATATACAGCGGTAATATTAGATTTGCAGTCCTACACTCCTACAGCTAATGCTTTTATCTGTAAACATGCAGGATATCCCCACCCACCAGACAGATGAATGATTTAGATTTCCTACTTTTGGATAATTGTCTTCGGTTAATAAGAGAAGCAATCAAGTTTAATCAGATGAAAGTGCAAACCAACTTGTGTGGCTCATTTCAACTAGGTTTTGACATGATGAGTGGCTGCATAAAAGGAATTTATAATTGACTGCATGGTGGTTAAAAACTTGACTTCATTAAATGATAGCGACTATCTTATGAGGGGCCTCTAAACATGAATATAGATCATATTATCCGACTCCAACTGTTTATTTTGCACAGTTTTGATATAATTATTGCCATAGAAAAAGGAAAAATATAGTTTAAAAAAATGGAGTTACCAAAACCAGTATAACCAAATCCCACTTGTGGGCACTTGAAGTCTAAATAGAAATTTTGGTGCGTTGTAAAGACAGATGGTAAAAAAAATAAAACAAAAGAAAAGCACATTCACAAATTTTTTTTTCCCATTTTCTCAACAAATTTGGAGTGAAATAGTTGTGGGACTTATTAGAAACCAGTAGAGAAATCGGTCAAATTGGAAAAGGAAGATGTGAACAAGAGAAGATGAGTAGATGCTCTCTGCATTTACTCTTCTTTTTTTTTTTCAACAAAAATGGAGTGAACTATTTTTATAGTACGGGGCTACAGTAGTTGAGGGTTCGAAATTGTATTATCAAATTGGTGCCACAGGGGATTTACCCGGCTCCCCTTAGATCCATAGAAATTATTCCGGCGAAAGTGCTGGACACCCTCCCTTTAATTAAAAAAGAAGAAGAAGAAGAAGAAGAAAAAACTATTTATATTTGGTATGGGCCTATTTGAAACCGCCTTAAAAAGTTAGCGTCTGTTTTGATATTTTAGCGATATCTTCTTTCTTTTCATATTAGGTCGAACCTTGGGGCTTATTTTGAAACTCCCCTTTGCGCCTAAAATCCTCTTCAGCCCTTCTCTCCGAATTCGACCTCGATTTATTGCAGAACCCGACCCTTTCACTTCTTTCCACAACCAAAACCAGAAGCAGAAGAAGAAGGAGAAGAAGAGATAGATGGGGAAGAAGCAGCACAGCAAAGATCGCATGTACATCACGAAAACGGAATGGGCCACGGAATGGGGTGGTGCCAAATCCAAAGACGCATCCACACCATACAAAAGGCTTCCCTTCTACTGCTGCTCGTACGCCTTTCTCTTCTTCTAACGAAACCCTAATTGCTCTTCGTCTCCTTTCCCCTATCTCCTCTTTCTCTAACCTACTTCGATGTCTATGTTTCAATTACAGGCTTACATTCACTCCTTTCGAGTTTCCCGTTTGTACGATCGATGGAAGCGTGTTTGATGTAATGTGCGTATCTGTTCTATTCACAATTTCATTTATTCCGTCAAAAAATCTTAGGGTTTTAGGTCTGATGTTGTATCTGGCAATTCTCGATTTTTAAGGTGCTGTTTGGATGCACTGGAATCACCATCGGATTGGATATTATCTGTGGTGAATCGGGTTTTCCCTCCTAAATCATTTTTAGTGAATCTTTCTTATAAGACGTTGCTGGATGATAGTTAGGGTTTTGGTGCATCTTATTTTGCCCCAGAAGGTGAAAATGTCATTTTTGGATTAAACTTTGCGTGCTTTTGTCTGCAGGAACATAGTCCCCTACATCAAGAAATACGGCAAACATCCGGTCACAGGCGCTCCTCTCAAGCCATCTGATCTCATCTCCCTCACTTTTCACAAAAACTCTGAAGGTAAGCAATTTCCTCTTTCTGCATCTGTGTCAAAACAGGATTTTAGGATATGTATACTATGAGCAGTTAGCATCACATATGCATAATTAGTAAGTATGACCAACTACATGCATCTTTAGCAGGGGCGGACCTATGCAGTTGTCGCCCCAAGTGATTTTTTTTTTTTTTTTTTGGTAAACAAATCACCATAGAGTTGGGACCTTGGGCGAGGCCATTGGAGAGATTTGGGGCGCGATCTGGGACAATTGCCCCAGGTCGGAATTGAAATCCCCAAAGAGTTGAATGGGATCTTAGAGCATGCCCCATATGTTAAACTTATCGCTCCACATATGTTTAAAGATAGCCCCACATGTGTAAAACTTTGTTGGTAAAAAAAGAAGAATAGAAAACGTTGCGGCAACACATCGCTCTTTCTTCTTCGACGTTTTCTTTCGAAACCTATTCGCGCTGATTGTAAATCGAGCTCCTCATTGACAATTCCTATGTATTGTGTAGACTACTACATCTTCATCTGTCAAATATATTTAGAATGATCCTTCATAATCACTCTATACCTAAATATGAACACTTAATCTCCAATTTCTATTTCCAAACCCTGAATCCCTAAATCCTAATCCAAACCCTAAGCCCTAAACCACTAAATTTGAGTGTATTTATAAAACTCCAAAGATGACCAAATTCATTCCTATTATCATGTCTTCTTACCCCCACTATGATTCAAAAATTGAATCTCGTTCCCATCATCCAAGGGTTGGAGGCTTTGAGAAAGTGAAAGAAATGGAAATGATGGGTGTCCTCAAAATGTTCTTGTATTTGGTTTTTCTCACACACCCACTCACCTTGAATTTGCAATGACATCCATTGGGCATTGATTTCGACATACAAATTTAGTGAAACATAATAATGTGAGTTTGAGAATCTAAATTCAAGGTTAAAATTATTTTTTTTATCCATCTAAAGCTTTTGGGCACTTCTAATTAACATCCTAACCTCTTCATTGCCCAGTCCTCAATAACTTCATACATCTAGTTGAGTTCCACGAGTAGGACATTTTCTGAAAAAAAAATATATATAGGTGTTATTTGGTAATGTAAAAAAGTCTGGTAAAGTCTAACAAAAATAATTTTTTAAATGTAAAGTCTATCAAGATTTTAGCCCCACTCAGATGAAAATCCTGGGTCTGCCCCTGATCTTTAGCCATTTGCCCTTTTCTATATATAGATAATGAATACCAACACTCTCTTTTAGTTGCATGGGGTATGCGGCCATTACCTAAGGTGAAAATGAAATTATAAGGAAGATGATATGCACCCACACTGTTATGTAATTAGAAAAACAATAATTCATAAAAAGGCTAACTATCAAGATGATGGAGAAGGCCTAAGAAATAAAGGACACTCGTTACAATGAAGTTATCTTCACACACATCATCGCATCTTGCTCGTGCAACTCCCATGCGTCCAGCTCAACCTGCATTTACATTTACTCGAGGCAACTGCTTAAAACTACTTACTGGCGTACCTTCTACTAAAACCACTTTTCCTACAAAGCTCCCAATTGCTTCATTGATTTTTTCCCTTAAGCACGTTATTGGACACCAATGCATTTGAGTACTTTGGTTTATATGCTTTATGATTTCATGGTTCCATGGGTAATAGTTTTCTCCTTCTAGTACCTCATACCTCCTTGCAACATAATATTTGCATAATAGCGGATCTGAACTCCATGTGATGTAATTCTCACCTAGGCTTTTATTAATCTTCTTCTTGCCTCCTTCAAAATGGTAAACCCCTTTATTGAAACCTTTTCCAATTTTTGCATAATTTTTTTTGAGATATTCATTATAAAACATTGAGGCATGAAGTGTGGCATTCCAATCGCCCCAAACCATGATGCGCAAGCCTCAACGTCAATAGTGTAAGGCTGTAAGCCTTATGATACTGCCTTTTCGATGCGTGATTAAGAAAAGTCTATGGACTTCTTCTGCATAGTTTTTTTTTTTTTTTTTTGTCCTCCTGATAGGTGGGCCACTTGACTCACTAGCTAGCATTCTCTTCCTTTATTAAGGTTTGAGCCCTAGTCTTCCCCATGACAGGGTGGTGCCTTACCATTGACTGCTTCAACAGTTGGCTTCTTTGGTATAGCAGTTGACAAATACTTGTTTGTGTTGCTAACAGGTAAAAATGTTTTATCTATCCTTGATGTCAATCATTGCAGGAGAATATCACTGCCCAGTTTTAAACAAAGTCTTTACTGATTACACACACATAGTTGCTGTGAGGACAACAGGGAACGTGTTCTGTTATCAGGTTTGTTGCCAGTGCTGCTCTGATCACCTCCCCTGATTTCATTTTTCTGGATATCTTTTGTAAAATAACTTGGTTGCTATAGCTCTACATTTTTTTCTTGTTTTAACATTGCAGGCAGTTCAAGAATTGAATGTGAAAAACAAGAATTGGAAAGAGCTTCTCACTGATGAACCAATTACCCGTGAGGACCTGATAACAATCCAGGTACTCTAATCTTTTGATATAATTGGATGGTTGTTTCATTCATCGATATAGCCTTTGTGATTGGTGCACATGAGGCCCATGTTTCAGTTATCAAATGACTGGTGGGGATTGCCTGACCAGATACAAATGATGACCCCCTATATTGAATGTTCAAACCTTCAGTTCCCTACATTCAATATTTGAATTTTCATTTTCACCCATCAACTTGATGGTTAAGAATACAGAAAAGGTCCAAAAAAAGGGTCGAAGTTCAAAGATATAGGAAACAGATTTTGGGCATTTTATATATTTATAGTGGATGTATTGGAGAGACAGTCAGGAGTATCTAAACATGGCACTTGCTTGTGCTAAAATGGGAACATAGAGAAATTTAGAATTTTGCTGCCTATAATTGTTGATCTTACCATTCGTTTCTTTGATGGTTTTACTTACAGAATCCAAATACTCCTGATTGCAAGGTACTCACAGATTTTGATCATGTTAAGAATAGTCTAAAAGTTGATGACGAAGGTAAGTAATTTGATGTGATGTTTTCATAACCGTTTTTTTTTTTTTTTTTTTTTTTTTTTTTTTTTTTTTTCAATCTATATTTATGAGCATGATTTTTGCCTTTGTTTTGCCAGAGTTGGGAAAAATGAATGCAGATCCATCCTACAACATTAATCTATCAGGTGATGTCAAACGGATGCTGCAGGAGCTTGGAACTGAGAAGGGGAGGCAGACTGCTTTGCATGGTGGTGGTGGAAACAAAGCACAAAATGAAAGAGCTGCTGCACTTGCTGCCATCTTATCCTCAAGATCTGAAATCAAGGAGGATTCCAAATCAAGCTCCACCACTCAGTCCTACAGCATTGTAGATGCTGCATCTGCATCAGTACATGGAAGAAGTGCATCAGCTGCCAAAGCTGCATCTAGTGATAAAACTGCAGCCCGCATAGCTGTGCATATGGCTGGTGAACGCAACCCTGTGAATGCTAAACTGGTTAGTTTTCAGGAATAAAAGAGACTATCTTTAGTGTTGTGATGTCACACATCCTTATGTTTAAACATTTAGAAGTCAGGCTTGGTACTCAATTGCTTACATCAGCTTGAGCAGGAATGTTACCAGGTTCCGACATTTAAAATCATGGTCAATTCAGAACTTGAAATTTATTTGTCTGATTATGTATTAATTAAAAAAGTTAGTTGGCTGACATCTTTATCCATCTATTCTTTGTTGCATGTATTAATTCTCGTAAGGTAATTTTGGCTTTTTTGGTATATTTTAAGGTACAAAGTCGTTTTACATCAGGTGCTGCATCAAGATCCTTCACTTCTACTTCTTATGATCCAGTCACCAAAAATGAATTTGAATACATTAAAGTGGAAAAAAATCCGAAGAAGAAAGGTTATGTTCAGTTGCATACAACACATGGAGATTTGAACATAGAACTGCATTGTGATATTACTCCAAGAACATGTGAAAATTTCATCACACTATGTGAACGTGGCTATTATAACGGAGTAGCATTCCACAGAAGCATCAGGTATGATGATAAACTGTCTTGTTTTCCGAGGCTTGTATTTCAAATTTATTTCTTCTCCCAGTACCTTGTAAGCTTGAACTTGCAACAGTTTGTGCTAAATCAAACTTGGCAAGTTTGTCTTGCTTGCCATCGTGCCTGTTTTGGCGTGAGTTCATTCTGGGTTAGATTGAAGTGCTGCAAGTAGTAAGTACAATGCACTAAGAGACGGGAGAGGTCGATAATGATTTGAAATGAAGTACTTAGAACCGCTGTTAGATTTAGGAGTGAGGTAGCCCTAAAAGGGATGAGTGGAGAACTAGACCACACAAAGGTGGCCCTAGATAGACGGGATAAGGTTTTGATGATGATGGTGATGACCAATTTAAAACCATATTTCTTACTTGTTTATTAAATGTCTTACCAGTATTTATTCTTATGTAGGAATTTCATGATTCAAGGTGGTGATCCCACTGGCACTGGAAAAGGAGGGGAGTCTATTTGGGGAAAGCCTTTCCAAGATGAACTCAATTCTAAATTGGTTCATTCAGGAAGAGGAGTTGTTAGTATGGCCAACAGTGGCCCACATACAAATGGTTCTCAGTTTTTCATTCTGTACAAGTCTGCAAATCACTTGAATTTCAAGCATACTGTGTTTGGGGGAGTTGTAGGTGGCTTGACGACCCTTGCAGCAATGGAGAAGGTCCCCGTTGATGACAACGACCAGCCCCTGGTAAGTGAATGCCTCTTGGTTATTTCTGTGTGTAACAAAGTGTTAATCAATGGTTCTTCATTCAAAACTTTGTTACCTTCAGCAGAAAGACTGTCTATAGAGGAATGAGGAAGGGTCACCCTGGCGAAAATCTTCAATTACTTACATTTATAAAAACAACTTTTACGATGTTATAGCTCTTCTGAAAGAAAAGAAAAGAAAAGAAAAACCTATATATTATAAATGTAAATACAAACAGTTTTAAAAGATAAATAATAAAACTAACAACAATGACAAAAATGTTTTGGTTATTCTTGTCACCTCTCTTTATAGTTTTCATATTTCAGCTATTTCTCTTCCAAGTTACATCGGAATCACAAAATCTTGGTTCGTTTGACACCAAGTTTTACATTTGATCATTTTGACTCTAATAAGTGACAAGCTTAACTAAGAGAATAATGTTGAAAAATATATGTTGACATTAAAGGCATCTTATAGAACAAATATAATAGACTAATGATACCCCTCCCCCCTACCCACACCAAAAACCACCCACCACCACCAAACAACAACAGCAACAAAACAAACACACACACACCCCACAACAACCCAACCATGATTAGCCGTAGGATTGAGGTTCATATGGTTGCCGCATCCTCCAATGGTTCCACAGAAGAACTCTTCATTGAGTTTGGATGCTTCAGATCAATGTAGACCCAATTTCTTTTTGTCATCTTCCAATTCAAATTCAATGGGTGTTATGCCCTTGTCCGCTGTCGAACATTTATGGGCCAATTCTATTTTTTTGTCCATGTTATAGTGTTCCTCTAGCAATATTGGTGCCCAAATGGGAAAGATGATAAATAATTTCTGAGTGGAAACAAATAGCCAATTGTCATTACTCTCACTTGAAGAAAAGGTGTGACCTCTCATTTATAATGTAGACTACTCAATAATCTCCCCCTATAATTTGTTATTCCATTATGGTTCTTGATATTTGCACACTGGAGGTACTGGTCTCCAACTGACCCAAGCAAAGTTTTTACATATATAAATAATTGTAGTTGTTTACACATTACGTTATTTAATTTCTTATTATTGTGAAATTGTTGTCAATAAACTTTACTTTTCAGTTATTTTCTTTTTCAGTTATTTTCTTAGTATTGACGTCATCCCTATGGAAAGCCAGCTGTCTAGTTGGTGATTTAGTGGTGCAGCTGCAGCTTAGTAGATTCAAGGCCATGTGTGCATCCCATGGCCTGCGCAAATTGACCTATGGGAATACCACAAATTGTGTGTGCACGGTCAATGTGAGCACACAAAACAACATAATATTTCTAGGAGTTTTTATCTATGAAAATTAGAGTCCGTGTTTCTTGATTATCTTATCTGATTGTAATGAGTTTACTACAGTATGTGTTCCTTTGGGGTCTCACAATTTTAGATTCATTTAAGTCTATAAGGGCCTTTTTTTTTCTGGGTATGTGTTTATGGGTGGGGTTTTCTTAGGGTAGCACTTAGATTTGTGGTTTTTGGATTATTTTCATAATCTAAATTTCCTTGAGATATAGTTTGAAGGGGCTGATTTGACAATCTTTTTAAGGACATGCAATCCAGTTTGTGTGCAAGGACTGTTTTCCTATGGTTTGGGATTTGCATAACCAATTGAAAGTTCTATTTTGTGAAGGTAAGGTTCGAAGGGCCCAATTGTACGATGTTCTGAGCACATAAAAACCAGATTCCTGATTTGTGTGACTAATTTTCCTGTGTAGGGGATTGATTGATGTGTGTGAAACACTTGTTGAAAGAAATTTCTGAATTTCATTCATGTTGTATAAATCCAGTGTCTTTCTGGGGTAGGTCAGGAGTGGACCAGATTGGTCAGGACTGATCTGAAATTGCTCAGGACCTTTCCTGTCTGTATCATTTAGACCTGGATAGTGGTCTTGGAGACTCCAATTTCTGCAAACACCAAATGGATCTCCCTTCCATCTGTATTTAGCTCTGAAGTAAGATGGGGCAGGGAAGTCTTGACTACACATTCCATGATTTTCCTCTGGAAGATTTTTAACTTATATTTCAACAGGATCTCGGAGCTTCCTTTTTTCCATATTTACAATGATCTCCATTTTAATACTATGATTTCTACCAATTACTACAACAAAAAGAAAAAAACAGAATTGTATCTGATGGGATTGCATACTGTGGGGTCCCTTGATTTGCAGACACATTACTTTTGTACCTTGTGTTCTTATTTAAGCGGGTCATCATCATGACCCCAAGTCCCAAAAAGCAACAATTAGTCTCAAAGTGGTTTGGCTGCATTTAATTTGTATTATCCCACACTTTCTGCAGGAAGAGATAAAGATAACAAGCGTGACAGTATTCGTCAATCCTTATACAGAGCCAGATGAAGAGGACAAGAAGGGTGAAGATGAGAAGAACGACGATGATGAGGAAAATGTGAGTTTTCATTTTCTTCATTTGCAACATATATTGGCGTATTCTGCTCTACAGGCAATGGATGATTGAATTTTTTTAAAAATCTTTTCAGGAAAGGTTGGGTTCTTGGTTTAGTAATACAGGAACAACGGGAACCACAGCTGTTGGTAATGGAGTAGGCAAGTATTTAAAAGCTAGGACTACCCAAGCTGACACTGCTTCAAACACGTCAACAGAGGCAAATGGCTCTAGCAAGAAAAGGAAAGCTGGGGACTCTAAAGTGGAATATAAAGACTTCTCTGCCTGGTAAGGGTTCCTTGGGTTGTACCATAACGAGTGATGAAAAATGCTGCATCAAGGAGAGAGACTGGTTCAAAAATGAGAAGAATTTGGAGCCACGTGATCTCTTGGGACGCATATCTATATTGTAGACATGGGTTCCTAGCAAAGCTAACACCTGCTGAATGAGAAGCAGTTTTTATGTCTAGAGAAATCTCATTTGTTTTTCGGTTAAGGTTGTGTGGGTAGAATTTGCAAGCTTGCTGTCTTATTCTAAAACAGATTCCAAATTTTTCATGAATTAAAAGCTCTAGGTTGTGATAAGAGAGTATTTACATGGAGATACCCTTCTAATTTCCCATGATGGATGGTGGACCGGGTGAACACAGATGGAAAGAGAGAGAGAGAATTACTTTTGCAAGTGGCCAGGCGTGACCTTCTAGAAAAAGTTCCTATATTCTATCACATGGTACTATAGGTGTTTGTTCAAAGATATGTTGATTTGTATTGGGCAATGTGAAGGTAGAATAATAAAGGTGGACAGTGCCAGTTCATGAGATTATGGAAAAACAAATGGTAATCTTGTTAATGCCATCCTTGCCCGGTTGGTAATTTTATCGTAAAATAAAGATAAAGTAAAGCATCAAATCTAAGAGAATAAAATATGAGTGGGTTTACTTTATTTTACTATTTATAATAAAACAGATGGTATTTTGTTTTTAGTTGTTTGGTATGAAATTTTTTTTACTTTTTGCATAGAAAAGTTGAAGTTTATTTTTTTAGTGGAGAAAAGAAATTGCTTTTTGATTTTTTTTTTGGAAAAATGAGGAAATTTTGAAAAAATGTATTTTTGATGTAACCCCTTGTCTGAAAAATGGAGGCCTTGCTTGACTTTTACTAAACTAGTAAAATGCTAAACAGCCATAAAAATCAAAACACATTCTTCTTCTTTTTCTTTATTATATATAGAAATTGAAATAATCTAAATGAATCTAGAACTTCTTAAGGGGTTAAGAGCAAAATGTCTTTAGAATGTCCAGTAACTTTTTATAATATTGTCCGCAATGTTATTAAAACGTCCGATAGTGAATTTACAAATTGAAGGCATTTTTGCTTGTTTATTAAAAATATCAATAGTTGCCTGTTCAGTACAAGATGAATTTTACCTCTTATATGCAATGGGTGAGCTGAGAGAGCCCACAGATGGGGGAGGCGGCAGTGATGAAGATGTGGGGATGGATCTCTTGAAGGCCTTTTGTATCTAGGTGATCAAGATCACTTGACTGAAATGTGTCACGAGGTTGATTTTTAGTTCAATTAAAAAGCATAACAACTCGTTGTTGAAGAGTAGTACAGAGTGAGTGGTCAGGTCACCCTTGCAAGATGACATATGGTTATTGCTAACCATTGCATTAGTAATTGTTTTTACAGAGACTTCTTTGTTTTCCATTTTAACATCTTTTAGATTGGATGGCCATCAATGACCAGTAAAGCACACTCTCAGGAGACTCCTATTTTACAAAGTCTTAGATCATCTTGCGAGGTCAGTAGCTCTTTCACAGGACTCTTGCTTCTATCATTTCTTTTTCTTCTTGTTCATTCATTCTTAAATAGAAAAGGAGAAATCATGAGAGTGAAAAGTTCCAAAAAAATAAAAAAAATTGATAAAACATCTGCTAGGGATTCATTTCATTCTCACCTAAAATGACACCATTCCAAGGATTCATTCCCACCTAAATTGGCATCAATCGGACAAGTGTTGAAAGCAATCTCACTAGAAAATGCACTGAAAAAGTCATTCAGCTGTCTTTAGGACAGAGGGTTGAGATTATCTGATTAGGTAACTTTGGCCCACCCTTAAAGCAAACGAAGACTTTATTCACGTACGATGTTGGGGTGCATTTATGTAGGCCCAATTCCATATAACTAATGGGAGCCTCTTCTAGGCCCATCACTTTTGATCATTACTGACAAAGGCGTCCGGTGGAATGGAAGTGGAAGTGGAAGTGGTACCAGTACCAGTACCAATTCAAGTGGTGCCGGCCGGTATTCGAAAAGCATTCAACGACACTCACTTTTTCCTTTGCAGAGGTTCCCATAGATGAGTGAACTTTTCTTTTCTTAAAGAAGGATACTTTGTAAAAGAAAGAAGAAAGCTATGCCTATGCCCAAGCCTTTTTCGAGTCAGATAAAAAGACTTTGCCCAGTTACATTTCAATCGGACCAGTTCTATTCTATAGATGAGGGATCCAACCTCCATGTGTAACAGTAGCATATATATAACCTAACTTAGATAAAACAAAAAAAAAAAAAAAAAAAAAGAAGAAACTACTGTCAGTCTTATGATAAAGTATATAATTTGTTAAAACCAACAATGTAAGATGTGGTTCACCTGAGTGACGTTCCTAAGGTGCACCGGAGGAGCCCTTGGGGCCCACCTCCATCTCAGAAATGGTAGAGATATGACCGCCTAGAGCCCATGGGCCCACCGCAATCGTTGATCTAGCAAGACAATGATCTCTTTAAAAATGCAATCTCATATACTGTATTATGCACTTGGATTTTTTAAAAATACATCTCATGTGCCGAATCTTCTGAAAGAAATGGAACTTGAATTTCTAAATGTGATCATGTTTTTCTTATAAGAATAATACACACATATCATACAACTCGGAAAGGTTTTCTTTTATATATATATATATATATATATTTATATATTTATATAAATTCAAGAAATAGTTTCATGTAAGATTGCATTTAATATACATTATGCAGAAATTGTCTTTATATGATAATATAAAACATCTTCAAAAAGTAAACTTCAAGACCCACACCCACCCACATATAAGAATCGTTTTAACAATTATATTAAACAATCATCATAAGGCATAGGTTTGCTCCCCACATCTTACGTTCGAGATCTGCCCTAGATTTATCAGGTATACGTACGTTTGTGTGGATTTAGCAGGAGCCACCTGAGGAATTAAGCCTATTGGGTCAAAGACCTTAAGTTACCCCTTGTCGGCAAAATAATAATATAACATATTCATCACCAAAAGACTTCAAGATATACACGCATATATGTCAAGTTTTTAGCGCCGAATCCTTTCAAAGAAAACCATACTACACTCAAGCATATGTATATTTGACATTAGTATTTTCGTTGGTATGACCAAATTCTTAATTGTACTTTTTTTTTTATCTTCAATCCAAACTATACTCCAACTTTCAACATGTTTGGATGTTCAAACCCTCTATTTTGCCACAGAGTTCGACCTAAGTCATTTTAACTTTAAAAAGGAACGAATGCATTGCATAGAATCACCTGGATTTATTAAGGGAAAATATCCCAATTAATAAAAAGGAAACACATAATAAATTTCAAACTCAAACCGAGCCTTATTAATTAAGGAATCCTAGATCTTATCTAACCTGGCCTCCCCTCTCCTCGCATATGTGAGTTTCTATTACCTTACATGCGTGAGTTGGGTCCATCATCTCGTATGTGTGAGTTCTGTTTCCTCACACATGACGAGTCTCTCAGGATTACCAATGTATCTATATATAACCTAGATTTCTAACAGTCAGACCAGTTAATAGTGAACTGGTTCTCTCAACTGGGTCAGTTTCCCCCAACTGTCCCTAAAGATGCTGGATCTTATGTATTTCACAGCATTTGACATGACCTAGAGAGCCAAACATGCTGTGCACATAATACAATTTCTCCTTATTGTCTAATTATTCTAATTACGGAGTAGTTCTATTAAAAAAAAAGGCTTGCTCTCTGAATTCTGCTGATACACACCTGGATGGATAACAATCACAAAAGTAGGTGACTAACAAGGGTATCATATGGATTAGGGGTTAGTCAGATATTACCTTAATCAGATCATCCCAGTATTGATTTGGTGCTCAAATTTTTAACGGTTTAATAAATACATTTTTTATCATGATTCAATCGCACAGTAGATGATGGTTGGATCAAAGCCAAATTGGGGTAAGTGACGAAGTCATGGGATAGGTGTGTACATGTAGGGCCATGATTAAAAATGTATTTGAGTTTTTGCCTTATTACGACACTTTCATCGAGTAGGACTCTGCCCTTAAGGAAGTAGAGAGATCTTGTGTTCAACACTTACCTTAGTTTGCCACCTCCCATAGTTTTACCCATGCATGTGGATAGAAAGGTTTGTATGTGCCTCTAAGGATTAGTTCTCAGCTATCCGGAATTGAGTGTCCCATAGACTTAGGGCCAAAGGCTCGTGAGCTGAAATTAATTTTATTTTCTTTCTTTTGATATCTCTCTTTCCCAAAGAAGATATTGGATTTATCAAGAAAAGGGATGTGGGGGACCTCAAAACCACATTCACCAGTCACAACCAATTCACAAGTCAATTTTTTAAATAAATAAAAAAAAGAGCAAGAAGAAGAAAACCATGATTCCGGGCATAACACGTCTGCGTATACATCCACACCCTTCATAATAAATTTGAAAACACAACAAACTGACATAACCATCCTAATCCGAATCAAAACAATATAATTGTTGGTGGTAATGATGTTTCACCAACGCGATTGTTGCAGCCTCTTTCATCAATATAGTAACCATTTGGGCCCCAAATCACCTCTAAACAATCCCCTAATTTAAGCATTAAAGTTAGGTGTATAGCATCAAAAGGTGGGGTAGTGGAAGAGAACCCACTATTTATAATACAAGTAGGGATGGTTAGAGAGGGAATATGTTGATATAATCCTTTGGAGAAACATGCCCTTAAGTTGAAAAGTCGATACAAGACAAAGCCGTCCCTATATGTATTTTCTCAATGACCTAAATGCCACTGACCCACCCTATTTTTTTGTGTATGTACTCTGCCATCCTTGGATTAAAAGATAGGTAAGCACCCTACAGAGGACTATCATTCATGATGGCATGGAAGAAACACTATCTAATTCTCAATTCATCAAAGGACAGCCCCAGGCATGAAATTCCCCCTAATGATTAAAGATAACATATGCACACACCCACCATTCAAACTGGTCGTATTTTTTGTCCATACAGAGAGAAAGGGACAAGGAAATACTTGTATAATTTCAGCTAGTGCCTCTAATGATGATGCAAGGATGAACTTTGAGACTTGGCTACAACTTTAATGTGTCTTAATCATTTTTGGTTATTAATTCTAGATGGCTTGGAATAAGGTAGAGTGTTAATGTGTCTTAAAAGAAGTAGAACCGATTTGATTTGCTGAGTATGGTAGGCAGTTTGACACTATAACTGTCCTAATTATAGATGGAGGGATCTTCTGCATTGGACAGGTGGAAATGGGCCAATATGAAAGGTGATAATTAAGGCACCATGGAATGCCCAGAAAAGAAATTAGAAGAAAGGCTATGCCTATATATACTCACAAAAGAAAGGATATATATACTCCAAGAATGTATTGATAAACCCATCACTAATTAGACTAGAGTCATTTGAAAAGAGTCATCCTTGTTTATCTAGGAGAATTTGAAAGTTGACAGTAGCACAGTGTGTGAAACTTGGTTTGTTAGCGACTTAGTAACTTCTAAAGACTGAGGTCGATGAATTTTGATTTCTGATACAAAGAAAGAGTGGTCAAGATCTCAAGAAAGACGGCCCTGATTTAGAGCTTTTAACATTCTGTGGTGCTCTGCATATGTGCTTTAAAGGGTCAGAGAGAGAGAGAGAGCCTGCCCGTTGATTTTGGAGATGAGTAGTTTTAGAAATGAATATTCAAAAACCAAAAGTGGGAGATATTATTGTACATGTTTATACATGCAGGGGCTTTTATAGTATTGGAAAAGCAAAAGATGAGGGCATTTTGGCAGAGTTTGGAGAGGGATTAGGGGGCAGGGAATGTGTAGGGTGTGGTGGTGGTGGTGGGTTTGATGACGATGATGCACGCTGGCAGGCTTTTCTGACGTCCATTACCTTCTTCCCCACAACCCCTTTGGCACGCCTGCTCTCTCTCTCTCTCTCTCTCTAGAACTACACTACAAAACATACGCTTGTAGAGCACTGGATCTATCCAACCATTTTCTGGGCCATCTCTTTTAAGTGGTTGGCCCCACTATGAAAAGTCCAAGTCCAACATTTTACAATTGGATCATCTGATCCATCTTACTAGGGCAACAAATCTATAAAAAAAAAATAGCCAGCATCCCATTTTTGAGCTAGCAAAAATGGAATATGACTTGGAACAAGATCTTCCTATCAGTGAAGTTTTCACAATTTACCGTACTCTCAGTGGGGCTAATTACTTGGATGGTTCAGATTGACTACTTGCATTGCAAATGCCCCAACAAAAGTGTGCATGTCCAAGTTCTACCATACTCCATAATGTATTGTAGAGCTATTGCTTCTGTAAATAGAAAGAGCCCACTAGACTCTCTCATATCTTTCCATACACTTCTGTCAGACAAGTCCATTTTCTAAATACCAGGTACCTTCCATGCTTTATCAAAAACCCATATCAGTCAATCCTAGAGAGAGAGAGAGGATCACCAATGCAAAGCAGTCCTTACCATTTAGAAAAGAAATCCCACTCATCTCTCATCGATTACATAAAAAGAAAGTGCAAAATTACCAAGATTCTTCACCACACTCTCTCTCTCTCTCTTAAATGTTAAAAACACAACTAGAATCCAACCCAAAGATCTCCCTTTTCTCTCTCTTTTCCCCACTTCCCATTTCACTGTTAAAAACACAAAAAACCCATCTCATCCCATCCAATAGGTCTCTTCTTACATGGGTTTCTGATGTGGGTATGTTTAGATGGATACCTTGTTTAGACTAGTCAGCCTCCAATCCGACCAATCTTTCAACTCCAGTAGAACTTCAAGCAGCTCAAGATCCTCAAGGCAAACCCACAATCCCCTCCAAGAAGAATGCTGCAATCCTTACATGGATGAGGACGACTTCTCTTCTTCTTCCTCCAGGCACTTCTTCCCTTACCATCACCAACCACCCTCTTCCAATCCCACCACCGCCACTACTTCCATTCCCACTACTCACACCAGCACCACCCATGTCTTTGAACCATCCCAATTCTCTTTCTCCTCCGACCTCAACGCTGAATTCTCAGCCTCCTTCTCCGGCAAGTGGGCCTCCGACCTTCTCCTCCAGTGCGCCCGGGCCATCGCCGAAAGGAACAGCCCCCGCGTCCAGCAGCTCATGTGGATGCTCAATGAGCTGAGCTCCCCCTACGGAGACACCGAGCAGAAGCTCGGCGCCTACTTCCTCCAAGCACTCTTCTGCCGTATGACCGACTCCGGCGAGCGTTGCCACCGCACGCTGGCGTCGGCCACGGAGAAGACGTGCTCCTTTGAGTCCACCAGGAAGATGGTTTTAAAGTTCCAGGAGGTGAGCCCTTGGGCCACGTTTGGCCATGTGGCATGCAATGGTGCAATTCTTGAGGCCTTTGAAGGGGAGTCCAAGCTGCACATAGTTGATATCTCTAACACTTATTGCACCCAATGGCCTACATTGCTTGAGGCCTTGGCCACACGCAGCAGCGACGACACCCCCCACCTCCGCATCACCACCGTCGTCGCTGCTAGAGCCGGCTGGGCTGGTGCCGGCAGCCCCGCCGTGCAGAAGGTGATGAAGGAGATCGGCAATAGGCTGGAAAAATTCGCTCGCCTCATGGGCGTCCCATTCAAATTCAATGTGGTGCACCATGGGGGGGACCTATCCGACATGAATTTCGACGAGATTGAGATCAACGACGACGAGGCCCTCGCCGTCAATTGCATCGGCACGCTGCATTCGACGGCCCCCATCGATTCTCACCGTGATGCAGTGATCGCCGCATTCCGGAGGCTCCAGCCTAAGATCGTGACCGTTGTCGAGGAAGAGGCTGATCTGGATGTTGGAACTGACGGTCCGGATTTCATCAGGGGATTCCAGGAATGCCTCCGGTGGTTTTCCGTCTACTTTGAGTCATTGGATGAGAGCTTCCCACGTGCGAGCAATGAACGGTTGATGCTCGAGCGAGCTGCCGGCCGCGCACTCGTTGACCTCGTCTCATGCCCGCCGGCCGAGTCAGTGGAGCGGCGGGAGACGGCTGGGAGGTGGTCAAGGCGGCTGCAAGCGGCCGGTTTCGCTCCTTCTGCATTTAGTGATGATGTGGCCGACGACGTGCGGGCGCTGCTCCGGCGGTATCGAGATGGGTGGTCAATGACCCCCGGCACGGCTGACGCCGGCGTATTCTTGGCGTGGAAAGATCAGCCGGTAGTGTGGGCGTGTGCATGGAAGCCATGACACGTGCGACAGTGCTTTGATTGAGTGTGCACGTGCATGGTAAGCTTTGGCACGTACGAAGAGTAGACGGCATGGAAATGTCATATTAACGTGGAAATATGGATTCTGGAGTGAGAGGGAAAAAAAAAAAAAAAAAGAAATTTGCTTGAATAGATTAGATTGAGAAAGGATACATTACTGATGGTGTTCTTGTTGGAGTGGTTGTTGCCTTGAGTGTTATTATTATTATTGTTATTACACATGTTAGATAAGGATTTTTTTCCCAAAAAGAAAAAAAAAAAGAGAGTTAGTTTGGATTAGGTGATTGTGATGATATCATAAGATAGTTTTGATTGATCAAATGATGGGTTTATCATTCCTAATCTCTTATTATGTACAAGTGGGTCCCACAGTTCCATGATCTATACACTTGATCTTTTTTTGTTCCTCGCCAT
Source organism: Umbellularia californica (assembly GCA_028538565.1). NCBI lineage: Eukaryota > Viridiplantae > Streptophyta > Magnoliopsida > Laurales > Lauraceae > Umbellularia > Umbellularia californica. The sequence goes on from JAPQWN010000003.1 coordinate 7,107,228, forward strand.
GGATGTGACGCCCTAAAAATTCCCTTCATGGCAGTGACTTCATCATATGTTGAGTTTCAGGACTAGATGGAGGGATAAGATATCCCAGCATATCAACGGCTTGGATTGGATGTAAACTTGGTCATGGTTCATATATCCTGTGGCCCAGGATCAAACAATTTCCCACTAAATCGGTGTGTCGTTATCAGGTGGAGAAGGGTCGAATCTCAGGCATGAGTTGGGATGAGAGAAGTGGAATCTAAGAAAGGATGGATTTTCATGGGTGGCCTGCACATTGTGTTGATGGCCATATGCTTTTTTGTCTGATGAATGTGACTCTCTCTCTCTCTCTCTCTCTCTCTCTCTCACTCATATGTAGCATATTATGATATTGAATAAATTTTTCTAGGGGGCCCAATAGATTAGTGCCAGCCACAAAGACCATATGGGCGTGGTGAGAAAGAAGAGCTTTTGGCCCACAAAGAGAGATAGTGGGAGCTGCTTTTTAGAGTCTCTAGCTTAGTCTTTTGATGAGACATGTCCTACTTAAGACACCCCCCACTCCACTTGCTTTGCAAAAGACTTCTCCTTTCTTTCCTTTTCCTTATTCTTATCTCTGTTGGGTTTATTTCTCATTTGTTTTATTGTCAAGAAACTAAGCCACGTCCTTACTTTTATTTGATGTTATTCTTCACCACTGTATGAGGTCTTGGACGGGGACATGCTCTTTTCTTTTATCTTTTTTCTATAGACAGCAACTGTGATATGATGTGTTTAAAGAAGAAAAAAAGATGATCCCACGCATGATCAATTTGCTTATTGTAGTGTGTAATGAGCTGATTATTTACCCTTGGTTGGTGAGAACCGTTTGATGGGTGGGCCATGGGTTATTAGAGTAAACTTTTTAATGACACTGAGCATCTTAATGATTGACTTTTTATTTGATTTTCGATACACTATTAGGTACGTAGCTTTCGTTGACCACCGTCCTAAGCCAACTATATTTGTAATGGTTAGGAGCAGAGTATTGGTGGGGTCCCATTTGTTGGACTGCCAAAAGGTGACAGGCACATGCACTGATTTTGGTTAGCCGTGGATTGTACACTGGGAGTCTGGGTCTGATGTACGGTTCAAACGTACGTTTTGAACTTTTAAGAGTCTCTCTCTCTCTCTCTCGCGCCACATGCATTGAGACCAATTAAAACAAGAGGAATGTTCAGATCCCAGCCGAACCTCACTGCAATCCACACTGATAACTCTGCTGGATAGGCATCTCTTTGGATCGAATTCGAGTTGTATAGATAAGAAACTTGTTTAGTGTGTGTGGGTGCGTAGCTTCATGAGCTTTAAGAAGTATATGAAAATTGGTCTTGGGTGGCAGGACTCACTTTATCAAAATGGGGTGAGATTACTACTCTTGATTAGAGATGCATGGTGTTATCTGATGAGAGGCTCTGAAGTTAACAGTTTCTAAGATTCTTTTGCCCTCTAAGTTGTTGATCTTGAAAGCTTAAATTATAGATGGTCAGGAACAATATATGAGTCATGTTCCTCGGTTTAAGAAGGAACTAGGTCCTCTACTGGTGGGCACCAAAAACGTCAATGTTTCATTATGACAGGTGTTATTTGTTAGGTGGAGCTCCTTGGCTCATGATCTAGAAACAAGTGACTTTGGAGATGACCATCTACAAAATTAAAGTCCAAGTATAATTTCTTGCCGTCTCAACCAAGTCATGAAATAGATCCTCACAGCAGCTTCTTTTTTTTTCAATTCTAATGTTTTATTTCATAGTTTTATACAGAACAATTGACTACATCTGATAAATCTGACTTTCACAGATGGCTAATCCCCAGATCATGATGCTTTATGCTATATAAACTTGGTGAAGCTGCTTGCTGCTTGGCTGGTAATAATTTCAAATCTGCAATGTGTCTTCATTTCAAATTTGTGGAGAGCTAGTATCCAAAGCTGTGAAGGATCAAGATTCAATCCAACATACAAGAGCATTATTGTTGTTGTTGTTGTGGAATGAGAACAGAGTGACATTTCTTCAAAATTACATACTCCCACGGTGAGGGCTTAGTATATTTAAGGCTAACATAATGCAATGTCATCTAGTATCTACTATTAAATAAGGGGTTGGTTAGGTTTAGCGGACTACGTCACGTTTGGGATATTATAGCTCTATAATACACAGGGAATGGACCGATGAACAGACAACCTGCTTTTAATATTAGGAGTTGATGTTTACACCCTTACATTTTTTTTTTTCAATTGCGTTGTCACTTTAATCACGCCGACGTAGGTCCCGTCAGAGATGGCTGTATACCAAAATTCCACCCTTCTGATGATCAAAGCTTATGTAGGTAGGCTAATTCAGTATGGCCCATCCAAGTTGATCTGCTAGCTTGTGTTTTCAAATTCAGAAGTGCAGATGTACAAGCATGGCATGCTATTGTCAAGATTGTATTATAGTCTTTTTTGCCCCCCGGAGAATGGCTATTAAGATAATCCAATACTTTCAGATTTGACCACTAATTTCTACTTTTCAAGTTTTGATTTATTTTATTGCAACGGGATTTCTCAATAACATCCATAGTAAATCCAGAAAAAATCAAAAACACCAAACAGTATTCCAAGATGAGAATTTCTGCAGGAATTTGGAGGCAAAGATGCCCCAACAATTCATTTATAGATCAACTTGACTCTTCCAATATAGAAGATGGAAGATTTTAAGGCATCATAGGCACCCATTTGGAGTGTTGGGCATCAGATTATGATCAGCGGCATACAAGGATCCATCACTAAGGAAGAAAAAAAATCAATCGCCAGTACCAACTGCCAAGCCACCATAAAGTGCAGTCATAAGATAGACTTGAATGCTAAATGATCTCAAGGAGAATGGGTAATTTGAAGTATATAAACATTACCTCAATTATTCAAAACCCCAACTCTCATTACAAAGGTTATGAAGGCAGTACAGATTGCATAACCACCACATTATAATGCAGAGCATAACCACCACATTATAATGCAGAAACATCAAGAGACTGCACATATAATACACTCTGCAATCAGCAAGTGAATAACTGAGTGCTGTGAGTAATTGGATCACAGAATTATTGGGTCCTGATGCATCAGGAGAGTGCATACTGTGCTCATATACAAGTCCCTGAGTTGGTTCCATTCAGCTGAGGCCCATTGTTCAATACCCCAGATCATTGATATGATGGGAAATATCATGGACTGCCCAAATTCTTCCCAGACTGAAGAACACTAGCCTGATCTGTATTTTATCTGATAGACCCCTAAAATGGGTTATGGTCTTCAAGTGTAAGAGTTCTTTGGGGGCATCCACCCCAAGGATGGAGCCCGTCGGATCAATGTTATCCATGACCCAAGCAACAGGCCCCATTTGTATGGACTTATCAGGACCCTAAAATTCCATTACAGATGACTGTCAGGGTTAGGCTCGCTGCCACCCATCTGGAAGCTTCCATCTTTTGTGCCAGTAAATGGATACTCTTGACCACAAAGGAAAGCCGAAATTGTACTCCAGTGGCTCATCTGCTGCTCCACCCACAGTCAAAGGCAACCATACATATCGTGAGTCCCTCAACTCAGCTGGATTCCACCGATCTGCCATGAATATAAAGGAATCTGGCATCCCTCGTAATGGTACAACAAAAGTGCTCTGCGAGAAAAATGTTGTTGCTCTGAAGATCTTGTTCCCCCCTATACAAGGATTCCCCATTGTCTCCCATGGGCCCATGATCGACTCTGCTGCATGTGCCAATGCTTCATTTGGAGCCCACCCCGTGCAGCCTGAAGTAATCATATAATATGTTCCTTGGTGCTTGAAAATGGCTGGGGCTTCACGATGTTGGCCCACTAAAATCCTTCTCATCATTCTAGTGACATCAAGGTAGTCATCGGTTAGTGGGCCTATGTGTAGCTCACTGTTATCCTCAGAGGAGTAGATGAGGTAGGCCTTGCCATCATCATCTTTGAAGATGGACATGTCACGGCTTTCAAAGCCATGGGGCCGTTTGCTGTAGAGGTATTCAAAAGGACCAGTAGGTGAATCGCTGATAGCTACACCAACAGAGGCTTTTGTATAGTTTTCATCATCAATGTGCATCCACATTACATACTTGTCCATCTGGTCATTGTAAATCACCTTAGGCCGCTCAAGCACATTTGATTTGTGCAGGTCGTGGGTGACATTTGATTCTTCGCCCAGCAGCACAATACCCTCATTATACCATGACCACAAGTCCTTAGAAGAGTAGCAGCTGACTCCAATAATGTCAACCTGCGGTAACAATATCAGAAAAGTGGGAATTTTCAGTTGTGCCAAGTTTCAAAACTTCAATGGAGTAAAATTAAACATTGCACGATAGAATCATCACTACTACGATCATATTTTGCAACTAGAATTAGGTTATAGATACGACACACGTGTAAATGTGTTGAAGCAATACAGAAAATGTCATTTTGTGCTGGTTTCATTTTCAAAGGCAAATGCGTGATATAAATGTATTGAAGTCTGTTCCCTTGTCTATTGGGTTTCGAATTCGAACGGCTTCCCATTCGAGACGAGGTGTTGATATAAAAATTGTTATATCATTCACTAACAACTTGAGATTTTGGTGTTAATGGTTATTAACAACTAAAAAGATCTCACTATCAGCCCCTCGTTTGGTCAAGGTACCCACCATCCTACTAACACTCCCCTCAAATGCTTGAATGCAACTTGAGACAAGGAAGACAAGATGGAAGCAGATTCTCCGAGGGCCCACACTTGAGGAGGACACCCAAGAAATAGCATCAAAAGAATCACTTTCTATAGTAACCCTGCTATGAAACAAAGGCCAGAAAATACAAAGAGTTTCCAAGATAGTGAGTACCTCCGCTTCATTAGAACCCTTCATTCCCTTCTTATTGGAAATATCAAGGTGAGTCTGCACACCTTTTGCTATTATGGAGCACTACACCTATGCCTGTTGGACCTAACCTTCCCCTAGCTACTTCATCCAAATTGAACTTCAAAAAACACATATGGACAAAATTGTCCTGGCTCCCCCGTAGTTGCACCTATGTCCAATTGGCTAAATTGATCTGGGTTTGCTACTGTTTTACTTTCTCCATATTTTTTTCTCTAAACAAACTACAACTTTGACATGAAGTCCCTTGTGTGGATTGATTTTGGTGTAAAATAGACAATTGGTGGCATTTTCATCATTAGTTTGCGTGATTATTCTTGCTAGTTTATTCCTTCTTGGAATTTTGGGAATGTTAGAGATCGATCCAGTTGACTATATTAACTAGAATTGCACCATCATGCCTTCAATATGTATATGTGGGCTTCATTATTTTGTATGTCAGCAATTGATTCAATAGGTTCCGGACAATGTTCAAAGGGATTGGATCCATTTGGGGGCAAAACCCCATTCATGCACTGAAAGGATGGTTTTGATAAAACAGCCATGTATTTGGCCTGACATGCAATTTTCCCCAAGCTACATACCCAAATCTTGACCTGAACTTGACCCAACCCACTTCACTCGATGTGCCACGCCCTGTAGGCCATTCCGCAGATTCCAAACTCAGGTCCAGACCTGACCCAACAGCCCATTAGGGCTGCTGACCACAAAATAACACAAGCTTGCACTTGCAGCAAGTTGCGCAGTGCACTTTTCTTTTTTTTTCATCAGACTTGGACACTAAGCCCTTTGGCATCTTTTAATTGTGGAGATTGGATTTTGGGTATATTCATCAGATCTGCACAGGTTTGTGCTGCATTGGCAATTGAATTTCCTCCTTTTCTTGCTCATTTTTATGCGATCTTGGAGTAATATATGTGCTGAATTCTGACTCAAGCATTTCCTTACAGCCAAAATCTCAGTTCGAACGGACTCGCCTATCCCTACATGACCTAATAACAACAATAATAGCTCTCCTATGTCATTCTTTAAGGGAACCCAACCTAAACAGGCCAGATTCCTGAAGTGCAGCCATCTATCCTAACTTTCAAACTACCATGCACTAGGTTCTCAGGGCATGGGTTCCTCCGTAGAATAGCTTGACCCCAAACACCACTGTCCAATTTCCACACTAACCACAGACGGAACACTTTCATAAACGCCTCAATAGCTCCCAATGAAAGAGCAAAGATATAATTTTCTCCCACCACAAAACGCACCATGTGCCACTTCCCATAAAAGATTATTTTCTTCGTTTCCTCCCAGATTCTAGGTCATAGCCAAAGGCAACAGTTCTAAAGTAAAACCCTCTAAGAGAATGCACGCATGAACTAACTTACCATGTCCCTGTAAGTATAGCTTGGCGGTAGGGCATCACTCCTATAGGGAATACAAGGGTTCAGCCTTGCTCAACCTGTTAGCAGTCGTGCCAACCAGTGTGGCAACCTTCAAAAAAATATAATAAATAACTAACTTTCTATTAGGAAATTAAAGGAGGCAGAATGACCGAAGAAAGATAGAAAGATTAAATGGCTTTGAGGGATGGAGTAACACAATAAATAAAAAGATGATCTTCGGTTCCTTCACTTACAAACACATGAAGAAAATGTTGGGCACCGATCAAAAAGAAAAATAAGATGTTTGGTAACACAAATTAAGGGTCTTGTAAGTAAGAACCAAAAGTCAATAAAGCAACATCGAAGTGCAACCCCTACCACAATAACCTATGCAGCAAGGACACAATTTTCTTAAAAGAAATCCAAAGCTATTGCCAGACACATTTAAATATACTTATAATAAGAAAAAACCTTACCCATGAGGGAGAGGTTTGATGATCTCTCTCAAAGATGCTAAGACTTTGTGATTGTAATGAAGTAGAAACTCAAATGCTTTTGGATTGTTGCAAGCTAAGGAAATTCAATTTCACTTCTCAAGCTTGACATTCACATGATTGAGGGTGACTCCTGAAAGTACTAATTTGCAGGGTCTGCTTTGTTTCTAATATATGTGGGTAACTTAAGGAAACTTGGAGTCATATCTCTTGATGCCCACGTATTTTCAAATATTAGAAGTGACATCCCTTACTGTGCAAGGATAGTTTATTGTTGTAGTGATCAATTTCTTCACTTTAACAAATAATTATATATGCATATAACTGATTAGTAACATGAGTTGAACCTGCAACCTGTTGGTTGCAACGAAGAGCAGCATCTAACTGTTTATATGTCAAATGCTATAAGTAGTTGTACGTACCTATACATTCATAAAATTAAATTTATTTAATAACATTACATGTTGGGTTTACTAGGTCCATGTGTTATACACCTTATGTTTGCATCTAAGTCACATCGGTTGAAACACACAAGGAATTATACAGAGCAATTGATTTTCAATGTATATTGTGGATTCAGCGGTCTCATAAGCATTTCAGTTAGTCTTGCCTCTGTTTCCACATGGTTTGATTTCTAAATTTCTCCAATTTTCAAATAAAATATGTCCAGGACCTCAGTCATTTGCAGGTGGCTATTACTTTCACATGTGATATGAGGAAGAGGGCCTTTGGATGAAAGCTTCTAAACCAGCCAAATTACCAACAATAACGAGAAGTTGTCATTTGTTCAATTATGTATATCACCAGTTCTTAGCCTTTGCTACTATGGCAAATCCACTACAGGAACCACAATTTCCAATAAAGAAAACTCCGGGAAAAAATAAAATAATAATAATCTTACTCAAATAAATCTTCTCAAAAATCTATACTATCTCTTTCTATAAGCCCCGAAATAGATTTTAATAACTCTAAACCACAATAAGATAAAAATGGTAAAAGGATCCACAAAATTGTAACTTCCTTAACCCTATTGGAAAATTGGACATTAACTTTACCAATACATGTCAAAATGACACAAACTTGGGCTTGATGGAAAGCTAATTAAGTAAGCTATGCAATGGAACCAATTTCAAGTCATTCTGAAAATTGTTTGAGACATAAAATCTGGTCATGATCAAATCTGGTCATGATCCAAAAAGATGACAACAAATCTAGTAAGTTGCAACTCAGGGTCCATGTATATAGGCCGCATGATTCCCACACAAAGGCTGAAGTGAGTCCAAGTATATTGGCCGCATGATTCCCACTCTTTTGGAGGAAACTCAACCTCAGCTTTTCAAGTGGTGCCATTGTCCTCTGTGATCAAACACCAGAGGCACAAAACCAAGTATCCATAGTAGTGATTCTTTCAGATCTCCCATTACATACACTATTGATCTTTGAATCTTTAGCCCTTCTATTTCATCAAGTTTCCATGGTTGATGAATGATCTAATTTGATATTTGACACCATTTGACCATTGAAGTTAATGGATGTGCTCATTCAGCCGCTACATTCACTTTTAACAATGATGTAACAGTTCTATCTCACTTACCAATAACAAAATCAATTGCTTTTGCATCTACTGAAACTCCAATCTAAGGGTAGTAATGGCAGATCTACCTCAATTTCATCTTCTTAAAGGCTGACCTTTGACAAATCATCCATCACAGTTGGTTGGTCATCTACCTCCAAATCCACACAAGAATGTTCCTCAACTTTCTCCCACAACAGCATCTTCTCCCTCAAGATTCAAAGTATGAGCGTCTTTAACTAGTTGATGATTAGACAACAAGTTAAAATTTAGCAACAGTTTATCTCCTTGTTCCTTCGCCTGATCGAGGCAATCATGAACCTCTTTAAATAATTCATGTGCTTTAGCACAATTTCTTCCAACAACCAAATGATACTTGTCTGCTCTATGATCCAAGCGATGACTTGAAGAACAGATTCTTCCAACCAACAAAAGTATTTGTTTCCAAGACCCCAATGAGATCAGAACTTGCCCAGTATGAGGCAAGCTTTGGTACCAAATGATGCAGGAAAAAGGGTATCCAGGTGAAAGCCTCCAACCCACTAAATCACGTATCCAGATTACCAGCAATAATGAGCATGCCCTTTTGTGAAGGATGAATTATGATCAATTCTTAGCTTCAGTTATGAACAGAATAGGGTAAACCATCTGCAAGAACCGCAATTCCCAATAGAGAAAATTTTTTAAAACAAAAATCTTATTATAATCTCCCATTTAAATAGTCTGTATATCTCTTTTTATAAAATGAGATTGATGGAAAGCTAAATGAATAAGCTAACCAACAGAATGAATTTCAAGTCATTATAACATTGTTTGAAACATGAAATCCAGCTATTATCAAAAAAGGCAAAAATAAATTTAATTAAGTTACAACTCAACCACTCATAGCCCATGGCTTCGGGTCACTTAATTAAGATATGAGCTCAAGTGGTTCCACATACAGGCTGAATCTCATTGCTCATTTGCTACAGGGAGTGACTTCATCTGCCTTCTTACATATTGAACAACAAATACATTCAATTTCAACTCTAACAATTATTCTAAATGCATTATAATTTATAACTACTAATTTAGTAACTCTCCTAACCCTACCCAAAAATTGGCCGCGATACGAGTCAGAAGCAGAGAAACTTGAGCTTGATGGAAAGCAAAATGAATAAGCTAACCAACATAACTAATTTCAAGTCATTTTAACAATGCTTGACACATGAAACCTGGAATTATTAAAAAAGACAAAAATAAATTTAGTTTAAGTTACAGATAGTTCACTTAATTAAGACATGGGGTCAAGTGGGCCCATATGCAGGCTGTATCAAATTGGTCATCTTCAACGGAGAGTGACTTTATCTTGGTTTTTTACATATCGAGCAATGAATACATTCAATTTCAACTCTAGTAATTATTCTAAATACATTATAATTAATAATTTAGCTCTATATCAAAAAAAAACATGGGAGGCACTCTTCCCATAAACTTGGTGGTTCTCAAAAGGAGCTAGCGCTCTGGACAAGGGTAAATCAGTGGTAGTGACAGTCAGCAAATCAAAATGTTACAATACCATGCATTTCATGTCCCCAATTTGTGTGCAGGCAATGGTTATCTCTAGTCTATTAGAGAACACATACTGAGGGAAGGATTTACATGCAAGCTCAGAATACGTGAGATAACCTCAGGGCCTCAAACACTAAATATGTATGAACAACCCCCATTTTTGTTATATTATTTATTATTTATATAATTGGCCCCAACATGGACGGTCACCAAATTTTCCTGATGGCATCCCCAAATGGACATTTGAAAAATAAATACAACAGTGAGTTGTCTCAATGTAAAAAGGACAGGCGTTGAATGGCTAGTGTCTCCAAATTTAGATTACTAAGAGGAAATGTTTATCCCGGTGGCGCCAAGGAGACGAAATATTTGGAATCTGGGGTTTAAAACAAGGTACTATGACCTCGCATGTACAAATTAAAGGCACAAGGATAATCCATATCCCCTCAGGTACAGACCGTAAAACTTTCAACTCTTCAGAGAATCACCAAAAGGATTGGTTTCCAGCTCAATCTGTCTCCCACCAAAAAAATTCAAGAGATATTGAATGGCCTCCACAGAAGTACACAGTAAATAGGTTCTTATTCTTTGTTGTTCTTTACAGAAAACATGCTCTAAAACAGGACATTAAAAAAAGAATATCATCCACAAACCACGATCAGAACCATGAATAATGATTTTTTAGTCATGTTCAAAACCATAAGAACAATTTTTTAGAAGAATTAAGTTACAAGCAAATGTAATAGGTCCAGTAAGTTGCAAGATTTAAGGAAAAAAAAAACAGTCAGATTGACACGAACACTTGGAATCAACATTCATAGTCACAAGCAAAAGGTAACAGCATGTGAGTTCAGAACAGTATTTTAAACTGACCCGTGCAGCTCCTTTTTTATGAGCTTGGTAGGTGAGACCCTCTTTGTTTTCTCCATACCAGTAGTACGTCTCAGTTCTTTGATCATACATAATTCCTCCTCCATGGGCTTGAATAGGATTTCCTTCAGTATCTAACCACAGCCTGCCCGGATAGAAATACCCGCTCTCATTTGCTGCCGCCTTTGTGGGGCCTATGGCAGTTTTATGGTCAGGGAAAAACAAGAGTCTGATTTGAGATGAATCATCTAGGAACTCATCAATCAGTGATGGCCGCTTTCCCCCTCTTCTTTTCGCAGCTCGTGGGGATCGTTTGCCTCTGGGCTGGATCTGGAAATTCTCCTCCTCGATCTCTTCAAGTTCCTTGGTAAGTGGAAAATGACTCAAGCGCACCTGGGCCTCTCCCTCCTCCTGGTGATGCACGAGGGAGTAGAAATGGATAATGAGAATGCACCCCACCAAGCTCCACACCACAGCAGACAATGACCATCTGCTTCCTGCACTGCAACAGAGAGCAGATGATTTCCTGTGTTTGTGCCTCATCCTCATTTTCTTCCTTTTTTATCTTCAAGAAAATGCTGCAGTAAAGAAAATGCAACCTATATAGATCCAACCCAATCTCATGAAATCCATATCCCTAGTACTTTACTTTTTCAACGAATTGAATAAGGATATGTCCACCAAAACGCTGTACTTTAAACCAGAGAATCTACCTGATAGTTATTGTGGAAGTATAGCTGAAAATGGCTTCATGGAAAATCAAATAGCATTGAGTGAAAAGTCATTATTTAATTGCAAATTGATATCTTAAAACTGGCATACGATAGCATAACAAGTAAATTTAACAAAATAAATCATAAAAAAACATTAAAATTTCAGATGTTCCAAGATATGCAACATAATATACCCCCTGACGTGCAGAAAATATAGTTTTATTGGATGCATTTTTCATACTTCATACGAGACCAGATGCAATTTTAAGGTGAAATTAACAGGGCTACATCTGAAATGATTATACATCAAACTTCTAGTTCAGTGAAAGCCTTACAGCTACTTCTACCAAAAGTTGTGCAGGAATGCATTCATTGATAGATGGCATTCAGACACAACCATAGATATTCTAGAAGCATGAAACCTGTCGCCACATGGAAATCCCTACAGACTATGAATACTCATCTTTTACATACAAACCAGATGGCACGGCGTAATTTAATTTGGGAATCTTCAGGGTCGCAATAGATGGGAGTAGCAACGGCCACTTAATCATTTTTATCATACAAGCTACACTGCAACTAGAATCGACCCCAAACCAAGAATTCAGCTGAAGAATACAAAAAACACCAATCCACTAATTAAGGTCAGACCTGTCTAGGTTCATGATGTGGCTATGTTGGGCTGGCCTCAACAATGAATCCAATCCCTTCAATCAAACTCCCCAACAACATTAAAGTGGTATGAGCCAAAACTTCACTCGGATCAAAGTGATGTTCACCCTTGGTTCGAATCATCCTCAACTAAAATCATCAAATTTTATACATAAATACATCCAAAGTAACCATTTCATGTCTTACTGCCAAAGAAAATTACAAAGAAGAAACAACTCACATTACTAATTCCTCACCAAAAACTCCAATGCAAAATATCAGATCAAAAGCAAGAAATCAATAAATATATATATATATATATCTCATGAACACCCACTCAAAATCAATATGTAACCATCCAATCAACCACCTTCAGATTCCCACAATCTTAAAAAAAAAAAAAAAAAAAACAAAATAAAATAAAATAAAAAACCAAGAAGCATCCCCAAAAAGAGAACCCTACAGACCCATAAAAGCAATGATAATAAAAACCAAGAAAAAGGGGAAAAACCTCAAAAAAAATTTCCAAGAACAAAACGAGAAGCTATGAATGATCAAATCAGATTATCAGATTAAAAAAAAAAAAAATGGGGGAGTTCAGGAATTTAGAGAGCTTACCTGACAGGATCCGGATCAAGCGGCGAGCATCTATAGACATGGGTGTTGGCGGTGATTTTACCACAAATGACTAGAACAAGATCTCAAGGAACCCAAACCTTAATTTTCCCCTCCTCTGCAAATCTCCGTAAAATCCTCCTGGTCACATGATACTATCATTTTTCCTTCAAATTTCAGCTACATGAACCATCCTCCTCTTCTTTCTTTCACTGTATCTATCATTGATATGGATGGATTCCTTAAAATTGAAGGATCCCGTGAGGACCTACTTTGGGAACCAAAAAATAAAAAATAAGGACCTTCTTGAAATGGACGATTCGGGATGTGAACAAAAATGGTAGGTAGTCGTGTGGACTATCTGATGACAGTAGGTGTGCACGCTGCATACGGCAGTAACAAGTGGGCCCACAAGTAGTTCTTTAAGCGGGCAAACGAGTTCTTTATATGTTTGGGTGCTTTACTCATGGAGTTGAGTGGAGCATAAATTAATTTTAATAAATAATATAATGTAAGTGGGTTACGATTGTATTTTAATTTTAGTTGTTTATTATAAAATGTTTTTTACTTTTGTATTGATCGTGAAGATTTTTTGTCTTTTAATAGAGAATTGAGGTTACTTTTTTACTTTTTTAAAAAAAATATGGTGCGAAATTTAAATTAAAGTGCTTTTTATAGAGCTTTTACCTTACTTGACTCAAACAATAAAGTTTCAAAACAACTAGATGATTGTTGACTAGGCATGCAAATGGGTATCCAATTTTCTTATCATCCAACGAGGTTTTTATATGTAAAAATTCAAGTTTGAAACTTGTTTTTAGTTTTGATTTCTAAATGGATTCGGCCCGGAACCTAATTTAGTTTCTGTTGATGAACAATTTCGGTTCTCGGTCTATACCATCCATAAATTAGGGATCTTGTATACGAGCCTTTAATGTTCCAAATTTTAGCTCAAATTTGACTTTTATTGAATAATTTTTTATGTTTATCGGTAGGAGTCTTGATGCAGTGTTATGAATTGTATGATATATTTATTTTAAAATGAAGAAATATAAAAAAGCGAATAGAATTTATAACTGGTTTTGAAACTAGATTCCAGTTCTCTAATTAGACTCTGAAACTAGAACAGGATCCGAGTCCCGTCCGTAACTAATAAAATTGGTTCGGAGTCAAGAACCGGATCCGAAACCGGAATCATTATTTAGAAACGGGTCCGGATCCAATATAATTCCAGCCCAGCTCCGTCTCGTCTGATGACTATGACTGCCCACCCATTGGGCCCCGGTCAGATGGGCGACACCCATTATCATGAGATCAGCACCGCACTTGGATCCCTGTTTTTAGTGGAATTTAATTCACTGCTCAACCAAAAGGTGGGCCATCTAGCTTGTTGATCGGCCCATTCCAACCCCAACAGATTCATGTTGCAGCCACTTAACGGGTGCCATGTGTGTATAAATTGTATTGGATGCTAAAAGGACGCGAATGAAGTAAACTGTCGTTAGATACATGTGAGGTTTTAATTTGACCAACTGTCCATTTTTTGTCACCTTACGTTGGGTGGAAAATGATGTTTAGATTGGCCCAGTTGCTCTACAAGCCTCTTTATTTCCTCAATTCATGATGAGTTATTCACCATTAATTTTAAACCTTAACTACTAAATAATATTTTAAGAATTTTAAGAATTATATTCCATGCAAATAAAGGAGCCGGGCCTATTTGTTTATCATAATTTCTGATAGGAATTTGCTATGTTAGGATTTTTTAAATATGATGTAACGTCTTATTTCCTGACATTTGAAATGCCATGTTTCTTTCACCAAAATTTTAAGTTCCAGCTACCTAAAACGGCATTAACTGACCCTTTGGAATTCCATTTTCTATGTATTTAGTTGGAATTTCAAATGTTCCACCAATGGGAGGGATTTGGAATTCCACCACAAAGAAATACTTTTTGGAGAATTTGAAAATTTCTCCTGACATGATTTCTAGCAATTCTTGTAAAGAAACGGACCTAAGTAAAATACTACGCTTACACACTTTTTTACAGACAAGCACGAGCTCATGGAGTCGTACGATATGACCGGAGCTATGAAAGTCACAAACTTAGATATACAGAAGCTTGAATTTGAAAATAGATGTATCTCCTCATTGCTATGTATTTCCTTTAGTTATCTATAACATTTTATGAACTATGCTTGACCACTGTTGAACAGTAAATTTACTCACAACAACATTTTAAATATAATGTTGTAACTCCTTGATCGACTCTCTCCTTCCTCCTTTTTGTTAATTAAGTTTTAGAGTTTTTTTTATATATAACCCCCCAAGGTTTTTGTGATTTGCAAATAGGCACATGTGGTTTTATTATTTATAAATAGGCCGCTACTCGTTAATTATAATACCTTCTGTGTCCTTAAAATTAGTAGCCTTCCAACCGTCAAAAGTTTTTGGAGCAAAATGATATCTTTGCCCTTCTCTCTAATACCCCTATATGTACGTATATTTTCAAAAGCTTGGTCTTATTCTTCTGTGAAGGTTGCAACATTAATAATCATTATAGTATATTTAGTGGGAGAGAATAACCTTGCATAAATTCTATTTCTATTAATACATGGCTTATTTCATTAAATACAAATTGATCACAAAGGTAATCAACACTTGTACTTATCATTGGTTATAATTGATCTAATCCATCCACGGCCCACCGTCGGATTGCCGAAAGCTTTAAAATAATGATGAGATTTCATGTGCATAAGAATATTATTAAGCGATAGACCATTGAGAATTGACATAAACTAAAGTTATTATTGTAAGATGATGAATAGATTATGGAAGTTTCAGTCACTAGACAATGCCTTAGGGCTTGTTTGGATTATGGTGAATTGAAGTATGGTGAGGTGAAGCATCAAATCAAGAGAGAATAAAATATAAGGTGTTATGATTGTGTTTTGTTTTTAGTTATTTGGTATAAAATCTTTTTAACTTTTTTTATAGAAACGTGGAATTTTTTTGTCTTTTAGTGGAGAAAGGAAGATGCTTTTTTTATTTTTATTTTTTTTTAAATTCGAAGGGAATTTTGAAATTGTATACTTTTGATATGACCCCTTATTATTTATTGTCTGGATTCACTTTACTTCACTTTAACTAGTTAAGTGCCACACACCTAGGGCCTGTTTGAATGTATGGTGAATTGAAGTATGGTGAAGTGAAGCATCAAATCAAGAGAGAATAAAATATAAGGTGTTATGATGGTGTTTTGTTTTTAATTGTTTGGTATGAAATCTTTTTGACTTTTTGTATAGAAAAGTAGAGCTTTTTTGTCTTTTAGTAAAGAAAGGAGGTTGCTTTTTTGACTTTTTTTTATAAAGATGGAGGGAATTTTGAAATTATGTACTTTTGATATGACCCATTGTCTTTTCTTGTCAGGATAATGGAGGCTTTACCCCACCTCACCTCACTTCACCACACATCCAAACATGCCCCTACCTCACCTCACTTCACCACACATCCAAACATGCCCCTAGTGTAGTTGCTACAAGGAAAGCAAGAGAGAGATGGATAGATTTGGACGTATATAGATTGTATTCGTGCAATACCTATCCCATCAAATGATCCATCACAGGATAAATGTCAATTCAAAACTGTTAGGTGTGTGGAAGAAATTAAACTATCTATGGATGTATGAGAAAAGATAGACATTAAGAAGAAATTGCCATGTAAACAAAGAGTCCACAAACAAATATTGGTACATTGGCAAAGTCACATTGGGCTATTTTCATTGATTGCAAGTGGCTTGACCTACAACAAATCTTCCGTAGATAATAATGCAGACAACTGGCTCCATCCGGGTTTTTCGATTGTACCATTTAAGAAACAAGACTGGTACTTGGTAGCTATCATGTGTATCCAGATATAGCCATTAAACTGGACACCGAACAAGTTATTTCCAGCACAAGATGTTTAAATGTCACCCAATGTCCAACTCACCCAATGTCACCCAATGTCCAACTGAAAGTAAACTCGAGGGGTACCTTAGTTGGTCTAGGACCACGGTTTGCATTCGGAGATTATAAATTCGAAACTGCACTATTACATTGGAGCTGCAGGGGAGTTTATTCGGCTTTCCTCTAGACTTGGAGGGTTTAATCAAGCGCAGGGAAGTTTATTCGGCTTTCCTCTGGACTTTGAAGGTTTAATCAAGCCCAAATGGTTGGAAACCATCCGATAGCAAAATAATAATAATAATAATAATAATAATAAATTCTACTTAAAGTTAAACAAATTAAAGACTTGCAAGCATAAAAAATACTATCTGAAAATAAGAGACGACTACCAAAAGCAGGCACATGATAAGTCGGGTTTGGCACGGGCCGAGCTAACCGCCATTGTAATAGGTACAAGCGCAGCCCAATTATCGATTAGGTTGAAAATACCGACATAAAGTAAACCCTTAATTTACACATTGGCTTTGGACTGGTTAGTGGGTCATAGTGCAATTGGTTTGATTAATGGTCACATTGACGGAAAGATTAATGAGGGAATGAACTCAACCCAAGCCTGATTCATTTATCAATTGGATTCGAAATGATAACTTGAATCCTATATTATTAAGCTAAGTTTGAGTCTAGCTGACCGGCTATGGCCGGAATTACCACCTTCTGTATTGGCCCCACCCACCATAAGGGTGTTTGTAGATTAGCTGTCTTCCTTAATCATACCCACAAGTCATCTTTCACGATTCGATATAAAGATAATGCAGCGGTATCCACATTTTCTGTTAGGCTATATGAAGACCTTCTTATTAGGGGTGTTCATGGGCCAGGCGAAGAAGATCCAGGCCCAGCCCGGCTTCTAAACTACATGACAATGTCCGGGCCGCCAGAAAAAAATGAAGCCCAAGCCCAGCCTGATATTGATATATAATTTAAAAAAGAGAAAGATTACACAATGTTGGGTGCAGTATAATTGGTTTGTTCTTCATTGTTTCCGTGGAAATATCAATGTTTGAATTCCCCCACCTACATTTTTCCATCACTATATTATCAATTAGGTGGGCCGGACTTTGGCCCCTCTACAACTGAGTCCAAGCCTGGCCCATATATTAAACGGGCTGAGAGAAAATGTCCGAGGCTGGCCTTAATAGGCCCAAGCCCCGACCAAATCTGGCTGAGCCCAGGCTGGGCTTGGGCTAGCCCGATCCATGAACACCCCTACTTCTTATACCTCCCATTTTCGCATAATTAATATGCATTTGAGTTCACTGTACTGTCCAGTCTGCTGTGATAAAATTCCTCTTAATTGATCACAACATATCCAATTTTAAAGTTGAAACTTAAAACATATACAGGGGAAAGAAAATCTAATGGCAATATGACCTACTATTTACAAGCATGCTTTCTTTTTGAAAGATGATCTTATTATGTTTAGCAAAGTCTATCAAATCTTTGACCTCTTTCATTTGATACTTACAGATATGATTGAACTCGTAAGTTTTAGCCATGGAAGTTTGCCATTTTACTTTTATTGATGATTGGTTTAGGGTTTAGGGTTTAGGGTCATCATCATTTGCAAATTGTAGGCACTGGATCATCATTTCGAGTTTAAAATTTCATTTTTAAAGAAAATTCAAGTTAATCCTGATGACATTGCTAAAAAAGAAAAAAAAAAAGAAGGACTCTCTTTCTCTTTCTCTGTTTGCTTGAAAGAAAAGGAGGACTTAATAAATCGCTGGTATTAAATGGGTCAAAGTTTTGACTTTACTCCCAAACATTGATTATTGTTAACTTACCTCAACAATGTCTCATAAGATGCAAATGCAGTCAACACCAAGCCATCTTCTCCTGCTTAGTAATTTCTTAATTAGGTTCAAGAAGACCCTGACACATCCACTTTTCTATATTCAATTTTCTTATTCATCGTCTAGCATCAATGACAGTCAAAGGTGGGGGCATATACTTCCATCTTCTTTCATTCATTCAATTCATTATTCTTCTTCTCTTTCTTAATTCTTCTTCAAGGAATGAAGTTGAGTGGAACTGTACAATAATATATGTTTTCAGTTTTTGGAATAGATTTGATAAGATTTTGGAGGTCGTTTGGCTGGAGAGAAAAAATTAAAATATATGATTTAAACTTTTAGTGCCAGTTAGTTTACAATAAAATACATAAAAATTCAACGCATAAGAAAATTTTGAACCACTTAACTTAAAAGTGAAGATTAAATGTGAATTAAAAAAATGAGCATCTAATATTCTTTTATAGTTGGATTAGGCGCATTCAGGTTGACTTGGTGAAAACTATATATATATATATATATATTTTTTTTTTCATTTCCCTCCCCACCATTTTTAACAAGCAATAATAGTATTTAAAACTCATTTAATCATGACTTAACCTCAATGAATAGTTCAGTTGACCTAGGACCACAGTTTGCACAATAAGGTTTTAGGTTCGAAACTGCACTACAACACTGGGGGGCTACGGGGAAATTTATTCGGCTTCCCTCTGGGGCCCGGAGGGATTAGTCCAGCCCAAATGATTGAGAACCCTCCGATGCCAAAAAAAAAAAAAAAATTTCATGACTCTGGATAAGATTTTGATTTGTTGGCATCACTGTTGAATTCAAAGTCAGATTATGAACAAAAAAGAAAGGTCCCAAAAAATTTTTTCCCTTCTGAGTAGTTGACAGATCATAACCATCCATTAGTGGGCCACCTGAAGCTCATGATGGCCATGTGTTTAGGTGTCTAAAGCAGTTTGGAGCAACGGTCTAGATTTAAAAAAGATTGAGGACAGCTCATTACATGTTAGTGTTAATTTTGACCGTTGGCAGCCCACAAACGTTTTCGTTTCATTGGTAGGTAGGGATTGGTCGGCACATTTTGCCAATCGTGAAAAAGACTTTCTTTGTTTCCGATCCAGATTTTTACATGCTACCGACGTGCATCAGATTCAAATACGGCCACGAATTTTGAAAACTATGGAACTAGCTTAAATATTTAGAACCTTGTTAAGTACTAAACTACCCCTAGTTTTAGTCCAAAATATCAAAACTAATCAGCAATGAATCAGCTTCGTAAAAAAAAAAAAAACCTAATACTTCTTGGCTAACACTGCTGAGAGAAAAGGACACTAGAAGATTATCTCCTTGTGATTGATTTGGCCCACTTGCATCACATGGTTCCCTTGTCAAGCAAATATCTCTGCCCCACTTCACTTCAGAAGTGATATGCATTGTTGGATTAGTTATTTGTCAGTCACACTACACACATGTTTCAATTTTTAGTAGCTTGACATCAATAGAGCTAGAGCGAAATATAAGCCGCCGCTGACAGTGCAATGAAATGTCCCTAAATTAAGTTAAGGAAAGACAAGGCCTCACAAGTGAAATTAGGTGATTGGTTAAAAAGGATAGTTTTAAATAAGGCATTAAGTTTTATCTTATTTCAAAAAATGATACAAGCTTCGAAACTTTTCAAATTAGTGCTTAGGTTTTTAATTTAGAACTTCTAGCCATCTTAAGGTATTTTTTCGACAACTTTTGTCCTCAGTTTTATTAAAATACATAAATTATCCTTCATTTAAAGTCATGGCATGCTTTCGACGACCGCTATATGTCTCCGATCGGTATGGAGAACCTGATTATTGTAAATCACCTCGTGAATGCCAGTAAATGAAAGGATGAGAATATGGAGAAAGTGAAATATAATTTTATTTTAATGAAGGGTAATTTGGATATTTTAAGAAAACTAAAGAAAAATCACTAGAAAAATACTTTTAAATGTCCGCTTGTCCTTATTTCATAACTTGTTGGAAATCTCAGCCCTAATTCGAGAAATTTTAAACCTTATGTCCTTTTTTGAAATAAGACAAAACTTAAGGCCTTATTTGAAGTTTATTATAGTTAAAATCAATGCCTTTGTAGTGATAATGAAAAGTTAAGAGTACTACTTTGTTTACATTAATCTAGTCCCGCACTACTTGACCCAAATAAAGTTAGATGGCGGTGCTTGTTCGAGTTTAAATCAAGTTTGGGCCTAGATTTTGAAGTCAACACCAAAACCAGATAGGTTTGGACTTGGGATTAAGTTTTCACCATTGTCTGGCCATCTCCAATATAATTGGGACAAGGCTTTGATGGTGATGTACACATTTACACGTGTATAGTATATAACAAATATATCTATTGTATATTTTTGCAAAATTTATACCATTTGAAAAAAATAACCTACACCAACAATTCAGGTTGACCAATCCAAACCAAGTCAACCCAACTCAATCAAAATTAACCAGGGTATGAAATTTTACAATTTAGATCCAGTTGTACTTAGGTTGGATTTGTACGGTTCATCTCACCGAATTTAAGTTTGCTTGCATGTAATTTGGATCACGTTTGAATTGAGCCAAGATGTTTAATTACATCCACCAAAGTCATACCCCAAATTGGAATGCTTCTCTTGTGATAAATCAATCTCCTTCATATGACATTAATATATTTCTATAGCAATTTACCCAAAAAATCTCATTCCGAATGAGTCACAAGCAGTATTTTTTAAGGCATGTTTTTTTAATGCAATTAAATTTCCGCAACATTTAGCACTATGTATTGTCGTAAGTGGTTAAAAATAAAGAATAAAAAGATGACTATTAAATAACCTCCAAATAGAAATTGAATCAGAGAAAGTGAAAAATAAATACCAACCGAAACACCCTAATAATTCAAATCATAGGAAAGCTCTCTCATTTACATTGCTACCTTATATTCTTTTAAGTCGACCCACAAATCAAATCTCACGCATGCTAAATAATGACAAATCAAATATCTCACATGGCAAATAATGAGTTGTTACAAACATTGGAAACAGGACTTTTTATGTTGTTTCTTAGAGAAAAAAAAAGGACTTTTATGTCCTTTCTTAAATACTTTCATTTATTTTGTTTTTTCATTTCTATTTTATTCAATCTAATTATATATGAGCAGCCGCAGGGGAAGGGAAAGGCAAAAAAAAAGAAGATTTCAGATACCGCTGTTGAGAACGTCATTGTGATTGAAAGGTGAAAAAATAAAGAGAGGCCATTATTTGGGTTTTGTCTCTGCAGATCTTCTTCTTATCAGAAACACAGAAGAGGAAGAAGAAGAAGAAGAGTTATAAAAAGAGAAATCCGAGCCTAGATTTCTTCTCTACTCCTCTCTCTCTTGATTTCGATCGATGGGACTGTGGGAAGCTTTCCTCAATTGGCTTCGCAGGTAGTCTTCTCGATCCTGATTTCGATTGCTTCTGATTTGCTTCAATTAGGGCTTGATATCATTGTCTTTGTCCTCTTCTTTTTATGCTTTCGTGTTTTTGAAATTTGAGGTTCGACTCTGATTTGGAGCTCCTTGGGTTGATTTGTGTTGGGAAATGGTGTTGGTTGGGTGTTTTTTTTGGGTTTGGATCTGGGGAATTCTTATGTGATGGGAAAAGTTCGGATTTTTATTTGGTTTTTTCCAATTACTGTTTGGAAGGGTGTGTTTGGATGCACCCCTATTTAGCTGGCGGAATAGCGCGTGGAAATGGAGGATTGCATTCATGTGGGCGGCCCTTTTTCCCATTCTGCGCGCTCGAATCAGATATCGTGAGCATTTGAAGTGTTCTTTCCTCTAGTTTTATGGGAACATTTGAATTCACCCTAAGCCTTTTGTTGTGTTGGTGATCCATGGATTAAAACATAAGAGAAGGGGGTGGAATTAGATGGATAGACTATGATCTTTATGCTTCTACGGATGGTTTGATTATTGTTTCGGAAACTTCTTTTTTTCCATTGAAGCAGAGATTATGCGGAATTTATCCCATTCCGTTTTTATTGTGTTGCAAGGTTTTTTTTTTGGCAGGAATGAGGTGTTCTAATCATATCAACTGACATGTAGTATTTATTCTTTGGGTTGAAACATGCGCATACTTTTGACAATGACGCGGTGCTTGCATGATCTCTCCACACAAGTAGCACAGTCATCGATCTAGATGTACCCATCAAAAGGCCTAAACATGGATGTCTGACAAGGGCCAAAATCATAGTTTTTAACTAATTAAGATTTTAGAACTGTGACCTGAGAATGATTGGTTACAACAGGGACTTTGAGTCCTTTGTAAACATCCAACGGTCAATGGCCACAGTTATGGATGTTGGGTCGGTTCCTAAGTTGCCAGAGTAAAGGTACTCTTATCAAGCATCCCAAGGATCTCCAACACGGATCCTCTACAGTTTAAACTCCAAATTATCAAAGATTTGGATACCTATGATGCATTTGATGCCCAGTCATAACATGAATATGGCAACAAACATGCCATGGGTCCAGCAGGGACACAGTTTGCACATAAAAATGGAAGCACTGGTCAGACAACATGCGGATTTCTTGCTGTTGGTGTGTGGGTCCTGTGGGGCCCACCCTGATATGGGATTGGACTTGGTCCCATGGGTTTCTTGTTGATGGACCAAAAATCCCTCGAGAACCCCGGTGTGTGTGTGTTCGCACTTAGGAAACATCTTAATGTCAGAAAACCTATGATCCGACCATTTGACGAAATCCTATAGAAGACTACTTTCTTCCTATGAAAGATGGCACTGAATTACTGTACTAACTACTGGGGAGCACTTAGGGTAACAATAATTATCAAATGGTTTTGGCAAATTTGGGTTTTTGCGGTGATCACCAACGTAACGGCGCTGTTCCCTTTTGATTGGGCATTCTCTTTCAGTTGCCTAATTTGAAATATCCTGCGTATCATAGATGGTTGTGGCTAGAATTGGTGACTAGTCATAATATGACTATTTTGTTCAGAATTAGAATTGTAGCACAAGTGGTATTACTTGCATAAAAATTCCAAATAACTAGAGAGATGAAGCAAAGAAACTGCATATATCAAATGCAAAATTTTTAGAGAGGAGTATCTATTTCCTCTTATATTTCCAACCCATGACCTCCAAGTTTTGTAGGATACGAGTAAAATAGGCCTGTTATTCATCAATGACTGGGCATGCAGTTTTGGCGGTACCTGTGCACATTTGCCACGGTAGGAACTTGGGAGTTGAGACTTGAGAGCACCATAAACAGAATACATCTTTTGCATTAGTATTGCAATTAGTGTTTGGAGAGCACTTTTTTTCTTATTTCCATGCATCCTCCCCCTTTTTTTCTTTTTTAAATGCATGTTTCTTTTTTTTTTTTTGGTGGTTTTGGGTTGGGGTGGGGGGTGGGGGGGGGGGGGGGGGGGCGGGCTCTAAACGGTTTGGGCTCAGTCTGGCAGACCTAATTTTATTTTAACTTTTTAAGTTGGAGACCAAGATTTGATTATCTTTTAAATATCCAAACCCAAATCTGGACCTGCTTTTTAAGTTGAATTTGGATCTTATCTAGGTCCATATTTCCAAATATATTTATCCATGTGGGCGTTTTACTGTATAAGCTTCATTTTTTGTGTTCATCACTTTAACCTTTGGGCAATTGAGAAGCTGGATCTGGATTCAACTGGACCTGGACCCAATTGAATCATTATTTTGATTCAGATCCATGAACTGGAAATCCACACCTGATTATTGAAATGTATGAAAATTTGATCCATTGCTTCTTTCGAGTTGAATATTTTATCTATTTAGGTGAATCTGTACCTGTTGTCACCTAGTGCTGTTTGACATGAGTTTTTTGTTGATGCACCTACTTTATCTTCTTAATTTATTTTATTTTATTATTTATCACAGCCTATTCTTCAAGCAAGAAATGGAGCTGTCTTTGATAGGACTTCAGAATGCTGGAAAAACTTCTCTAGTGAACGTCGTTGCGGTACGTAAATAATTAATTCATCTTATTGTTGTTGTTGTTGTTTTTTTTTTTTTTTTTTCTTACTTACTACTGAAGTGCTGATAGTGTCTGCTTTGGATATTCTATGTAGACTGGGGGATATAGCGAGGACATGATTCCTACGGTGAGTGAGCTGTAAAACCCATAGGCTTTAAATGTGCTTTAATTGGAAACCCTTGTTGAAGTCGGCAAAATAGTTTTATGATGACTTATTTCTTAATGCACTAGGTTTCAAAACCTACGTCATTTAATTGCATATTTAACATAAATTGTCTATACCCCCATCGTGTACTACAGGTCGGTTTCAATATGCGGAAGGTAACTAAAGGGAATGTTACGATTAAGTTATGGGATCTTGGAGGTCAGCCCAGGTTTCGCAGTATGTGGGAGAGATACTGTCGTGCAGTCTCTGCTATTGTGTATGCACCTTCCCTTTTTACTTTGTATAAAATGTACCTCCCACATTTAACTATTCTGATGTTCTCCCTGGTCCATTTGTTTACTAATTACTGAGACATTCTAATGTGTATGCATCTTCCTTTTGCATCTTCCCTGTTTTCTTTGGAGAAAATGTATTTCCCACATTGAACTATTCTTATGCTCTCTCTGGTTCATTTTTATACTAATTACTTAGACGTGCTATTGTGTAGGCATCATTGCATCTTCCCTTTTTCTTTGGATAAAATGTATGTCCCACATCTAATTATTCTTGTGCTCTCCCTGGTTCATTTTTGTTCTAGTTACATGGACATGCAGGTTGACATTTTGATTTATGTGTCATATTTATAGTAAAGTGTTGGTCGACAGCCATAACATGTTTAGTTTGAACTTTCTTGTATGCTTTGCGTAAGAGCTCTATTGACAATACTTATGATGATTTTCATACCTTGTAAGAAATTTTGCCTGTCATAATCAGGTGCTAAGATTTCATAAGTTTCATTTTAGCCACCTTATTTCTTTTAGTACAGGAACTCTATGTGTGAGGCATTGAGGCTCACATTTGCACTCACGCTTTATTGTCCTATTGCAATTTTTTGCTGCAATCATCTTATTGACCTTAGAATGCAATTTTTAGCTGCAGCCAAGTGCATTTTGATATAGTTTGTTCAAGAATCATGTAAATGTGGCTCATCTTTGCACACCTAAATGATAGACTGATGCATTTTATTAATTGCATGATCGAATGCCAACCCCAAAATTGATGGGATAAGGCATTGTTGATGATGTATTGATCACATATAATGAGCTAGAACCTCATGTAAGCATGCCTTTGTTATTTTTGTTGTAGAAGAGATGATGAATGCAATTCATATGTCTTGGTTATGACATTTGATTTGTAGCTTTGATTTGCCTGATAGCTATAAAAAGCCTTTCCTCCTAAAAATGGAGTTCGAGTTAAAATGACTAGGGAGCCCTAGAGTAGTAAGTTATAGACATTGTCTCAGAACATGATTTTGAACTGTGTATCAGCCAGGTTCAAAGTCAATATCAAATGTATTGGCTGGATATATCAGTCTTAACCAAAAAATTGATTACATTTGTTCCTTTTCCTGAAAAAAAAAAAATACTGAACTAAAAAAATGAATTTATAGTTTCTTAGGCAAGAATAAATACAAAATTAGAATTTAAGGGTTTCAAAAATGGAGTTTAATTGGGCCAGCAACCGGCACCACTAACATTGGTACCTGTTGCTGTCAAATTGGGACGTAACATACTCAGTTCGTCACTTTCAAACCAATGTTTATAGAAGCATTGTCCATGACAAGATTGGCAACTTTTTTTGCAGATGCTACCGTGGTGGTAGTATGGTAGCATATTATCAAACTCGTGATCTATTCTTTGAGGGAAGATAGTTAACCCATTATATCGGAACAAGGAATAGGTGTTTTGTTTTACCCATACGACTGCAGGGGCGGACCTAGGAAATCCAACTTGGGGGACTCTATGTAAAAGAAATATTGAGGGAAGGGGCAAATGT
The DNA here is from genome assembly GCA_028538565.1 of Umbellularia californica. Classification (NCBI taxonomy): domain Eukaryota; kingdom Viridiplantae; phylum Streptophyta; class Magnoliopsida; order Laurales; family Lauraceae; genus Umbellularia; species Umbellularia californica. The sequence continues at coordinate 7,133,815 of JAPQWN010000003.1, forward strand.
AAAAAAAATATCTTAATTATTAAAACAAATGTAAAAAATATATCATAATTATTAAAATTTGCAGGGGGGTTCTTGAAAATCTTTCACTTTTTTCAGTTATGAGTGGCGGCTGCAGCCCCCACCTCCTTATACCTGGGCCCACCCACACATGAGACTTGGATTCAATTTCTACATCATATATTCTATCATTTCTATGCTTGATATTGATATCGTGGCCTTTCATATACAATTGAAGATGCAAATTGTAAATGAAATATGCTATGGGGTGTTTTTCTTATAACATGCTATGGGTATATAATATATTTACTTAAATTTATTTAGTTTTATATGAAAATTCTAAATTTATTTGGCTTTGTGTCCAACTTATTTTAATGAAGGTTATGTGAACCGCTTCATTCCAGAGTGGTTTATTTGATTCCCTGAGAATCCTGTCTCTTACATTGAAATTATCCCTGGGAACCACTTAAAAAGTCACTTTAAAATGGAGATTTTGTGGAATATAATATAAGTTTCTCTTTGAACTTAAGTGTCTTGTAATGCTGTTGCTTTGGCTATTGGTGTGCATATCTTTTTCCCATGTTACAATTCAAAACCCCTTTGGGAGAGGCCTTGATCGGGATGGATACAGGTGCCAAAGCGCAAAATTAAGTGCCAAAGCATGAAATTAGGTCTCCTAGAGACTCAAAAAGAAGAAAAATTACTTTAATTGTATAAATGTTTTAAATTACCTTTAAAAAAAATGTTTTAAATTAATCTTTAAGTCCCTTTCCCTGTGGTACATATCCTTGTATTTATAGGGAACAAAAACCCTAAAAGCTGAAAGTTTTCACAATAAGAAAATATATCTAACCTAATAAACAAAATCATAATCACATCTTAATAAATATATACTTCTAAAATTCTAATGAAAGGAATCTCCTTTCTGCCTTGGATGAGTTGTCACAAAATTTCCTCTTTCGGACTTGAAATTAGTGCCATGTGTTTTTTTTCCAGGGAGTATAATCTCACATCTTCCTACGTGCATATTTTAACAAAGGCTCTTCTATTGAGGCACAATGCTCTCACTAGCCTCGATGTAGATTGGATCTGATGGTTGTGTGACTGGTGTTTCTCTCGTAAGATAACTTGTATTAATTAGTTAGTTTCTAAAGTTATTTCTTAAAATTTTTTTTGGAGGCTTTGATTTGGTCAACAGAGGAATTACTTGTATTCTTCTTACTGGATCTGAAGCTTTATTAGTCAAGTCAAATGATTTTACTGTTAATGGGATAAAATGTGGATAAGAACTTTTTTCTTCCTAATATATTTACACATTTTTTTTCCTTTACTCATAAGGGCTTTATATGTAAATTTTATGGGAATTTTGCTGTTTGGACTTAGGATGGGAACGAAAGGATGTTTTTATGAGGAATTCCATTGTTGCAGAATTAACATAGAGGACCCATCTCATTTTCCATTTGTTCCAAATGAATTATATGATCCTCAGCTCTGGGATATTCAGTATCCCTGGCCTGTCAGAAATTGGATCTGTAGATAAGTGCTTTACAGCTTCTTTATTTTATAGTCATGTCAGATGTTGACCAATTTATGTGGTCTTTGACTTCCCATATTCTTGCAGGTATGTTGTGGATGCAGCCGATCGTGATAATATATCCATCTCAAAAAGTGAACTTCATGACCTGTTGAGCAAGCCCTCATTGAGTGGGATCCCGTTGCTGGTACTCGGAAACAAAATTGACAAGCCGGAAGCCCTATCAAAACAAGGTTTGACAGATCAAATGTAAGTGATTTGAGCTGGATACCAAGACTAATCTAGCATCTGGCTAGACCATGTAGTGGGTTGTTTCAATGTACCCAAATCTGAAAGCAATTTGGAATTGTGAATATTTTGGAAGAGCAGAATCTTCGTCGGTGCCAATTTGTTTGGGGTGGCACTGAAAGCTGAAACCACATTTGGAGGAATACTGCCCCCCAGTACAAATCCTTAACCATATAAATGCTTTATGTTTATTTGGTTTCAAGGAATGAGAAAACCACTATTCTGCTTGTGGTTTCTGATTTCTGATCTGCCCGCACATACAGCAGAACAGATCACTACTCTGCCAAATTATTCATTCTAACTCATGACTTTGGGTACATCCGAACGCTTGTGGAATTTTGATTTTTTATTGAGGATGAGAGCTGTGCTGCAGGGATCTAAAGTCGATCACCGACAGAGAAGTCTGTTGCTTCATGATCTCGTGCAAGAACTCAACAAATATTGACTCTGTCATCGATTGGCTTGTGAAACATTCGAAGTCAAAGAACTGAGAAGATGATTTGCTCTCTTGTGATGTGAATTTGTTGGTTGATGTTAATGTGGATTTTGATGGCTGCATTGTGTTATTGGAGCTGTGGTATGGCGTCTTGGCTAACTGGTTTCAATTCATCTGACAGTTGTCTTTCTGTCTGTAGTTTGCTTCTTGTACTATGCATTCTTGGTGGGTTCTTTCATGGGTTTATGGTATGTATCTGTGTATCTTTGTTGGTGCTAGGAAATGATTGTGTATTTGTACTGATTGGTGTGAATAACATTTTCATTTCTTGATTTAGAACTTTTAGATGAATTGGCGTTTTAATCCTCCATTTTGTGGGGAGTGGGTTGATATGGCTGGGGGAAGTTACGTTTTACCCAGTCGGAGAAAATTCAGCTCCACATTTTACCCCTTTCCTCCCAAACTGATTATTTTTCCCACCTCTAAACTCTCTGCAAATCGATCGTTTCTCTTATGTTGACGTGAAACACCTTTCTCCATGCTCTATAAAGGTTATGCGTGATCCCGCCAAAGATCCAACAACAGTGGGGCAGTACTCCAATTTTTCAGGATTCTGACTGATTATTCATTGCTCTTCTTTGTCTTGGAATCACCTCTGTTGAGCTGGTGCTAACAAATCAAGCAATTTCTGGGACTCATACAAATGGATTAAAATTGAGAAGGTTACTGATGCATGGACAAATGGCCCCAAGGGCCAAGGCCAATACTTGCTGCTCTGGTGCCATTTTTATTTGTATATGTTTTCGCACTTATCTTATAGGTATGAAGTTTGTCACTGTTGGAATGACAATTGTGTTGGAAGGAATGAAATGTCATTGATCGTTTTCTGATTTTTGGATTTACCTCTGTAAGTTCTACTGTGAAATGCACTTGAAGACTCCAAAGGCTGGATCCTGTACTTAAAATGTGTTTGGATGACCCGAGTTGCTTGTAACAACTGTTTATTCTTTTCATTAACTAATTACAAGTAAACTGATTGGACTTATTGAAATAGAAGTCATCCAAACACACTCATGGTGAGGATGTTACCGATCGCCAATGAAACTTGTACCAAAAAGAACCATAAAAATTGCTAATAATATAGTTAGACATATACCAAAATACACTTCAAGAAGACATGTTTGGGTGTGATTCAGATTGAAGATTCAACAATGTGAGTAAAAAGATTTGGATATAAAAATGAAAAAAAAAAGAGCCTAAAAGCTAATACGGATTCAAATTTGGAAGGTTTATCATTAATATTATTATTTCCGTATTCCATGCAAGAGATGGGACATAAGAGAGCCCACACATGTATTAATGGAAGCCCACAATACATGAATTTTTTTTTTAAAAAAATTGTGTGGATGGGTCCTACTCGACTGTTGTCTATTCGTGGAGAAAGACATTTGACCCAATTGTTTGGAATAGAGGTAGGTGGGCCCCAAAGTGGAGATATGTAGATCTCTCAAAGTAATAGCAGATTTTATTCTAAAAATGAAACGACTCATATAAGTAGGGTTGTAAACAGGTCGGTTCCTATCCGGGTCCATGGTGGATCCGGAACCGAAACTGTTAAGGAGAAGGTGGAACCGGATCCGGACTCAAAACCATTTCGGAACCTACTTCTTGGCTTCAGAACCGGAACCAAAACCATATATGGGGTGGGTACCGGATCCGGATCCGAGTCTAGGTAGAGAATTATATTAAAAAACATGATTTTTATGAGTGATTTTCGAAAATTGAGATAATATGTTAGGTCTCGGGCCCATTGGTCTGAACCAAGGTGGAACAGGACCCGGACCCATTTACTTATCAGGGCCTAAATAAGGACCTAGGCCCAATTTTTTTTTCTGGTCGAAACCTTTGGGTAATCGGAGAATTGGGACCCATTTACATCCCCACGAATAAGTCATGAAAGTGCAGATAAGCTAACGAAACCTTGGTCTATTTGCCTCGAACAGCTTTTGGGCATTGATTTCAAATCATTTCAACAGCCAGGATCTTTCAACAGGGGCCTCAAATGTATTACATACATAAGCTAGCGGTAGGCCCCACAATTTAAACCCTGATGTCTCAGGTCAAAATCTCTAAAAATACTTGAAAAAGTTTGAGATCGAGAGAGCTCCTCTCTTCTGCATGCTCGCCCAAATGGCACCTTTCCTTACCAAAGCCCTAAGAAGAACCCACAACACAGGCATAGCCTTCCTCGCAAACCCAACGAGGAATAGCCCAATATCAAGAAGCCCCATTTCTCCGCTCTCTTCGTTTCGCAGGAATCTCTCATCTTTGCCATTGTCATCATCTCCATCATCTCAAGCTCAAGCTCAAGGTAAGTCTCTCCTTTCTTTCTTTCTCTGTTCTTATACTGCTAGCTAGTATAATCATGATTCTCTTTAGGAATCAACTTTCATTGGATTTTTGGAATCTAACTTTAGGCTGCTTCTCACTTGATCTGTGCAATTTGTTTCTGGGTTTTTATACTGACCCAGAAAGGCAGGGTAAAAGATGGTCAAGATGGCTGCTTTTCCTTCCTGGGGCTGTCACTTTTGGTCTTGGAACTTGGCAGATTTTCAGGAGGCAGCAAAAGGTATACCGAACATCCCTCTCTGTTTCTTTTTTGACATCTTATTGAAAAATGAAGTGCTTATTACATTCAGTTCCATTTTTGCCTAACAGTATTTGATCCTATTTATGAGCTCTCCACTTATCATAATTTATAAGAATTCTAAACGGTTTTCAGTTTTGTGCAGATTCTTCCTCATTTTTAGAACAGGTAGATTTGCACTGTATATATTTTGCTTTTAAACTCATTAATGAAAACTTTTTTTTTCCCTCCAAAGTTCTAGTTCCTCATGTAGGTGTTTTCTTGATTGACTAATTTGCATCACATCATTTGTCAGTTTATACCAACAAACCCTTATCTTATATTTGGCGTCGAGCTGAACATAACCAACAAAGATAGGCAGGGGCTTACCTTTTACCCTTCTTGCAAACCAATCCTGACTTCAACTTGGTCATTCCTCAACATGCAGCTTTTTACTCATTACTGCTCTTCATGCATGTGTTGTGTCTTGTATAATCTCAATGGATTCCAATGCTCGTAAAATTAACTATCTTGATTCTTGACACCATATAGTAGGCCTTCAATAAAAATGTCATCTAAAGTTTTCCTCATCTGCCTAAATTTTTCCATAATTTTTTTTAATAGGGAAACTGCTTCTGTTATGGACATCCATGGTGTAAACCAAATTATTTTTGAAAATCTTATATTCTTATCTTAGGCGTTTGTCTACTACTTTTTGTATATATATAAAAAAAAAAAAATCAGTGTATGAGTCAGAATTTTGATTTTTTGGTAGTTAGGTTGTTGTCAGAATTTCAAATATCTCCTCCTCTATTTTTAATTTTTTATAATAAGGACCACAACAATGAATTAAATCCAGAAAATCCAGAACTATACAATATTTTGGATTTTGGACATAAAAAAACACTGATATGGACTAATATGGCTGATAACCGATATATTCCACTTCTTCAGGCTGGTTGATATGCAACAGATATGATGACTATTTTGAACCATTATCTGGATTGCTTTTCTACCTAGTAGATACACGTTTTGGTTTCAATTAACCTTAGCTCACCCGTTCTTTCACATTTCGTTTACATTATCTAAATATTGCAGGAAAATTTATCCTTAAAAAAATAAATCTAGCAATAATATTTTCATATTTTAGCCCCCAAAACAAGCAAAATATGACTCCTTTACGTGATGCATCAATTTTCCATACTCAGAAACAATGAAATAATATAAAAGGAAAAAGCAGCAATACTTGATTGCATGATTCCCAAGTCAGGCCCAAACAACAGGAGATGCAACAGGTTCAAAGAAAACATTTGATCACTTTTGGAGACCACCCACCATTGTGATTTAAACTTAAACCGAAACTTTTTGTAAAGGTTTCGCAAGTTTTATTTGCCAACACTCAGTATGGTGCAACCCTCGCATGCTAGCTTGGGACTGGGGCCAGAGTGTCAACATCTGAGGCAATTGGGTTATTGTTTTGCAATAAACATATTTTAACATATAAAATGCTTCATATTATATTTTTTTTATTTTTATTTTATTATTCTTATTTATTTAATTGGCTTCTTTAACAAATGGAAAGGATTGATGCATTTTACTCTATTTTCCTACATGGATTTTCATATATTTAGTTGCACTATTTGCTCTTGTCTATTGTTCTTCATAATTTAGATTTTGAATTTAATTTTTAATGGCACAGTTGGGTTTTGATGGTTTTTGTTTCTATCTATATGGCTCTTTAACAGATAGAAATGATTGAATATAGAAAGAAGAGATTGGATATGGAACCTATTGCATTAAATAGCATTTCTCCTTCAGATGGATATTTGACATCTTTGGAATTCAGGAGGGTGGTATGCGAAGGTGTTTTTGATGAGACTAAGTCAATTTATATAGGACCACGATCTAGAAGCATTTCTGGAGTGACTGAAACTGGCTACTATGTCGTGACTCCTTTGATGTTGTCCTTGAACAAACCTGACAGGTGACTACCTCTGTTTTGAGAAAGTCGTTAAAATT